>CM072818.1:43715365-44373552 GCA_036937905.1 Salvia rosmarinus | reverse complement strand
AAGAGGAAGCCACAAGTGGTGCCTTATTTGAGCGTGAGCGATTGGAGGAGAGAATCTTTGTGGTGAAAGAAGGAAGAAACACACCAAGGTGGAGATGAGAAAGTTACCGACCACCTTAAGATGACTTGGCGATAAGCGAGGCGTGTCCGGTTATAGATCTCTTCAGATGCGACAGAGAGCGAATCGCAGCTGGTGATGGTCTTTGACAATTAATGCTGCGTGGTGGACTATTTTGATTCAAGGGTTACCTCGGTTGTATGCGAATCTGTTAGAGAATGATGCAAACGCAAGGTGCAACCTCAGCCTGCTTTGAATCCAACAATGACGAGGTCGTGAGGAAGGAAGTCACGAAGTTATTAAGCAGGGCATGATTTATGCTATTCGAGACGGTGAGTGGGTTAGCCGACTCAAGTGGTATCGAAAGGGCGTGTCACGGTGATTAGAGACAAGCGAGCTTGTGTAACAAGACTTGTGCGGATGGTGAGTATGCATTGATTATCGTGCTCTGAATGTGGTCTCTTCATGGATGACTTCTCCGTATTTGGTTCTTCTTTTGACGATGTCTCCATAATCATCCCAAGTGCTACTGCAGATGTGAGGCAGATCTGAGTGCTCAATTGGGAGAAGTGCCATTTCATGGTAAAGGAAGGTGTGGTGCTTGGCCACAAAGTCTCGCAAAAGGTTTGGAAGTGGATCGAGCAAGATTGTGGCAATCAGCGCCTCCTCCACAAATTCAAATTCGTTAGGAGTTTTCTCGGTCATGCGGGCTTTTATAGAAGATTCATCAAGGACTTCTGTCGATCATGAAGCCTTTGGTGGCGCTCGAAGAAGGATCACGATGTTGTGTTCACTAGTGATTGCTTGGGGTGTTCGAAATTGAAGCAAGCTCTTATCTCGACTCCGCGTTTGGTCTCACGATTGGAGTCAACCATTCGAGCTCTGTCGATGCTAGTGATTGGCGATAGGCCGTGTTGGGATAGAAAGCGAGACAAGTTGTTCGAGTCGTATATTATGCAAGTAAGACACTCGACTCGGCTCGAATGAATTAAACCACCACGGAGAAAAATTACTGGTTGTCATGCTTCGACAAGTTTAGACCTTTTGGGGAGCACCACACTATTGTCCTGCGATCATGCCATTCGTTACCTATTTAACAAGAAAGATTCGAAGCAGATTGGTAAGGTGGATTCTCTGTGAGAGTTGACATGGAAATCAAAGATGAAAATGATGCGAGAATGTAGTTGAGACCACTTATCGAGATTAGAGAAGCCGGTCGAGAGGAAGAAGACAAGAATTGAGATCAAGGAGAACTTCCAGATGAGCACATATTGAGCATCATTGATCATACACCATGGTATGCTGATTTTGTGAATTACTTGGTGATTGGGTGATCACTCCCGATGCGGTCATCGTCCGAAAAAAGTTTCTCCACCACGTCAAGTTCTATTATTGGGATGATCCCCATCTCTACCGCCGATGTGCCGATGGTTTGATCGTCATTGTGTTCCCCAAGGAGAATGGGAGAACATAATCCAGAGTGCACAGTTCTTTAAATGGAGGACATTTTGAACGAAGAGCGGCAACGACAAGGTTTGAAAGTGGTTTTATTGGCCTTGATCTTCAAGGATTGCCAAGTTTGTGAAAGCGATGTGACATGTCAGCGGATGGGAAGCGTCACCAAGAAAGATGAGATGCGAAGAAGAGCATCATGGAAGTGGAATTATTTGATGTGTGGGAATCGACTTTATGGGTCCGTTTCATGTCTTGTGGTTTCATTCATCTTGCTAGGCTGTGAGACGTATCCGACGATGGGTGGAAGCGATTCCATCTGACCACTAGCGACTCAAGGTTGTCATCAGGTTTCTACATAAAAATATTCGACTCGATTTGGGGTGCCTAGGCGTTGATCGGATGGAGGTCGTATTAACAACAAGTGGCTGAGCGATGTCTTAGCAAAGTATGGCGTGAGCGTAGAGTCACCTCCCATATCATGCAGGCGAATGGGAAAGATGAATCGCCAACCGAGATAAAAGAGAATTTTGGAAAAATTGGTTGTCCATAGGAAGGATTGGGCCAATCAATTAGATGATGCTCTTTGGGCTACTGGATTGCCTACAAAGCACCTATGGTCTTCTCATATCAAGCGGTATTTGAAATCTTGCCATTTTGGGTTGAATTGGAACCAAAGCTTATTGAGCCCAGGAGAATCAACATGGATTTTAAGGAGGCGGTTTGATGAGAGGTGAACAATTGTTGGAGCTCGATGAATGGTGGAGCAAGCTTTCGAGAACTCCGGATATCTGAGAAAGAGCCGAAAATTCCACGACCTTCATTCGTCCCAAAGTTCTCTCGGGTAATGAAGTCTTGCTATACAATGCCCGGCTCTGTCTCTTTCAAGGGAAATCAAGATGGTGGGGCCATATACCGTCTACGAGCACATGCCATGGGGCTATGGATTCTTGAACTCGGTGGCAACATTTTCGGCGAACGGACATACCTCAAATCCTACGCTCAAGTCACACTTCAACCAGCAGTCAGGTGACCAAGCTAAATGAATCATGATGAAAGGTAACGCTCGAGCTAGCGCCGAAAAATCTAGCATGGTTGGGAGGTAACCCAGCGTTACCTTTATGTTTTTCTTGTTTTTCTATGTTTTGTGTCTTGTTGGTGTTTTAGGTCCCAAAGTATATTTGCTTTTATTAAAAAAAGGGACGTTTAGCTACCACCGCGACCACGGTGTGGCAATCGAGCGAATGTATTTGCACAACTTGCGCACTAGCGACCACCGCTGCGGCTGCGGTGGCGGTGAACTCGGCGAGTCTTGGCGGACCTGCACCTTGCCGCGACCATGACTTCGCCACGGGACCGACCGCCCGCGCCATCAACCAGCGTATTTTTCACACTTATTACCCTCTCCCATTTTTACATGACACACACACGCAGCGCAAGTTAACTCACCCCTCAGCATTATCACCCGGTTCTTCTTTCTTGTGCTTTCTACGTAATTTCCACTCGGGTATCACCATTTCCTTAATTCTTCTTAGCTTTACGCTTTATAGCATGAATTAGAAGGGTTTTACTTATATCTTCTTGTTGTGGATTATTGAAGTGTTGAGGAACACGACCTATTTGCTAGATTTACATGGTTTTGGGTATGATTCTTACAATGTTAGGTATAATGGTTTTAATGAACATGTATTGTGGAAGGAATTGACCTACATTGTTGATTTGGGGGTTCAAAATTCGAACCCTAGGCGTCGATCGCGACTGGATCGAGCTCCACATGCTTTGTGGATTGTATCTGAAAGCAGTTTGGTTGAGCTTGTACGTTCTGTTACACTATTACAATCTCTATCTGAAATTGAATACTTGATTGCTTATATCGTGCCCCTTATCTCATATATAAGTTAGATCATACAGTGTAGAAGATCACGAAGTACGTATGATTGGTCGAAACTTAATGAGATATAAAAGTTCCATGGTAGACAACTTGAGGACGAGTTGTCGGGTGTGGGCGCGATAGATAAAGTGACTTGACTTGTTGTTTGTCTATGCCGGCATCGTCTTGACGTATTGAAGGATCACGTGAGATGAGTTCTATCTGTCGGCCGTAGTGAAGAACCTAGATCTCAGTGACTTACGACGATCTAAATCTGATAAGGTATTAGATGAGTATGAGTTGTTGACCATCACTTTGACTTGTTATGGGTGAGGGTTATATGTTCTAACCAATATTCTCCGTCGGGTGGTGGCAGGTGCTTGTATATGCTAGTTATCGTATAGTCACCGTATCCGTTAAGGACGATGACTTCCTTAAGAGCTCAAAGGTTTATCGTACTAAACCCGCAGTTGAGTTAGCCATGGTACAATAATAAGGTGAGTGGTACTCTAAGGTTAAAGATATTAATTATTTTAGCGATCAATGCTATAAATAATTAATAGGCGTTCGATATCTTAAATACGGGGATTCAGATGTGCTAAGTGCAAGCCTGACTTGTAATAAAGGGTAAGTCGATTTATTCTCTAGTGGTATGAATAAATGTTTATAAATTAATTTATGTTCGGTGAACATAGAATAATTAATTTATTTGAGGCCATCTTTATTCCGCATTGATCCTGCCCATCGCTGCGTAGCTAAGTATGGAAATCGCGCCTGCTCTACAAGGTAATGATTTGATTCTCTTTATCCTAAAAGGATATTATTATATTTATGGGATATGCATAGATCCTTTCCATATAGGATTATGGTAATAATCCTTTCCATATAGGATTATGGTAAATCTATACTGGGATTATGGTAATTTCATAAAGGATTATGGTAATTTCCATATGGGATTATGGTAATTTCCATATAGGATTATGGTAAACATTATAAATATGAGGTAAGAGATTAAATCTATTCAGATGATTAATAATCATCATCATTATTTTCGAAATTTGAGGTTCATCCTTTGAGAGTTTTGAAAATTCTTGAGAGCTTGAGGTGATTTTCCGAAGCATTCTCCGGATCGTCCCTCACTCGATGTTGGAGATTGGGCCCGGATACTCCGCAAGGTCAGCACGAGTCTCGATCATTCACCTCGACAGATTCAGAAGGTAAACAGAAAACCCAGCGTGTTGCAATTAATTATATAGGTGCATGCTAGGTATATAATCAATGTATGGTGAATTAAACATCCAGATAGATCCTCGGAGAGCTAAACATAGTTTTTCCTCGCTGGTATCGTAGCCCGGATCCAGAATCTGGCTCTGGATTAATTCACGTTGATTATTACGTCACTATATATTAATGTTGAATCTGGTTCATCGCTCATTTTTTATTTTTAGTTTTGTTTTCACCACTGAGAAAATCCGTGGTTAGATTAGATTTATTTTACGTAAATCTTATCGTAAAGTAAAACAAAGGCAGCGAGATCGGAGGCACGAGAGCAGATGACGGTGTGCAGGCGGCGGCACGCAAGGCGTGCGCGGCGCTTCAGGATGCGCCAGCGTGAGGGCGTGCCCGCATCCATTTTTCAGGCCGAATCCTGTTGTGAGTCGGTCGTGCCGTGCACCGGAGCCCTTTTGAATCGATGCGTGCCCGACGCGAGGCCCGTTTTGAAGATTATAAAGATCATGCTTTGCAATTCTATGTAATAGATTGGCGAAGCGATTCCACGAGTGAGCCACGATGAGCGTTTTTATTTTATTTTTATCGCATTGCAGTTGCTGCGGGATGTTTAAATAATGCGTAGCATGCTATGTATGTTTAAATTACGTGACAAACCTTTACGTGTTTTCATAATTGGAGCGCATAGTAAGCATGCTAGGTTTATCGCGTTTCAACATATTTTAAGATTACTGTGACATGTTTTACATGTTGAGTTCTATAGACAACATCTTGGTTACGGATGCTGCATGGACAACCTTTTGACAGACTAAAGCAAGCAACCCGACAAATTAATTTTAAAATTAAAATGTCAAGACCTCACTTTTGATCTCTAAACAAAGTGAGCGTGCATGAGTGGCGACACAGCGTGTTGCTTGCCTGTTATCATAAGTTTGTTAGATGAGATTTCTAAATAAAACATTTTAAATCTATTGAAGTGGAGTTTCATGTGGCTCCACACGCTGGCTTAACTTAAGCGATTTTCATAAGTTCTCTAGAGATAGATATAAATGAAATAACAAAGAATTTGAATTGGCGGTATGGTCAGTGGTATATAATCTAAGAAAGTTTTCTCATTAAAAATGTGTCATTGCTTAGACATCACCTCAGTACAACTTCCTAGTCCCTTGTGATAGTGATGTTGTCTAGTAAGGTCCAATCGTTAATTTCATTTGTCATGAGATAAGTTGACATGATTGAAATTAACGACTAAAAGGTATATTTTAGTGCAGTCGAGGATTCGTATGTAACGCATCCGCGTGGCTTGCTGTGATTCTCTGGGCGATTGAGGTTCAATTAATATTGTTTTATCAAAGGTTACAATATTATTATTACGAATTATGTCGCGATCGTGTGCTTATGTGTTTACATTATCGCTTTATATGTCTCTTACAGTTATCGATATGCTGCACAAAATCCTTATCCGGTCGAATTTTATCAGTGGAAATGAAACATGAGAATGTTCTTCTTGGGAAGAAAATCTATTTGTACTCACTACACCCGTCCCAAGCCTCTGAACAATTCATCTGCGATGAGGCGAAGGAACACGAGAATGGGACAAATCAATAGAATGGCCAAGTGCCTTCTTTGTCACCATGTCGCAGTCCCAACTCAAGATCAGAGATGGAAGATCACGATAGGCTAAGTCTTATGAAATTGTATGGATCGGGCAGAGTAAGCTTGTCATAATTTGAAAATCAATAATGTCAGTTCAATGAAGGCGATTCGGTGCATAACCATGTGAGCAAATGATTAATCTCGTGAGAGCTCGAATGGTTGGAGGATATATTGATACGTGGTGAGAATCGATATGATCCTCAACACTTTGCCCAAGTCTTTGATGACTTCCGTTATAAAGCGTCCTTATGGTAAGAGTTATACTCTGATTCATTGAAGAGATCTAGATCGAACAACGCAAAATGGGCAGGTGCACGATCTTTATACACCTCAAGAAAACCACCGCTTTATCGAAGATGAAAATGAAAAGTGGAATTCAGAGATGTTAAGGCTAAAGAAAAGAGTGGAGTAATACAAGGGCTCTACCATGTTTGAAAGCCAAAGGAGAAGGGCAAATGCTTCGAGTGCGGTGAGACGGCATTGAGGGCTAAGTGCCCAAGCTCAGGCTCTAATGCGCCATTGCTTTATAACTTAAACATGTTTAGCGACTTGTTCTACCCATTCTTGGATAGTAGACACGAGTCGCGTCATGTTTGTTACACCTGCGAGGGTTCTGCGGACAAGGACTGAATGTGGCGAGATAACGATCTCCATGGGCAGGCGAAAGTCGAGCCGTGCATCGGAGATGTTACATTATGTTTGAGAAATAGTTTTAGTTTTAAAGAGCTTTTATATGTGCCGGATTTCGGAACCTTGTTTTTTAAATTGTTTATTCATGGATATTGATTGTTTTTGATAGTGGTGTTTCTATCATAAGAAATAGGAAGTTATCGTGTGAGCACATTATATAATTAAGCTTTATACTATTACGCAATACATAATACCTATAACTATGTTGCATCTACATCAAACCTTAAAAATGAAAGTTTTCTTCGCAAGATGACACCACGTTTCTCTGGCATCTTAGATTAGGTCACATCAATCTAAATAGGATCCAAAGACTGGCTAAGAATGGAGTGTTGGGAGATCTCACGTTACTCAGTTCGATCTGCGAATCTGTATAGAAGGTAAGATGTCGACTAGACCCTCAAGGCGAAGGGTTATAAAGCCAAAGAAGTGTTGGAGCTAGTCCATTCGACTGTGTGGACCGATGTCCACAAGCTCGTGGAGGGTGCAGTATTTTGTCACTTTCATTGACGATTACTCGAGTGCGGATATATGCACAACTTCACCGCAAGTCCGAATGCTTTGAGAAATTCAAAGAGTTTAAGGAGGAAGTGGAGCGAAGCTTGGTAAGAGTATCAAGTCATCATGTGTCCGATCGCGGTGGCGAATACCTCGATAACGAGTTTAAGGACTATTTGGTGCGGTGTGAGATTACTTCCCATCGACTACACTTGGGCACACCACAAAGAAATGGTGTGTCGGAGGCGAAGAATAGGACTCTTTGGAAATGGTTAGATCAATGATGAGTTATGCGACATTGCTATTTCGTTACGGGGGTATGCCTTGGAGCAGCGGCATACTTGCTAAATCTTGTACCCGTCCAAGTCGGTCGAAAAGACCCTTCGAGTTGTGGTTTGGGCGCAGCCTGGTTTAAGCCACATAAGGATATGGGGCGATCCGGCACGTGTCTTTGAACAAGAAAAGGCGACAAGTTGGAGGCTAGATCCGGCGCAAGGCTGTTTATTGGCTATCCTAGAGGAACGAAGGTGGTTTATTCTATAGTCTAAGGATCGAGAAGGTCATTATTAGCACTAATGCCGATTTTAGAAGAGGATTATATGAAAATCATAAATCCAAAGTTGAAATCATTCTTGAGAATTAGAAGATGATCGTATTCCACCACCGATTAGGCAAAGGTACGAGATATAGTGTCTCAGTGGGAGGATCGACACGGATACTTCAAGAAATTGAAGTGGGTCGAGTTCCAGCGGAGATACCGACCGCACAAGTGGTACCACCAAAGAAGTTGTGCGAGATAGAGAACCACAAGTTCCGCACCCACGTTGCCATTGTACATGTAGCACCGTCGTAGTGGGAGGGTTGTTCGTCAACCCGGCGATTTATGTTCGTGGGTGAATCTTGGTTTAGTCGTGAAGCGAAAGCGGCAATAATCGACCCATGGACATCTGACGATCTACAAGACATTGATGCAAGATCATGGCACACCGCTATGGACTTAGAAATTGAGTCCATAACGGCTATGGATGTATCTGAAAAGACACCTCTACAGGATGGCAAGGAAGCCATAGGTAGTAAGTGGGTATCTGAGAGGAGAGAATCGGATGGAGAGGTTTCGGCTTTTAAAGCCGGGCTTGTGGCGAAGGGTACACTCAGTTGAGGGCATCGATTTCGATGAGACCTTTTCATCGTAGCAATGCTCAAGTCCATCGTAATTCTTACGGCCATAGCAGCCACTTGAACCTTGAGGTTTGGCAAATGGATGTGAAAACCGCTTTTCTAAGCGGTTACCTTGAGGAAGGTAGAGACATCTATATGCAAAGAACCCGAAGGTTATGTGGTGAAGGGTGAAGAGCATCTAGTATGGAAGCTTAAGAAGTCCATTTATGGGCTTAAGCGAGCCTCACGATCTGGAACTTACGCTTTGATAAGGTGGTAAAGTCTATGGATTTACCCAGTTGCCTAGCGAGAGTTGTGTGTATCGTTTAGATGTCAACGGTGATGAGGTATTTCTTGCACTTTATGTAGATGACATTCTTCTATTTGGCAACAATGTGAAGTTATTATCAGACATAAAGAGTTGGTTATCCGATCGGTTTCAAATGAAAGACTTAGGAGATGCGTACATTCTTGGGATCAAGGTTTACGAGATCGCAAGAAGAAAATGTTGAGCTTATCTCGGGCGTCTTACATTGATCTTGTGATTACTCGTTTTAGTATGCGGACCGCCGAGAAAAGTTGCTACCTTTCGGACATGGCGTTCCTTTATCTAAGGAGCGATCACCTATGACTACAAAGGAGATAGAGAAAATGAGACAAGCTCCTTACGTTTCCGTCGTAGGAAGTCTCATATGTAATCTATGCACGAGGCCCGATATCTTCTATGCGGTAGGCATAGTAGCTGAATATCGATCTAACCACTCGACAAGCTCATTGGACTGCGAGAAGCATATACTCAAGTACCGAAAAGACTTGAGATTATAAAGCTAATTACTATCGAGATAGTCTAATGCCTTTGGGTTATTGGACTCGGATTTCCAAGGCGACCGTGATAAGAATAAGTCTACCTAAGATTATGTGTTTATCTTGGGAGGTGGAGCGTATCTGGCGGAGTGCAAAGCGGCGATGCATTGCGGACTCTACCATGGGCCTAATATGTAGCCGCCGGAGGGCGCTAAGAGCTGTATGGTTCATGAACTACCTCAATGGATCTAGGTGTGGTACCTAGTTTGCCCAAGAGTATCATAGTTCTTGTGATAACTCAGTGCGATTGCAAACTTCGAAGGAACCACGGATCCACAAGGCGACCAAACACATAGAGAGAAAGTACCATGTCATACGAGAAATCGTTAGGCGAGGGACGTCTTGAATGCAAAGATTGATCTGACGGATAACCTAAGCGGATCCATTCACTAAAGTCTGCCGTACAAAGTCTACGTTGGGCACGTTAGAGGACTTGAATTGCACTAGATGGCACCTCTAAAGTCTGCGCAATAAGTCTACGTCGGGGACGTTAGAGGACTTGAATTGCGCTTGATGGAACCCACTTAGAAAGAAAACTTTTGTATATGTGGGAGAAAGCAAAGTGATGGTTTTTGTAATAGCTAGTAGAGACACATTGTATACTAAAGTTTGCTTTAGTATAAGTGGGAGATTGTTGGATTTGTATCTTCAAAGCGGTTTTGGTTGAGCTTGTATACAATGTTTCCTGTTACCACTATTACAATCTCTATCCGAATTGAATACTTGATTGCATATATCGTGTCCCCTTATCTCATATATAAGTTAGATCATACGGTGTGTAGAAGTTCACGAAGTCTGTATGATTGGTCAAGCTTTATGAGATATAAAAGTTTCTGGTGAGACGACTTGAGGGCGAGTTGTCGGTGTGAGCTGCAGATATAGATAAGTGACTTGACTTAGTTGCTTGTCTATCTTTGATGCGTCTTTGGCGTATTGAAGGATCACGGTGAGATGAGTTCTTCTATCGGATGGTGAAGAACTTAGATCTCGGTGACTTACGATGATCTAAATCTCGATAAGGTATTAGATGAGTATGAGTTCTTGACCATCACTTTGACTTGTTATGGGTGAGGTTATATGTTCTAACTCGATATTCTCGCATCTTGGGTGGTGGCGGTGCTTGTATGTCATGCTAGTTATCGTATCGAGTCATCGTATCCGTTAAGGATGATGGCGTCCCTTAAGGAGCTTAAAAGGTTTATTGTACTAAACCATGCAGGTTGAGTTAGCTCAAGTAAGGTTGAGTGGTACTACTTAAGGAATTAAATATATTAATTATTTTAAGCGATCGTAATGCTATAGATAATTAATGGACGTTCGATATCTTAAGTACGGGATTCGTAATGTCTAAGTGCAAGCCCGACTCAACTTCGGTAATAAAGGGGTAAGTCAGCATTTATTCTCTAGTTGCATGAATAAATGTTTATAAATTAATTTATGTTCTGGGCTGAACATAAGATAATTAATTTATTTGAGGCCCATCTTTATTCCTTGCATTTGATCCTCTGGCCGCCCATCCAAAGCCCGTAGCTAAGTATGGAAATCGGCGCCTCTCTCTACAAGGTAATGATTTGATTCTCTTTATTCTAAAATGATATTATTATATTTATGGGATATGCATAGATCCTTTCCATATGGGATTATGGTAATAATCCTTTCCATATAGGATTATGGAAATAATCCTTTCCATATAGGATTATGGTAAATTCCATATGGGATTATGGTAATTTCCATAAAGGATTATGGTAATTCCATATAGGATTATGGTAATGCATTATAAATATGAGGTAAGAGATTAAATCTATGTCAATGATTAATAATCATCATCATTATTTTCGAGAATTTGAGGTTCATCCTTTGAGAGATTTTCAAAATTCTTGAGAGCTTGAGGGTGATTTTCCAAGCATTCTCCATAGATCGCCCTCACTCGACGTTGGAGATTGGGCAACGGGATACAGATCCGAAGGTCAAAGCACGAGTCTCGATCCATTCCGCCGACGGATTCAAAGGTAAACACGAAAACCCCAACGTGTTGCAATTAATTATATAGGTGCATGCTAGGTATATAATCAATGTATGGTGAATTAAACATCCAAGATAGATCCTCGGAGAGGGCTAAACATAGTTTTCCCCGCAAAGCCCGCCGAGAAGCTTCCGCGGTCATGGATTAGTGCTAGCGCCCACCGCGATCATGGCGATGGCCGCAGGCAGACCAATCGTTTTCACGTGTTTTTAGTTTGTGTGTGCGTTCTTCCCTTGTTTTACCTTATAAGATCATATGTTAGTATGGGGGGAAGAATTTTACTAAGTTCAAATTCGAGGGAGCTATATATTTTGTTATGGGTTGACATTTACATTGAATTTTTTTTTAATAAGTACATGAGCTAATTTTGAAATATCTTTAGGTAGATTATGTCGCGTCGTCCGCAAAGCGCAAGGGCAAGGAGGTTATTTCATCGCCTCACGACGAACCACATGATGAGTTCCACCCGAGTCTTTTGGGGTGCAACTGCCGAATCCCTCGTCAAGGGGCCGTTGGAGGAGATTGGTGCAGCTGAAGCACAGACACTCGAGATTCATGTGTATTGATACTTGCCAAGCAATGGGGATAGCCAACGACGTAACGTGGCTAGCCAAGAGAGCCGGTATGTACTCTATTATCACAGCAAACTATCTGACGTACCCGACCCTAACTCTGGAGTTTCCGTCAACCGTCCATGTCCACAAGACGGAAGGGTCGCCAAACTACATTACATTCCAGTTGGACAACGAGCACCGACGGCTCTCAGTGGATGAATTGAACACCATCATCGATGGCGCCCCTGATGGAAAATACATCGGGGATTTAGAGAACTCGTTCAGCAAATGTGGTCGTTGTTCATGCACACAGTAGTCGAGCAGACCCCGTACTATGACGCCTCAAGGGCAAAGGCAAGTTCGATACAGAATCTTACGATCCGCTACTTCCACCGCCTCATCACCTTCACCATTCATGGCCACACTAACGCCAACACTGTCCTCTCCCAAGACATAAGTCTTCTGATTGATGCTGCGACAGGACAAAAGATGCACGCCGGCATGTTCCTCGCCCAGCACTTCCAAATGCAATCAGAGATTTCGGGGAATACAAGGATATGCATTGGAGGATTCGTTACCCCTATTGCCGATTTTTTTCAGGTGACGATTCGCGAGAATCCTATCTCTCAGGATATTTTCCTGGATAAGCCCTATCTATACGTCCATACGTTCCTGAAAAGACACCCCAACCGTCATCTATGGCTGCTCTACGATAAGAACGGCCAGTCCATATTTCGCCTGCCCCACATAGATCTCACTAGTTTAAGCGGATTTAGGCAGCCAGAGGCCAATTGGAACTTGAGCTCACGTGTTCACTACGGATGGGCTCAGCGCTTAAATGCGCAAGGTGAGATCGAGGGAGAGCAGCAAGAAGAGGAAGCAGAACAAGCGGAGGCGCCCGAGACAGGCGGCACATTACACCCACAACCCGTTCAAGGCGATCCCGAGATTTATGAGTGTTTGGATCGCATAGACGGTCGTCTCGACCGCATCGATGGGAGTATGACCTCCATGATGGCTCCAGAAGAGTCTCCTCGCCCAACACCAGGCGCATCAAGAACACCAACGTCAAATGATGGAGATGATGCGGGGAATGGGGTCGATGGCGAGGATTCTATCGACCACGGAGTAGCGCGGCATATGAGGTAAGGTCTCTACCAATCACTCTTTTCTGCAAACCTTATTGCCTCCATTTCATACTTTTCGTAATAAGTTTGGGGGGGAGTATACGAGTTTGATTTGGTTAAGAGCCTTTTTTATGTTTTGCTTTGTCTTGTAAAGTTTTTATATTTTGGGGCTTTTGTCGTGTCTTTTGTTTTTTTTTGTTTTTGTTGTTGTGTCTGTCGATCAACAAGTTTAAGTGAAATGTGTTAATCCATGTGGCCAATGATGATAAAAAAAATTTGAAAAATATGTTGATAGTGCATATGATGTGTTAGAAAATGACGCATGGATGACTTGAGATTGCTTAGCTTGTTGTTTTTCACCATTTGCTTAAACCGTGAGACTTGAACTTCACTGTATAAACATCTTGTTACAGTTTCTTTTAATTGTGTGATATCGTGCATTTAATCATCTTCTAGAACTTACCGTGTTTTCTGTGTCGAGGCTGCAATATGTGTTTCGAATATGGAAAGGATAAAAGGCCATCTTTATGAACCACGAATATACCCATACACTAACCCAACGATATATACCGTTTGTCACCTTCTTTGAGCCTTTGTTAGACTTTATTTTTCTGTTAACCGGATGATAGGAGGTGAGGATGGATATGGGAATCAAGGGGGTTAAATTAGAGTTGATGTACTAAGTTGGGATAAAAGAAAGAATGGTATCTCTATGGAAAAGAATGGACCCTTTAAGCTCTATTACAAAGAAAAAAAATGATTAGAATAATATGAGCATAAAGGGAGTCTTTTATTAAAATATAAGTACCTTAAGTGCATAAACGTTGATTTAGCATGTTGGAAAGAAAAAGGGAAATGGACAAAGTCCATATGAGTTGAATGTATGAATGGAGGTGCTTGGAGTTATTTTTGAGTCACTTAGCCATATATTACCCTACCTTAACCAATGTGCCTACATTACAACCTATGAAAAGACCTTTTTGATCCTAATTTGAACGCATTTGATGTGGTGGAGATATTAGAGAAACGGCAAGCCTATGGTAAGATTTTGCATTATATTGATCTTCAAGTGTATACACGTCCTTAATTTTCTTATGAGTTTGAGTATACACTATATTATACACATGCCTTTGTGAGGATTGAATTGAATGAGATTTTTGCTTTCAATTGTTGTACATTATTGTAACAGCCCGGGTTCTGGGTCCAAGACCCGAGGTGTTACGATAGGGTGGCTGCTCAACTCTATCGAGTGAAATAAAATAAACAAAATAATTAATGAAGACATCACGGGACATGAAAGAACTGTGATCGACACTCTAAGGGAATACCCGAATCAAAATACTTAAACGAACACGGAGTATGAGGACCCCGGTTCCCACGGAAGTTAAATATATAAGAAGTTCGAATTCAACTTCACCTTATAGGTGACATATCAACAAATGATTAGGTTTTAGTTGTGGGCTACAAGTCCCGATCAATATATTTCCACGTGGGAGCATTAAACAAAAACATACACAACAATAAGGACCCGCTAAGGTAGACCACAACCACAGGGAAACCATCGTCTTGTCCTCCTCCCATCCATCGCTCATCCTGCAAAACATTTTGAAATAGATTTTGGGCTGAGTAATAATGCGCTCAGTGAGTTAACTTGCCCATTTTATAAAACTTGTTGCGAGAAATGAAATCTGGTGACATGCATGTATATCCCATAATTGTAAAGGTTTTAAAACTGAAAACCACCTCACAATTATGTAAAAAAACATTTTATTTTCTTTTCTTGAGCCGAAGCTCCTTAGCTCGAGCAATTTTCTGTGTTGGTGTTACCTTACCTTGACCCAAGGGATTTCTCCCCAAGGCCCTTAACTTTGCTGCGGATGGGGGACCCGGCCGAGCCACACCCACCAACAGACTTCTGGTGTACACAAAACCTTATCCCCGAAGGAAACAAGGCCCGATCGTTTCTGGTTTCTTGGCCGAAGCCCTGGTGGTGTCAGTATTACTGACCCCGTAAGGTAAGCACACAACAAAACATTTTACATGCATTCACAACTTTAACTTTAAAAGCTTTGGGCTTACTAACCCAAGATACCTTGTAAAATATAACTCACCTCGTCTCGGTGAACTGATTGATCTCAACTGGTGATCTCTTCGTTTTGCTTGACAGGTCCTACAAGACAAGTCTAGGCCTTAAGTATCATCGACAAAGATAACGGTCTCACCGCTATTAACTATCTTTACTAGGTTCACCTATTCCCGGGTTTTTAATCTGGGATAATAAGAAAAATCCATCAAGTTTTGGAACCCATTTTACGTTATAAAATCAGATCACGTTTTCTTAAAAATAATTTATCCATTTTTAAGAAGATGAAATATCTCGATGTTTATATTCTGAAAGATCATACACATTCAAATCATGTTCTATTGAGTTAATCTATTGGTAGTGATGTTATAACATCCTAGCATGATATGATATGCACATAGTCAATCAAGTCATAGCATATGCTTGGATATCACATAAAGATGCCTAAAAATATAAATTCTATACTTAGCCAAATTTCAGCATTTTTCAGATTTTATAGGCTAACACCCTCTCTTTGAGGTTCCATAACTTATGGCTTGAAAGACATGTGGGCATAAAAAGATACATTCTGGAAACATCTACACATGTACAACAAGTTCAAAGAGGGAATCGAGATCAAAATAGTTACGGTTCTGGAGTTATTGAGCTTCAAAGTGGGTTACTCAAAACAGTTTCTGGAGTTGGGTAAATTTTCCAGAATTAGTCTGTTGATGAAGGATATTTGAATGGTCATAACGTTTGATACATAACTTCGAAATGGGAATAAAACCACATATTGAAAACCTTGCTACACCTACTACAACTTAGTAGAAGGACTCAACCACAAACGAGTTTAGGTTAGAAAGATATGGAGCTCCGAACTAGGCTACTTGCAGCAGCTCCCATACTTAGGAATATTTCCAGAAATTTTTCCAGATTTTGTCAAGTAAGAGAGGGTTTTCAAAAGCTCGTATCTAGCAACTCAAGACTTGTGTAAATGAGTGGGACCCCATTTTAGAAACCTTGAAATGTAATCTACAGCTTCAAAAAAATAATATTACGAAAATACACAACGAGGAGTGAGATATACGAGTTCAAAGTTAGCTAGTTGAAACTGTAGCATTTCGTGCTAGCATTTTTCGAGCATTCAAAAGCATAGCAAAAAGACTTGGTTTGAGCTCAAAATTTCCAGATCATATTTTGGTATGTAATAGGACTAAATGGTCTTGGTTTTGGGTTCAAAATATCGGGGAAAAGGTGCCGGAGAGAGGCTTCAACTTATCGCAAATCATTCGCAAACAGCATGTAGCAGATCAGTTTATGCACATGTAACTCTTTCCTAAATATGATTTAACGCAAAATAAAAGAATATATCCATAGTAGACACATCAATGAACAACTTTACAGAAGGAATCGAAGCCAAAATCGCACCACAACATGCTCAAATCTTGCATGCAAACTGAGGTAAGTGTGCCGAAAATTCATGGCTTGACCAAATAGACAAACAAAATTCAAACTCGTCCACAAGATACAGTTCTCAACCAAATGACCTCAAACAAAATCCATTTGAACCCTTTCGATATCAGGAGCAAAAGCCCTCAAACAATATTTGAAAAACGGTTCGTTATAAATCAATTTGTATATTTCAAATCTGATACGAAACTAGGTCTCATACTTTAAGAACAAAATTGGAGGCTCAAATCTTACTGGATTTTAAAATCGAAACTAGATATGAAATCTTCATGAAAAGGAGAGCATTTTACCCTTTTGAATCGTCCCGATCAGAGCTGTAAAAAGGAAGTTATGGAGGTGACGACAAGATGACAACAACGGCGGCGGCTGTTTTGGTTTTAGCTCTGCATGGCTGGTTTCCGGCCATCTTTTGGAAAAACGGGCTTCGGAAATGGAATCTACGCGTCAAAAGGAGTCGGGTGTAAAATTTTTGTAAATTTCGTCACCGGAAAAGTTTTCCGGCGATGGCGCACGGTGGCTCCGGCGGCCGTCCGGCGGCGGCTCCGGCAGAGGATGGAGGAGCAGAATTTCACTCTCTCTCTCTACCATTTTTGGAATGAGATGAAAATGAATAGAGTTAGCAAGGAGGTGATGTATTTATAGATGTAGAAATGACGCGTTTTGATTCAAAACGAAGAAAAATTAAGTAGAGGGCACAAATGAACTCCGATCGGGATGATCTTGGTGTCTACGGATTCGCCTCAACGAGAGCTATCATATGGGAAATTTTAATGATCATAACAAACTTATTTCATGCATCCACTCATAAACATATGTTGAACACATACACATATTAGTACATAATTATTCCTTATTATATGTATATGTGACATACACATAAAATGTTACATATTGACATATAATATGACATGCTTGACTATATGAAATGGAGTTCTACATCATTCTTGATTTTATAAACAATTTCTTTCCGATAAATTGAAACTCCATTTTGAGAACTTAGCATCGAAAGTGCTTTCTTTATTTAGGAATAAATAAACTTTCACTTGTGAAAGTTTCCTCGAGATAAGGACCTTCAAATTTTATCGGATTTTTTCATACCAATTATTAATAAAGGTGAAAATACCGGGTGTTACAATTATCGAGTTGACTGATGTCGTCATGTGCGCTAATGATTTCGAACTTTGAAAGATTTCTGAGGCTTGTTATGGTAATCACCTTTGCTGACGCTCGTTGATATTTCGTTGTGTCTTTCTTTGTGTTTTTGTTTTGTTTTTGTTTGAGGACAAACAATGCTTTAAGTTTGGGGGTTTGATAAACGCGTTTTTTACTCGTTTATTGTTGATATTTTAAGTATCTATTAAGTGCGTTTATATATTAGAACTTAATGCTTTTAGCCATTTTTGGTAGATACAGCTCTTGGGTTCCTCTTTGGTGTTTTGTAAGCTTATAGGTTGATAATCGAAGCACGAAGCGAAGCATGAGCTAAAAGAAGAACAAGAACAGGGGCTAGCGGCCGCGAAGAAGGCATTGGAAGCATTCTTCCCAGAACTTAGCGACCGACCTCGCGATCACGAGGCTGGCCGCTAGGAAAAACGCCGCGACCGTGAGCCCTACCAGCGAGAGCCTCCGAAAAACTTCTGCCCGATTTCTCGCGGCCAAGGCTAACGACCGCGAGCTCAGCCGTGAAGCACGTCAAATGGGTGTGAATCCAGTCGTGATGTATCGAAAAAATAAGCGCCCAGATCCTCGCGACCGAGCAAGCGACCGCAAGCTCGGCCGCGAAGCGAGGCTGCTAGACGCGAAAATTAGGGTTTCGCCTATGCCTATATATATGGCATCCATTGCCTCTCGCGCCCCCAACTCCCCATACACGATTTTCCTTTAGTTTTCTTCAGTTTTTCATATATTTTCACTTTAGCCTTGCATTAGATTCATCTAGCATTAGTTTCCATTGTTCTACATCAATTCTACACATTGTTATCGCTTTGGAACGATTTCGTCTGAACGAATTCCATATTTTTCCGTTTTCCGTAGAGGTTAGGATAGGAACCCAACGATTGTTCTTTAAACTCCACTGATAAACGCGTATTTTACACGCTTATTGTTGATTTTAAAGATGATTTTAGATCGATAAAGTGCGTTTATGTCTTGGATCTCAATGCTTTTACATATTTTGGAAGATCGCTCTTGGGTTACGTTTTGGTGTTTTGTAGGCATAAGTTAAAACCAAAGCATGGAGCGAAGACAGCGAGACGAGGGCAAAACACAGGCGGTCGATAGCCCGACCGCGAGAGACCAGCGAGCGCAAGATATGCACGAAATTGATGGCTCGCGCCGGCCTAGCGACCGCTGGGTCGGCCGCGAGGAAAGTCTATGGCACGCGAGGAGTCCCAATGACCGTGAGACGTGCCCGCGATGATTTTCCATGCGACGCGACACACGCTAGCGATCCGCGAGGTGTGGCGCGAGGCAGTAGATCTTGCGCCACCACCGAGAGAATGGAGGATGGCGAGGCGAGAGGATCCTCGCGACCGAGCTCGCGATCGAGAGCCCGGCCGCGAGGCATGGCGGCCGATGCAAAATTGGGGTTTCGGCCTAAATCTATAAATAGGCTTCGCCTCCCGCCCCAACCTTCCCATAGCGATTTTACACGTTTTCCTCGCTTTTCTATTTTTGGATATTTTCTCTTTAGCTTTGATTTAGATTCATTCTAGCATTTGTTTTTCATCGTTCTAGCATTAGTTCTATGGTTTGTTATCGATTTGGAACGTTTTCGTCTGAACGAATTGCATCGTTTTTCCGTTTTCCGTTGGGTTTGGATTTGAACCCAACGATTGTTCTTCAGACGTCACCCTACGGGTTTTATCTATTTAACTCGTATTTTTATGATTATTTCGTATTTTATTTCGTTATTTATGTCTAGCTAAATTTATGTTCTAATCCTAGGGTTTGCATGATTCTATCCTATATGTTGTGATTCTTCTATCGTTATTTACCTTCCGGGCATTGATTCATGATTCTTGGTGTTTAATTATATGTGTTGATTTCGATCAATCTTGATGCATATCATAGTTGCCGATTAATTACGTAATAGTTTTAATTGTCAATCGATCTTGAATGCATGATACGGATAAGCCTCGAGTCGTGGCGAGATAGGAACATTCGTAGGAAGCATATTCTTTGTGATCCTTTGGAGTTGCTTATTTTCCTCTAGAGGCGAATGATAATAGGGAAAATTAGTAATCAAGCGTCACAATTGTCGAATCTTGAAGTTGTTGGCTACATATGTGATCTTCCATCTTATGCGGATTAAAGCGGTTAATGTCTGAAGGATAAACATCGTAGTGGATAGGATTAGTGCATCCCTAGGGTTAGTCTTTCTCTATAGTTATCCCTTTGAGTTTTTATTGCTTTAGTTTATTTTCTTGTTGTCGCCTTTGCTTTGGATTTAATTATCTAAAGCCATAAACCTATACAAACCAAATCATTCTTGGATAATGATGAAGTTTCGTTGAATTAGCTTATGTGTTTTCGGATTGCAATCCCTGTGGATACGATACTCGACTTACCTTATACTTGCGCGTTTTCATGTGAGAAAAGTGAGCGATCAAATTTTAAGCGCCGTTCGGGATTGTTAAGATCACATAGGAATAATTTGACGATTTGGATTTATTAATTCAAGTTATATATATTATATTATTTATTTATTCTTGTCGAGTTAACCTCTCTTTTCTCCGGGTAGTTTATGATCACAAGGTCCGGGGACCTCCCGAGCAAAATCTTGACCCGGAGATCGAAAGCTTTTCGAGAGAAGGAGAAGGAGACAGAGAGAGAAGGGTTGCAATGGCAACTAATCCACGTAAGCAGGGCATTCTCACGAGCAAGCCGCTGCGAATGCTAGGCGATTTCACAGAGACGGCGCCGGATGGCGAATATGGGACTCGTCTTGTCCACCCTGAGACAAGACCTCTCGAACTACATGTACCGACCTCCCATTGAGCAATTCCAAGGAGGTGGATGGGGCCCGCAAGTGGACGCGAACAATTTCAAATTAAAGCCGGCCCTAATCAGTATGGTGCAAGGAGAGCAGTTTGGGGGAGGAGTTAAAGAAGACCCGAATGCACATCTTGATACTTATCTCGATATTTGTGACATCATCAAGCAGAATGGGATGCCACAAGACACAATCCGGATGCGCATGTTCGGATCTCTGCAGCTGAGCCAAAGCGGGTTCAAGAGCCTAGACCGAACCGGGATAGACAGTGGGAAACTTTGAGAAGTTCCTTTCAAAATACTTTCCATGACCAAAGCACGTAAGATCATATCGAGATCTCCCACTTTTGCCAACAAGGAGGCAGTCGTTATTCGAGGCATGGGAGAGATTCATGGGCTTATTGAGAAAATGCCCTCAACATGGATTATCTAGAGAGCAGCAGATCACGCAGTTCTATAGCGGTGACACTGCATACGAGAAGAATTGTAGATGCATCAGCAGGAGGCTGCTTATTGAATCGCCGAGTGGACGAGGCTAGCCGAATTTTGGAAGAGATGGCTGCCAACAGTTACCAATGGCCAACGGAGAGAACACCCGTGGCGAAAGCAGCTGCTGTAGAGAGTAACTCGAAATATGACGAGCTCATGAAGAAGTTCACTCTTTTGAAGAGCCGGATCGAGACGTAAGAGGTCAATCATATCAATCAGAGGAACCATGGGGGAAATCCGGCATACCATCCGAACAACGAGAATCATCCGAATCGTCATATATGCCAACTCTAATAACTTCCAACAACCTCCAACAGCTTGATGCGTAATGGTATGATTGAGCGAAGAAGCGGGGTTTAGAGGAGTTGATCAGCAGCGGTTGGTTGTGAGCAACCAACAAATGACGACAAATCGAATTCAATGGCCGCACGCAGAGAACTCGTTCATCAATAGCACTACTCAGAAAGTTGCACATCTGGAATCCACCATGACAGCCATGGGCAAACACTTGAAGATCTTGGAGAATCGATCGGTCGGATGGCGACAAAGAAAATGCACTGACCAAAGAGCGGGCTAATTTCCGAGTGTCTGAGTGAACCCTAAGAATCAGTCCTTTGCTATCCAGTTGAGAAGTGGAAAAGCTTATCAGAATGATCCGGGACGAAAAGGCGAG
The DNA here is from genome assembly GCA_036937905.1 of Salvia rosmarinus. NCBI lineage: Eukaryota > Viridiplantae > Streptophyta > Magnoliopsida > Lamiales > Lamiaceae > Salvia > Salvia rosmarinus. Next base: position 44,351,686 of record CM072818.1, on the reverse strand, counting down.
GACGACAGCAAAAATGAGCACCTCGCGACCGAGCTCGCGACCTCGAGCCCGGCCGCGAGCCATCATTCAACGATGAGTCCCGAGGAGCTTGCGAGCAAGCGATCGACCCGCGGCGAACAGCCGGTAGCCGGACGAAGGATTAGCGACCGAGGCCACGACCGCGAGCCCGGCCGTGAGACTAGGCCGTGGCTTCGAAGGGAAATCTGTGAGCGCGCGGCCAGCGAGTCCAGCCGCGAGGAAGACCACCGACGCCTGTGCGCTTACCGTACTCGCTGCGCGAGGATGGTGTGAGGCAACCCAACAAGGCTTATCCTATGTACATTCCTCGATTCCGTTTCCAGTCGTTTGGCGAGCCCAAGCGGGATGATAGGTGACTCGATTTGGAGATGTTCGAGAAGGTGAACATTAAAATTCCTTTGCTTGATGTACTCAAAGATGTACGGGATACATGAAATTTCTCAAGGATGCCGTCGCAATAAGAAGAAGCTAAAGAAATTCGAGACGGTCGATCTGTCTCGAGAGTCGATCTTGTCTTTGCAAAAGAAGTTGCAGCTGAGCAGAAAGATCGGGCGACTTCTCGATACTGGTGTGTCATTGGAGGGCATACCTTCTCCAAAGTCTTTGTGTGATTTGGGGCAAGCATCAATTTGATGCCGTTGTCCATATTTAATAAATTGGAGATCGGAGAATTGAAGCCTACTTATTACTCTCCAAATGGCGGACACAAGCTGTCACAAGGCAAAAGGGATAGTGGAAGATGTCTTGATCAAAGTCCAAGATTCATTTTCCAATGGACTTAGTAGTCCTCGATATGCCGGAGGATGGGAATACGCCTCATTCTAGGGAGACCGTTCTTAGCCACAGGCGGGGCTACGATCGGCGATGTGAAGGGTGATCTCACCCAGGTGTGAACAAAGATGAGTTAACGATCTCGATTTATGATGCCATCACGAGAGGAAGACTCGGCATATGAAGAGTGTTATTCGATCACCACTACCACAGCCAGCCCATTCTTGAGCTTGAATTTCAATAGATCATCAGACGAGCATGCTGCAAGGAAGAAGTGGACTCGGTATAAAAATCCGAGTGATTCGTTCAAGCTCGGTGGAAGCCATTCTTATGCCAATTGGTGGGCTGTTGTAAATCTAAGTACAAGGGCAAATCGAGGTTTGGAAAGCTGTCGGTTGTCAAATGCACGATTGATGAGAGGTACCGGTCGAGCTAGCGACGAAAAATCTAGCTGGTTGGGAGGTAACCCAGCGTGTTTTCTTGTTTTATGTTTTTCGTTTTGTTTTCTTCTTTTCTTTGTTTTGTTGTGTCTTGTTTGTTTGTTTTAAGTCCCAATGTATATCATCAATGGCGAGGATTCTATCCACCGAGATGTGTGACATATGAGGTAAGGTCTCTCCCAATCACTCTCTTACGCAAACCTTATTGCCTCCATTTCACACCATTTACAATAAGTTTGGGAGGAGTGGATGAGTTTCAGTTGGTTGAGAGTCCTTGTTTATGTTTTTGCTTTGTTTTGTTAAGTTATTATATGTTGGGGCTTTTGTCGTGTCTTTTGTGTTTTTGTTGTGTCGATCGATCAACGAGTTTAAGTGGTGTGTTAATCCTTGTAGCCAATGATGATAGAAATTTTTCATTAAATATGTGATAGTGCACATGATATGTTAGAAAATGACGCATGGATAACTCGAGATTGCTTAACTTGTTGTTTTAACCATTTGCTAAAACCGTGAGACTTGAGCTTCTTTGTATACACATCTTGTTACAATTTCTTTTATTTGTGTGATATCGTGCATGTAATTATCTTCTAGAACTTGCCATTTTTACGTGTCGAGGCTGCAATATGTGTTTTGAATGTGGAAAGGATAAAAGGCCATCTTTGTTCAACCTCATATTTACCCAAACACTTTGATGATATATACCATTTGTCGCTTCTTTGAGCCTTTATTAGACCTTATTCTTTTGTTAACAGGATGATAGGAGGTGAGGATGGATATGGGAATCAAATGGGAGAAAAATTTGTTTTGATATGCAAAGTGGGGATAAAGATAAAGTATGGTGCAGTGTGAAAAGAATAGACCTATAAGCTCTATTACAAAGCCGAAAAGAAAAATTTTGTGAATAGTATGAGCATAAAGGAAGTTAATTATCATGGTATATGGTACCTTGGTGAATAAATGTCGAAATAGCATGTTGGAAAGGAAAAGGAAATGAACAAAGTTCATATGGTGATTATAGAGATGGAAGTACTTGGAATATATTTGAGTCACTTAGCTATATATTATCCTACCTTAACCAATGTGCCTACAATACAACCTATGAAAAGTCCTTTTTTATCCTAATTTGAATGCATTTGATGTGGTGGAGATATTAGAGAAATGGCAAGCCTATGGTGAGATTTTTGCATTGCATTGATTTTTGAGTGCATACACGTCCCTTATTTCTTTATGAGTTGAGTGTACTCTATATATTACGCACATGCCATTGTGAGGTTTGAATTGAATGAGATTTTTTCTTTCAATGGTTGTACAATATCGATTTGACTAATGTCGTCGTGTGCACTAATGTTTTGAGCTTTGAGATATTTACGAGGCTTTATTGGTTAATCACCTTCTCGATTTCGTTGATCTGTTTTGTGTCTCTCTTTCTTTTTGGTCTTGTTTTTGTTTGAGGAAAAACAATGATTTAAGTTGGGGGTTGATAAGCGCATTTTACGTTATTGTTGATTTGTAAAGATGATTTTAGATCGATAAAGTGCGTTTATGTCTTGGATCTCAATGCTTTTACATATTTTGGAAGATCTTGCTCTTGGGTTACTGTTTTGGTGTTTTGTGAAGCTTATAAGTTGAAAACCGAAGCATGGAGCGAAGAACGAGCGACGAGGGCAAAAACACAGGCCTAGCGACCGCCAGCGCGGTCGCTAGCCCGACCATGAAGACCAGCGAGCGCTGATATGCACGAAATTGATGGCTCGCGACCGCCTAGCGACCACTAGGTCGGCCGCGAGGAAAGTCCATGGCACGCGAGGTCGGCGACCGCGAGGCGTGCCGTGATGATTTTCCATGCGACGCGACCACGCTAGCGACCGCGGTGTGGTGGCGCGCAATAGACGCGTGCCCACCGAGAGAATGGAGGATGGCGAGGGCGAGGAGGATCCTCGCGATCGAGCTCATGACGAGAGCCCGACGCGAGGCATGGCGGTGATCAAAAGTGGGGTTTCGACCTAAATCTATAAATAGGGCTTACCCCTCGCCTCAACCTTCCCAGTAGCGATTTTACACTTTTTCTCGGTTTTCTCTATTTTCAGATATTTTCTCTTTAGCTTTGATTTAGATTCATTCTAGCATTAGTTTTCATCGTTCTAGCATTAGTTCTACGGTTTGTTATCGATTTGGAATGTTTTCGTGCGAGCGAATTGCATCGTTTTCCGTTTTCCGTTGGGTTTGGTTTGAACCCAACGATTGTTCTTCGAGCGTCACCCTACGGGTTTTATCTATTTAACTCGTATTTTTATGATTATTTCGTATTTTATTTCGTTATTTATGTCAGCTAAATTTATGTTCTAATCACAGGGTTTGCATGATTCTATCCTATATGTTGTGATTCCTTCTATCGTTATTTACCTTCCGGGCATTGATTCATGATTCTTGGTGTTTAATTATATGTGTTGATTTCGATCAATCTTGATGCATATCATAGTTGCCGATTAATTACGTAATGCTTTAATTGTCAATCGATCTTGAATGCATGATACGGATAAACGCGAGTGGTAGGCGAGATAGGAACATTCGTAGGAAGCATATTCTTTGTGATCCTTTTGAGTTGCTTATTTTCCTCTAGAGGCGTATGATGTAATAGGAAAATTAGTAATCAATCGTCACAATTGTCGTGAATCGAAGTTGTTGGCTACATATGTGATCTTCCATCTTGTGCGGATTAAAGCGGTTAATAATAAGCGGGATAAACATCGTAGTGGATAGGATTAGTGCATCCCTAGGGTTAGTCTTTCTCTATAGTTATCCCTTTGAGTTTTTATTGCTTTAGTTTATTTTCTTGTTGTCGCCTTTGCTTTGGATTTAATTATCTGAAGCCATAAACCTATACAAACTAAATCTGTTCTTGGATAATGATGAAGTTTCGTTGAATTAGCTTCTGTGTTTTCGGATTGCAATCCCTGTGGATACGATACTCGACTTACCTTATACTTGCGCGTTTTTCGTGTGAGAAAAGTGAGCGATCAGCCACATTACGGGTTTTATCTATATAATTTCTATTTCTATGGTTAATTCGTATTTTATTTCAATTATTATATCTAGCTAAATTCTTATTCTAATCCTAGGGCTTGTATGATTCTATCCTAAGTGTTGTGATTCTCATTGTTGATATTTACATTCACGGCATTGATTTGTGATTCTTGGTGCTTAATTATATGTGTTAATTTCGATCAATATTGATGCATATCTAGTTGTCGATTAATTTCTTAATGAGCTTTAATTGTCAATCGATCTTGAATACTGTCTGAATAAGCCTTGAGTCGAAATGAGATAGGAACATAAGTAGGAAGCATATTCTTTGTGATCTTTTGGAGTTGCTAATTTTTACCTAGAGATGTAACAGTAATAGGGAAAATTAGTAATCTCGCCACAATTGTAAAAGCGAAATTGTTGGTTGCAAATGTGATCTTCCATCTTGTTTGGATTAAAATTGGTTAATAGGAGGCGAGGATAAACATACGTTGTGGGTAGGATTAATATATCCCTAGGGCTACTCTTTCAGTTATATTATCTCTTTTAGTATTTCTTTATTTATCTTTATTTGCTTTTGTTGATCTTGACTTTGAATTTAATATTAGAAGTCCCAAAACCTTTTCAAAATCAAATCTGTCCTTGGATAATGATGAATTATTGTTGAGTTAGCTTCTGTGTTTTCGTGTTACAATCCTTGTGGATACGATACTCGACTACCTTATCTACTTGCATGTTTTCGTGTTAGAAAAAGTAACAATCAAACCCAATGTAAATACATATCCACTCGTAGAGCTCACTTCATCATTATCTGACACCCAATTTGCATCACAAAAACCTTCTAAAACAACACGAAATTTGTTGAAATGTAGACTCCAGTCAATAGTTCCTTTTAAGTATCTCATCAAGCGATAAAGTGTTGTCCAGTGTTCATTACTAGGATTATGTGTATAGCGGCTCAAACGGCTAACAGCATAAGCAATATCAGGTTGTGTGTAGTTCATTAGATACATAACACTTCCTATGATTTTAGCATACTCTTCTTGTGAAACACTCTCACCTTTATTCTTTTTCAAATGCATACTAGGAGCATAAGGTGTTCTTACATGAGACAAATCATAACACTCAAAGCTCTTTAAAAAAATTTCAATATAATGTGACTGACTAAGTGAAAAACCATTTTCAGTTTTCAACAATTTAACACCAAGAATAACATCAGTCTCACCAAGATCTTTCATATCAAATTTTGAAGACAAAAAACGCTTTGTTTCTGATATTACATTGAGATTCCTACCAAACATGAGCATGTCATCAACATATAAACAAATAATCACATAATCTGAGCCATGCTTCTTAGTATATAAACACGAGTCAGAAGTGTTCACAATAAATCCATCAGAAATAATCGTGCTATGAAATTTCTCATACCATTGTATAGGCGCTTGTTTAAGACCATATAAGGATTTTTTCAATTTGCATACTTTATTCTCTTTTCTGACCACAACACAACCTTCTGGTTGTTCAATATAAATCTCTTCGTTCAAATCTCCATTTAAGAATGCAGTTTTTACATCCATTTGATGTATTAATAGATGTATTAATAGGTTATGGATCGCAGCTAAAGCTACTAAAGCTCTAATAGTGGAGATTTTCGCAACAGGAGAATAAGTGTTAAAATAATCAACATCGTTTTTTTGTGAATACCCTACAACTACTAGTCTGCCTTAAATCTACCAATGGTATCTTCTGGTTTCATTTTCGTTCTAAAAATCCACTTAGTTTTGATAGTTTTACAGTTAGCAGGCAAGTCTACCAATTCCCAAGTATGATTACTCAAGATGATTCTATTTCACTTTGAATTGCTTTCTTCCAAAAGATTGAATCTACACCAGTTACAACTTCTTTATATATTTTAGGATCCTCGATGAAAAAATACAAAGAAACAACATGTTCATCAATCATATCTGGATTCTCAATCAGAAACGTTGTAATAAAATTAGGACCAAAACTAGTTTCAATTCTTTTACGTTTACTTCTTCTAGGCTCAAAAGATGATACTTGTTCATTATTCACAGTAGAGGAAGATTCGAGCACATCAATAGCATACGCACAAACATATTGATTTTTATTCTTTAAAGGAAACACATGTTCAAAAAATTCGGCATCACGAGATTCAGAAATAGTATTATCTCGCATAGAAATAAACCTATAAGCAGCTAAATTTTGAGCATATCCAATTACACAGCATCAAAAGTTTTTGATCCAATAGTGGTTCTCCTTAAATCGGGTAAACTCACTTTAGCTAGACACCCCCACACCTTTAAGTATTTTAAGTTAGGGGTAAATCCTTTCCAAAGTTCAAAAGGCGTCTTATCCAATTTTTTATGAGGCACCTTATTTAAGATATAACAAGCAGACAACACAGCTTCTTCCCACATATAGTCAGGTAAACCAGAACTTAAGAGCATTGCATTCATCATATTTTTCAAAGTTCTATTTTTCCTTTCAGCTATACCGTTTTGTTAAGGGGTATTAGGAGCACTGAATTCATGCACTATTCCGTTTTGTTCACAAAATTCTTTAAGAAATATAGTGTTATATTCTCCTCCTCTATCTCGATCTAATTCTCTTGATTTTCGATTCAATGATTTTCTACTTGATTTTATACTTTAGAAACATTTCGCAGCCTTCATCTTTAGACCTTAAAAGATATATTCCGTGTATCTAGAAAATCATCTACAAAGCTTATATAGTACTTCTTCCTCCTTTACTAACGTGTTTCTAAAATCGGCTAGATCGAGTGAATGAGCGAGCTCTAAAGTTTCAAATCTTTCTATGTTCAATGATTTGAAGGCTTTTAGCATACTTAGCTTCTACACATATTTCACACTTAGAGAAATTTCACAAGTCAAGGCATTAATTAATACAAATTTTTGGAGATTTTAATAGAAGCTAAGTTCACATGTCCCAATCTTCCATGCCAAATATTATAAAGTTCAGTGATGTAAGCGTAACTCGAGGTCTTTTCATTAGAGGTTTTTCATTAGAGATTGTGGAAGCTATATTGAGTACAAAGAGACCATTGCTTAGGTAACCCTTTCCTACAAATTCACCATTTCTAGTCAACACTACTTTATCAGACTCGAAAACAAGTTTCATACCGACTTTGTTAAGCAAAGCACCAGAAATCAAATTCCTACGCATAGAGAGAACATACAAAGCATTTTTCAAACTTAAAGTCTTTCCAGATGTCAGTTTAAGCATTATATTTCCTTTACTGAGAACTCCAGCCACGCTAGAGTTACCCATGTAGACGCATTCTCCTTTTCCTGCTTCCTCAAAGTTTAGAAACAAGTCTCTTTTGCTGCAGAAGTGCCTAGAAGCTCCTGTGTCAATCACCCAGTCTGATTTGTTTTCCACTATATTTGCCTCAACGACAGCAGCAATGATTTCGTCGTTTTCACCTTCATCAAGATTGGCTTGGTTCCTATTGTTTGGTTGTGGTCCTCGATGTTGTGGGCATTGATACTCCTTATGTCCCGGGGCACCACACACATAGCATGTGACTTTTGTATTTTTCTTCATGATTTTTCTGTCAGTTTTGTTAAAGCTTGGCTTCTTGACAAATTGGCTATTCTTCGAAGGAAATCGACCCTTATCATTTCCTGAAGCAGCACCAGATTCAACCAAGTTAGCATTAAACGATTTAACAAACAAATTAGAAAACTTATCCTTGAGGCGATTAGCTTCTTCAGTGCGCATATGACTGATGAGTTCCTGCAGCATAAGGTCCCGTTTCTTATGCTTGAGTTGATTTTTGTATTCTGACCACGAAGATGGGAGCTTCTCTATCAACACATTGGCCTGCAATATTTCACACATTTCCATGCCTTCGTTCAGAACTTCTACCGTAAGATTCTCATATTCATGAAGTTGTTCCACGATAGGCTTATCATCCACCATTTGAAATTGCAGCCACTTTCCCACGACGTATTTCTTTTTTCCGGCATTATCTTCTCCATATTTCTTCTCTAAAAGGTCCCAAACTGTTTGGCGATTTTCGGTTCACTGAACAAGTCGAGCAGTGTTGGACATATGATTTAGCAAGTGTCGAGCAGTTTATTATCCTTACGAACTTTATTTTCAATTCAAGTCGCCTCCTTGATTGTCTTGTCGGGCGATGGTATCGACTTCTTTGGTTGATTGAGCATCCGGAGCGTAATCGAGTTCTGCAGCAGCGCAATTGAAGAGCACATAGTCAACTTCAAGAGCTTCGAGAAAAAATCAACAGCTTATGGGACCATCTCTTATAGTTGGTTCCATCTAAATGTTCAAGTTTCGATAAATCCGGAAGGCTTCGATATTGATGGCGATCATGGATGGAATTTCGTTTTCAAATTGTATGCACGAACTGCATTCTTCGCTTTAATGATCCGACAAATACATGATCGATTGCGAGATTTCTTCTTTGCAAGAACGCCCACCAACCTGCTCGAGAGAAGTCCTGGCTGAAAACCTACACAAGAAACAAACGTTAAAAAAATGTTTTGCCGTGGTATGAAAGCCACTGCCTTGAAAACGAAATTCGTGCGGCAACGAGGTGCATGCCCTACACACTAATTCGTTCCCCAAGGTTAACGCAAGATCCACCCAAAGCACGCACCTCTTTTGATGGAGTGGAGATGACAAAGAATTAAAATGCTCGTAAGAAAAATGTAATATGATATATGTTAACTGTTGTTTTTCTACATACGTTTGAAGAGAAGAGAGATAATAAATAGATAGGGAATACTCCCACACACCCTTGTTTTTCGTCCATGATTTGAACGTTGAGAGGAAAACTCTCAACTGTGAAGACTAATTTAAAGAGTGCTAACCAAAAAGAAGAGAACCAACAAACATATTTAAGAAGCCCAGTCCAACGACTAGTCCATCACCAACGTAAGTCCAAAAAGGGTCCAAAGCATACAGCAGTAGAAAAGAGCAAAGGTGTAAAAACAGTGACCATTTCCAACATCATATAGGGTGTTCTTGAGGCTACAAGAATCATTTCACGACTATACTTACATTTCATGAGTTTCTTCTCCGATTTGGTGTTCTCGCCTCAAGTTTTGGAAGAAAAGTATATTTCAAGTGCTTAAGTTGTTTCTCCTTTTGACCTTGGTGCTTTATCTCCTTGCATCCTGCTTTGATTTTCCCTGTTGATTATATTTGTTCTTTTATCTTTAAATTGTTATACATGCAGCTCTAATGATAAGATCACATTTCAGATAAAATGGGATTGAAGGGATATAAGGTAAACTTCATGATACTTTAGTTTCACTAAATGTTACCGCATAATTGTATCATTATTTACCCCGTCTTACTAGTTGTCCCAAACTGGATCCATACATTTCATTTTGGGCTTGTGGATTGTTTAGTATATGGAATACCATTTGATATATTCATTGTGTGATAAAATTGTCATAGCCCAACTCGGCTAATCCCGAATGACTATCTTGTCGGATCGCGACTTGGGGTTGGATTAAAGAAGCGGGAAAGAAAGGGAGATCTTAGTGTTGATTTCTAACCATATCATTGGTAAGGAAACATGAGTAAATGCGGAAGCATAAGAGATATCAAGGTCGATTCAGATAGTCTGACCATACAGTAGTTGATTATGTAATCACTACTAGAATATTTAAGAATTCAACATATATCTAGAATTAAAAAGAGTTTAAAGAGTTTGCAGCGGAATAAACATATGAGATGTGCATATGAAGATGCATTCTCAAGGTGAACCAAAAGATGTTCCATTTTCATTGACAAAAGAAATCCCGCTCAACTCCACTCAGTGTCATCACCATCTCAACCTACACATCAAAAACGAATATGCAGGGCTAAGTACAAAGTACTAAGTGGGCACATGCCGAAATATTTTATATTTTCTTCACGAAATTGTATTGCCGTCACCACAGTAAGACACAAGGGTTTTAGTTTGAAAGGCCTTGTGCTTACTAAACATTTTATCATTTTCACAAAGTTGATTGGCCGATCGTTTTATTTCAATGTATAATCCATGTCGGCTATGGAAGCGCCGGGAGGAGGCCTCCTTTACCCGAACGCACGATCGATCGCAATGGTTCAAAGCTAAGTGTACACGATTCAAATTGGCATCAACCAAGTGGGACCCGATTCGAAATATCTCATGTCGTCTGGCCGGCCAACCCGAATATATATATACAAAACAATAAACATGTTGGCGAGATAATATCGCATTTAAACATTTGCCGCTCAAGAAAGAAATAAAGCATAAGTAAATGATTTTCATAAAATCACTTTTGTTTAGATAAGAAAGCCCACCTCCGAATTGTCCTTCTTGAAATACCGTAGCAATCGCTGTTGTTTTCGTTTCGCCCACGCTGGACCTTGTCAACGTAAGAAATATAATTTGGTACGCTATTTGCTTCTTTTGATAAGCATCGCTAAGATTCAACGAACTCGATGTCATTTAAGTCTTAGAGTTTCTGGGTTTTAGGATTTTCGTTACCGATACGACTCAATTAACAATCTATATATCGTATTTTAGGTTCGTCTCGCCATGACGATAGATGACACATCATCGTTGCATTCTTCCACTTCATCGATGTTTCTCCACGTCGTTTCGTATAATTTATGAATCCTAAGTTCATAACTAATCTTCGTCATTCGTTAACATATCAACGATTTCGAGTTCCAATACCTCATTCATCACTATCATTTCCACGTTGCGTTCCTCGCCTCACACGCCCCACATATTCTATCGTAGAAACTCATATCTATACTACACAATCAATATAGATTTTCCTACTTCAATCATCTTCTAACAAATGTTTTACAAATTAAAGTTATTTAAATAATATTTCTCAAGCATCTACTGACATAATCTAATCATTAATAATTTTGATCTCTAATTTCATTAAGTAAATCCATAATTAAAGTTAATTAAATGGATCAATTTAAAGTTCAATAACATTTGATTAATCAATCAAATTAATCTAATTCATCTTAGATATCCACTAATTAGGATTTATTTCCAATCACATCTATTTAGCAATTAGCTTAAGGTTCATCTTATTATATAAATAAATCACTAAAAAAGAATTATTCTCAAATTATCCCTTAACATAATTAATTAATTATGCTATTCAATTTCTAAAACAATTAGACTTTATTTAATCTAATGAATTTAATTAACTCAATCTAAATAATTGGTATTTAGACTATCATTTAATTAATTAAGAATTAATCACAAAATATATTTAATAGAATTAAACCTCATATTTAATTAATATAGAATTTATTAAATCCTTAATTCTATTTAATGGATTATAGAAATAAATAAATCAAGTCTATTATCAAATTAAATTCTTAACCCAACATTTAAATTAAATCTAAGACCACCTTAAAATTAAGTAAAGCCCATGTCAATTTAATTTTAAGGTTCATCTTCAATTTAATTCCAAGGCTCATCTTTGTAAATAAAGACAAGAATTAGAAACAGACCCATTATCACTTTAATTTCCTCTCATGATCCATTCTATTATTTCTAGCCCATTTATCCTTATTCCAGAGCTCATATTACTATTATTTCGGCCCAAACTCGGCCCATTTTCACAAGGTCCAAACATATAAAATAAAACTAAGTCTAAATCAATATATATAAGCCATAGCCCATCTCTTTTCTTTTTCTTTCGGCCCATCTCTTTTCTTTTCTTTTCTTTTCTTTTTTCGGCCCGTATCTCAAGGCCCAACACCATTTCTTTAAACCAGCCCACATCATATAGGCTTATAGCCATTTTTTTCGGCCCATTAACATTAGGCCCATAAAAAATAATATAAATCTAAATCCAACCTCTTTTTTTTCGGCCCAACACAATTAATAGAAAAAAACTAAACTACCCTAACCCTAGCCGTCCCCCCACTCACATCTCCCTCTCTCTCAGCCCTCACTCACTCACGCACACACACGAGACACACACTACACCGCCGTCGCCCTACGTTCGACCGACCACGTCGCCATTAGAGAGCCGTGCCGCCGCTGAGACCACTGCACCTTCTTTCTCCTCCCTTTCTCAAGTGGTGTACACACACACACGCATGAACTCTACCTCCTCTCCTCCTTCTCGGTGAGATCTCCGTCGTCTCGGACAGAACACGTCGTCGTCGGCGAGCCGCGCCGCCACCACGTAGGCTCTCTTTTATCTCTCTCTCTGTTCTTTCGTCTAATCTCTCTCGTTTCCTCTTTCTCGCACAACAGATACACACGCGCACATGCACACAAATATCTCTCTCTCTAAAAGATACATACACACGCATCGTCCCCTCTTTCTCTCTCGGCAAATCTGTCGTCGCCGCCGCAGATTTTGACGTCGTCATTCCCTATTCTCTGTCTATTTCCTCTCTCTGCTCTCTCCTCTCTCTCTCTCGTGTCTCCACCACACACACGCGCACACACGGTGGCGTCTCTCTCTCTCAAACTCGTGCCGCTTTTCCTGTCTCGGCCGTGCTCCCACCGTGCAACGCCTCGACTTGGCCACCACCGATGATCGATAGCGAGCCCTAGTGGCTCGGTCTGATTTTAAGAGAATTCTTAAGCTTTATTCCTATGTTTTGTAAAGATTGGCCAGTGACTATATATATATGTTTTCCTTTGTTCTTGTGTTCATTCCTATTGTGAAGAAACCATCATTTAGCAAGGATATATTTGTATGTGTTCATATGTTCGCACTGGACGATGTTCGGAATAAAGTTCTAGCTATGATTTTGTTGTATTGTGAGAACAATGTGTATATGAATGTGAGTTGTTGTGGAGCATAATATTAGTCTTGTGTTATAAAGATTGAAGAACTTGAAATAAAATCATGGTTGAATAACATTGAACTGGACGAAGCGAGGAGCTTTCCTCTTCTTTCTTCTTCGCAATGTTCGGTAGTTTGGAAAGTGGGAAGTGGAAATGTGGGGTGAATTGCTTAATGTTTTTGATATGAAGTGTTGAGGAGTATCATGTGGTACATGCTAGTGTGTATAGGAGCATAGGTGTGTAAGGTAAGTATGGATTGATGGTAATGGTTAAAAAGATGGAGTAAAGTAGGAAAAAGTTGATGATTTTGGGGAATTTGAAATGATGTGTGGTGATGTGATAATCTATCCAGTATAAAATATCTGGCACGGTTCATAACTGTATTAGTTCTTCGATATTCGTTTTAAATTTTCTCGTTTGAAAAAAAATCGAAACGTAGACGATTATAAATTTTAATAATCGTTCTAATTTTAAATCTCGATTTAGTTTAATAAAATAATAAATAAAGTTTTAATTTCACGGGGTATTACAAAAATATACTTCTTCCGTCCACCAAATCTATTCCTATGAATCTTCGGTACGAGTTTTAATAAAAGTTGTTGAATGTATTATGAGTGGAGTAAGAGTCCCACAATAGTGTAATATTAAATTAGTTAGGTGGTAGATCATAGGTGGTAAAATGTATAAATATATGGATTGTTGAGGATAAAAAAAGATAAATAGTGCTGGGTCATCATGGGTGGTAAAAGGTGTAAATAAATGATATTATTGAGGGTAATAAGTCGGGAAGATAGTTACCATAAATAGATAGGGATGAAATTGAGGGACGTCCCAAAAAGAAAAACTAGGAAGGAAATTGAGAGATGGAGAGAGTATTAGTTAAAAATAGTCCATTTCTATGTATGATTGCAGTTAAGTAAGGCGAAAGTGTACCTACGAACTGGCCAGATGGCTGAGCTAGATGCTAGATGAGCAAAAGTTCTTGGAAATGCAGCCAAAACAATTCAAAGGCAAATCCGAACCTAAATTTTTCCGAAAGAATTTGTCTCATTGAGCCATGCTGCCATCCTATTACAATCTTCTTTTATATTTATGATCAACAATAATGAATAAAGCTTTTTCTTCATATCCTACTGATAAATCTGGTATATGTTAATATACGAGATTTGTGTAAAGCAGTAAAGAACACCAAGACTTTTACGTGGTTCGATCGAGAATAAGATCTCGCCCACGGAGGAATGGTTCCTCAATACTTTCACTATGATTCGATTACGGTGAGTGTAGCTAAAAGCTCTAGTATTCAATAAGTTTCTAACCCTTTTACCGTCGATCTAACTCCTATTTATACATATCTGAGGACCCCTAAAGACGTGCCCAATCCACGATTGGCGATCTCGATCCTCCCATGTAGGGACTCTTCCTCTCGCATGTAGGGATCCTGCGCCTTCCATGTAGGGATCCCCGCCTTCCATGTGGGTGGAGGCGATTGGGGTTTGAGGCTGGTTGGGGTTTAGAGGATGGGCCCTGGCTTAACCGCATGGGTTCGTCCATAACGTCGAGCCCACTCGTTTGGGCTGCGCGATGGGCTTTGGCGGTTGGGCCATATCCCATCATAGCCCCCAAAATAGTCGAGTAACAACTATGCCGAGGTGAGGTGAAGATGGTATTTACCGAGGTGGTTGGTGCTCGGCTGAGGTTGTTGTCTAAGGTGTTGGCTTTTTTGACGCTAGGGCTGAATCTGACGATCTAGGTCTGAACTGAGTGTGGTGGTGTGTCGGTCTGGACATGCACCGCTGGTCGAGGACCGAACTAAGTCGTTTGTCCCTGGACAAAGATGTCCTGCAGGAGAATGTAGAGGTCCGACCTGGATAGCGATATCCGGATGGGTAATACCGAGGTCCGAGGTGGATAGCGATATCCGGATAGGTAATACCGAGGTCCGAGGTGGATAGAGATATCCTTCTGGATGATACCGAGGACCGATCTGGGCACCGATATATGTCTATATGATACCGAGGTCCGATCTGAATCGTCTGACGTTGGATAACGACGTCGCTTGGAAGGACGAAGCTGAGGTCCGGAGTCAGAGTGATGATTGCACGATTAGACCAGTTGTGTCAGCGCGTCCTTGATCGCGTCATACGCGCCAGACGGTTGGTAGGCGCTCGAAACATGTGCGTGCGTCTAATCCACAGAAAATCACGATTAGCCACGTGGGAAGTTGAAATGGCAGGTTTGGGCGCCTCTTTGTACTATAAATAGTCCCATTTGAGGAAATTGTTCACTTTCTTCTCGCTCGCTTGTATCAGAGATAATACTTTCAAAAAATTTCCAACTTTTTCCGAACTTGTTGAAGGAGCCAAACATCTCACCGAAAAGTAAGTATGTCTTCTCCCTCTACTTCTGAGTACTCCCCCAAATCAGTTTCTGGATCCACCCGATCATCTCCCACGGGAGTTTTCGGGTCAACCCGATCGTCTCCCTCCCTCGATAGTGAAATCGAGATTAGGGATTATGGCTGTTATACATTATCGGGTAAGTCCAGGAACATTAGTGCTAGGATCCCAGCCATATCGTCTGCATGGGATGAGTATAAGGTTGGGAAATCCAAATCGCTGTTGACCACCGAGGATTTGAGAAGAATAGCCTTAGAATTCCATATTCCACGGAGGCCTGGTGGTGTCTGCTGTAGGCCGGAGATAGGGCGATGGCGCCCCCGGAGGGGTTTATCACCGTTTACGTTGATGCTTTAAGGGCGGGCCTTAGATATCCCCTAGCTCCCATTTTTAGAAGCATTCAAGAATATTTTCAGATCCCCATCTGCCAATTTTCCCCAAACTCCACTAGGTCGGTGGTGGGGCTAGGGCTCTCTTGTTATGCACTTGTTGAAAACCTTTCTTTTGAAATCTTGATGCGTTTTTTTAGCATCAAGTGTATAGGAGGTGTGTACTACTTTTCACCTCGTCAAGCCTTCAAGGTGACTGCTCCCTCGAAGGTGTCTCACTGGCAATCCAAGTTTTTCTTTCTGCTGGTTGATGGGCACAGAGTTATGACTGGGTTTGGGTAAGATGAGGGATCCGGTGCAAAGCCCTTGGTGTCGTAGAGGACGAGCTCAATATGATAGGTGAGATGTCCTATAAGTGCACCGAGAAAGATTTGTTTGATCTTTGGGTGGCGCATGGTCGGAGGCTCACGGGCTGGGTCGGATCGGGGTGAGGCACCCCACTTATCCTTACTTTATGCTCAGATTCTTGTCGATCGCTCCTTATCTCGTCGTGCGGTGAAGCTCGACTCCCAGAAGGAAGGCGGTGGATGCGGCCGAGGCGTCCCCTGCAAAATCGCCGAGCCCGCGGCCAAAAAAGAAGGCGAGGTGGGCTGAGCCGGGCAAGGTGCCCGAGGTGGTGGCGGGCAAGGTGCCGAGGTGGTGGCGGCAAGGTGCAGGGTGGTGGATGACTGAGCACATTGGTGGACCACCTCACCGAGGTCAAGCCCGGCCTCGGCGAAGGACACTCGTAGCCGAATATCGTACGAGGTGCCGACTTCCAGCTCCCCCATATCCTTCCCCAAGGTATAGGTCTCTTCTATATTTATTCACGTTTCCTTTGTGATACATTCCTGACTGTGTTGAATTTCAGGATGTCACTTCGCTGATGGGGAGCCGCACCACATTGCGGTATATGCCGAGGCGCCTCTCGGTATGAGGCGTCGGAGGGAGGCGGATCGCCGAGGCCGCGAGGGTCCTTCGAGGCCGCACTTGCTGTTGCAAGGGCGGAAGTCGAAGCCGAGAGGGCCGCAACCGAGGCCACAAAGATCGCTGCCGAGGCCGTCGAGACCGCCCTCAAGAAGAAGGCGCAGGCCATGGAGATAGCTCGGGCCGAGCTCGAGGAGTCGCGAGAAGAGGCGACTGAGGTGAAGAGGAAGTTCGCCGAGGAGAGGAGTGTGTTGCTGGAAGGTCAAGGGCCGATGTTAAGGGCCTTCACCAGCAGACTCATCGAATCGGAGGACTTCTCCTCCTTTATCTCCGACCTGGCCGCTGTACTCCGGACGAAGGTGGTGTCGGACCACCTGGAGGGGTTGGCAGCCCAGATGCCTGATTTTGACAAAGTCAAGCATGGCTGGGTCGAGGTCGCTCCCCAGACAAAGTCAAGCATGGCTGGGTCGAGGTCGAGGCCTCCCCTTCTTTTCTGACGGCTGAGGTCGTGACCGGGTGCAAGGAGGACGAAGACCCGGAGCTTCAATATCTCCTAGCCGAGGTGCGGGCTGAGGCTGAGAAGGCGAGGCCGAGCTCAAGTCCTCCTCTCAAGGGGATCTGCACTGCAGAAGAGAGCAAGCGGCGGGATGCCGTGAGCCAGCAGAGAGGCTCGGTCGGCCAGCAGTTGTAATAGGTTCATTCACGGGGTCACTAGGATCCCAGCTTTGTAAACTTCTACTTTGTGATTAATAAACACGCTTTTTGAAATGAATGTGTTTGCCATTTGTTTTTAGCACTGCTTCCCAACACCTCGGGCTCGATCATAATTTGTTGACCAAGTTAAAGAAGCCGAGGTGCCTTGCGAGAAGGACGAAGAGGTCTTTGTTTTGGAGAGCCGATCCGCCGAGGTGACCCGGGTTTGGCCGGCATGGATGTCAAGTCGTCGAGGTCGGCGGTCGGCATCGTGGTCGGTGAAGAAAGCAGCAAGAGGCGGAACGCGAGGTGGCCCGCCTTCTGGCCGAGAACGAGGCTTTAAAGCTGAGGATCATACATCTCGGGGTCCAGGGGGCGGACTTATCTGCCGATGCAGTTCATGGCCGCTTACTGCAGTGTGAGGAGCAGCTCGAGCTGGTGCAGGAGAAGCTGTCTCGGATCTCGGAGGAGCACGCCGAATATGAATCGGTAATCCGCCGATCTGGCGGTGTCACCATATCCGAGGTCGATGAACGAGTCCAGAGCCTGCTCGCTGAGGGGATGGTGTTGAGGGACGAGGAGGGGCCAAATAGAAAAAATTTCAAAGATTGCCTCGACTCCCTCGTCAAAAACCTTGAGATTTACGAGATCGTTCGCCGTCATCTCCTCCAGCCTTGTAGCCAGATCGCAGCCGACCCAGCTGGCGTAAGAGTCGGAGAGCCTGAAGCCGGAGGTTATGCTGACCATGCAGAAGTGCTCTGTTTGCTTGGCCCGGTCACCTCGACTAGAGCGAGGGCCTCAGGCCAGACTTCAACGTCATTGGTTGGCCGAGCAAAATCTGCAGGTCGGCGCGGGAAGAGGGCAGGTCGGGGGCGAGGTCGCATTCCTGGCCGGGCAGCAAACTACGGGGGTAGAAGTTCATCTTCTTCAGGTCGGGGTGTCTCCGAGGCTGCGCCGAGTGCCCCTGGAGTGGGTCGCGGGGATACCGGAGTCTCCACTTCAGGTCGGGGTGCCACCGAGCCCGCACCGAGTGCTTCTGGAGTAGGCCACGGGGATTCCGGCCTCATCGACTGGGTTGAAGGCACCGAGTTCGTTCCAGGCATACATCGCCGACACGAGATTTTGTTCTAACTGGTGCAGCTTGTGAGTCTTGGCGAAGTGGAGCTCAAGTTCGAATGATTTGTATATAGCTTAGACTTTGTATTTAGTCGTAAATGTATTTAGACTTTGTATCAAGTGTATATTTTCCCCGAGAGGTACAAATATAGCTTAGGACTTGGTTTTAGTCGTAAATGTATTTAGATTGTATCTGATGTATATCTTCCCAAATAAAGGGTATAATTTGACGAGATCCGATGTGGACGTCGTTTGCATGTAGATGTTTCAACTTAATGAGTAATCAGATGCGTGCATGTGACGCTCAATTTAATGAGTAGTCCGTATGCCTTGCACATAGACGCTCAATTTAATGAGTAATTTGTGAGTGCGGCGCTTAGTTGAGTACCCTACTTAGTGGGTTTGTCATCTTCGTAAGGGCATCCCCTTGTGAAGGTTGATTGTGTTTAATCCGAATGGATGTTCACATAGATATAAGACGAGACAGTGAAATACTTATTGAGAAAAACAAATGTTTTATCGAGAAGTAAATAACATCGCACTTCGCAAAGCAATAAGGGACTAACATGATCTTGATCCGAAATCAAAGCTATGTAAAGTACTCAAATGAGTGATATGCCAGTTCGCGGGATAAGTGCACCGGATAGGTGAGCAAGCTTATAGCCCCTTTGCCGAGGTCCTCGTGAACGCGGTATGGACCTTCCCATGTCGGATCTAGCTTTTAAGACGCCTGCCTCTCTGGCTTCATTATTTCAGAGGACGAGGTCGCCACTTGGAGTGTGGAGGCTTTTACCCTTTGTTGTAGTACCTGCGACCGGCACTTGTATTTGGCTTCGTTTATGGGCGCGAGCTCGCTTCTCCCCGAGAGTATCAAGGTTGACACGGGTCTTCCTCGTTCCTGCTCGGTTGAAGTGAAGAGCGCGGGCTCGGTGCGCCGATCTCGGTGGTATGACACCTCGGTCCGTAGAGACCAAGCCGGGGTTTCCGTGCGAAGTCGAGGTGTTGTCTGTGGGACCGAGAGGACTTGAGGAGATTTTCAACCCGTCACCCTTAGCTCGGTCTAACCTCTTTTCAATCCTTATACGATCGTGCGGTTCGTCACCTCGGTCTCGACCGTTCGCTGCGGTGTGATCGAGGTGAAGCGTTGCTCGATCCGGACTCTTCACACCATTCCTTGAAAGTTTTGTCGATTTAACCGCGCCGTTGTCCGAGACCAAAATATGCGGTATGTCAAGCGGCAAACTATGTTTTTCCACAAGGTCTGAATCCTCCGCCTTGTGAGGCTCGAAAGTGGCTCACCACCCATTTTGTGAAGTAGTCTACGCCACGACTAGCATCATCGTCGACCGGTGCTCGGTCAAATGGACCAGCGATGTCAATCCCCACCGCATGAAAGGCCACGGACTGTAGGTCGCTTAGATCGGTCAGGGTAGCTTCGACCGTGAGTGAAGTCGGCACTTTGGACACTTTTGACGAGCTCGGCCGAATCTTGGACGGTGGGCCAAGAATATCGACCTCGGCGCCTTCTTTGAGAGAGCTCGCGACCGATGTGACTTCCACAAGACCCTCGTGAATCTCATTGAGTACGAGTCGGCTCTTACGGTCCGAGGCACCTCAGGGAGGGTTGAAGGTGCGACTGTCAGAGAGTGCCCTCGTGTGTGAGGTACTTTGGGATTTCACCACCATCTTTTAGCTTCGAGCCGATCCCGAGGTAGCGCCTTCTTCCAGTAGGTTTTATGGGTGACATCGAGCTCGGCTCTATCTCGGTGATGATGCCGATGTGGGACTCGCGATACTACGGAATGAACTTCTCCACCGGTGGATTTGTTGATGACGCAACTAACTCATCGAGGATATCACTCATTTGTTTTTCCTCGTGGGATGCGATGAATCTTGAAGTACACGAATGAGGTTGACATCTCCTTGCCTTCTCAAGGTATTGCTTCATTCGATTCTCCTCGCCTCAGATTTGCCAAGACCGGTTTACCACGACGGGAATCTCCAAAGATCCGGATCTTGTCCACTTTCAATTCTTTTGCGGGAGTCCCGAGATCGGTAACTCGTACTCCACCTTGTTGTTTGTGGTCGGAAGGTAAACCGAGTGCATAGGTCACTTCATGTTTGTGCGGGCGAGGAGGAGGATGCTCGCTCACGCCTGCTTTGCATGAAGCCCGCCCACGACATCCGCCAAGAACAATCAGCGGGTTAAGATGAGATTACTCATTGTGGGGGTGGGAGTTGGAGTGACCTCACTGGTAGGTTCGACTCGGTGAATTTGGCCTCCACCAGAAGTCAACGAGCATGCCCTTTATGGCCGGCCTGGGGAGTATGAAATGTCGTGCTCACGAGCCCAATGCCCACTGGCTATACGTCCGGATGACTCGCTTTGACAAGACTTGTCTCAAGGGTAAGTCGCTTAGCACCGGACGGAATGGGCTTGGAAGTAAGGTCGGGCGCCGCTTAGCGTTTACTAGAGCAGTGCCACCTTTCGAGGTGGTGTACCTGCCTCCGGTCCTTTGAGAGCCGGCTAATAAAGTAGATGGGAGTTGTCGTCACACCTCATCTCGCACCAATACCACATCGATTGCCTCATCCGAGGCGGCTAGATATAAAGAAAGGAGCTCGCTTCTTTCGGGCGATGGTCGGCGGTCGGCGAGATACTCTTTCGGTTGTGCGAAGGTGACACGGTGTTCTTCCCTTGAGCAAAGTCCGAGCTCTCCTCGGGATCTTGAAGAAGGGAAGTCGCTTCTCGCGTGAGATAAGAATCTGCTGAGGGCGGCTAGGCACCGGTGAGTTTGTGGATCTCATGATGGTCTTTGGCACTTGCATGTCGAACCTAATCGCTTTCACCTTAGTGGAATTTACCTTGAGCCTTCTTGAGAAACCCAAAGATCCCGTGAATTTACCCGCCTTCACCATGAATGTACACTGGGGTTGAGCTTGAGGTTGGCCGACACGAGGAGCCGGAGGATAGTTCCGAGGTCATCGGCGCAGACTCTCCATTTTTCGACTTTTGACTACGATATCGCCGACGAGACCTCGACAATCTTCCCTATGTGGTCTTTGAATATTGCGTCCACCATCCTTCGGTAGGTAGCTCGGCGTTCTTCGCATCGGAAGGCATCTTCCGGACGCCAAGACAAAGTCGGTGATGAATCTTTGTCTTTGGGCGTCCTCCGGCTCATCGATTTGGTGGTACCTTTGTATGATCCAGAAATCGAAGACCTCGTGGCCTACCGGTGCCTCCACCTTCTTGTCAATGTCGGGAGGGGTAACAATCTTTCGGCGGTGTTTGTTGAGGTCGGTGTAGTCGACACATGCGCCACCCCCTCGCTTTCGAACCACGATCGATTAGCCATCCGTGTCGGGTACTTAACCTCAAACAGATTTTGGCCTTACGAGTCGGGTCACCTCGTCTCTTACGACTGGCTACGCTCGCCGCAAACCCTCTTTTCTTTTGCCGAACTGGTTTAGTAGCCGGGTCGATGTTGAGGCGATGAGTTATGAGCTCGGGTGACACTCCGGTCATGTCGAGTGGGCACCATGCGAACACGCCCCGTATTCCCTCGTGTCGCATGACATCTTTGTCGAATATCGGTGGCCCTCGGACGCCGACCTTGACAACTTTGGAGGGGTCGTCATCAGATATTTGGAGGCTTTCAGTCAGGTCGTCCCGAGGAAGCGGCTTCGGGATTACAGAATTGCTAGGCCTGAGGTAAGGCCACATCCTAGGTTGAGACTCGTAGGCATTCTTTGGCTGCCGTTTGGTCACCCTGGATGCTTAGTACTCCCATCGAGGTGGATATCTTGATTGTGAGGTGGTACACCGAGCAGACGGCTTTGGTGGCATCTGACTGATCGCTTCCCTTTTTCACACGTAAAGGCGATATAGAAGGTGGCAGTATCGTATCCACGAGGATTGTAATCTGAAAACTGAAGCTAGCTCAACGATAATTCATCATTATTCAAGCACAGAAAATTGGGTTTGGAAGGTTTAAGGGCTTCGGAATTTAATCCAAAGCAGATGTAATCAAACAGAAAATAAAAGAAAGCAATAAACACTCGGATGGTAAAAACAGGTAAAGAAGTCTAACCCTAGGGATGCATTAATCCTATCCACAACGTATGTTTATCCTGTTCCTATTAACCAATTTTAATCCGCATAAGATGGAAGATCACATATATAACCGACAATTTACACACGACAATTGCGGCGAGAGATTACGAGTTTTCCCTATCATTCTAGGTGAAAACAAGCAACTCCAAACAGATCACAAAGAATATGCTTCCTACGAATATCCTATCTCAGCTACGACTCAAGGCTCATTCGTATCATGCATTCGATATCGATTGACAATTAATACAATTACGTAATTAACCGACAACTAGATATGCATCAAGATTGATCGTAAATCAACACATATAATAAAGCATCAAGAATCACGAATCAATGCTTGGAAGGTAAATAGCGATAACAGGAATCACAACATATAGGATCGGATCATGCAAACCCTAGGATTAGAACGGAAAACTAGCCAGACATAATAAACGGAATAAAATACGATTTAACCATAAAAACAGAAATTAAATATATAAAACCCGTGATGAAGCGTTGGATGAACAATGGTTGGTCTTAAATCCAATCCCAAGCGAAAGAACGGAAAACAAAGGAAAACGATCGGACAAAACGTTCCGATCGATAACAAAGCAAAGAACTAAACTAGAACAATGCAAGAATTAAAACTAGAACTTAACGGAAGCTAAAGAAAGGCAAAACCGAGGAAAACTGAAATAAACTGCTCGAGCGTGTCCGGGGCTCTGAGGCGCGGGTGGGGGCTTGCCTATTTATAGAAAATGGTGGAAACCCCAATTTCTCATCTGCGCCGCGCTGCCTCGCGATCGCTGCTCGCGATCTCTAGCTCGACCGCGAGGCATATCCAGCGCTTTTCGCCGTCATGGTCTCGCCTCGCCGCAGGTAGCTCGCATGACTGGCTAGCGACCGCTAGCAAGGCGCAGAAATCTGATAACTTTCGTGGCGTGGGCGCTTCGCCGCGCCCGTGACTCGTGGCCGCTCTCTCCTCGACGCATTGGGTGCCTCATTGCCACCTAGCGACCGCTAGCTGGTCATTTGAGGCGAAGCGTAACATGGTTTTGGCTCGTCTTCGTTCCTTGCTCGATTATCAACATAAAACCTACAAAACGTCGGAGGAACACCCAAGAGCAAGATCTTCTAGAAATAGATAAAACATTAAGAATCGATACATAAACGCACATTAAATAATCTAAACTCATCTTTAAATATCAACAATAAGCGTGTAAAATGCGTTAATCAAACCCCCAAACTTAAAGCATTGTTTGTCCTCAAACAAAAATGTAATGTAAAGACAAACGAAAGATCAACGAGCGTAGCAAAGAGGATAACCATTATAAGCTTGAAACATATTAACTCTCAAAACATTAGCGCACATGACGACGTTAGCTAACTCAACACAAACAACCATCGAGGGCAAAAACTCATTTAATCCAACCCTCACAACGGCATGTGTGTAAAATATAAGATACACTCAACTCATAAAGAAATGTAGGACGCGTATACACTCACAGATCAATGCAATGCAACATCTTACCATAGGCTCGCCATTTCTCTAATATCTCCACCGTCAAATGTGTTCAAATTAGGATCAAAAGGTCTTTTCATAGGTTATAATGTAGGCACATTGGTTAAGGTAGGATAATATATGGCTAAGTGACTCAAGAATATTCCAAGCACCACCATTTATACTTTTCTACACATATGGACTTTTTCCATTTTCTCTTCTTTTCCCACGTGCTAAATTGACGCTTTATCCCTCATAAGGTACCTATACTTTGATTTCGACCCTTTATGCTCAAAACACATAGTGAACTTATCATTGCTTTTTCTTTTTTTCTAGAGCTTATAGGGTTTATTATTTTCACACGGTACCCTTTTTTCACCACGTATGTATTCTCTAAAACTAATGTTTCTCGCCATAACTACATCAAAATTTCAACCCTTTTGGTTCCTATATCCATCCTCACCTCCTATCATCCGTTAATCGAAAGAAAAAGTCTAGTAAAGGCTCAAAGAAGGCGACAAATGGTATATATCATCGGGTTAGTGTTTGGGTGAATATGTGGTTTAGCAAAGATGGCCTTTTATCCTTTCCAACGAAACACATATTGCAGTCTCGACACAGAAAAGCGGCAAGTTCTAGAAGAGAATCACATGCATGATATCACACAATTAAAAGAAACTGTATCAAGGTATGTATACAGTGAAGCTCAAGTCTCACAGGATAAGCAAATGGTGAAAAACAATAAGCCTAAGCACTCTCACGTCATTCATGCGTCATTTTCTAACATATCATGTGCACTATCATTAAACTTCACAAAAATTTTCTATCTTCATTGGCCACATGGATTAACAACTTCACTTAACTCGTTGATCGACAGACACAACACGAAAAGAAAGATAAAAGACCCGACAAAAGTCCCAACATATAATAACATAACAAAACAACACAAAACATAACAAGGACTCTCAATCACATCACACTCGACCACTCCCCCCCAAACTTATTGTCAATAGTGTGCAATGGAGGCAATAATGTTTTTAGAAGAGAGTGATTGGGAGAGACCATATCTCATATGTTGCGCTACTCCGACGGTCGAAAGAATCCTCACCATTGATGATATACATTGGGACTTAAAAACAAACAAACAAGACACAAGAAAACAACGAAAACAAAACAAAAGATATAAAGCACGTAAAATGTTGGGTTACCTCCCAACCAGTGCTGGATTTATCGTCGCTAGCTCGACGTTACCTCTTATCAATCAGGCGATTTGGCGACTGTGGTCTTTCCAAACTTCAATTTGCCCTTGTACTTGGCATTGACAACAGACGACCAATTGGCACAACAATGGCTTCCACAAAGCTTGAACGAATCACTCGGATTTTTATGCCAAGTCCACTTCTTCCTTCCATCACGTCCGTCGATTGGGCAAGTACCCTCTAAGCGCGCGATGTGTGCGGCAGCAGCAGTCGTGATCGAGTAGCAATCTTACGCTTTTCACCGCCGTGTTGCTTGATGGCGTCATATATTGAAATCTTGAGCTCCTCATCGTTAACACGAAACGTGAGATTACCTTCCTGGACATCAATCAAAGCACGACCAGTTGCTAGAAAAGGTCTGCCCAAGATTAGCGGTTGTTGTTTGAATTCGGGAATATCTAAAATCACAAAATCGGCAGGAAAAACAAAGTCCCGAATTCTTACCAACACATCTTCGACGATACCTTTAGGATATGTGATCGACACGTCACCATCATCGCGATATCTTCGTTGGCTTCATCTTTCCTAGGTGCAGCCGGTTGAAAACGTTCAAAGGCATCAAATTGATGCTCGCCCCCAAGTCGCACAATACATTTGGAAAAGTTTGCTCGGCGATCTCGCATTCTAACGTAAACCGCGGGATCCTTCGCTTTAAGGGAGCTTCCTCCGCAAGACGCTGCGCATTCTTTGGATAGGGTAATTTTTCAAATTCCCCAATTTCTTCTTGCTTGCAAGCGCCTTTAAAAATTTCATGTATCCGGCATGTTTCGCGGCGCTTCAAAGAGAGGTAAATTGATCTCAACTTTTGAAAATCTCTTTGAAACGCGTCAACTCCTCGTCATATTTCGACTTGACTAGTCGACTGGAAATGGGACCGGAGGAGTGTACGCGCGAGAATGGATTCAGGAGGCCCCGGCGGTTGACCTCGCGACCGCTAGTCGTCGCGAGGTGTCCGCTCTGCTGCAATCCTTCTTCGCTCGAGCTTGAAGATTTGGGTCACCGCGAACAAATGCAGGCGACAATCGATGGCTCGCGGTCGGGGCTCGCGGGCGCGTTCTCGGTCGCGAAGCACGTGGGTAAAACTCGGGACCTCGTGATCGGGCTCGCGATCGCGAGCTCGATCACGAAGTTTCGCTCAGTTACTTTCTTGCTCCGTATGGCTCGGGTAAGCTTGTCCACTTCTCGCCCGGATGGCGAAACATTGATTTTCGGGTTCACTCCGTATTACTCGGAAATTGGCCCGTCTTTTGTAGTGCATTCAACTGCACGGCTACTTGGCCAACTGATTTTCCAAAATCTTCATATGCTTTCCATAGCGTCACGGTGGACTCCAAATGATTAATCTTCCGCGGTGTTGCTTATAAATGAGTTTTGGTTCGTCGTCAATTGTTGGTTGCTTACAACCAATCTCGCTGCATCATGTCCTCTAGACTCGGTTTCTTCGCTCTTAATTCACCCATTCGAATCGAGAAACCAGCGGAGGTCGTTGAAAATAGTAGGGTTGGCATGACGAGAAATTTGGATGATTTCATTATTTGCATCAGTGCCTGATTTCCATGATTCCTCCGATTGATGTGGTTGACCTCTTCCTGTCTCGATCCGACTCTTCAAAAGAGTGAATTGCTTCATCACCGTCAGATTTTGAATCGCCTCGACAACCTTGCTTTAACCATTGGCGTTCTCTCCGTTGGCCATTGATAACTATTTGCCGCCATCTCTTCTATGATGCGATTGCCTCCTCTACACGACGATTCAATAAACATCCACCGCCGACGATCCACCATGCTCCTTGTATGCCATGTCACCACCCAGAAGCTGCGTGATCCGATTTTCTTTGGAGAATCCGTGTTGTGGGCACTTTCTCAATAGGCCCCCGAATCGCTCCCACGACTTAACAATGACTCATCTCCTAGCCGGAGAAGTGGGAGATCTCGGCGATGATTTTTGGGCTTTGGTGGCGGAAAATACTTTGAGAGGAACTTTTCGCAAAGATCCCCAATTGTTTATGCCCGTCTCGTCCAAACTCTTGAACCACTCCTTCGCCGATCACAGAGAGAATCGAACATGCGATCCGGATCATGTCTTGTGGCACCCCATTCATTTGATGGTGTCACAAATGTCGAGGAATGTCTCAAGATGCGCATTCGGGTCCTCTGTGACTCCTCCCAAACCGCTCTCCTTGTACCATCTTGATTAGGGCGGCTTTAACTCGAAGTTGTTTGCATTGACTTCCGGCCCCATCCGCCTCCTGGAATTGCTCGGTGGGAGGTCGGTACATATAATTCGAGGTCTCGTCTCGGAGCGTGGACTAGAGTCCCATATTCGCCATCCGGCGCATCTCTCGCGAAATCGGCTAACATGAGTGCCGCTTGCTGGGAGGAATGCCCTGATTCGTGGATTAGCCGCCATTGCACTGTCTCTTCTCTCGTCCTCTTCTCTTTTGAGAGCTTTTGATCTCGGGATCTAGTAATGTTTGAGAGGTCCCCGAGATCTTACGCATAAACTACCCGAGAAAAGAGAGAATTCACTGTAACAATAAATAAATAATATAACATATAACTTGAATTAATAAATCCAAATCGTCAAATCTTAACAATTAAGAACGGCGCCAAAATTTGATCGCCTCCTTTTTCACACGTAAAAGGCGATATAGAAGGTAAGGTAGTATCGTATCCATTGGAGGATTGTGTCTGGAAAACACGAAGCTAGCTCAACGATAATTCATCATTATTCAAGCACGTAAAATTGGGTTTGGAAGGTTTAAGGGCTTTAATTTAATCCAAAGCGGATGTAATCAAGCAGAAAATAAAAGAAAGCAATAAACACTGGATGGTAAAAATAGGTAAAGAAGTCTCAACCCAGGGATGCATTAATCCTATCCACAACGTATGTTTATCCTGTTCCTATTAACCAATTTTAATCCAGACAAGATGGAAGATCACATATATAACCGACAATTTCTGTTACGACAATTGCGGCAGTAGATTACGAGTTTTCCCTATCATTCTAGGTGAAAACAAGCAACTCCAAACAAATCACAAAGAATATGCTTCCTACGAATATCCTATCTCAGCTACGACTCAAGGCTCATTCGTATCATGCATTCGAGATCGATCGACAATTAATACAATTACGTAATTAACCGACAACTAGATATGCATCAAGATTGATCGTAAATCAACACATATAATAAAGCACCAAGAATCACGAATCATCGCACGGAAGGTAAATAGCGATAATGAGGAATCACAACATATAGGATTGGATCATGCAAACCCTAGGATTAGAACGGAAAACTAGCCAGACATAATAAACGGAATAAAATACGATTTAACCATAAAAACAGAAATTAAATATATAAAACCCGTGATGAAGCGTTGGATGAACAATGGTTGGTCTTAAATCCAATCCCAAGCGAAAGAACGGAAAACAAAGGAAAACGATCGGACAAAACGTTCCGATCGATAACAAAGAAGAACTAAACTAGAACAATGCAAGAATTAAAACTAGAACTTAACGGAAGCTAAAGAAAGGCAAAAACTGAGGAAAAACTGAAATAAACTGTTCTGGGGCGTGTATGGGGCTCTGGAGGCGCGAGTGGGGGCTTTCCCTATTTATAGAAAAGGGTGAAAACCATAATTTCTCATCTGCCGCGCCGTCTCGCGATCGCTGCTCGTGATCGCTAGCTCGACCATGAGGCATATCCTCATGGCGCTCTTCTTCGCTTCGCGGTCTCGCTCGCTCGCGGGGTAGCCTCGCGACACAGCTAGCGACCGCCAGCAAGGGCCGCAGAAATCGTCTGATAACTTCTCGGTTGGGCGTGTCTGCGCCGCGCCAGCGACTCGCGGCCGCCTCTCCTCTGGGACGCCATTGGGTGCCTCGCTGCCCACCTAGCGACCGCTAGGCTGGTTTTGAACCGAGGCGAGAACATGGTTTTGGCTCGTCTTCGTTCCTTGCTTCGATTATCAACATAAAACCTACAAAGCGTCGGAGGAACACCCAAAGCAAAGATCTTCTAGAAATAGATAAAACATTAAGAATCGATACATAAAGCGCATTAAATGATCTAAACTCATCTTTAAATATCAACAATAAGCGTGTAAAATGCGCGTTTATCAACAACCAATCTACGCCGGGATGATGTTGTACGGAGAGGAGCTCGTGCGTGAAAAATTGAATGGACTTTATAACCGACCTGGGAGCACGTCCTATGGTAACCGGAAGGGTAATGACGCCCTCGGGTTGTACCGCCTCCTGAGTAAAGCTCCGCAACTGGGACGGTGCGGAAAGTATTTGAATCCCGCCGACCTCAAGTTTGTCGCATAGCCGGAAAATGATGCTAACGGAGGCACCGATGTCGATGTAGACGCGGTGGACGTTCTTGTTACCCACCACGGCCTGTATGGTGATGGCGTCTTGGTGGGGCATGATCTTGGGCACCGGGTCCTCCTTGGAGAACACGATGTTCTCACCGTCCCGGAGTCGCTTGTTTTTGGCCCTCGGGGCGGCTTCCGAGCTTCATTTTTAACGACGAATCGCTGCTCCTATAAGCAGTCCAGAATGGCATAGACCTGCTCCATAGCATTGGGACCTTCGTCCTCGTCGTCCTCAGGTTGGGTCGTCGTCGAGGCCGGCCTGCAGTTGTTGCCACCTCCATTCTTTCCTCTGCGCTTCTTGTTTCTTGGCCCAGCTCGGCCGAGGTATTTCTTGAGGGCTCCTCCCTTGATGAGCTCGTCAATCTGCGAGCCCAGGTTTCTGCAATCTTCAATATCGTGACCATACCCTTGGTGATAGTCACAATACTTCTCCGTCGACCTCTTCTTAGATCCTTCTTTCATAGGAGGGGGTTTCGGGAAGAGCTCGGCGTGGAGCTCGAATATCTCTGCCCTCGATTTGAGCAGATGAGGCACTTTGCCGCCAGGGTTTAGCCGAGGTCCGAGCCTGGACTCCATCTGGCCCTTCTTGATTCTCTCGAAGGGACTTCGGCGATCAGCGCCTCGACCTCGGTCATCTGGCTTCTTTCTTTTAGCCATCTGCTCATCCCAGATCTCGCTCTTTTTCCTGTCTAACTCGTCTCCTTGGACGAAGTTGTCAACCAGGGTCCAAAGGCGACTAGCCGTCTTCGGCTTTTCTCGGGTGATCTCTTTATTCAGTGCGCCGGGTCGGATCCCGTTCTTGAACGCATTGATGATGTAGAGATCGTTACTCTCATCAATTTTGAGAGACTCCATGATGAACCTCGAGACGAAGTTCGACATCGTCTCGTCCCGCCCTTGGCGGATAGTGAGCAGGTCGGACGAAGGCTGCTGAGGTGGCATCTTCTGATAGAAGCGCCACTTGAACTGATCCATGAGATCCTGGAAGCAGTGTATACTGTTTTGGCGGAGCGAGGTGAACCAACGTCGGGCGTTGGAGACCAGCACCTCGGGGAAGATTTTGCACATGTGAAAATCTTCCGTTCCTTGATTCGCCATGTTGGTAGTGTAGGCGAAAAGGAAGTCGGAGGGGTCCCCAAGACCATCGTGGGCTGTGATGTTGGGTGCCCTGTATCGCTGGGGCAAGGGCGTGTCCAGAATCTCTCTGGAGAAAGGAGAGATGATTCTCCCATACCGGTCGAACCCCGGGAGATCGTTGCCATCTCTCTCTGGAGGGGTGGGAGTTCGGCTCCGCCTCTCCTCTCTTCTGTCCTGCTCGGCTCTCTGGGCGGCATGCCGAGGTGGCGAGCGACTTCGCGGGCGAGGTGGTGGTGAATGGTTGCGACCATCTCGGCGAGGTGATTGACTTCTGGCGGCGGGGCGATGTACGCGTTCTCGGCTATTGTACCGAGGTGAGCGTTGTCCACTTCGGTGTGGTGAACGACCTCGGGCGCCCGTAATCACCAGCTCGGGCACTCGAGAGGTGCCCGCTCCGTTTGTCCTCCGTGGAGGAAGCTCGAATTGGTCGAGATTGGCGTTGAGGAATTCGAGACTGGCTCGGCCTAGGACCTCTTGAGATCGGTGAACCGCCTGTTCACCGGTATTGAGGTCGGCACCTTCCTCTTCATTGGGGAGGCGATCCTGAGGGTGTATGGGAATGTTCTCCATGTAGCCCTCAGGTGTGTGACCGCTTGTGGCGTCTGCAATCCCTTTCATGCTACCGAGTGACCACTTGGTCGTCTTCAGCGCGGTTGTTGCCGGTTTCACCGGCGGTGCTAGCGTTTGCACGTGTTCTCGCCATTAGATTGTAGAAAAATGATGCTTTTTGTTCAGAGGTTTCCCACAGACGGCGCCAATGATAAATCTGGTGTATGTTAATATACGAGATTTGTGTAAAGCAGTAAAGAACACCAAGGCTTTTACGTGGTTCGATCGAGAATAAGATCTACGTCCACGGAGGAATGGTTCCTCAATACTTTCACTATGATTCGATTACAGTGAGTGTAGCTAAAAGCTCTAGTATTCAATAAGTTGCTAACCCTTTTACCGTCGATCTAACCCCTATTTATACATATCTGAGGACCCCTAAAGACGTGCCCAATCCCCTGATTGGCGGGATCTGATCCCCTCCCATATAGGGACTCTTCCTCTCGCATGTAGGGATCCCCGCCCATGTAGGGATCCCCGCCCATGTAGGGTGGAGGCCGATTAGGGTTTGGAGGTGGTTAGGGTTTAGAGGATGGGCCCTCGCTTAACCGCATGGGCTCTGTCCATAACGCCGAGCCCAGCTCGTTTGGGCTCGCCAAAGGCCCGAGAGGTTGGGCCATATTCCATCACCAACATTGTGGAATGTTGCAGTTGTGTTGCTTCAGCTATGGGCCCCAACTTTCTTAAACAACGCATCATGGGCGAAGATACTCATAGTGGAATATTTCTTTTGCGTCTGTGAAGAAAACTATGCATTAGACGAATTCTAGATGTGCTCCGACATATGTGAGAAGTGGTTCCATGGCAAATGCATGAAGATCACGCCTGCAAGAGCCGAAAACATCAAGCAGTACAAGTGTGGAGATTGGGTAGTACACATCACGTTATGCTTGAACTTATGTTGTAAAAAATATGTTGGTATTTTTTAAGATTGAACTCGTCATGTAATGAATGTGTTGCTATTATTAGGGATGATTGTGTTGTAATGAATATGATTGTTGTATTTTGTAATTTATTTATTTTTTTATTATGGAATTTTCAAAATATGCAACTTACGGCAACGATAGTGTCACCTACGTATCGATGTTGTAACTATCTACCACATCGGACACTAAATCTATGGTAATGGGCATGTGGTGTCGTAAGTATCTAGGACAACAAGCTCCAACTATACGATAACGGTCATTGTTCGTTCTCATACCCACCTACAACAACGGGCATTTTCCGTTGTCTTTAAGCATATTTTTTCAGCACCACATGACACCACCTACAATAATATACGATTTCACCTTACGCCAATGTGCAATTTCCTTTGTCTACTAACTTTTTTATAGCTGTGAAGGCTAAAAAATTGGCCATTTTTAGTACAAAGTTTTGTGTTTGGGAATAATCAAAGTAATTATTCCATGCAAATCACGTGGATAGAGAGAAAATCAATATTATTTTGTCATCTTTCAATCACATGTGAGAAAATCAATATTATTTTGTCGTCTTTCAATCGCACCACAACTAGTTGTTGGAGAAACTTGTCAATTATGTAGACAAATGTGTGCCTTCAAATGTGCCATGACGTAGTTGTCTGTTATATATGACAGTTTCCATGTTTGAAAAGGACTCCTTACAAAAAGATATATCCGTACAAGGAAAAAACATCCGTCATTTAAGTTGCTACTCTTGCTATAGATTGGGTTGAGATATGGATTACCATATATGAGATGAATATCTACTCAATAGGGAAATTCTATCTATAAGGAAAGTCTTTTACAAGTTAAAGATCTATTTCAACAATGAAATTATTGTTTGGGCTACAGAGAAGATCTAAGATTTGAAGACTATATCAGAAGACTCACTTTCATTCGAAAATATAAGAGACTTCGTGCTGAAGTAGTCTTGCACAATATAGTGTTGATAATCTTTTGTTCTTGCTAGGTGTACGCGTGCTACCATTGTTAAATTTTTGGTAATTATTCCAAATTTTGTTCTAACAAAAGAATGTTTATGAGGTAGTGAAGTGTTTACCTTGGGCTATATCCCCAGACGTAGGTGGTTCACTGAACTAGATAACAGAAGACCTGAAATCTTACATTTTTATGTCAATTTCGTCTGTTGTGTTCAGCAAGTTGTTATGATCAATATTCAGGATTCTGTGCTTAACCACAAAACAGTGAGAGAATTTAGTGCTGATTAATGAATATCCGTTCAGCATATATATGTCATGATATGTTGTTTTGGCAGTTTGTATATGGAAGGATTCATTATATATTATTGGGTCTTCTCCCTGTTATGCTCGTGACAAGATATTTAAGCAGTATTAGGTTCACGGGATCATGAAATCGAGCAATTATCGGTTTGACAGTAGCGATTAACAACAGAAATATCCATTAGTAACACTAACAACACAAAGGTTAAATATATATTTTTAAAAATAGTTGAAAATAATACTAACATAGACGTCAGAAAATAGGACACAACAGTCTCCAATCCTCCGCCGCTATAAGTATCACAACACAATTTCTGCATTTCAACATGCATCAAAATCGAGAATCATGAATACCAAAATAATAATTATTATTTATCTCGTGATCACAATCTCCTCTCGCCTGGGAGGCGCCGCCACAAACACCTCAGTCGTCGTCGACGTGGACGGCAACCAACTCCAAAGCAACACCAAATACCACATCCTCACCCCACACGGCGGCGGTGGCGGTCTCGCCCTCTCCATCAGGGATCGCCGCGAGCCCTGCCCTCCCACTGTCATGCAAGAGCGCGACAGAGCCTCCGTCGGGCTCTCTCTGAAGATTTTTCCAGCGGACGAGAAACCGGAGATAGATTTGGGGAGAGATTTGAACTTGGTGTTCATGGCAGCCACCATCTGCGTGCAGCGGACCGTGTGGCGGCTGGGTGATTCCGACTGGACCACGGGGCGTCGTTACGTGAGGATCGACGGCGTGGTCGGGCTGCCTGGGGCGGAGACGGTCAGGAACTGGTTCAAGATCGAGGGGTCCGGGCAGGGTTACAAGATTGTGTACTGCCCGAGTGTGTGTGGCGCGTGTAGAGTTGAGTGTGGAGTTGTGGGAGTGTATGTGGAGAATGGGAGGAGGTGGCTTGGTTTGGGTGGTCAACCCATTTTCATTGCTTTTAAGAAAGTCAACGACTCCAGCTTAAATTAGAATTATAGTTAAATAAAAGTTGGATTCAAATTATTTGAATTAGATATGGTATGTGTGATATTGGTGATGCTTCAGAAACTACTTGATCATAGGGAACCCGTAGCCGCTACTTTAGGTGCGCATTGGGTAAACCCCACGTTCCTGTCACACCTGGTTTTTCAAGTGTGGTTTATCTATCATGTGTGGTTTGCAGGCTATTGCACAAGAGCGTGAACTTTACCCAGTGCACCTAAGATAGCGGCTGCGGGTTCCCCATGATATAAAAAAAAGAATTTATGGTAAGAGCTAGACTAATTAGAATATGCTAACATATGAAACTAAACAAGTCAACTGTTCTCGACATCATCGTTCTACTATTCTAGAATGCGCGCATTTATTCAAATAAAGAAGTTGACTTAAAACTTACGTAGCCAGTAAGTCAGATTGGATACATAATTGTCAAAAGTCAACAAATAATAGGAAATTTATATGGGCTTCTGCTTTTTTTATAGATTCGATGATGGGCTTTCTCAATGCAGCAAGGGAGGCCCAAACAACTATGCCATATTTGCTTGAGGTGCTTAAAATTAATGAATTAATTTGTTTAGAAAGTATTTGATGATTTCTTGAAGTCAGATTTAGGTGTGAGCATAACCGAACCGAAACCGAAAGATCGAACCGAACCGATGGGTTTCGGTCGATTTCGGTCGATCGTATACAAGTTTCGGTTTCGGTTCGATCAAAAATGTTAAAACCGAAATAGGGGTCGGTCGGTTCACGGTTTATAGTCTTCCGGGTTCGGTCAAAACCGAACCGACCGAACGGGCAGTAGGGTTTGGATTTTTTATTTTTGGTTTAGCCCCCACCTTTTGGTGTAGACTGCCGCAGCCGCACCCAAACTCGAAAATCTCTCTCTGCTCTCAACTCATCTCTCATCCCCTCTTCTCTCCTCTCCTCTATCTCGCCGTCACCGTTGCCGTTGCCATTGTCGGAGCTCTTCTTCTGCAACCTGCTGATGGCACGACGCCATCCCTTTTGGTGTAGACTACCGCTGATACAAGAAAAATCGAAAATCTCTCTCTGCTCTCAACTCATCCCCTCTTCTCTTCTCTCCTCTATCTCGCCATCACCGTTGCCGGAGCTCCTCTTCTGCAACCTGCCGACGGCGCGACGCCATCTACTCTGTCTCTTCCGGCGCGACGCCTCTTCTCTACCGGCGCGACACCTCTTCTCTATCTCTGTCGGCGCCAAATACAAACATAATGCTTCCTCATCTTCAAAGAAGAACACGACCTCGAGAAGGAGAAGTATAATGGTTAGTATAATGTGCCTATCCCTTTTATGTTGATTTCAGATTTGTATTGTCTTTCTTGTGCAAATGATTTGATTCTTGTCCTACCGGAAATGTTGTGTGATTGGGCATATTTTGGACGTTTGAAGGAGGTCATCTTCTAGCAAATTGTTCCCTTGATGTATATGCAAATTTATTAATTGCTACTTGGATCTCGTAGTTTGTTGTATAACGTGTTATTAAGCTGGAATTCACGATTTGTCATGTAATGTCGAGGAAGGGAGAGTGGGTGGTACGATGAAATGTCGAGTGGAGGGATAGTGAGGAAACTGGAATTCACGGTTTTCAATATCCATTCTAATTACCCTTCAAAACCAACTTAAGCTATCTACGGTTGATTGTGTGTTCAGTTTCAAATTTAAGATGAAAAATTAGCAAAAAGAAAAGAGGCGTACCTGTGCAGTCTTTTTCCCATTTATGGACAGAGAAGAAATGTAGTAAAAAAATGACAAAATACACATTTTCGGTTTGGACCGAAACCGACCGAACCGAAACCTTCGGGTTCGATCGGTTGCGGTTTGGTCGATCTTGTCATTTCGGTTCGGTTCGGTCAAAACAGTATTTTTTTTTCGGTTTTCGGTTTTGTCGGTTCGGTTCGGTTTTCGACCGAAACCGACCGCTGCTCTGCCCTAGTCGGATTATATGTATTGTATTCAATATATAACATGAATTAATGCAGTGGAGATCACAAAGTAATAAATGAAACAAGCGATTATTGTTTTGCGAGATAACCACATTATGAGTTCAGGCATCTATATATGTAGGAGAAAATTCAATCTAGAAAAAGCTCGTAGAAAGTGGGGACATGGTGAAATAAGTGGGAGTTAGTTGTATTGTCAAATAGAGTGAGTGAAGGGATCTTCAATAATTTTTACTCTCTGAATTATATGCAAGAGATTGTCGAACTTAATGTTTTAGCACAAATATTTGGGCAGGGTCGACCCTATCTAAAATTGGGTCATTTTACAGGTCGACCAGACCCATATCTGTCCGGCACGGTCTGATCCATAAACATGTTATTTTATAACTTGTTATGAATAAGCTTATCATTTATTGTGAATAAACATATCACTTGCTCTGAATAAATATTTTATTGTACCACTTTATTGCGAATAAATATATCACTTGTTTTGAATTACTAACATATTACTTTCTCTGAATAAAATGTATTATTTGCTCTGAACAAATGTGTTATTGTATCACTTGTTGTAAATAAATGTATTACTTATTGTGAATAAACAACATTATATCACTTACTATGCCTAAATGGATCAATTACTCTTAATAAATGTATAATTTGCAAATTAACTATTAATATTAATGGATCCGAATCGGATCGACCCACGAAAAGATCCGTCCTTAAGTAAGGACGACCCCTATAAAAGTGTGCCTCATATTTTAATTAGGTGTTGCATAGACCTCTTATTATCCACAAGAAAGGAACTTTTGAAAATTAGTAAGCTAATGGTCCTATGCCAGTGGTCTTAGCCATTGCCGTGGTTTTCTTCAAAAGACATGTAAAATAAGCATCAAGTTCTTCATGAACTTATCGTGTGATTGAGCTGAAATTGATTTTACACATGAAATACGCTATGATGCATCCGGATTTATAATACATCTATCACAATTCTAATTAATAAATTATAATTGGAAATAAATAAATCCAAATTAGGGATTTATATTTTTTATTGAATCTAATCATAACAGATGCATTGTGCACCCAGATGATGAGATTTTTAAAACATATTAATCTTAAATAAGTTAAAATGGAAAGAAAAACATCACATAGCCTTGATTCTTGAATATAATTATATAACTAAAATATATAGAAGCATAACGACGAAACATTAACGTAATTTTTTTTGAGAATCATATTTCTCTCTTATTTGCTCAACATAAAGTGCTGAGAAATTATACATGATTGATTAGAGGATCCGAATTCAGGGCTTAGCTTTGATCAATTATCTGGCTATTCTCCGGCCCCTTTTCTCCTTGCGGAAAGAACCGACCGGGAATGCCCTCGTCACCGGTGCTGTACACAATCCTCAGTATCTCCGCCGGAGTACTGCCGTAGGAGAGAGAGTTCGGTTCGGCCGACAACACGTTGCTCTCCGTCCAATTTTCCACCCCGAGATACAACGGCACAAGTAGGCCTTCATCCTTTATCCCACAATTAGCCAATTTGTTTCTCAGCTCAGAAATCCGCACAGAGAAGTCCACCACCGTGTAATTGTAAGGGCTAAGGGCGTACCACCTCTATCGCCCGTTGGTACAGATACCCCCTTCTCACCGCGTCCTTCCCCGCCTCCACCCACAACAGCCCCGCCAGAAGCTGTCGCCGTGTCACCAAATGCATGCATGCATCATATAATATAATTATCATGGTTTAATTGCCAAAATCTCACGAACTTTGACCCGATTTGGATTTTCAACACGTTTTATAAATTATTGCAATAGTAACATCAATTTTCCAATTCGTAGGAAAATAGACATACTCAAACTGTTAAACGATAGTCGGGAAAATGACGCATACAACATTATTTTTTTCCACACTGATAGAGAAATCTGACGTGTACTTTCCATATTCATCGAACGACGTCATATAGGTATTGCTATTGGGATCGGGTCAAAAAAATGTAGAAGAATTTAAATTTTTTTGAATTAATAAACGAAATAATAATTATTTCAATCCAACAATATTAATCAACGATTTCATGTTAACACGATGTAAGGCAAGGAAAATCGAATCATTGCATATATTTTCGGATTCCGTTTGACGAAGGGCTTAGAAGCAATTGATTGCTAGTCTGCCAAACTCACAAAGATCCAAACGTCTTCCATCTATCAAGTTCATACCTTGTAGAACAGATCAAGTGCATAATTTTTCACTAGTAGAACCAAACACATTTTCTGTGTTGAAAAATTAGAGAGAACCGGGCAGAGCGAGAAGAAGAGCCACGTCTCCACTCTTTAAAAAAATGGAACAATCTTTTAATTTAAGATAAAAATGTTTCTCTCATCAATAATAATTAATTCTCATAATTAAGAAATTAATTCCTTTTGTAATAACTTGATTCACTTTAAGTAAATTTCTTTTATTCTTCTTTTATTTTGACTGCATCTGAATTACTTTTATCTGGATACAATATACAAATATGATTTTTCTAGATTTAAAATTAATCAAACTAATTATATATAATTAAATTAATCTAATTAATTTAATATACAATCAGACTTGTTAATCCAATTATATTCAACTAAACAAATTTTTTTGAATAGCTAATTTAACATATTAAATTAGAATAAGTCTCAATTAATTAATCTTTATTAATTAATCGGATTTAATTATTGAACCAATTCGATTGACACGTTCTATCTTTTAGTGTGTGACACTCTTAGGTTCACAACTAGCACTAGTAATAGGTTTGTAATATATTACAACTTCATTGAATAACATGTACTCAATTAATTTATCCAACAAATTAATTTGCTTGAATTTAACTCTTTAATTTCAAAACCTATAAATCATGAGAACATCTAGCAAGTAGCATGGCCACCTAACACTAGGTGAAATATCGAGTAAACATATTTTAAATATGAATCGCCATGCATAATCTTCTAATTGGATATTGAGTATGGAATTAAATCAAAAACTAAAAATAATTCAATAGTTACATTTTTATTCAAATTCAATAACTCTTTATAACTCTTTATGAATCATTATTCACCGCGCCTTAGCCCAAGGTCTCAGAGTTATGAATAGTTCCAAACATATATATATATATATATATATATATATATATATATATATATAGGGAGTGGATCAAATCGTAACCACATCTTTTTGCGAACTCTGCGAACCATGCATAAGATGTTGAAGATGATGCATAAGATTTAGACAAAGTTGTGCATAACAAAAGTTTCTAAAATTATTTTGTTGGGTAACAATTTTAGAATGTTTTCGTTATGCACAACTTTATAGGTTTTATTCATCAATTTTATACGTTTGTGCATAGTTCTCAAGTTCTCAAAAAGATGAGTTCTCACCGAATCCAACCCCTATATATATATATATATATATATATATATATATATATATATATATATGAGTTGGTTATAGAAAAAACCACCACTAAGATGAGAACTAAGAACTAATATTCACCCTAGATTTCATCTGATCTAATTAATTATATTAAGTCATGCTAAAAACGAGTTTTACTATTTTTATACCTTTTTATGGTTGTAAACGCGTTATGGTCACTAATGTCATTTTAAAGATTCATCATATCCCTAATTTTTCACCTTTTCTCTCTATAATTCGATTTTCTTTCTGATAACAGTAGTTGTGCATAAGATCGTTACTAGTTATGCGAAACAAAATATGAACTAAGAATCAAATTTAGAAATTTGAGAATTATTGTTTGAATACTAATTAATGTAAAAATAAAATTTATAAAATTATCGTAAAATAAAGATCACGGATAAGAAATTAGCACTGCAAATCCCCCAATTCATGAGTGAGAAAATAAATTATAGATATACAACTATGATCATTCTTGTGATTTGGGTAATAGGTATAATTATATATTAGTTGTGTATAAGATAGTAGTTGCGCAAATAAATGGATTCATATGCATATAGTTCAGTATAATGTTCACAAACAGAGTGATTTAAAGCATAAGCGTGAGAACTCGACTGGTTATAATATAATTACTTTGGATGATCAATTGCAAAATAAAGAATTAAAATCATTACTTTCGATGATATATAATGTAGAATCGGATTAAAAAATAATTATTGATGGACTGATTATATTGTTAGATGATTTGGTGGATAAAAATATAGATAAAAAAAAGATAGAAAAATTGATCGTTTATTTTCCTAACAAATAAATGATAGTAAAACAGCAAGTATATTATCGTATCCACGGGGACTGATATTCGAAAACACAATAAGTAATTCACACAGAATTTTGATTATTATTTAGGCAACAATATCAAGAGGGTGATGATTTAACTAGACTCCAATTAAATAAGAATAAACTCAAGAATAAAAGACTGACCCTGTTAAAATGTCGCGAGACAACGTTAAAACGTGAGCCCGTCCTGTTTCACGATCCTCTTTCTCGTGAGACTTCGTCGCTAGTCAGTCTCGCGAAGCATACTCCGTCTCTCCTTGCGAGTTTCGCTCGCGAGACTTCATCGCGAGAAAATGTCGCGAGGCATAACTTGGTTGATTTTCATCTTTCTTCGCGAGCTTTGCTAGCGAGTCTTCTTCGCAGGGTAAGGTCGCGAGCTCTCACCGGACAAAAATCCTTCTTTCTCGTGATCTACCTTTTTGACATCCAAACTTGTGCTAAAATGACACGAAATATACACGACATAATATCTTTCAAGGTAAACATAAACATATCAACCGAAAGCTTAAATGATCACTAATCTATTATAAAATGAACAAAAACTGCCTCAAAAACCAAGTAGAAATGAGGTTTATCAACTCCTCAAACTTAACATTTTGTTTGTCCCCAAACAAAACAGAACAAGATAGAAACGACTAGAAGAACAAGCGATGAGTCGAATGACAAAAGCAATAAGCCTCAGAGCAATGAGCAACACAAAATTCACATCAAATGAATCAAATCATAACTTCTTCCGTTAAACTCCACATATCATAATAATCATAAGCACAAGCCTTCTCAAACCTTAATCCTCACGACATGGATATATATATATATAAGAACTTTCAAACACTTAAGTGTATCAAGGAGGATATGTATACTCTCAATGTTTAAAAACACACGAAATCTACCATAAGCTTGAAAATCGTCTAATTCTCCATTGCTCAAATATGTGCTCAAGAACTAAGATAAAAAATGTCTTATAAAAGGTTATAATGTAGGCTCTTTGGTAAGGTAAAATATGTTTAGGCTAAGTGACTCATAATCCCACAATGAAAAACACAATAAACATCACAAGACACAATTCCCAAACTTTCATAATTCATTCCAATTCTCCATACTAAGAAGTCATTTGTTTCTAAGAACTCTACAATTATCCTCTAATTGATATATTCATCCCAAGCTCTAGCTACTTACCCATTTATATTCTTTTCTCACACTTGTGTCAACATGGACGTCTTTTTTTAACTTATATGAGTAAGCAAGTATTTTTTTTAATTTATCACTTCCTCATCATTTATTATCTTTTCTTTTCTTTCTTTTCTCAACCTTTCAATTCTAACAACCAAACATCACACTAACGAACACAACCCAATCCATGGTTTCATGAAAGAATAAGGTAGGCTCAAACGGGCTCAACAAAGGATAAAATAATCAAAATGTTAGTGTTTGGATATTATATTGGCTAAGAAAAAAATGCCTAAAATCATCTTCTAATTCTTAAGCACATCAATGCAACCTCGAAAACGATCCAGAGCAAGTTCTAGAGAAACACGTGCTATTTCAAACCACTCTACACAGAAAGAAACAAGACTGAAATAATATAACAGTCAAAAGCTCAAGTCTCACAGGTTTCAAACATGTGATCAAGTTCTCAAAAGCTCAATACTTACAATAATCATAACATACTTCATTTTATAGAATTCAGTTGCAACCAAAATTTTCTAATAAAAACAGTTCTCATCATCGGCTACTCTTCATTCAACTCGACACCTAAACAGACACGAAACAAAGCAAAAGCCTAAAAACAGAACAAAACCAAACAAAGCAAAAACATTGGGTTACCTCCCAACAATTGCTTAATTTAATGTCTTTAGCTAGACCATTACCTTGATCAATCTGGCTTGTTGACAATTGACT
The DNA here is from genome assembly GCA_036937905.1 of Salvia rosmarinus. Taxonomy (NCBI): domain Eukaryota; kingdom Viridiplantae; phylum Streptophyta; class Magnoliopsida; order Lamiales; family Lamiaceae; genus Salvia; species Salvia rosmarinus. The sequence goes on along the minus strand of CM072818.1, from coordinate 44,308,817 downwards.
TATTCAAAATCTTGTGCTTGCCCCCATATTTAGTTTGCACTGCAGACAACCACTGAGTGTTGAAGTGGCTCTCCCCAAACTTGAACAAAACCTTCGGGGTTCCATACCGAATCAGAATATGTTTATGCACGAACTCAACTATTTGTTTCTGCTCCTCCGATGAACTTTTCCTTGTAGAATCCTCATCAATTGGTCGATTGATATCTAAGTGTGAGACTCTCTAGCTGTGAGAGTGGTGATGGAACAGGAATCCTCATAATCTGAACTATCATGTCTCTTGATGGCATCATAAATCGAAATTTTTAGTTCCTCTTTGTTCACACGGAAAGTGAGATCATCATCCTGCACATCAATTAAAGCTCTGCCAGTAGCTAGAAAAGGTTGACCCAAGATTAATGGTTGATTTTTATCCTCAGGTATATCCAAAATTACGAAATCAGCAGGAAAAACAAAATCTTGAATTCTTACCAACATATCTTCGACTACTCCCTTAGGATACGAAACTGGCCTGTCAGCCATCAACAATGAAATGGTAGTCGGTTTCATCTTTCCAATCTTAAGACGGTTGAAAATAGATAGCGGCATCAGATTAATGCTTGCTCCCAAGTCACACAACACGTTGGGGAATGTATGCTCCCTAACCCGACATTACAATGTGAAACTCCCAGGATCATTTTGTTTGAGTGGTAACTTCATCTGTATAATAGCACTGCATTATTCAGAGAGGTTGATTTTCTCAAATTTTCCCAGCTTCTTCTTGCTTGCTACTGCCTCCTTAAGGAATTTTATGTACCCGGGCATGTCTCTGAGTGCATCTAGGAGTGGTATGTTGATATTGACTATTTGGAACATCAATCGAGTGAGCTTCTCGTCAGATTTCTTCTTTCCAAGTCGCTGAGGGAACGAAGCTGCAGGCATTGGAACTGTGGGTTGGCTCGCGTCTTGTCCTCGCGAGATTGAGTCGCGAGACTCCCTCGCGAGGTTCTCTCCGTCAGACTTCGCGTGGCTTCCTCGCGACACTTCGTCGTGAGGTAAAGTCACGAGGCGAGGTTGACCTTCAGTTACGTCTTTCCTTGCGAGGCTACCTCAGGACGTTGTGTCGCGAGGAAAGCTTGAGGCGAGAATCTTCGTATTCTTCATCCACAGCCCTTTCCACATGTCCCATCTCCCCTTCATGCTTCGGGTGATTCGTATATGATGTTCCGTTTCTCAAGTAAATGCCATTGCATTGATTTGGATGAATATGATTCTTCGGATTCTGCTCTGTGTTGCTTGGAAATTGACCCTGCCTGTGCGTCCCAGCTCTCTCATTGGCATCTGCCCTATTTGATTCTCCACCATCTTCAATTGTTTGCCAATGGATATGAAAGTATTGTTGATGGGACTGACAATGTTCTCCAAAGTGTTTAATTTGTTCACCGTCTGTTGTATCTGAGTATTTTGGTAAGCTATAATTTGTTGGTGGCTTGTTGCAATTTGCTGATTGTTCCGACCAAATTATTCTTCTAAGTCGCTCGCAATAGTACGAGGTCCCTATAGAGTGGTAAGGTCGACCCAAGTCGAATCTCTCAATGAAGACTTAACAGGGCTTATGATATGTTACGATTAAAACAGTAAATCTAAATCTTATACTTGTTTGGGAGATGATGCTTAAATAAAATGAACTGTAAATTAAATCACGATGACAATTCAAACCAAGCGTTCAAGGCAATTCAGTTGCGAAAAGGGTAATTCAAGAGTGTGAGAAAAACTAGGGCATTAGGTTCTTCGCCTTGATTAATTAATTAATGCTTGCTTAAGAAATCTACCTACTCATGCAATCCTCTAACCTTTAATTTAAACACTCGACTTTCGTTCCGTAGATTAGACCTAAGTTATAAGATTTCACAAATAAATAAACCATTAGAGTACTCGTTTCCGGTAACGTCTAACCCAATTGATTCCTATAGATGCAACGTATCTATCTCTCGATACTACATGAAACATAAACAACTAAATGGTGATCAATCACTTAAAAGCAAACCCTATGATTCAATTGATGTACTTAATCAATACAAATAATCAATCAATTAATTTGAATCACCAAACCCTAGAAAGAATATTAGTTCATGTTCATCTCACGAATCAAACAATTGAAATCAATAAAAATCATTAACTCAATAATCCAACGGAAAAAGAAGATAATAATCCTTACAATACCAATAGTCGTTGATGAATTTCTTCAATCAAATGTTCTTGAATCACAAATTGAAAAGAAAATAATTGAAAACACTTAGTGAAGAAAAATCGCGTGAAGGAGGCGTGAAAATAAGAATGAAAACTAGGATTCAGCGTGTTTTAAAACATATATATAGCGCCCGAAATTTCACGCCCAGCGCCGGACGCAAACCCAGCACCGGACGCGCACACTTCAAAACAAGACGAAACACGGTTCTCCCAGCACCGGAGCAGGGTAGCAGCAGACGTGGGCGTTCTCTGGACGCTCGTGTTTCATGAGCCCAGCATCGAACGCGCATGTTCTCGGGACAATCTTCAAATCGGGCGCAGCGCCGGACGCAAGGACTCTTTGGACCAACTTCACTTCGGGCGCCTAGTGTCGGATTCGAGCCAGCACCGGATATGGGCGCCCTGACAAATCGGCTTCAGCGCCGGTGCAAGGGCGTGCGGCGCCAGACGCGGGTGCTCGGAGGAATCACTGGCGCCCACGGACGCGTGGCAGCGCCAGACGAGGGCATTCTCGGATGCTTCCTCGCGATGCCAAGGCGCACCCAGCGCCGGCTACGCCGAGTCTGGCGCTTGGGTGCGCTTTTATACCCAAAATGCTTTAAACACTATCATACCCTACACAAATCGAAAACGAACATGATTCCAACAAAAGATATTCAAAAATAAATGAATAGGAATCAAATTATCTAAAACAACCAAATAAAAACATAACAAAAACATGCAAAACAACTCCCCCACACTTAACTCTTTGCTTGTCCTCGAGCAAATTTTAGTTTCTTGAAAAGAATGGTACACATCGAATCAATACTTCAAGTCGAATCAATCACATATTCTCATCCTTTCAATGCATCTTAATAATATAATTCTCAATACAATGATCCACATTTATCAATCCAAACATGTGACTTATTATAGAATAGCTATGTTTCGACTCATATATGCTTTCAGAAATCAATATACGACTTACATGGTTCCCTTTAATGTAAAACATCCCAATAATAAAAATAAATAAAGCATGTGGAACTTAAAACCGATTATAAGAAAATAATAGTTAGGTATAACCTTCAAGTTATACACTTGAGTATCCTAACATAGTTTCCTATACCCATAGCTTAGAGTCTTCATTCGAGAGACAACACAATCAAGAGGGGTAAAGCCCCTTATTCCAATTTAAACCCACTTATTTCACAACATCACATCAATTATTTTGAGATTTTCTTTTCATTTCTTTTCTTTTCTTTTCTTTTTCTTTTTTTCAACGGAAAAATCACACAAGAAAGGGTCCCATGTATGAAGTATATGACAACCGATAACACACATTGTCTAATCACATCTTCCTAATCATGTCCCACAGTTCAAATTGACACCTAAGTTTCATCACACTAAAAACCATATATACCAAGAGGACATGAAATTCAGATCAAAACACAATTAATCCAACTTTAAGCATAATTCTTCATGCACCATTTATTTCAAGAACATAAAATTCTCTCTCATCCAAACAAAAGGTTAAGAACAAAACACAAACGAAAAACACAAACACAAAACATAAAACGAAACCCTCCACACTTAAAACAGGCAATGTCCTCATTGCAGATAAATATATTAGTGAAAAGTAGAGGCGACTTCCCTGAAAGCACAAACGGAACAGCGGAGCATCAAGCACAAAACAAAAACCTACAAAAATATGGTCCAATCATTCCACTGAGCCTCAAGAGCAGCCATGCGCTGATTCTGCTCGATCATCTAATGGTTATACTCATTCCAGCGTTGGTTCTGCTCATACCACAATCGATTCTGTTTGTCAAGACCGTGGTTTTGCTCATCAAATCAAGAATAAATATCTTGACGAAAATCAGTCCAGTGGCCAGCTAATTCACTCCTAAACTGGCTCAGTTCTTTGATAAACGCGCATTTTACACGTTTATAGTTGATATTTGAAGATGAGTTTAGCTCGCTTAATGTGCGTTTACGTATCGATTCCTAATGTTTTATCTATTTTTAGAAGATACCGCTTGGGTGTTCTTTTGGTGTTGTGTAGGTCTATATGTTGAAAATCGAAGCAAGGAACGACGACGAGCCAAAACACACAATCTGGCGTGTTTCTAGCGACCAGCCTAGCGGTCGCTAGGTCGGCCGCTAGGAAACACGCGAGAACCTAGCATACCGCGATCGCGAGAATGTGCCCATGAAGCGGCTTCCATGAGAAAGCCATCGGACGATTTCGCGACGGATCAGACTTCCTAGCGACCGCCAGACACGGTCGCGAACCAACCAAGCGGGCGAAGAGGCGATCGCGGCGAGAAGGGCACACGAGGATTACCTCGCGACCACACCTAGCGACCGCGGCGGTTGTCGCGACGCGCCGCGTAGGAAAATTAGGGTTTTGGGGTGTGCCTATATATATGGCAACACCCCCTCGCGCCCCCATCTTGAAACCTACGATTCCAGAGCCTCTTTTCTCAGTTTTTCCATAAGTTTTTCAGAGTTTTAGCTTTAGGTTCCATATATTTTCATTCTAGAGTTGTTTTACGATTTGTTCTTCGTTAGTTTACGTTTTGTTTACGATCCGGAACGTTTCGTCCGGACGATCTCTACATTTTTCCGTTTTTCGCTGAGGTTGGGATTCAAGCCCAACGTGTTCATCCAACCGCATCACGGGTTTTATATATTTAATTTCCGCCTTTATGATTAAATAGTATTTCATTTCGCTTATTATGTCCTGCTAGTTTTTCGCTCTAATCCTAGGGTTTGTATGATTCGATCCTATCTCGTTGTGATTTCTGTATCGTTATTTCACCGTCCATACATTGATTCATGATTCGATTGTGCTTATTTATATGTGTTGGTTTCTGATCAATCTCGATGCATATTTAGTTGTCGGTTAATTACGTAATTGTGTTAATTGTCAATCGATATCGAATGCATGATACGAATGAGCCTTGAGTCGTAGCTGAGATAGGATATTCGTAGGAAGCATAGTCTTTGTGATCCGTTTGGAGTTACTTGTTTTCACCTAGAGACGTAACAGTAATAGGGAAAACTAGTAATCTACAGCCGCTTTTGTCGTAACAGAAATTGTCGGTTATATATGTGATCTTCCATTTTTGTCTGGATTAAAATTGGTTAATAAGAACAGGATAAACATACGTTGTGGATTGGATTAATGCAGCCCTAGGGTTAGTCGTCTTTCTCTGTTTTTAAACATCCGAGTGTTTATTGCTTTAATTTACTTTCTGTTTTGTTACCTTTGCTTTGGATTGAGTTCCGAAGCCCTAAAATCTCACAAAACCATATTTGTTACTTGGATAATGATGAATCCTTGTTGAGTTAGCTTCAGATTTTCAGACACAATCCTCGTGGATACGATATCGCTTACCCTATATTTACACCTTTTCGTGTTAGAAAAATAAGCGATCATTCTTCACGTATGAAGTTGTACCTTTTTCCCGATGCTCCTTGCTGTGAAGGGAATTATGGATGATTGGGATCGACATTGCTCGAAACTAGCTCTGTATCCTTTCTTACCTCGGTATGCTTGCCGCCCTCATCTTCGGATGCAAAAGTGGTATAAAAAATGATCATATCGCCAGTAGACGCATGAGATGGCCTTGCACCTGCTGATTGGGCTTCTGTGAGCTGCGCATGCAAATATCTCTTCACACAATTCCTCGAATGATGAGGTACAAGAGTTGTCTCATTATAAGCAAAATGGGTGCCTCTAAGCTCACTAAGATCAATCATCTTAGGTCGGATAAAATCTTACCCTGGAATGGATCGTCCTCATTATTAATGATCCTTATATGTACTGATAGGCAAGTAGGGATTTGACACAAGGTTGGCCGATATTTTTTACGCCGTTGAACCAGCTGCAAGTGTTCCCATATAAAGAATGTCGGCAAAACCTTTGTCTTCTTGATCGCGCATGTGAGCAAGAATACCTCAGCAGTGTTGACCTTGTTGGCCAGCTCATTCCCGAAAACATTAAACGCGATGAATTTATGCACCATTGTCAATGCTGCATCCTTAATGAATCCACTCGGTATTCCTACCGATGACCAGTTGTTAAATTCCGACAATTCTTACCACGCCTCTCTAACATTAAATGAGGGTAGTACACGACGTCTGCCAAGTCGAAATCAAACACCCCTTCATAATAGAAGGCGCGACAAAGATCTTGACCAAACAGACGACATGTCATAGAGTTGGATTCATCATCAAAGTTCACAGTGCAATAGAATTCAATCAATAATGGGGAATGACCTGGAAATTCCATCATAGCATATTGAAGAAGTCCTAAGTTCTTTAAATATTTCTTAATTTTATCTTCAATACCCAAACTTTGCATCAATTGTCAATTGAATTGACGCGGATGAGTTATCTCTTGCTGTATAAAACGATGATAAAGTGTACATTCCACTGGATTATAAATGGAAAATATGGCTGAGTACATTCTACCGATGTCTTCCAAAGGTTCCTCCATAGGAACATCATCATCTCGAGGGTGACGGAAGCTAGACCCATCAACTTGCTTTGTTCGAACCATATCGATATACGTACGAGTGGGCACTGGATGAGGGCGAGGAAGTGCCGGACGGATGGAAGCGGGCGTTGGCGACGCATCGCACGGCGCTGGAGATAGCTTTGGATGGAGAGTGAGCGATGGACGCGGGATGCTTGGTCAGGAAATGAAACGTCGGACGCGAGGAAGCGTGCACTGGGGCGAGGCACGCGGCGCTGGGTGATAGCATCGGACGGAGTGAAGCTTACGCTGGGTCGTGCTCGTGCGGCGTGCGGGTGCAAAAGCTGGGCGAGCGCCAAGATGCTAACTTCAGATGCGAGTCGAACGTCGGATGGTGGAGGACGCTGGGACACGACAAACATCGGACGCGCTGAGAGCGTCGGACGGAGCTAGAGCGATGGGGCTGGCGAGCTAGAGCGACGGTGCTGAAAAGAAAAGAGACGAGAGGTAAAGGTTAGGAACCCTAGCCCTCTTATAATATAAATTATTATTTTTTATTTGTTTTTAAATGGACCCAGCGCTGGTTTCATAGTGTCCGGCGCTAGGTGACCATCTCAGCCCATTTAACATTTCGCACCCAGCATCGATTTCAGCGTGTCCTGTGTTGGGTGAGCTCTTTGTACTCTTCATGTATAGTACCCTAGCGTCGATTTTGGTACGTCCGGGGCTGGGGTACCTCATGGATGACTTTTTGCGTGTGCTCAGCGCCGGTTGGCGTGCGTCCGGCCCTTGGATCATTTTTTTTTTACCCAAAATGTCTTTCCACACTTCGATTTTTCCTATCCATATTCCAATGACTCCTAGATAATGCAACTCCTAATCCTGCACCACATAAAACCAAAACAAAAACGAAAACACAAACAAAAACAAAACGGAAAGAAAATAAAAACAAAGCATAAAGAAATGTGGGTTGCCTCCTAAGAAGCGCTAGTTTTACCGTCACTAGCCCGACCATTAATCTTTCATTCTAAAACTACCTCTTTGAGTCTTATCGACTCAGTCTCCATCACATTCGGTGCTCCTTCAATGTATGACTTTACAAATTGTCCACTGACTTGGAAAGACTTCTTCTCATTATGATTATATAATTTTACCGTTCCGTATGGGAACACCTCTTCTATCTCGTATGGACCACTCCATCTACTCCGAAACTTCCCGGGAAACAGTCTCAGCCGTGAATTAAAAAGAAGCACTTTCATTCCAGGTTGAAGATCTTTTCTCACCAATTTCTTATCATGGATTCTCTTCACCTTTTCTTTATAAATTCGAGCATTCTCATAAGCTTCGTCACGCAGTTCTTCAAGCTCAGACAACTGTAAGTTCCGCTCCTTTCCGGCTTGAGACAAATCTCAATTCACGTTCCTAACTGTCCAATATGCTTTATGTTCAATCTCAACCGGAACGTGAAACGACTTACCATAAACCAAATTATAGGGACTCATTCCGAACACAGTTTTGTAAGCCGTTCGATATGCCCATAGAGCCTCATTCAGTTTAGTTGCCCAATCTTTTCTCGATGGCTTCACAATTTTCTCCAAGATCCACTTGATTTGCTTGTTGCTCGTCTTAGCCTGTCCTGAAGTTTGAGGATGATATGGTGTTGCTATTTTGTGGAAAACTCCATTCTTCATCATCAATTTCTCAAATAACTTATTACAGAAGTGTTTCCCCCCATCACTAATTATAGCCCGAGGAAAATCCAAACCTGCAAAGAATATTATCCTGCACAAACTTGATGACAATATTAGCATCACATATCCGGGTAGGAATTGCTTCCACCCATTTGGACACATAATCTACAGCAAGAAGAATATACTCAAACCCACAAGACTTTGGAAAAGGACCCATAAAATCAATGCCCCACACATCAAAAATTTCAACAGGTAAATTTGTATTAAGAGGCATCTCATTTCTCACTCCTATCGCACCAACTAGTTGACACCTATCACATGCTAAGCAGAAATTATGTGTGTCCTTAAATATTGATGGCCAATAAAATCCAGATTGAAGAACCTTAATGGCGGTCTTACGACCCCCAAAATGCCCTTCACAATGCGAAGCATGAAACAACGTTAGATCTCTGTCGCTCTTCACTGGAATGCATCTTCTGATAACCTCATCCTCACCAAGACGAAATAGATAAGGATCATCCCAATAGTAGTTCCTGCAAGATGACAAAAACCTTTTCTTCTCTTGAGAAGAAATATCAGGACGTAATTTTCCACTTGCAAGATAATTGCATATATCAGCATACCAAGGAATAACAGATGTCTCAAATGCATGCTCAAATGGAAACTCACCACTAATGCCAGATTGATGTAAGTCATCCGATTGGGGGTTAAAGGGAAGACGAGATAAATGATCAGCTACGGCATTCTCACTACCTTTTCTATCCTTAATCTCAATATCGAATTCTTGCATCAATAAAATCCACCTAATTAATCTAGGTTTGGCTTGAGGTTTAGACATCAAGTATCGAAGAGCTGCATGATCACTGTGTACAATTGTTTTAGATCCTAGAATATAAGATCCAAACTTGTCTAAAGCAAAAACCAAAGCTAAAAGCTCTTTTTCTGTAGTCGTGTAATTTCCTTGCACAGAATTAAGAGTTAAACTTGCATAGTAAATCACATGCAACATTTTGTCAATACGTTGACCTAGGATAGCTCATACTGTCGTGTCGATGCATCATACATAACCTCAAAGGGCAACGACCAATTGTGGGCAACTATAATAGGTATAGAGATAAGTTTTTCTTTCAAAGTATTGAAAGCATGCAAGCAACTTTCATCAAACAGAAAAGGAACATCTTGGGCAAGCAATTTGCAAAAGGTTGACTTATTTTAGAAAAATCCTTAATAAATAGCCTATAAAAACCTGCGTGCCCTAAGAAACTTCTAATTCCTCTAACATCAATTGGTGGTAGCCACTTTTCAATTACATCGATTTTTGCCTTATCAACTTAGATCCTCTTTTTAGACACCACATGTCCTAATACAATCCCACTCATCACCATAAAATGACTCTTTTCCCAACTTAAAGTAAGATTGCATTCAATGCAACGTGCAAGAACCAGACAATAATGAAAAGATAATCTAAAAACTAAAAAATCATCCATAAATACCACGATGAAATTACCAATCATTTCTAAAAAGATAGAAGTCATGCATCTTTGAAACGTTCCAGGGGCATTGCACAAACCAAACGGCCTCCTCCTCCATGCGAAAGTGCCAAAATGACAAGTAAAATTAGTTTTGGCTTGATCCTCCGGAGCAATTGCTACTTGATAATAACCGGACAAACCATCAAGAAAACAGTAATATTCATGTCCAGCTAGCTTATCTAACATTTGATCAATAAATGGAAAAGGAAAATGATCCTTTCTAGTGGTGGCATTTAATTTTCGGTAGTCGATGCACATCCTCCATCCAGTGGTGGTTCTTGTTGGCACAAGCTATCCTTTATCATTTTTCACCACAGTGATGCCACTTTTCTTCGGTACCACGTGAACTGGACTAACCCATTGACTATCTGCTATGGGATAGATGAGTCCTTCTGCGATGAGCTTTAGAATCTCCTTCTTGACTACCTCCATAAGGTTAGGATTCAACCTTCGTTGCCCTTCTCGAATTGGCCTAGTCCCTTCCTCAAGTACTATCCGATGCATGCACATAGTTGGGCTTATCCCTCTAATATCGGACATACTCTATCCAAGAGCTTGTTTATTCTTTTTCAGCACCTCAATGAGTTGTTCTTCCTCTACATTGTTGAGCCCGGCAAAGATTATGACAGGTTTCTGCTCACCCTCCTCGAGATAGACATATTTGAGGTGTTCGGGTAACTTTTTGAGGTCTGGTTTCCCTTGCGGAGGCAATCTTTCCACTTCTACCTTTCGGTTTTCCTCTGCAATATTGCTCTCCAGACATAGCTTCTCTTCATTTTCATCAAAACCTGCAAGAAAGGTTTCTATGCGATCTTCCTGCAATACACATGTCTCGACCAAAACGCAATCAATAGCATCTATGTAAGAACAATTATCAATCACATCAGAAGATGGTACTATAGTGCTATCTCTAATAGAAAATGACACAGACTCTCCCAACACTGTCAATTTTAATACTCCATTTTTAACATCAATCAACGTGTTGGTGGGAGCCATAAAAGGTCTACCTAAAAGAATTGTGTGCTCTCTACCATTTTCCTTCCACATCAAGAACAACGAAATCAACCGGAATAATCAACCCACCCACTCTGACTAATATTTCCTCGATAATCCCTTTAGGATAACGAATTGATCTATCAGCTAACTGTAGACACATGTGAGTAGGTTTTAATTCCCCTAATTCTAGTTGCTCAAAAATAGAGTAAGGCATTAAGTTTACACCTGCACCTAGGTCGAGCATGCCTGTAGCTTCCTTTCCATTTCCCAAAGCAATCTTTATCACAAAACTTCCTGGATCGCGCTGCTTGGGTAGCAATTGGTGCTGAAAAATAGCACTAGCAACTTCGGACACAATAACCTTCTCGTCATCTGCAAACTTTCTCTTTTTCGATGCCAACTCCTTGAAGAATTTGATGTACGCTGGCATGTTTCGAATAACATCTAGGAGAGGCAAGTTCACGTTCACCTTAGAGAGTATCTTGTAGAACTCTAAGAATTGTTGATCCTTCTTTTCGCTTTTAACCTGCTCGGAAAGGGAATTGGAGGTTGATACGGATTCTCAGCTTTGCGAAGCCTCGGATGTCTCTTATCTTCCTCCTATGTGCTTTCTTTTTGCAATTCCTCAGTTACCTTAGTCAATCCGGTTTCCTTTAGTGGAATTTCCACTCTATTGTCAATCGTTTTTCCACTCCTGAGAACCGTGATTGCTTGTGCTTGTTCAGGCTGACTAGGCAGTTTCCCTTTCTGTCGTTGCTGTGCCAATTCTCCCATAGTCCCAGCCAACTGTCCTACTTGAGTTTCTATTCTTTTCATTGATGCTTCGACATACTCAAATCTCTGGTGACTTGCCTGCATAAAAGTCTGTAGCAAATCCTCAAGTGTTGGCTTCCTGGGTGCACCCGACTGCTGCTGGAACTGCTGTTGCTGAGGAAGCTGCTGTCTGAACTGAGCTCCCTGACTAGATCCCCCTTGATTTTGGCTCCAGGAGAAATTAGGATGATCTCTCCAGCCAGTATTGTAAGAATTTGAAAAGGATCGTATTTAAGCCTCGATTGATAGCCTTGATGATTTTCTCTTTGGAACCCTTGTTGGAACCCTTGCATGACATTAATTTGCACTTCTTCATATGACATCTCATTGGCTCTTTGGCATATGTTGGCTCTGTTCCCCGTTTCACCACAAATGCCACAAGTTTCCATTGACATTACTTGTTGCTATTGGAATTGAGGTGTGGTCTGAGACTCGTTCGCTCTCAATAGTTGTACTTGGCGAGTGAGCTCCGCCAATTGCTGTGTCACTTCAAAGTTGGGCGTTACCTCATTTGCTGCAGCCGGTCTTCGTCCTGCGCTTCTCCTTTGCGAATTTGCAGCTAACGTCTCCAAAATTTTGCTAAAATCATCGGCAATATAATTACCAATGTCTCCTTGTCTATCATATATTGGAAGTCCATCGTCAATCCATCATAGAAAAACTGATTAAGAAGCTCAGCTGGGTAATGATGATGCGGGCATTGCTACTGTAGCGACTTGAAACGATCTCATGCCTCATGTCGAGGTTCTCCAGCTATCTGCTTGAAGGTAGATATCTTAGCTCTCAGCTTTTGTGTTTTCTGGTTCGAGTGGTATTTTCCCATAAATTTATCATATATGGCTTGCCAACTCGTCAATGAACCAGGCTGTAGAGACATCAGCCATGTCTTAGCTCTATCCTTTAAGGTGTAAGGAAAACACCTCATTCTCAGAGTATCTTCTGTGAGCCCGTTCAACGGAAAAGTGTGGACAACTGCATAGAACTCCCGGATGAAGTTTAAAGCATCCTCAGTCGGAATCCCATAGAACGAAGGTAGAAGGTTGAAGTGAATGGGCTTCAACTCGTAGTTTCGGGCCGAATCCCCGAGGACTATGCATGACGTTGTCACCCCAATGACGGGTCGAGCAAAGTCACGCATCCATCGGTAATTCAAGAGTGTGAGAAAAACTAGGGCATTAGGTTCTTCGCCTTGATTAATTAATTAATGCTTGCTTAAGAAATCTACCTACTCATGCAATCCTCTAACCTTTAATTTAAACACTCGACTTTCGTTCCGTAGATTAGACCTAAGTTATAAGATTTCACAAATAAATAAACCATTAGAGTACTCGTTTCCGGTAACGTTTAACCAAATTGATTCCTATGAATGCAACGTATCTATCTCTCGATAATACACGAAACAAAAACAATTAAATGGTGATCAATCACTTAAAAGCAAACCCTATGATTCAATTGATGTACTTAATCAATACAAATAATCAATCAATCAATTTGAATCACCAAACCCTAGAAAGACTAATAGTTAATGTTAATCTCACGAATCAAACAATTGAAATCCATAAAAATCATTAACTCAATAATCTAACGGAAAAAGAAGATAATAATCCTTATAATATCAATAGTCGTTGATGAATTTCTTCAATCAAATGTTCTTGAATCACAAATTGCAAAGGAAATAATTGAAAACACTTAGAGGAGAAAAATCGCGTGAATGAGGCGTGAAAATAAGAATGAAAACTAGAGTTCAGCGTGTTTTAAAACATATATATAGCACCCGTCATGCGCAGCGCCGGACGTGCGCGCGTCAAAACAAGGTGAAACGCGGCTCGCCCAGCACCGGACGCGGGCGTTCTCTGGACGCTCGCGTTTAGCGAGCCCAGCGCCGGACGCAAGGACTCTCTGGACCAACTTCACTTCGGGCGCCCAACGCCGGACGCGAGCCAGCACTAGACGAGGGCCCTCTCGGGACAAATCAGCTTCGGGCGCCTAGCACCGGACGTGGGCGCTCTCGGGATAAATTAGCATGGGTGCCCAGCGCCGGACATGGGCGCTCTCGGATGCTTCCTCCCGATGCCAAGGCGCACCCAGCGCCGGCTACGCCGAGTCCGGTGTTTGGGTGCGTTTTTATGCCCAAAATGCTTTAAACACGATCAGACCCTACACAAATCGAAAACGAACATGATTCCAACAAAAGATATTCAAAAATAAACGAATAGGAATCTAATTATCTAAAACAACCAAATAAAAACATAAGAAAAACATGCAAAACAATTACTCACCAATACTTGCTGCATCATCTCTTCAAGGCTAGGCTTCTTTGATTCCACAATCATTCCATTATTAACGGCAAAACCAGGCGGTGGTTGCTAAGCATTCTGAGCATTTGCATAGGAAAAAATTGGATGGTTCTTATTGTTGGGATGATATGTTGGATTCTCACTCTGATTCACTTGGAAATTGTTTCTTTGAATCACATAGTTGGCCTCCTCAATGTTCTATCCCATGATAACATTCATCTTTCATTTTCTCTCGGCTTCGTACTCCTTCTGCAATGCTGTGAATTTCTCTAACAAATCATCATATCTATTATCCAGCTCGGTAGCGGTAACTTTTCTGACTGGTTGTCTCTCCATCAGCCACTGATAACTGTTGGACGCCATCTGTTGAGAAGGCATCCTTCGGCTGAAGCATCCCCAATACTACGGGTGTTAGCGTTAAGTCCACTGTAGAATTGGGTCACCTGTTGCTCAGGGAGAAAACCATGCTGTGGAGATTTTTGGAGAAGGCTTCTGAACCTCTTCCAAGCTTCAAATAATGACTCATCTCCTGATAAACGCGCTTTTTACTCATTTATTGTTGATATTTTAAGATGAATTTAGATCTATTAAGTGCGTTTATGTATTGGATCTTAATGCTTTTGTCTATTTTTGGAAGATATTGCTCTTAGGTTCACCTTTGGTGTTTTGTAGGCTTATAGGTTGATAATCGAAGCATGAAACGAAGCACGACCCAAATGAGGAAGAGAACAGGGGCTAGCGGCCTTCTTAGCGACCGATAGCCCAGTCGTGTGTTGGATTTGTATACTGGAAGTAGTTTTGGTTGAGCTTGTATACAATGTTTCCTGTTACCACTATTACAATCTCCTATCTGAATTGTTTACTTGATTGCATATATATATGTCCCTTTATCTCATATATAAGTTAGATCATACAGTGTGTTGTAGATCACAGAAGTCTGTATGATTGGTCAAGCTTAATGAGATATAAAAAGCATCACAGTTGAGACAACTTGAGGACGAGTTGTCGGTATAAGCTGCGGTATAGATAAGAAGTGACTCGACTTAGTTGCTTGTCTATACTGGTACGTCTCTAACGTATTGATGGATCACAGTGAGATGAGTTCTTCTATCTGGCCGTCGTGAAGAACCTAGATCTCGGTGACTTACGATGATCTATACCTCGATAAGGTATTAGGTGAGTAAGAGTTACTGACCATCACTTTGACTTGTTATGGGTGAGGGTTACATGAGTTAACCCAAGACTCTCTACATCTTGGGTGGTGGCAGTGCTTGTATGACATGCTAGTTACCTGTGTCGAGTCACCGTATCCGTTTAGGATGATGACGTCCCCTTAAGGAGCTCAAAAGGTTTATTGTTCTAAACCCTGCAGGTTGAGTTATCTCAAGTACAATAATAAGGTTGAGTGGTACTACTTAAGGAATTAAAGATATTAATTATTTTAAGCAGTCAGAATGCTGTAAATAATTAATGGACGTACGATATCTTAAATACGGGGATTCGTAAAGTCTAAGTGCAAGCCCGACTCACCTTCGAAAATAAAGGGGTAAGTCAGCATTTATTCTCTAGTGGCATGAATAAATGTTTATGAATTAATTTATGTTCTGGGCTGAACATAAGATAATTAATTTATTTGATGCTCATCTTTATTCCTTGCATTTGATCCCTGGGCTGGCCCATCCAGGCTTGGAGCTAAGGTGAAAATCGCCCATCTCTCTCTCAGTCCTATTGGGACTCTAACTTGATCCTCTCTATCCTAAAGGATATTATTATATTTATTAGATATGCATAGATCCTATCTAGATAGGATTTAGGAGTGCATTATAAATATAAGGTGAGAGAGAAAATCAAGATTAATCCTCAAGCATTATTTTCGAGAATTACTATATACACATAGTGAGAATTTTCGAAAATTAAGAGAGGAGAAAGTGGGTGATTTTCTATAGCATTCTCAATAGATTTTCCTCACTCAACATTGGAGTTTAGGCAATCGGGATACAGTCCAGAAGATCAAAGCACAAGTCTTGATCTATTCATCCCCGACAGATTCGCAGGTAAACACGAGAAAACTCATACGTGTTGTAATTAATTATATAGGTGCATGTTAGGCATATAATCAATGTATGGTGAATTAAACATCCAAGATAGATCCTCGGAAAGGGTTAAAATCGATTTCCTACAATTGGTATCGAGCACGGGATCGATATCTTCGCTGTTGGATTAATTCACGTTTGATTATAACGTGCGCAATTAATTAATTGTGAATCATGCTGCTCATCGCGCTTGTTTTATTTCTATCGGATTTTGTTTTCACCACGAGAAAATCCCGTGGTTAGATTAGATTTTTCCGTAAATCTTATCCGTAAAGAAGAACGAAGACAAAAGCACGAAGAACGAGATGATGAGAATACGCCGGAAAATCGGACGCATGGCCGATGGCGTGCGGGTGACGGCACGGCGAGCGTGGCGCTTCGCGAACACGCCGCCAGCAGAAAGCGTGATTTCTGGCGGTCGGCGGCCATCGAAAGGGCAGGCGGGCGGCGGCGCTGGCGCGCAGGCGCGCGTGGCGTGCAAGCTCAACAAGCCTCGGCTAGCGCGGCATCGGCGCCCTCGCCGCGGGTGCCCGTCGCGCGAGGTGCGGCGGCCTAGCGCACGAGGCGCACGATCGCGCCGTAATTCTCGGCGGTCACGCGCCGGCAAAGACGCGCGGCAGAGTCCTAGCGGGTCGTGCGCGCAGCGCGGCAGCGGTGCCGGACGCTATCGGCGGCCGGACGACGTGGGCTGCGGAACTCGCGTGGGACCCTCGGCGCTCGACGGCGACAGTCACGGCAGCCCTCGCCGGCGGCGAGACGCAGCAAGCGCCATCGGCAGCCGCGTGCGCGCAGCATCCTCGGCGCGTTGTGCAATCTCGGCGGTGCTCGGCCGCCCAGCAGCGGCACGAAACCTCAACGAGGTCTCGGCAACACGGGCGACACGGCGCGAATCTCAGACGAGGCCTTGGCGGACGCCGGCGGCCTCGGCGCGATCTTCGCGCAGAAACCTCAACGCGACCGAGCTCGGCGGCATTCGGCGGGCGTGCGCGGTGGAGGCGGGAGGCTGGGAGGCGCGCGCATGGCCGTGCCTGGCTGCCCAGCCCATCTTAGCCGACCCGCCCAAATTCGATCCCCGACCGGTTTTTTGACCCGACCCCATTTTTCGGCCTGATTCAGCATTTTTACCCGCTTTCAAATTTTGCCCTAATCCGGTTTTGAATCCGGTCCGTGCCGGTGCACGCGAGGGCCGTTTTTGAAGTTTTGAAGATCAGACTTACAAATTTTGTAATAAATTAGGTGGAAGTACGGGATCCACGAGTGGGCCACGATGAACGATTTTATTTTATTTTATTGTTCAAAGCATGCCGTGGATGTTTAAATTATGCAGAAGCATGCTATGTATATTTAATTACGTAGATAAACTTGTAATATGTTTTCGTGATTGGATGCGCATAGTAAGCATGCTAGGTTTATCGCATTTTTCAAGCATATTTTAGAATTCTGCGAGCATGTTTTACATGTTGAGTTCTATAGAAAAGTATGCTAGGATTACGTGATCTGCATGGACAAACCTTTTGAAAAACTTTCGCATGAACGCAATCATGAGCAAGACCGAGTATACACTTAGTCAGTTGCTTAATGATCTCGTAGCCACGGAAGAAGTCATGGGCAAAGGAGCACATGCCCTTGCTAGCACATCTAGGGGCCCAAATTTTCCATTGAAAAATGGAAGAAGAAAAAGGGGCACCAAAGGTGGTAGAGGCAAAGGAAACAATGGGAGCAAGAACATGTCTGCCACCGGAGGCTTGAAAAAGCCAAAGGAGAGGGGCAAGTGCTTCAAGTGCGGCAAGACTGGGCATTGGAAGGCTAAGTGCCAGATGCTCAAGGTACGCCATTTGCTTTAGTAACGGAAATATGTTTAGCGACTTGTTCTACTCATTCATGGATAGTAGATACGGGTGCGACTGATCATGTTTGTTACACCTTGCAGGGATTTCTGCGGACAAGGGAGCTGTGTGATGGCGAGATAACGATCTCCATGGGCAATACGACGAAAGTCGAGGCCGTTGCAGTCGGAGATGTTACTTTATGTTTTGATAGAATTGTTTTAGTATTGAAAGACGTTTTATATGTGCCGAAGTTTCGGTGAAACCTTATTTCAGTTTTGAAACTATTTATTCATGGATATTCAGTTTTTTTTTATAGTGGTGTTTCTATCATAAGAAATGACGAAGTTATCTGTGGTGGCACTTTATATAATTCGCTTTATACTATTTACGCCAAACATAATACCTTTAACTATGTTGCATCTACATCAAACCTTAAGAATGAAAGTTTTCTTCATGAAGATGACACCACATTTCTCGGCATCTTAGATTAGGTCACATCAATCTAAATAGGATCTAAATCACCGCTAAGAATGGAGCGTTGGGTGATCTCCGCCACTCTGCTCCGGTCTGCGAATTCTGTATAGAAGGAAAGATGTTGACCAGACCCTTCAAGACGAAGGGTTATAGAGCCAAAGAAGTGTAGGAGCTAGTCCATTCTGACCTATGTGGACCTATGTCAACACAAGCTCGTGGAGGGTACGAGTATTTTGTCACTTTCATTGACGATTACTCAAGGTACGGATACAATAACCTGCTTCACCGCAAGTCTGAATGCTTTGAGAAATTCAAAGAATTTAAGGCGGAAGTGGAGAAGAAGCTTGGTAAAAGTATCAAGTCATTGCGGTCTGATCGCGGTGGTGAATACCTCAGTAACGAGTTTATGGACTATTTGGTGCAGTGTGGGATTACCTCCCAGCTCACTACACCGGGCACACCACAACAAAATGGTGTGTCAGAGCGAAGAAATATGACTCTCTTAGAAATGGTTAGATCAATGATGAGTTATGCAACATTGCCTATTTCGCTTACGGGGTATGCCTTAGAAAGTGACATACTTGCTAAATCTAGTATCATCCAAGTCATCGTAAAGACCCCTTCGAGTTGTGGTTTGGGCGCAAGCCTAGTTTAACCCACATAAGGATATGGGCGGCCCAACACATGTCTTTGAACAAGAAGGGTGACAAGTTGAGTCTAGATCCGAAGCAAGGCATTTATTGGCTATCCTAGAAAGCGAATGGTGGTTATTTCTATAGTCCTGAGGATCGGGAAGGTCATTATTAGCACTAATGCCCTATTCTTAGAAGATGATTATATGAAAACCATAAATCCAAAGTTGAAATTATTCTTCAAGAATTAGAAGATGATCGTAATCCACCACCGATTAAGCCAAAGGTGCGAGATGTCGGTTCAGTGGGAGGATCGACACCGGATACTTCAAGAAATTGAAGTGGGTCGAGTTCCACCGAGATACCGCCGCATAAGTGGCTCCTATCCGATAAATTGTGCAAGATAGAGAACCACAAGTTACTGCACCCACCGTTGCCATTGTGCCAATAGCGCCTCGTCGTAGTGGGAGGGTTGTTCGTCAACCCGAGCGATTTATGTTCGTGGGTGAATCTTCGGATTTAGTCCCGGGAAACGAGCAGGCAATAATCGACCCATGGACATATAGTGAGGCGATACAAGACATTGATGCAAGATCATGGCACACCGCTATGGACTTAGAAATCGAGTCGATAATGACTATGGATGTATACGAAAGACACTCTACCGGATGGCAAGGAAGCCATAGGTAGTAAGTGGGTGTACAAGAGGAAGAGAGATTCGGATGAGAGGTTTCGCTTTTAAAGCCGGGCTTGTGGCGAAGGGTACACTCAGTTGAGGGCATCAATTTCGATGATACCTTTTCACCTGTAGCAATGCTCAAGTCCATCGTAATTCTTCTGGCCATAGCAGCCCACTTAAACCTTGAGGTTTGGCAAATGAATGTGAAAACCGCTTTTCTAAATGGTTACGTTGAAGAAGGTAGAGACATCTATATGAAGCAACCCGAAGGTTATGTGGTAAAGGGTGAAGAGCATCTAGTATGGAAGCTTAAGAAGTCCATTTATGGACTTAAGCAAGCTTCATGATCCTAGAACTTACGCTTTGACGAGGTGGTAAAGTCCTATGGATTTATCCAGTTGCCTAGCGAAAGTTGTGTGTATCGTTTAGATGTCAACGGTGATGTGGGATTTCTTGCACTATACGTAGATGACATCCTTCTACTTGGCAACAATGTAAAGTTGTTATCAGACGTAAAGAGTTGGTTATCCGATCAGTTTCAAATGAAAGACTTAGGAGATGCAGAGTACATTCTTGGGATCAAGGTTTACCGAGATCGCAAGAGGGAAATGTTGAGCTTATCTCAGGCGTCTTACATTGATACTGTGATTACTCGTTTTAGTATGCAGACCGCCAAGAAATGATTGCTACATTTCAGACATGGTGTTCCTTTATCTAAGGAGCAGTCACATATGACTGTAAAAGAGATAGAGGAAATGAGACAAGTTCATTACGCTTCCGTCGTAGGAAGTCTCATGTACGCAATACTATGTACGATACCCGATATCTGCTATGCGATAGGCATAGTAGCTAGATATCAATCTAACCCTGGACAAGCTCATTGGACTGCAGTAAAGCATATACTCAAGTACCTGAAAAGGACTCGAGATTATAGGCTGGTTTACCATGTAGATAGTCTAATGCCTTTGGGTTATTCAGACTCGGATTTCCAAGCTGACCGTGATGAGAAGAAGTCTACCTCGGGCTATGTGTTTACCTTGGAAGGAGGAGGCCGATATCGTGAGTGCAAAGCGGCGATGCATTGCGGACTCCACCATGGAAGCCGAATATGTAGTCGCGGAGGTCTGCTAAAGAGGTCAGATGGTTCAAGGATTACCTCATGGATCTAGATGTGGTACTGGTTTGCCCAAGAGTATCATAGTTCTTGTGATAACTCGGTGCGATGGCAAACTCGAAGGAACCACGGACCCACAAGGCAACCAAACACATAGAGAGAAAGTACCATGTCATACGAGAAATCGTTAGGCGAGGGATGTCTTGATTGAGAAGATTGGATCTGCGGATAACCTAGCTGATCCATTCACGAAGAGCTGCGACAAAAGTCTACGAAGAGCATATTCGAGGACTTGGATTATGCAAGATGACCCCACTTAGAAAGGAAACTTTTGTATAAGTGAGAGAAGCAAAATGATGGTGTTGTTTGTAATAGCTAGTAGAGACACATTGTATACTAAAAGTTTTGCTTTAGTATAAATGGGAGATTGTTGGATTTGTATACTGGAAGCAGTTTTGGTTGAGCTTGTATAAAATGTTTCCTGTTACCACTATTACAATCTCCTATTGTTTACTTGATTGCATATATATATATCCCTTTATCTCATATATAAGTTAGATCATATAGTGTGTTGTAGATCACAGAAGTCTGTATGATTGGTCAAGCTTAATGAGATATAAAAAGTATCACAGCTGAGACAACTTGAGGACGAGTTATCGGTATAGGTTGCGGTATAGATAAGAAGTGACTCGACTTAGTTGCTTGTCTATACTGGTACGTCTCTGACGTATTGATGGATCACAATGAGATGAGTTCTTCTATCTGACCGTCGTGAAGAACCTAGATCTCGGTGACTTACGATGATCTAAACCTCGATAAGGTATTAGGTGAGTATGAGTTACTGTCCATCACTTTGACTTGTTATGGGTGAGGTTTACATGAGTTAACCCAAGACTCTCTGCATCTTGGGTGGTGGCAGTGCTTGTATGTCATGCTAGTTACCTGTGTCAAGTCACCGTATCCGTTTAGGATGATGACGTCCCCTTAAGGAGCTCAAAAGGTTTATTGTACTAAACCCTGCAGGTTGAGTTATCTCAAGTACAATAATAAGGTTGAGTGGTACTACTTAAAGAATTAAAGATATTAATTATTTTAAGCAGTCAGAACGCTGTAAATAATTAATGGACGTACGATATCTTAAATACGGGGATTCGTAAAGTCTAAGTGCAAGCCCGACTCACCTTCGAAAATAAAGGGGTAAGTCGGCATTTATTCTCTAGTGGCATGAATAAATATTTATGAATTAATTTATGTTATGGGCTGAACATAAGATAATTAATTTATTTGAGGCCCATCTTTATTCCATGCATTTGATCCTTGGGCTGGCCCATCCAGGCCTGGAGCTAAGGTGAAATTCGCCCACCTCTCTCTCAGTCCTACTGGGACTCTAACTTGATCCTCTCTATCCTAAAGGATATTATTATATTTATTAGATATGGAGATCCTATCTAGATAGGATTTAGGAGTGCATTATAAATATAAGGAGAGAGAAAATCAAGATTAATCCTCAAGCATTATTTTTAGAATTACTATATACACATAGTGAGAATTTTCAAAATTAAGAAGAAAGCAGGGTGATTTTCTATAGCATTCTCCATAGATTGTCCTCACTCGACATTGGAGTTTAGCGATGGGATACGATCCGTAAGATCAAAGCACGAGTCTTGATCTATTCATCCCAAATGATTCGCAGTAAATACAAGAAAACTCCTACGTGTTGCAATTAATTATATAGGTGCATGCTAGGTATATAATCAATGTATGGTGAATTAAACATCCAAGATAGATCCTCGGGAGAGGGTTAAAATCAGATTTCCCTACATCGTGAGCAGAAGGACGCCATCTGGACAGTTTCTTGCGACCGACCTAGCGACCGCTAGGTCGACCACGAGGAAAAATCACGCGACCGCGAGCCCCGCCCACGAGAGCCTATGAAAAGCTTCTGCCCGATTTCTCGCGGCCAAGGCTAGCGACCGCGAAGCACAGCTAACGGGCGCGAGTCCAGCCGCAAGCCGACCGAAGAAGCGTGCACCCAGATCCTCACGACCAAGATAGCGACTGCGAGCTCAGCCAAGCGAGACGGCTGGACCAAAAATTAGGGTTTCGCCTTTTGCTTATAAATAGGGCATGCGCCCCTTCCCCCTCCCGCGCACAGAACCTCTCCAGCACGATTTTCCTCAGTTTTTGTTCAGTTTTTCATATTTTTGCACTTTAGCTTTGATTTGGATTCATCTAGTATTAGTTTTTCCATTGTTTTACAATTGTTCTACGCATTGTTATCGCTTGGAACGATTTCGTCCGAACGAATTTCGTATTTTCCCGTTCTCCGCTGAGGTTGGGATACGAACCCAACGATTGTTCTTCAGACGCCACATTACGGATTTTATCTATATAATTTCTATTTCTATGATTATATTGTATTTTATTTCGTTTATTATGTCTAGCTAAATTCCGTTCTAATCCTAGGGTTTGCATGATTCTATCCTAAATGTTGTGATTTCTGCTATTGCTATTTACCTTCCAGGCATTGATTTATGATTCTTGGTGCTTAATTATATGTGTTAATTTCTGATCAATCTTGATGCATATCTAGTTGCCAGTTAATTACTTAACCGTTTTAATTGTCAATCGATCTTGAATGCATAATACGAATAAACCTTGAGTCATAGCTGAGATAGGAACATTCGTAGGAAGCATATTCTTTATGATCCTTTTGAAGTTTCTTATTTTCACCTAGAGGCGTAACAGTAATAGGGAAAATTAGTAATCAACTACCACAATTGTCGTAACTGAAATTGTTGGTTACATATGTGATCTTTCATCTTGTCTGGATTAAAATTGGTTAATAGGAAGCAGGATAAATATACGTTGTGGGTAGGATTAATGCATCCCTAGGGTTAGTTTTCTATCTTATTATCTCTTCAAGTGATTATTGTTTTCGTTTTTATTTGCGTTGTTACCTTTGACTTTGAATTTAATATTCGAAGTCCTAAAACCTTTAAAAACCAAATCTGTTCTTGGATAATGATGAATTATTGTTGAGTTAGCTTCTGTGTTTTCGTGTTACAATCCATGTGGATACGATACTCGACTTACCTTTATACTTACATGTTTTCGTGTTAGAAAAGTGAGCGATAATCTCCCAATTGTGAAAATGGGAGATTTAGCAATGATTTTCTGAGCCTTGGCAGGTGGGAAGTATTTGGACAAAAACTTCTCACATAGATGCTCCCATGTAGTAATCCTTGAGCGGTCCAAACTCTTGAACCATTCTTTTGCTTGACTCCTCAGTGAGAATATAAACATCCGCATCCGGATAGCATCAGCTGGCACTCCATTATGCTTGATTGTATCACGAATATCAAAGAACGCCTCCAAATGTGTATTAGGGTCTTCAGTAACCCCTCCCCCAAACTGATCTGCTTGTATCATGCTGATAAGGGCAGGTTTTAACTCAAAATTATTAGCATTGACATTCGGGCCCCATCCTCCACCTTGAAATTGATAAGTCGGTGGCCTGTACATATGGTTGTGTGATATGGGTTGTGGTCGTCCTCCAACTTGGTCTATTTGATTCTGTAATGCTAGTTGGCGTTGCATCTCAGCGAGCATTGCCTCTATTTCGGCCATACGATCATTCCCATATGGTTGTCTATCTGCCATTTGTTGTCTTCTTTCTCTGCGTTCTCTTTTGTGCGATCTTTCGATTTCAATATTTAACAAAACAATTTCTTTCCTTTGAGACCTTGTAATCATGCACTGCACAAAGAGATTAAGACTAGTAATACTTTTTTATTTTATTTTAAAACCTGAATTAATAACTACAATCCAAAAAATTATCACTTTGAAACCTAAACAGTCCCCGGCAATGGTGCCAAAATTTGGTCGCTTATTTTCCTAACAAATAAATGATAGTAAAACAGCAAGTATATTATCGTATCCACACATGAACTGATACTCGAAAACACAGTAAGTAATTCACACAGAATTTTGATTATTATTCATGCAACAATATCAAGAGGGTGATGATTTAACTAGACTCCAATTAAATAAGAATAAACTCAGGAATAAAAGACTGACCCTAGGGATGTAATTAACCTAACCCGATTCACACAATTGATCTATTAACATGTTTACCAATTTAATCCATATTCATATGAAGGATCACTAATGTAACTACATACTTCCGCCATGACAGCCTATAGTAGTAGGTTAGCCTGAACTCTATATCCGTCAGGTCTCAAGAGAAGTAAGCTAA
Source organism: Salvia rosmarinus (assembly GCA_036937905.1). NCBI lineage: Eukaryota > Viridiplantae > Streptophyta > Magnoliopsida > Lamiales > Lamiaceae > Salvia > Salvia rosmarinus. The sequence continues at coordinate 44,283,721 of CM072818.1, read as the reverse complement.
TTACCAAAAGCACACAAAGAATAACCTCCTACAGTTCACCTATCTCTGCCAGTTCTCAAGGTAATGTCTGTATTATATATTCAAGAGATCGACGATGCAATTAATTCCGTCAGGACATCAATCATATAACTAGCATGCATCAATATTGATCAGGTACCAACATATGAGAATTAAAGCCAAGAATCATAAATCATGAATGGGAAGACAAAACAGTATCAACAGATAAATCACAAGAATCTAGTCAGACATACAAACCCTAGTATCAATACAAGATTTAGCTATTCATAATTAAAATACCAAAACAAGAATTAAATAAAGAAAACATGAATTGAAAAGATTAAATAAAACCGTAGAAATCCAAGACGAAAATTGTAGCAACTTGAATCCACAATAATCCTGAACTCTCTAAGAAAAATAAAATACGAGACTAAATAGAAAAGAATTATCCCTAGCTAAAGAAAAATGTGTCTCCCTCAAATCTATCGCCCAACGTCTCGATAAAAAGCTCTACCTTCAAATCTCGACTGCGCCAACAATATGTAACCCTAGGTCAGCATTGGCTCGCGAGAAAACGTCGCGAGCCAACGATAAAATGTGCGCCCGTCCTGTTTCGCGATCCTGTTTCTCACGAGACTTCGTCACGAGTCAGTCTCGCAAAGCATACTCAGTCTCGCAAAGTGAGTTTCGCTCGCGAGACTTCGTCGCGAGAAAATATCGCGAGGCGTAACATGGTTGATTTTCGTATTTCTTCTCGAGCTTTGCTCGCGAGTCTTCTTCGCACGATAAGGTCGCGAGCTCTCACGGACAAAATCCTCTTTCTCGTGATCCACTTTTTGACATCCAAACATATGCTAAAATGACACGAAATACACACGGCATAATATCTTTCAAGGTAAACATAAACATATCAAACGAAAACTTAAATGACCACTTATCTATCATAAAATGAACGGAAACAGCATCAAAAACCAGGTAGAAATGAGGTTTATCAAAAATCAAAATACCATAAATATAAAAAAAAATCCCTTAAAACACTTAAAATCGGTTACATGAAAATAGAAAATTACAATAATATCCTTAATAATAAAATCTGAAAATCAAATACCTAACAAATCTAAAAAATCGTGACCATTAGATTACAAAAAATAAACGAACTAGATTAGTTCTTAGTTCTCAAAACATATATGGTTCTCATTTGATCCATCCCTTATATATAGGGATGTCAATATGGGTCGAAACTTATGGGCTGACCCGAATAACTCGATAAAATTATAGGGTTGGGCTATAAAATCGTAACCAGAATATAAAATCGGACAATTCGGGCCAACCCATTCAGGTCGGCGGGTTAATCGGGTTGGCCCATTCGGGTTGCGGGTCAACCCAGCGGGCCGAGAAAAAAAACTCATTTTCTTTTCTTTATTTTTTCCTTTGTATAATAGTTAGAAATTCAAACTTCTTCATTTCAAAAATTTAAGTCTTGTTGTTAATATTATTTGAGATTGTATATTTATTTCTAAATTTAGGTAGAATTTAAATTTGAAATTCATGATGGATTAGAATTGAGAATTAATATTGGACTTTTAAATTAGCTATTATGAAATATGAATATTCAGACATATTAAAAAAACATTTAATTGTGAGCATTATGTTCTATTTTTAATATTATAATATAATTTAAATGATATTATATTGAATTAACTTATTAAATTTTTTCAAGATATAAGTTTTAACTCCGTTATAATTGTATTATATTATTAAAGATCATTTGGTTATATGGAATATGAATATTAAAGCATATTAAAAAAAATTAGTTATGAGCACTAATTTCAAATTTCATTAGTTTCTCTTGAAAGTTAATATAATAAGATTAAAAAAAAAACTTGTGGAATGTATTATGGTTTAATATTCAAAAGTTATACTTATTTTTCACTTCTTTGAACTCTTATGCTTAATATAAAATAGTTGTTATAAATATATCATTATCAATAATATATATATATATATATATATATATATATATATATATCCTCCGTCCCCCATATTCCCTAGTATTCCATTTGGGACGTCCCCAAAATTCTTCCTATTCTATTTATGGAAACTATCTTTCCAACTTTACCTCGATAATATTCTTTAATTACACATTTTACCACCTATGGTTGTTATTTCTTTTCTACCCTCAACAACCTATTTATTTACCTTTTACCACCTATGGCCCACCACTAACTAATTTAATATTATATTAATGTGGGACCCTATTCCACTCACAATAACTCAACAACTTTTATTAAAACACCCATATTCCTAGGAAGGAATATAGAGTATAGTTTATTTTCTCCAACGCTTTTTATAAAATATTTTTTATAAATATAGCATTATCAATAAAAATATATATATAGTTTATTTTTTTCCCTTAAGCTTTCTGGTCCGATTGACCCGATGGGTTAGCCCGAAACCCGAGAGTTTAGGTTAGGGTTGAACATTTCTAACCCGAAAAAATATCAACCCGAATAGCCCGACAACCCCGGTGGATTGGCGAACACGAGCGGGTTGGCACGATTGACATCCTACTAATATATATATATATATATATATATATATATATATATATATATATATATATATATAATGATCCCTTGGGGTTATATTGTGTATGGAAAAATACATCACTAAAGTAAATTAAAACTTTTCTTATAACAAGACTTGGTTTCCTGCTAAAGTGTCAGTATGCGTCTTATATTGCTAGCGATTCGATCGATGTCGATGCTGGCGATTAGTTCACATTGAAAAAGTCTTTTAAACTGAGTGAATCAGTTAGCAATCCTACTAACGCTTCAGCAGTTGGTCAGTTGAACTGATAACTAATGTGTGTGTGAAATTATGGTGGTTAGCTTATGTCTTACTGCAAATCGATACTAGTAAAAACACTTAGTTGAATATTGGATTAGTCAGTTTCAGTTTTATCATTAGTATCAAAGTGATACTGATGGAGGGTTTTAAACAGTATGTTGTGTTGCGTGTGTTGAGTGACGTTCAGTTCAATAACATGCAGATTTAGGTTGTACTGAAAATAAATAACATACTTAGTTTTTAACGTGTTCGGAGGTATCAGCTCACGTCCACAAACTGATAACACATTCAATTCACTATTTGGGATTTGATCTGGTTACAGGTACAAAAGAAAACCTAAGTATAGAAGTTCACCTTATTTGTACCCCGACTGACTTGTCGTATCTTCTAACGTTTACTTGGCTAGGAAACCTCTGACTGCTTACGAGTGCAGTCAACCTATACTTCTTGTTTACAGGTGCAAGAAATATCAAGCTTTTAGCAACGAACACTTTATTGTTTATTTGCCAACTTATGCAGGGTGATTCCAACATAGATTTGAGTTGTCACAGACGACAACTCAATGTTTTCTAGGCTTAAGATTTCAGGGAAATCTTATTTTAGTCATGCTCCCGATGATCTATCTTGGATGTCTAATCCACCATACATTGATTATATTCCTAGTATGCACTTATATAATTAATTACAACACATTTGTGTTTACTCGTGTTTACCTACAAATTTCTGGGATAACAGATAAATTACAGACTCTAGCTTTGATCTTTTAGACTGTATCCTGGAAGCTTATTCTCCAATATGGGTGAGAGCAATCGATGGAGAATACTTCAAAATTTCACCTCTTATGATAGCTCTAGTGATTTTCGAAAATCACACTAATGACATAGGGTAATCTGATTCTCTCTCACCTTGTATTTATAATGCATTCCCTATAATCCTATTTAGACAGGATCCTTGCATATCTAATAAATATAATAATTATCTTCAATCCCTGAAGATAATTCATATCTAGAATAATTATCTCTTAATATCTAATAATATCAGATAATATTTATCTAGATATAAGAGATGTATTAAAGTAATACATAAATCAGAACAGAGTCCCGGTGGGACTCTACATGGGGGGACGAAATTTTCAGCAGTAACAGACCTTGATAGGCCAGCCCAGGGATCAAATGCAAGCAACAAAGATAGACCTAAAATAATTATCTTATGTTTAGCCCAGAACATAAATTAATTCAGTAAATATTTATTCATTCCACTAGAGAATAAATGTTGATTTGTCATTTATTACCGAAGTTGAGTTGTGCTTGCGCTTGGATTTACGAATCTTCGTATTTAAGATGTCGCACGTCCATTAATTATTTATAGCACTCTGACTGCTTAAAATAATTGATCTATTTAATTCATTAAGTAGTACCACTCAACATTATTATTGTACTTGAGTTAACTCAACTTGCAGGGTTTAGTACAATAAACATTTTGAGCTTCTTAAGGGGATGTCATCATCCTAGCGGATACGTGACTCGTCTGTGTAACTAGCATGACATACAAGTACTTCCACCATCCAAGATGCGGAGAATCTTGGGTTATCTCATGTAACCCTCATCCATAACAAGTCAAAGTGATAGTCAGTAACTCATATTCACCTAAAACCTTATTGAGGTTTAGATCAACGTAACGTCATCGAGATTTAGGTTCTTCATGACGGTCAGGTAGAAGAACTCATCTCACTGTGATCCATCAAAATGTCAAGACGTACCAGCATAGACAAGCAATCAAGTCAAATTACTTCTTATCTATACTGCAGCCTATACCGACAACTCGTCCTCAAGTTATTTCAGTTGTGATCCTTTTTATATCTCAACTAGCTTAACCAATCATAGAGACTTCTGTGATCTTCTACACACTATATGATCTAAATTTTGTATAAGATAATGAGACAACATGTGCAATCAAGTAAACAATTCAGATAGGAGATTGCAATAGTGGTAACAGGAAATATTGTATACAAACTCAACCATTCTACTTTCAGTATACAAATCCAACAAAGATATTACAAGATTATTGTCTAGATTGTAAGGGAGTGTATGTTGAAATTCTGAGCTAATAAATATATTTGAGCTTTGAGGATTTACTGATAACACGTAGAACTCCCTTCTTCGGAATACGTTGTTTGAAAGTTCTTCAGATAGAAGCTTTGAGCTCTTTAAATACTTGAAAGCACATAGTTTTTGGTTGTCTTTAAAGGTTGGATCTCACCGGTATTTATAGAAGGGATGATGAATAGTGTCGTTGGAAGATGCATCAATCATATTCATTTCATTTGTCATTTGAAATCTTCCTGTTTGAATCCTCGTACATCATTTTTTATATCTATAACATCGTACATCTGAACTCTATAACTCTGAAAAGTGACTCTGGCATGTCACGATAATCTGCAGATTAACTATGACACATTGAAAGTCAAATACTCAAGATTTAAATATGTGTGTGTTTCTTCAGTTGAGTTGACTCCATGTTTCTTCAGTACGTTGACTTCGGGGCTCATCAGTATGAGTCTACTCTATTTGCTTCCAATATGGTTGACTTCGTCTTCTATCAATATGGCTACACCGAGTCTTCAGTGGACACTTCAGTTTTGACGTAGATAAAGCAGCTTTGATTTCTTTTGCTGGCATGACATTTAGTTATTTTTCTGACTTCTTTTTCGTCAGTAGTGTTGAGTCTTCAGTCTTCCGACTTCAGTTTTCAGTCTTCGACTCCACTCTTCAGTAGCTCTATTCATCAATATCACTGTACTTCAATCTTCAGACTTCGGTCTTCTGACTTTGTTCTTCAGTTGTTCTACGACCTTCAGCTATGCTTTCCTTCAGCAACGTTGAAACTAATACTCCTATCAATACGTTTACTGTTTTGAACTCCTTCATTATTGCGCTTGTCCATATTGATGGTTCTTATGTTGAAATTGTAAATATAAAACTTGCTCTCTAACAAATGAGTAGCAGGCAATCATCAGAGAGGTTTTGAAATCTAATCAAAATACTAAGTTAAGATATAATTTTTCCAATAATATATAACCTGATGTGGCCTATTTCCTGGAGGCCGCATTCTTTGTTGATGTTTCCCGTAAGAGCGTCCAGATTTGTTTTCTGCATACCGATGGACAGAGGGCTGCCATTGACGTGCGCTGGCGCGAAATGATCAAATCTATAGCCAAAGGCGTTCCACATGAAAAGTTCTGCTTCCAAGTAACCCAAATTTAATGAAAACTGGATCAAGTCCTCATCTCGTCGGGTCGTTGACGTTCCATGGGTTTGGGTAACCCGGTGGGAAAATAGGGTCGGAGCTCCGACTTGAAACAAACATTAGCATCGCAATGGCAATGGATGCTGCAGCAGTTGATACAAGCACCATTTTCTTTTCTTTTGCTTGTGTGTGTGCTCGCGCATGTTTTCATGATAGAAGGGTTGATGTGGAATAGACGATACATATTGATAAATAATTATCAACACTTTCAACCCTAATGAAATAGGGAAAGAAAGAAAGCCAGTCTAGAACTCTTCTTCCAAAGAATGGAAAAAAATTGGAAGCAGGGATATTAATGAGTGAGTTTTATTCGAATCGATCTGGAACTGCTCCTAGCCCATTAAATTTTAAAATAGCAGTTTCGATTCTGGTTTCGGTTCTAGATCCGCTTTAGACCCGAACAGTTTAGACCTATAGTTTAATGGTCTGGTCTGGTTATAGTTCTGATTTCAAAACCAGAATCGATACTTATTTATTGATTTTGGTCCTAGTAAAACTCGTCTATTGACAAGCTAGCCTAAACTTAAGTAGTCTTGTATTCTTGGGAGACAAAGAAAAGCAAATAGAATCCATTTTAATGGGTCGGTTTTACCCATATCGATCCGGAATTACTCATAGTCCATTAAATTTTAAAGTAACGGTTTCGATTCCAGTTTCGGTTCTGGTCTGTTTCTGATTCTAGACCAGTTCAGATCCGGAATGTTTGAAACTCATAGTTGATGGTCCGGTTCTGATCCGAATCCGATATCTAATGGGTCGGGTCCAGAACCAGAACGATACTTATTTATTGGTTCTGGTTCGGGTAAAACTCGTCCATTGACATTCCTACTTGAAAGGCATGCAATTATCCAAGCTCGATGGATTCTTTCCAAATTTGATCCTTCATTTATTGTATTTAATCTTCCTCAGCACTTATGGATAAGAAGCAATCTTGTGATTTAAATTAATTTATATTATTATTTTTAATGAAGGTATAGTGGATTGTGATTCGTATTTTTATCACTGATCCTTACAAAGAATGGAATATCATTGAGCTACATTACTCAGTTAAATTTAAGATGTTAGCTAACGTTGCGAGGAGAAAAAAAATTATAATCTATCAAAGTTAAGTGATGTAGTAAATAGAAAAGATTTGGAAGACAATTTTCTCAATTCTTTCGCTAGGAGTCGAGCTTGTATCATAGATTAATAGACTATGAAGTTTTGCGGGAACTCCTAAACGATAGAACTTAGCTTGGAAATCTGTCTTTCAATTTTTTTTCCGTCCTCTGCATTAATTAAATTTAGTAGATTACGAATTTTCTTGTGTATTCTTTCACACCATTTATTAGAATACATGAGAGGTGAAGAAATGCAGAATGCAAAATAGAATGAAAAAGTGTATCATTGATCTGCGTGTGATTACATTTATAGAGAAGCTAATACAGTAGATTAACTTACTAACAAACTAACTACCTATTCTAACAACTGTAACAAACTAACTACTTATATAACTAACAATGCCACGTACATTCTCATGCATACACATGCATTCAATACAACCCTTACACAAACATATCTATCCTTTCTCAATCGGAAATTGACTGAGTAAATGCTCAATACGAACTGCAGTAAGGGGCTTGGTGAAGATGTCTGCAAGCTGATCGATTGTTGAGACATGACAAACATCAAGTTCCTTCTTTTGAACTTTGTCTCGCACAAAGTGTGTATCTATTTGAATATGCTTTGTCCGAGCATGGTGGATAGGATTTGAAGCTATAGCCGCGACACTTTTGTTGTCACACCATATCACAGGTTTAAGAGCAATATGCAGGCCTACCTCTTGAAGAAGAGACTTTATCCAAACAACCTCAATTGAAGTATCGGCCAACGCTCGATACTCAGATTCAGTTGAGCTTCGAGACACCACTTTCTGTTTCTTAGAGCTCCATGAAAGAAGATTAGACCCAAGGAAGGCGCAGAAGCCTCCAGTAGACTTTCTATCATCAATCGAACCTGCCCAGTCAGCATCGGAAAAGGCTTTGAGATGGAGAAAGAAGATGAGTGGAATGCGGGTTGAAATGCATCGTGCCCTTCAGATATCGAAGCACCCGACGACAAGCACGCCACTGAAGATCAGTAGGTTGATGTAGGAATTGACTGAGCTTATTAACTATAAAGGAAATATCTGGTCTTATGAGTGTAATATACTGTAAAGCACCGATTATACTACGAAAAAGAGTAGGATTGGTAAAGAGAGGACTATCATTGCTATGAAGTTTTGTACCCAAATCATAGGGTGTCGGCTGGGGTTTACAGTCGAGGAGATTAGTTTTGACAAGTAAATCTCTGATGTATTTGGCTTGGTTTAGAAAGAAGGAATGGGACGAGGAACGTGTAACCTGAACACCTAAAAAATAGCTGACATGACCCAAGGTTTTAAGAGCAAAGGCAGTGGAGAGATTCTGAATAAGATTTGAAACTTGAGATGCATTGTCCCCAGTAACAAGGATGTCGTCTACATATACTAGAACAATGAGAAGCTTATCATTCTTGCGTGTATAGAAGAAGGACCGTGTATAGAAGAAGGACTGATCGAGGTCGAGAATTTAAAACCGAGAGAAATAAGGTGAGTCTTGAGCTTATCATACCAAGCTCTAGGCGCCTCCTTGAGGCCATAAAGAGACTTGCGCAACTTACACACATGCGATGGAAACTGAGGATTAATGAAACCTTCAGGCTGCTCCATAAACACCGGATTGTCAAGATCGCCATTGAGAAATACGTTATTCACATCAATGTGTTGCACATCCCACTTGAACGTAGCTGCAAGGGAAAACATGAGACGGACAGACACCGGCTTGACAACCGGGCTGAACGTATCAAGGAAATCTACTCCAGCACGTTGCTGAAATCCTTTTGCAACTAGACGTGCCTTCAACCGAACAAGCGACCCATCTGCATTTGTCTTGACTTTGAAAACCCACTTACATTGAATGAGATTCATATCATCAGTGCACGGTACAAGCTCCCACGTAGACTTAGATATGATAGCATTAAACTCTTTCTCCATAGCCTTCTGCCATTCCGGTTGCTCAAGCGCTTCAAAGGCTGTAGTAGGTTCAACGACAGTGATAGTGGCAAAGTCAGGTGTGAGTTTTTGTGCTATATAGACCTTGGGTTTGAAGATACCATTTTGAGCTCGAGTACGCATGCAGTGAAAAGGGACAGGAAGAGATGAATGAGATGAGGTAGAATTATCACTTGTAGCAGAGAGAGTATGAGAAGGTTGAGAAGGAGAAGATGATGAAGATGATGCTAAGACAGGATATGACAAGCTAGATGATAGGATCATGGAATGTGTGTCACGAGGTGAAGGGAGAGGAATACTGGAGGGAGAGCTAGAAAAAAAAATTGGAGTATTAGAGGAGGTGTCTGGAGAGCTGACACTGGACGGCAGAGTCGGTTGACACGGTATAGGAAAAGTATAGTGAGGAAACTGATGATCAGTGGAGGCATTGGGTAGAAAAATAGATTGATGGGAAATTCATCTTCATTAAAAATGACAGTACGAGCAATATACATGCGACCTGAGGGATGAAGGCACTTGTAGCCTTTGTGAGACGGGCTATAGCCAAGAAAGAGGCACTTGGCTGATCGGAATTGTAACTTGGAAGAATTATAAGGCCGGAGGTAAGGAAAACAGCTGTAGCCAAAAGTGCGTAACATAGTGTAATCAGGAGGTATGTTATACAGGATCTGAAATGGTGACACATTTTGTAATGAGTGTGAAGGAATGCGGTTAATGAGGTGAACAGTTGTGGCAAAGGCATCCCACCAAAACTTATATGGGAGTTGTGCGGAGGCAAGGAGAGTGAGACTTATTTTTGTAATGTGTTGGTGCTTTCGTTCAGCCCGACCGTTTTGCTGATGCGTGTGTGGGCAAGGATGACGGAAGCAAATACCTAGTTGAGTGAGTAATGTTTAAGACTCCTATGCTCACCCCCTCCCCCCCAGTCCGATTGAAGGCATAGGATTTTAGTTTTGAATTTTCGTTCAACGAACATATTGAAATTAACAAAGGTAGTGTAGGTTTCGGCTTTTGTATGAAGGGGAAAAACCCAAGTGAAACGGGTGTAGTCATTGATAAAATGGATGTAGTATTTGAACCCATCAGTTGATGGTGTAGCACTTGGACCCCATAAATCGGTGTGAACAACTTGAAAAGGTTTATTCGTTTTTATTGGAACTGAAGGAAAGTTTATACAATGTATCTTGCCCATAGCACACGCATCGCAAAAGCTATATTGTGACCATTTTAAGCTAGAACATGTATTATGTAAGGCTGAACGTAACACTTGAATACAAGGGTGACCAAGTCTTCGATGCCACAGCTGTATTCTGGATTGGGAAGGAGATGGTAAAGTTGATGTTGTAGAAGACTTGAGGCAGGCCAGAGCAGACAGAGACGAATGACGAGAAGGATTGAGATGATATAACCCATCTCTACGAGTGCCCTCCAGTAGGATTTTGTTGGTAGTTTTGTCCTTGATACAACAAAAAGATTTGTGAAATTCCACAACAACATTATTTATAGCAGTAAGTTGTGAAATGCTAAGAAGACTTTTGGTAATTTGTGGAACAAGTAAGATGTTATTTAGCCAGATAGGAGAATTAACATAATTGAGTAAAGAAGCGGAACCTGTGTGAGAGATATAGAGTTTGGATCCATTACCTATGGTTTGAGCTTCTTGGCCATGATAGGGAGTATGGGTCTGCATATTAGTCATGTCTACGGTCACATGTGTTGTCGCACCCGAGTCCAAACACCAAGCTGATTCACTTTTAGCTGAAGGTAGTGATGAGATATTGTACACAGAAGAAGAGGGTGAGTTCACACCAAGTCGTGATAGGTATTGTTGGGATATTTTGATGATGATAGAGAAGTGTTTTGTGGATAGGGAGTATGGTGAGGATCTGAATCTGATGAGTTAATAGCATTGACATAGTTGGCTTGTGGAAAAATGGAAGAGGAGGCAGATTCAATACCATGAAAGCTAACATCAAATCGCTTAAAACACTTAATAGCAACATGATTCATCTTTCCACAAATTTGACAAATGACCTTACCAATATTACCATGTTGATACCTACCACCACCTCGACTTCGATTCTGTGTGCCTCGAAAGTTTGATCTGCCATAGCTTTTAGAGTTAAACTGACTAGTAACAGCTGAATTTGCTTGAGCCGTGGTCTGATTGAGGAAGGCAACAGGTCCAGAGTTAGTAGTAAGCACCTGATTTGAAATTCTGATTTCATGTGTTTGCAGAGCAAACTGCACATCATCCAGAGAGATATCTTCACATTTTGATCCAAGGAACACATATATACTTTCATATTCGGTCCTAAACCACCAAGAACAAAATTGATCAGATCCGAATCGGATAAGACTTGACCAATGCTAAAAAGTTGATATGAAATTCCTCTAAATTTTAGTATGTAATCATCAACAGACAGATCGTCTTTCTTCAAAGTCTGAAGCTGAAATCGAAGTTGAGCAGCTTTAGCTTTGGAGTGTGAGCGAACCAACAGAGTTTCAAACGTATGCCACAGTTGATAGGACGTTGTGCAACGACCAACGTATCCTACCATTGAGGGAGAGATAGCTGCAAGGATCCAACGGAAAATAAATTGGTCTCTGCGCAGCCATATAGAGAATTTTGGATTTGGATCGCCATTGATGAATAGTGGCGGAGCAGTATTCGGCAGAAGAACATCATCAAAGCCATACGCTTTTGCTGTGGCAAATACTTGAGTTTTCCAAAAACTATAATTGGTTCTATCAAGTTTGATGCTAATAGGGTGAATAGAAGGAAGATTAGGTTGGGTGATTGCAGTCATGAGTTGCATAAGAATGCAGATCGAGAGAGAAAAAAAATTTAGGATCTGAGCTCTGATACCATATTAGAATATAGAGGAGAAGAAATGCAGAATGCAAAATAGAATGAAAAAGTGTATCATTGATCTGCGTGTGATTAAATTTATAGATAAGCTAATACAGTAGATTAACTTACTAACAAACTAACTACCTATTCCAACAACTGCAAACTACTTATATAACTAACAATGTCACGTAGATTCTCATGCATACACATGCATTCAATACCATTAGTTTAACACAAAAACTCTTGTACATCATGCGAACGGATAAAAGTATCATTTACATTTAAGAAAAATATCATTTATTTTTTATACTGTAATTCAAAAATATCATTTATATTGAAGAAAAATATCTAGGGGTGAGCAAAATACCCGAAATCCGAATATCCGATCCGAACCAAACCGAAATTTAAAATTCGGTTCGGATTTTTTGGATTTTCGGTTCGGATCGGATTTACATTTTTCAAAATTTTGGATTTTCGGATCGGATCGGATTGCATTTTTTTAATCCGAAAAATCCAAAAATCCGAATTATATATAATTTATATATAATAATAATATTTTATTTAAATATTTTTAAATCTAATATAAATATATATATAAAAATTAATAAAAATTGGTTTTGGATTTTCGGATTTTTCATAATTTCGGATTTTTCGGTTCGGTTCGGATATTTTTATAAAATTTTTCGATTTTCGGATTTCGGATTTTCGGGTCGGATCGGATTGTTTTCCTCTCAAAATTTGGATTTTCGGATCGGTTCGAATTAGGCAAAAATCCGAACCGAAATCCGAATGCTCACCCCTAAAAATATCATTTGTACTAAAAAAATATTATTGTCCGTACATGTGAACCTCTGCATAAGAGGGCACCTCATAGGTTAGTAACAGTAAGTTTAAATCCGGATGGGATCCTTATCCTAATTCTATATCCCATCGTTCACATGTCCCACTATAAATTTTATTAATTTAACAATATTAATTATAAAATAATTATACAACGGATCCTAATCAGCATTTATTCATAAAATTGAAATTTAAAAAAATATGCACTAGTTTTGGAATAATCAACCCAAACAATCATTTTTAACTAAAAACTAAAAATTAAATATATAAATAATTATAAATCCTAATTAAATTAATGAGCCCTATTTTTTTAATTACTAAAGAAAACATACTCACGCATAAAATTAAACTAAATCACAATATATTGAATTGAAGAAAAGAAATAAATAATAATAATAATAATAATAATAATAATAATAATAATAATAATGAAAAAATGATACTCCCTCCGTCCCAATATTCATGACACGTTTTTTGCACGTAGATTAATGAGAGTTGTGTTTTGTGTGTAAAGTAGTGTGTGATACGAAATTCGAGAACTTTTAATATAAAAAAAGTTTCTTTTTTTGGAAACGTGTCAACTTAATGGGACAATCCAAAAAAAAAAATGAACCAACAATAATGGGATACCAAAATTAGGATAGAGGATCCCAAAAAGTTTAAATCATATGACTGTTCATTCATAAATACTGTAGAAGATGAAACACAATTGTCCCATCACAAAGAGGATGTGACTTGTAGAAAGAGTTTATTGTCTATACCTTGAACAGGTGATTCTACTTCAGGTCAGTTGATACTTTCGAGCACTTGAAATTTTACTTATTTTCGAAATTCTTGAACGCTAATGGCCCCTTTCATTGCTCCATCAAGCATCGTTGCTGCTGTAAGTTTTTGCTAAAGCCAAATTTGTAAGTATGAGGTAAAATAATAATTAATGGCAGTTTAATTATAGTTGCACCTAAGGCTGGCTTTAGTTAGATATCACTCCTAATTATTCATAATTTCAGCTATATATATAGTTTGCTTGGTAGAATGTTTGATGAAGATAAAATGCATAAATAGAACATTTTCAACAACTGGTACCGGAGTTCTAATTTTCTTTCTACGTTACTTTTCTGTTAGTTTATATGCTGTTTTCGTGCAGAATTTGACCGTGCAGAATGATGTTTGTTTGTTTATACTTTGTATGCTGTTGCAAATCAATTGATCAAAACATAGTATGATAATATTATAATTAATGAGTTAAGGGCATTTACTTTTCATTTGACAAAACATAAGATTAACTATATGAAGGATAAGATTATCAAACAAGTTCAAAATTGATCAATTTATCATCAATTCATCAACGTAAACAATTAATGGTATCTATTAGTACGAATTTTACATGAGTTTCTATTTACAATGGGGGTTGGATTGATGATAAAAAAATAGAATCTTGGGTCGTGAACAGTGATTCGATTGATGATGAAGAAAGAAATTTTTGGTTCAGTTCTCCGCCTTAACGACAAAAAAAAAAAAAAAAAAGCTTGATCAAATTCTATTGAATCTGACTCATAGTGATCATTTATCAAAGAATGACTTTGGCTTTTATATCATTCATTGCACAAAAAAATCCGACGTTTATAATTTATATGGCATAGGATAATGTAAAAAATATCTACTAGGTAAAAAATGCTTTAGTGTTTCTTGCATGCTGACTAATTTCCTGCGTACATATGAACTGATTAAAGGAAGCAACATATTCCACTAACAAGAACGCAGCAAAAATGACAAGACATATTCCACTAATTCAAAAATATTCATTATGTTTTCCAGCAACAGTGGCGAAAGCAGACAGATTACAAAGGCAATCTGGATGTTCTAGCATCTCATATATTCTGTTTTGATATCATATCTTATTTCACTAATGCAAGCTATGTAAATTATGATATATATATATAGCCTCCAACAATAACATAAACAGTTATTTCCATAACAGAAGTCCTTTGTCATTTCATTTCACTGGGAAGAATTAGCAAGACTATGAGCCTAAATCCAAAATCCTGCTGCTCCTCCAATCAAAAATATTAAATAGTACAGAAGTTATAAAGGATGAATCTCACATTTACTTACTTTGTTCTCTTATTCATCATTGACCCCTGGTTTCCAGTTCGTGTGTATGTTCGTGTTCGTCTGTTCGTCCTGGCCCACATCACCACAAGAGTGTTCAAGCGAGCATGCCTGTTTTCGGTGATCAAACGGCTGTTCGCTCAACCTACAAATTGAGCTGTGGACTTCCTAATATATACAAAATGATGGATAAAGCTTTAACTTCTAGTATGGTTACATAAATGACAGATAAATTAATGAAGGGCACCCGTCGAGCGAGTTTCCAAAAAAAGCACATCCTTCAAATAGTAACAATTCAGTACATGACATTGCACACTTTCATAAATTTAGGATCAGAGCAAAAATCTGGCATCTGAAAACGGGACGTGGCTATCCAGATTCATGCGTGGAGTTTGAACAGAAAGAAGAAAAGTGATGTGAAAAATGACATAAATCACAATTCACTTCTTCTTCCCAACTATCAGGACCTGTTTTGACTCTATTCAACACAGATTAATTTGCCACTGCTATTAACAGAGAAGAAAAACAAATATGAAGTTGCTATAAATTCAATCAAAGTCTCGTTTCAATAGGGAAAATTGCCCAACAATATCAACAAATGCCAATTACTCAAACAAATACAAACCACTTATATGAGATATCAGCAAAAGGGAGATGGACCAACAAAAGTGATGTCAACCCAAATACCTCTGTCAATTTGTGGAAGATGATGCAGCTATCTGAAACAACATTGTTTGGACATGTTTTGTCTTATTTGTGTTGAATATTCATGTATGAATCCAGCTAGCCACGCGTCAGTTTTATGATGCCGGATTTTTGCTTGGGTCCTAAGTTTATGGAAGTATGCAAAATTGCAAATGGTAAGTTTTAAATGGTTATTATTTGAAGGACGGCACATTTATAGAATTCAATTCAAGGTCAGGTTAACAACGCATATCTACACAAATGAATAAAGCATTAGTGAATATACCTTTATATTATTCGAATGAGAATATTCGACCATCCACAAGCTCTTCCACCTGAGCAACTAATTCCATGGCATGTGCCTCTCTAATTAATATATTCTTCACTCCATTTCAAAACTATGGAAACACCACAATAACATCATCACATGAGACCAATGAGCTCCAGCTTCAAGGTAAGCATACCAGTTAGTATGCTCCGTTCTTGGTATTAGCCTCATTGCTAGCTACATTAGCTTGAAAACGATTAGCCCATCACCAGATCACTGGCAAGATAACACGTTTCACTGGGCTTCATATGCTCCTCTTCCGATCACATCTTCATGAAACTGTAACTATTCACACTGTTCTTTGTTGTTAAGAAGTAGGATGGGTTTTTGCAGCTTTTCTGCATCTTCAGAATATGAAATGGGAGTGAAGTTACCTCTATGGAGACTCAGCAGTTACAAGACAGACCAAATAGTACCTGAAAATGAGAATAAAAAGAAAAGTACAAAAGAAAAGGTCATATTATAGGTTTACAACAGGGCATGCAGATCAAGAACGGAATACCAGACTAGATAAGATGGAAAAGCTGAAAGAAAAAAAATACTATTCCTAGATGTTAGCAGAGAAAATACTCAAGACGACCAGATTACATGTACCGGTCTCTATGCACAGTAACACAAAGTTATTGGCTTGGATTTTCATCTTCAAGATACTACTGTTGCTCACTCTGTAACTTAATAGAAATTACCATCATTAGCAACTTATCCATATTCAAATCTTCACAGGAATAAAGCTGGAGTTTGATGTAAGAGATACAACACCAATCCTTTTCGGGTTTTAGAACATTAACATTTGACACAATGGTACAACACAAAAACAACTCAGCCTCACTGAGCACTAGCACATCGTAATGTTCCAAGAGTTTTCTAAAACAACCAGTCAAGAAACTGCAAACCAGGAGTAAACATAGAATTGTTTGAGCACTAGCACGCCGTAATACAGATTTATCAGAAAAGCAAAATGACATTGTGAATTTGTGATACAGTCCAGCTAGAACCTAGAATGAAAAAGTTTGGTGCACCAGCAGAATGTATCTGAAGGACAAAGTGAATACTATTTATTTCTGAGAATTAGTAAAACACTATATCGCTCACTAACCAAGGACTAAGCAAACCAAATGAACGGATATACAAGTATGAAACAAAAAAAGCCATAGGTAATAACATCAGATACTAATTCTACAAGAAAGACTTACTCTCATACTGGTAATTCGGTCTTTCATATAAAGAAATGCACGCTCCACGAAAACTGTTGTCTTCTCTATAAGCTCTTCATACTTGTTTTGCCCTCCCTATAGAATGAATAAAGGAGAGGTTTATCGATGACCAAGCCACTCTTCTGCTACTCCTTCCTTGTCACTTACACTTAAAGAAACTATCTCTTTGTTTTGTATATTCTATCTAACAGTCTTTGGGCATCAGCCACTTTGCCTGGTTTTGCAAGGATAGGACTCAGTTTGCATATAGTAGTTTCACTTGGAACAAAACCTTTATCATTCATCTCTGTAAACAACTTCCTTGCCTCAGTATCACACAATCTCTTCATAGATCTTTCGTGATAAGATAGATCGCACCATCCAGTTATAAGAATGTCATAGGTTGAGGAATTAGGGAGCACTCCTCTAGTTTGCATTTCATTCAGAAGCTCCATTGCTTGTTTCATCTTTCCCGTCTTGGCAAAATTGCCTGCAAGTATGTTGTAAGTGCTGGTTCGAGGAACAAAACCTCTGGTGATCATTTCACAATAAAGTCTTATCGATTCCTTCATATTCCCAATCTTCCCATGGCCACAAACCAAAATGTCAAATGTGGTAGCGTTTGGAGCAAAGCCCTTCTCTTCCATTTCAAACTGGAGCCTAGCTACCTCATGCATCAAACCAGCCGCTGCAAAACCGCCAAGAAGAATGTTATATGTTGTAAGATTTGGAGGAACTCCTTCAGCTATCATCTGGGAGTACACATCAGAAGCCTTCTTTAAATGAGAGCTTTTGCAATGGCCTTGAATCATAGAATTGTAAACGACAGTGTCTGCACGGAAACCAGCTTTTCTCATTTCCTCTAGCACAGAGGCTGCTCTTTTAGTCATCTTAAGCCCGCATAAAATACTTATTAGATTGCTATAAACTGTTAGATTCAAAGTAAGCCCCAACGCAACAAGCTTTTTGTGCATCGTTAAGATGATATCTGCCCTTTTAAACTTTGAAGCAGCTGTTAGCACAATTTTGTGAATAATTTCTGTTGGACATAAACCCACAACAAAAAACTCTTTTAACAAATCAATCGCTTCATCAATTTTACCAGACTTACAAAATCCTTCCACCAAGACCTTACAGGTAATTGCATTAGGCTTTAAGCCATGAAGTTTCATTTCATCCAAGAGTCGAAGAGAATGATCGAACTTCCCTTCTCTACAATATGCCTTAATCAAGGTGTTAAACGTGGCATGATCTGGCGTTAATCCAAACTGCTGCATTCCAGTGTAAATAGATTGAATGTCATAGTGCCCAGCTTTAAGCAGTCCATTAAGTAGCACATTATAAGAGATAATATCGAACCCTATATCTTTAGCTGTGATCTCCCCGGCAACTTCAACGGCAGAGGACTCTTTTCCTGATTTGAACAGCCCATCCATCAGGGTTGTGTAATTAACACGGTCAGGTACCAATCCTCTTAAGAGTGAATCTTTAAACAAAGTTTCTGCCTCCTCCATCCTTCCATCCTTCTTTAGATTGTTCATAAAAGCATCTAATATGAAAATGTTATCTTCCAACCCTCGCATTTTCATATCTTCATAGAGACCTTCAACGATCTCTTTCCTACCAGCATTGAAACAGCCATATATTAAGGAACCATAGGTGAAAGCATTCGGCAAAATGTTACGGTAGACCATATCTCGCAGTACATCAATAGCTGCTTCAAGCATTCCGCATTTCATGTAGCCATTAATTACAGATGAAAAAGTTACCACAGTTGGCAACACATTTCGCTCCTCCATTTGCTGCATTAGACATTCCACACCCTTCATGTCACCTATTTTACAGAGACCATTAATCAACGCTGTATAAGTAATGCAATTTGGCACAATATTAGAATCCAAAAGATTCCGAAACATATCCTCAGCTTCTCTAACCCTTCCAGCCTTAACGAGACCATCAATAAACGTAGTGAACACCACCACATCAAACGTGATACCACAAACTACCATTCGACTTGTCAAGCCAAATGCAGCCTTCGCATCACTATGTTTAAACAGAAAATCAACTAAACTTGAGTAGGTAACATGGTTTGGGCTCACACCTATCCTTATCATCTCATGAAATAGGTACTTGGCCTCAGCAAACCTCCCACTCTTGAGAAGTTGGTCTATAACACAACTGAAGGTGACTACATCAGGCTCGATTCCCTTTCCCAGCATTTCCTCATATACTGCCAATGCTTCTTCCATATGCTGATGCTTGCCATATCCACCAATAAAATTAGTATATGTAATATGATCTGGCCTCTGATGCACTTCAGCAACGACACCACATTTTTTGCCACCATCAACTTTAGATGTATTACACTCTAAGAGTTTATCCATGAGACTCTTTGCATAATCAAAATCGCCCATCTCACAAAATCCATCTATCAACGTATTATAGGTAACTATATCAGGCAAAAAGCCCTCTTTCGTCATAAGCCCGATCAACTGAAGACCAACCCTAACCTCACCAGCCTTGCAATAACCATTTATCAAGGTATTAAAACCCACAACATCTCCACTAGACATCGTGTCCATAACCAATTTAGCATTTTCCAACAAACCCTTATCACAAAATCCTTTAACCAATATATTACAAGTGAAACTGTTACAATTTACACCCCTTTTCACCATCTCCGATACCAATCCGAGTCCCATTTCTACATACCCGCATTTACAAAACCCCCAAATCACAGTATTATAAGTAATTCCATCGCTCATAAACCTATAATCCTCGTTATCTCTCAAAAAGGAAAGCGCTTTATCAAAATCCCCAACTTTACACAGAGAATGAACGACAACGTTCTTGGTAGCCACATTGGGTCTCACACCACAAAAGATCATTTCTTGATATATGAGCATTACCTGATGAACTAGCCCAGTGCAATTGAAGTGGTGCAAGAGGCCGTTCCAATCAGGGAGTTCCGGCGTGAATTTGTAATCCCTCATGGCGGAGAAAGCGGCTATGGCCTTGGAGAGGTGGCGGCAGCGGAGGAAGAGGTGGATGAGAGTGCAGAAGAGCGAGGTGTAGAACTGATGAGGATTTCTTATTACCGAGTTCTGGGCTGAAGAAGCGGATGCGAGTGAGCGGGAGAGGAGGGGCCTCGATGCATCTGCCGAGTGTTTGATGAAATGCCGCCGTGGGTTTAACAGCATTTTGGGCTTCAGTGCCGGCATGTCGCTCGGTGGGTTTCGACTGGAAGGCTGGTGAGATCGACTTCATCAGCACTTGTCTGATGCTTTGAGTTGTTGACCGCGGCGATTTTCTGTCATAACTAACGGATTCGAACAAGAAATCAAATAATTTGGAGGCTCTTTGGGAAATGGACGAGCAGTCTATAACCGGTAAAAGTAGCGCGTCGGCTTGAGTCCAATAGGCTTTTGCAATTTTCGAGTTGGATAAATTTTTCGGACGTAAAAATATGAAATACAATCCAGCCTCGAGCGAATTATCGAGTGGACGGATTTTTTTGCTTATTTTCTAACTTATATAATAATAATAATAATAATAATAATAATAATAATAATAGCTTGCATTTTGATAAACAATAAAATATTAAATATGTAAGTAATGTAAAAATCCTAATATTGCGGAAAAAATGTCTAAGATTTGCTAGAGATTTTCCTTATTTTCAGTTTCTTTTTCCTTTCACTTTCTTGTAAGAATACAACCAAACACAAAAAATTTAAATTTTGGAATCATGTTACTTTCAAATGATAGAATCCTTGTCAAACAAATAGGCCCTTGATGTTATGTTTATCTTAAGAGTCTAAGAGCAATGAAATTGTCTTTATAATTTATATATTCGCACATGTCTCAAATCCGATGAATTTACTATTCATTCTCATCTCAAACGTGATCTAAGAAATGAATTTATTACCTAACAACGTTACAAATATGTATAGTAATATCCATTAATTACTAAAATTTATTTAAATTTATAAAATATCAAATAATTACATAAAGTTGTTACAATAATTAATTAATTTTCTCAATAAAACTCGAACATTACGAAATAAACATCAATAATAAAAAATAAATATTCACTAATTACTCATTATCGTCTCAAACCCATACTGTTTGAATTGTAAAAATAAGTTGTTATAAAAATTTATTATTTGTCTCAATGAACCAAAATATTACATAGTAAACATTATTAATAAATAGTATAAATATAAAAAACAATGTGAGTTTCCAATTTATTTATGTTCTCCAATTTCTAAAATTTTCAAGTAATCAATTCGTGAACCGAAATAATGAGGTTAGGGTTCAGTCATCCAAACTCGTCTTGAACGCATAAATTCATGCTAATCCCAAAACTAGTTAAAAAATGGTTTTATTACTCTTTATTGTTTCAAACCTGTATCATAACACTTGTTAATTTATAAATTAATTTTTCTATCAGAACTCATTTCAAAAATAGTTAAAAAGTAATTTTACTATCCGAACCTATTTTAATTTATAAATGTAAGTTGCTAATTGGTTATTTGTCGCAATAACAACATGAATATTACAAAATAACATTAATAATAAATAGACTTTGATGGTTCATTGGGGGTCGCAATGGTGTATAGGTGGAGGGAGACTGCACCAGTTAGGATAAATTAAAACTTTTTCGATAACAAGGCATGCTTTCTACCGATCGGTAGATGTCGATAATCAAGTCGATTCAAGATCGGTATCGATGATCGCCGATCGATTCAAGTATGGAGAGTTTTGTACTGAGTGATATCAGCTAGCAATCCTACCGACTGCTAAGTCAGCTTGTCAGTTGGACTGATAACTAATGTGCATGTCAAATGTGATAGTTACGGTTTATCTTTACTGAAAACTTAAACTGATAGAAAATATTTATTCAGATATTGATTAGTCAGTTTTCAGTTTCTTCTCGTCAGTATCAAACTGATACTTATAAAGTGTTTCAAAACAGTATGCAGTGTTGTGTGTGAGGATGATGTTCGGTTCAATAATATGTAATTGTTCCGACCAAATTGTTCTTTTAAGTCGCTCGCAATAGTACGAGGTCCTTCTAGAGCGGTAAGGTCGACTCAAGTCGAATCACTCGAGGAAGGCTTAACAGGGCTACGGTTCTATGTCAAACACAAAAAAATAGAAAAAAATAATACTAACGTCCTAATATAAAGGGGTCTGTCACGGAACGGACGAAAGCAGGAAATAAAATAAAGCAAGTAAAAAGGATGCACTTGGACAACAAGAGGAATTGCCAGATACATGGAATTGAAGACGGTATTCTAGGGTTCAAATCTATCTACGCTATTAATGAATCAATGACCGGTACACAATGCATAAAACACCCACGCCTGTCACCAAACGTTCAAGAATAACTAATCTCTCGACCACGTCAATGTTAGACTCGAACTTAATGGCGGGGAATCTCTCAATCAAACCGCTATCAACTACGAAGGATATTTAACTACAAATACACACGATAGCAAAAACCATATCCACATATATTAATTACTCAACAAAAAATCAATCTCTCAATCACGTTCTTTGTCAAACTTATATTTAACATAAATATGTTCTCGCATTACTTCATAATCAAACATAAGCATATAATCAACCTACACTATTCTCTCGAACACCATATATGAAGATCATGAAATAAGCAATTTATATGGATAAGAAAATTGCAAATCATCAACATAAATTAATCACGATTCAAGACAAGAACAATCCAGCATTTATTTCTCAACAAATCGATAATTCATCTCATAATAGAAATTATCCCCATATCAATTACATAGACATAATGAAATGAGAAAAACTTACAAATCATTCATAGATAAATTCGTCTTCCAAAAACCCGGAATCGTTCAAACTCAATTGTTAATCCAAATGCATAATAATTAAATGGAAATGAAAAGGAAAAGAAAGGAGAAAGAAAAAGAAAAAGAAAATACGTGAATGATGATAGATGTGAGAAGAGCGGTTGTTCTTCTTTTATAAACTCTCGCGGAAGCCCAGTAAAAATACGCTAAAAATAGGTCCAAAAAGCACGTTCAGCGCCGGACGGATGAAACCGGCGTTGGGTGTGGCTCTCTAGAAAGGTCAGAGAGGGCACCCCAGCGCCGAACAGAACAAAACCGATGCTGGGATGACTCTCTGGATGGAACACAAAGAGTGATGCAGCACCGGACGGAGGTGAGGTCGGCGCTGCGCGGGGGCGCAAGGTCAGCTGCTTGAGGTCGGCGTTGGGATGCGTCTGACGCTTGGCTCCGCGGGGGGCCAAGGTCAGCTACTTCACGCTGCGATGAAGCCGACGCTTTTGGGGGGAAAGGCCAACTGCTTCGTCGGCGTTGCGGGTACGTCCGACGCTTGGCTACGCCACGGGGCAAGGTCAGCTACTTCCGCGGGGGAGCAACGCCTCCTGCTTCGACCGAAGCCGACGCTGGGAAGGTGAGGCATCCGATGGGTTGGACGTAGCGGGTCACTGGCGGACGAGATGGAATGGGAAGGACCAGTGGGGGCTGGCGCGGCATGTGGGGCTCATGTTGGGCGTGTTTAGCCGGACGCTTGCTTTCTTGGCAGCGTCGAGAGACCGTTGTTTCGCCTCGTCTCTCTCGTCCGAACTCCGAATAATGATCCGTTTACGCCTATAGACTCCTATCGAGATTCTATTTAACATTGTAAACTTTTACATCCATCCTTTTCATATACATTTTGTCCTATTTAACACCGTTTTCTACAAAACATCGAAACAAACCAAATAAGCTCGAATCGATAAATACTAATCAAAACAACCACATAAATAGGACAAATAACTGGAAACGACATGCAAAATAATACCAAGAATAAGCATAAAATCATACTAAACAACTCCTCCACACTTAAACTTTTGCTTGTCCTCAAGCAAACATTATCATCACGACACAAGAAAAGAAATCGAGAAAACACATATTCAAGTGGATCATACCACGACATCACCTCATCCTAGATTTTCTAAATCGATAAACTTCTTAACATGATAATAAATTAACAATTGATTGAGCATGCGTCTTAATCCAAACAAATCACAAATCTGATCTATATGCATTTAATAATCGAATAGCTAACTTATATAGATCATTGCATAACACATCTCATTTTCAACATAACACACAACTTCTAATACCAAATGTGACGACTCAAGGAGGATTATAGGACAATATTCATTAAGTCAAATCTTTGAGTTGAAAACCCGAGTATCCTAATGTGGTTTTTCATACTCATCACTTTTGAGCTTCCATTCGAGAAGCAACATAGAGGGAGAGGAGTAGAGCCCCTTATTTCAACCTTAAGCTCACTTATTCAATCCATCAACAACTTATTCCAACTCTTTTATTTTTGTTTTTATTTTTATAACAACTTTTTCATATTTTCAATTTTTTTTTTTTTCGAGATAAGACACGTAAGGGGACCATATAAATAGCAAAGACAATCAACCACACATATCACTTCATCATAATTTACTTTAACGTGCCCCACAGCTAGATCAATCATCAACAATTATCAAGTCAAGTAACGCATCGATGAGAATTACTAGAAATCAGTTCGGACGTGCATACCCAATCAAATCATGCTCACTCAACTCTACTCGTATACTAGACGATAAAGCATACTCAAATCCAAACAAAAGGTATAAAATGGAGGACGACACATCCAAACAAACACAAGCCACATGCAAACACACAAAGACAGCAAGCACGCCTCCACACTTTAGACAAAAGCCAAAAAGGTAAAATGTAGAAGTGAACTTCCCTGAAATTGGGAGAGCAAGTCAACTAGGTACGGCGGTGACGACGTCCAGTGGCTTGAGTGTTCATGATATGCAACTCGCCACAATTCTCATCTCACTTATTAAAAACCTGAAAAGAAAAAGAAATAAAAGAAACAAAACAAATAAAAACAAATAAACTCGTGGGTTGCCTCCCACGCAACGCTCGTTTCAATGGTACGAGCTCCACCAATGAAAAACGGACTATACATAGTCCTTCATCTACAGGAATACCATCTCAACCAGAGCATCAGTAGTAACATTGTAAGCACAAAGGACAGTCAAGGTAGCAAATAATAAATTACTTAAACTTAAATCAAACATCATATTCTTCAAAGAAAAATAGATGACCTCAACTCCTGGAGCACAATACTTTGGTGAATTAGGATGTTGAAAAATTACAGATGTCATCTCAACTTTTGTCCTCTCCTCATCCTTCAACTGGTTCGGGAAGACATCAGGTTGTTCATATTTAGACTCGGCTTGATGAAGCCTTGACTCTTTAATTTCATCTTCACTAATTCTTCCCTCGACTTCATCCTCCTCAAGGATAGAAGAAGTATGTTCCAGTTGACTCGGCATCTCCTCTACACTTTGGTTGTGGATCAATTCTTCCACTATCCTGGCTAACTGGCTGACTTGGATCATTATACGTTCGATAGATGCTTCCAACATTTCGAACATTTGTTGACTCGTCTGTATAAAAGACATCAGTGTGTCTTCCAATGTTGGCTTCACCAATCGACTCGACTGAATGAAAGCCTGCAATGTATCCTCCAATGTCAGCTTCACCGGTTGTTGTTGGAATAAGAAGTCCTGACTATATGAGGAACTCTGAGGATGCCTCCAGTAGGGATCATAGGCTTGATGCTCACAGCCTGACGGATATACCTCAAAATAGTCGAATTGGGCTTATTCTTGGTAAGAAGAATTTTCCCAATACGACGAGCTTTCCTCCTCCAGGCCTATCTGACCATATTCGTATCGCCGGTAACCCTGCATTAACAGACACCAACTACAAAAAGTAGATCACACACACCTTTTGGATAAAATAGTAACAAAGAAAAAGAAAGAAATAAAAATAAAAAGCACAGGGGAAGAAACAGAAAAATAAAAGGAAACAAGGAAAACAAGCAACACAAAACACAAAGCCTAAAGTCTTTCCCGGCAACGGCACCAAAAATTTGTTCCGACCAAATTGTTTTTTTAAGTCACTCGCAATAGTATGAAGTCCTTATAGAGCGGTAAGGTCGACCCAAGTCGAATCTCTCGAGGAAGGCTTAACAGGGCTACGGTTCTATGTCAAACACAAAAAACTGAAAAGAAATACTAACATCCTAAAATAAAGGGGTCTGTCACGGAACGGACGAAAGCAAGAAATAAAATAAAGCAGGTAAAAAGGATGCACTTGTTGGACGGCAAGAGGAATTGGCAGATACACAAAATTGAAGACGATGTTCTAGGGTTCAAATCTATCTTCGCTATTAATGAATCAATGATCGGTACACAATGCATAAAACACTCACGCCTCTAACCAAACGTTCAACAATAACTAATCTCTCGACCACGTCAATGTTAGACTCGAACTTAATGGCGGGGAATCTCTCAATCAAACCGCCATCAACTACGAATGATATTTAACTACAAATGCACACGATAGCAAAAACCCTATCCACATATATTAATTACTCAACAACAAATCAATCTCTCGATCACGTTCGTTGTCAAACTTATATTTAACATAAATATGTTCT
Source organism: Salvia rosmarinus (assembly GCA_036937905.1). NCBI lineage: Eukaryota > Viridiplantae > Streptophyta > Magnoliopsida > Lamiales > Lamiaceae > Salvia > Salvia rosmarinus. The sequence continues at coordinate 44,256,914 of CM072818.1, read as the reverse complement.
CGCATTATTTCATAATCAAACATAAGCATATAATCAACCTACACTATTCTCTCGAACACCATATATGAAGATCATGAAATAAACAATTTATATGGATAAGAAAATTGCAAATCATCAACATAAATTAATCACGATTCAAGACAAGAACAATCCAGCATTTATTTCTCAACAAATCGATAATTCATCTAATAATAGAAATTATCCTCATATCAATTACATAGACATAATGAAATTAGAAAAACTTACAAATCATTCATAGATAAATTCGTCTTCCAAAAATCCGGAATCGTTCAATCCCAATTGTTAATCCAAATGCATAATAATTAAATGGAAATGAAAAGAAAAAGAAAAAGAAAATACGTGAATGATGATAGATGTGAGAAGAGCGGTTGTTCTTCTTATATAAACCCTCGCGGAAGCCCAGTAAAAATAAGCTAAAAATAGGCCCAAAAAGCACGTCTAGCGCCGGACGGGATGAAACCGGCACTGGTTGTGGCTCTCTAGAAAGGTCAGAGAGGGCACCCCAACATCGGACAGAACGAAATCGGTGTTGGGATGACTCTCTGGATGGAACGCAAAGAGTGATGCAGCGCCGGATGGAGATGAGGCCGACTCATGAGGAGGGGCAAGGTCACCGCTTGAGACCGGTGGGACGATCCAACGCTGGCTCCCGGGTGGGGGGGGGATAAGGTAAGCTACTTCACGCTGCATTGAAGCCGCGCCGCTGGGGAAGGACAACTTCTTGATCGGGCGCTACGAGTACGCCCGGCGCTGGCTCGCCTTGCGGGGCGGTCGCCTCTGCGGGGGAACGCGCCTCGCTTCGACCGAGCCGATCTTTGGGAAGGTGAGGCATCCGACGGGTTGGATGAAGGGGACGCTGGCGGATGAGATGGCACGGGAAGGACCTAATGGGCACTGGGCCTGGCGTGGCATGTGGGGCTCGCGTTGGGGCGTGCCCAGCGCCGGACGCGCTTGCGCACGCGCGTGCGCAACTTCGTTGTTTCGTTTCGTTCTCTCGTTCGAACTCTGAATTGCGATCTGTTTGCGCCTATAGCCTTCTATCGAGATGCTCTTTAACATTGTAAACTTTTACATCCATCCTTATCATATCCATTTTTTCCTATTTAACACCGTTTTCTACAAAACATCGAAACAAACCAAATAAGCCCGAATCGATAAATATTAATCAAAACAACGACATAAATAGGACGAATCAATGGAAACGACATGCAAAAGAATACCAAGAATAAGCATAAAATCGTACTAAACAGTAATATAAAGACAATACTGAGAAATAAAGAACACTTAGTTTTTACGTAAGAGATCAGCTCCTACGTCCACAGACTAATAACACAGCTTAATAATATGCAATGTAAAGATGATTCTGAAAGTAAAGAACACTTAGTCTTTACGTGGTTCGGAGAGATCAGCTCATACGTCCATGGATTGATAACACAGTCAATCCACTACTTAGGATTTAAGTCTTGTTTGCGGTACAAGAGTAAACCTAGATACTGAAATTCACCTTATCAGTATCTTGTCTTACTTGGCGTATCTTTCTATGCTTGTTGGTGTTGGGAAATCTTTGACTGCTTATGGATGCAGTTGACCTAACCTCTTGCTCACAGGTGCAAGATAACCAAGCTTTTAGCAACTAACACTTCGTTGCTTATTTGCCAACTTCTACTTAAACTATAGGGTTTTCCAACTAGGTTTGAGGTGTCACAGACGATAACTCAGTATTTCTAGACTTAGAATATTACAAGGTAAAGACCTAGAAAAGATAAGAGAGTGTATGATGAAATCATGAGCTGATAAATATATGTTAGTTCTGAGAATTTACTGATAATAATTAGAACTATTTTCTTTGAAATCTCTAGGTGATTGTTCTTGAGATACAAGCTCTGGGTGCTTTGAACGTTTGAATGCGCAGCATTTTCGGTAACCATCAAATGTTGAAATCTATGCATATTTATAGAACAGACGATGAATAGTACCATTGGATGGAACATCAATCACATCTATTCCATTTTTTATTTGAAATCTGTCCGTTTGAATCCTTATACATTGTTTCAGTGTCTACAACATCGTACATTGTAGCTCTGCAACTCTGAAAAGTGGTTCTAGCACGTCAAGTTCTTCTGCAGATTTGCTATGATTCGTGGCAAGTCAAATACTCAAGGTTTAAATAACTTTGTGTTTCTTCAGTTGAATTGATAACTCCAAACGCTCAACTTGTCTCTTGGATAACCACCATCAAAAATATATTCACCCAGCGAGCCCATAACTAACTCACAAAAAAAATCTATTGTTTAAAGCCTACCCCAAGCCATGGCTCAGGCGGCTCGACTACACATTTTTCTCCAGTTGAAGACAACGCACTATTACTAGCTCGCTGACTTCATCAATTTTGCATCTTGGAAAAAAATTATTGAGGAATAGGCGGCGCTCAAGAGTGAGTTCAGGATAACGAGCATCTGGACAATATTTAGACTTTTGAATCCATTGTCCAGGAAATCATCGATGATATTATGGCTGTCGAAGTTGCAATGAAGATGAGCCCGACAGGAGAGGAGGTATGCGGAGAAGGAGTTGGCACTGTTGAGATGGAGGAAGAAGCAACAGCAAGCCTGAGTGAAGAAACAGCCGAGCTTATGAAGACCAGGCGGGTTCGTCAGGCTCTGCCTTCCAGTCGGAGGTCCCAACTGTCGCACAAACTGACTCATCTTATAACACAGTTGTGCCATTCATCGGTCGCCAATCATCAGCACTTGAGTGTTCCCAGACTCCAACAGAAGCTAAGCTGATGGATATGATGGCCAAGCTGGAAGATAAGATGAAGAAGACAGTCACCTACAAGGAGTTGGCATGGCAGTGGAAATGAACTTTATGTTCTCAGGTTGAAGCTGCAAATAAAGCATACGCTTCCCTTGTGAGGACATATAAGGGAAAAGAAAAACGAGTAGACTGACCTTGGGGAAGTGTTTGCGGAGCAGATTCATGGAGAACTCTCATCCATCAAGAGAAATCTGAGAGACTTCATGGATGTTTTGTTTGAAAACTTCCAACAAGAGAAGTCGTCGCACGAAGGCTCCATCAACGATTTGAAAAGTTAGATGATAATGCTGATGGAAGTGGCGTTTCAGGATGACTTCGCAAGAAAGATACCAGAAGTCCTACAACCTTTCCAAGACCAGCTCTCCACATTTCAGAACCAGCTGGACTTCACTTCTTCGAGCGCTGATAATCGAATAACTGCCTTTGAGGAAAAAGTGGAGGCCCTGAAGAAAGAGAAGAAGGAATTTGCCAGTCTGCTGGACGCGTAGGCTGATCGTATAAAGCAGATGGACTGTCCCTCGCCACATTGAACAAATGGATATAAAGTATAGCAAATTTTTAAAATAGATATAGATGATGCATACTTTTCCAAAAAGGGAGAAAATTTTATATACCCTATATATTAAGTTTGATACTATTATTATCTCACATATTAAGTTTGATACTCTTTATACCCAAGTGTACAGTTTTAACCTTCCCAACATAATAAGACAAGAGCGGATTCACATGTGCTACTTTAATTCGAATTTTACTATCTCTCTCTCTCTCACTTTCTCTTGCTCCCTCTCTCTCTCACCGGCCAACCTTGCTCCCTCTCTCTCTCTCTCACGCGGCCAACCTTGCTCCATCTCTCTCTCACGCGGCTAACCCCCTCCCGAGCTCTCTCTCTCACGCGGCCAACCGTGAACCCAGCGGCCAACCTTCCCCTCCCCTCTGTTCACCGGCGGCCAACCTTCTCTTCCTCTCTATTCACCGGCCAACTTCTTCTCTCTCACCCGCGGCCAACCCCTCTCTCTGCTCAACCCTCCCTTTCCGACACCAACCCTCTCTCTCTGCTTCCCGGCCAACCCTCCTCCACCCTTTTCCGGTGGCCAATCCCTCTGCCCGGCGGCCGACGCTCCCTCTCTTCCCCGACGGCCAACCCTCTCTCCCCGCGGCTATGGCTTCTTCTTCACAACAACAGGTACAATTTTTTGTTTGGTTATATTTTTGTTTGTATATTTTTGTTGATGTATGGTTCGAATTGTTCATTATGTTTATGTTGATGTTTGTTTCAAATTGTTCGAATTATTGTTGATGTGTGGTTCGAATTGTTCGTAATTTTTTTTTTTTGAATCCATGCTGTGGACTAAGATTTTTTGTTTTATTTGTTTTATTTTGATTCCCCGCGGTTAATATTTTTTTTTGTTTTATTTGAGTTCATAATGTATGAATTTTATGCGTTGTTACATTATATGAGAAAAAAATAGATTGCATTTGGAGGACTTAGGCAAGACGTGCAATCATAAAAGTAAGGCAAATAGGGGATGGAGCATTGGTAAAATTCATTCAATGAGGATACTATAGTAATCTAACTAGTGTGTAACCCGTCGAATTTCGACGGGAAATATTTTATGTTATATTTATAATCATATTTTAAAAAAAATCTTATATCAGAGGCAATACGTCTGAATTTGATATATTAAATGAAAAATCTTTATATCAGGATAATATGTCTGAATGTGATATATATAGGTTATATTTCGTCGAATTCTAATGAAAAATCAATTTATATTGTAATTTACGCTTAGAAAATTAAATATTCTTAGACATGTTAATAATTCTTGTTTAGAATGTATATACCTATACTCGTCTTAAATTCGATTAATTATCTGAAGTCGTTTAAATTTATAAATATAATTTGTTATAATGATTGGTTATTCGTCTCGATAAAAATAAAAAATTACAAAGTAATCATTAATAATAAATAGAATAAATAACTAAAGATAAAGAAAATAGAGAGAGTTTGTTTAAATTATAAAATATCTAATTAATAAAATATATATTAATTCTCGTACCCACATAATATAAATAATATAAATTCGATGGGTGGAGTTTAAATTCTTGTACCCAAATAATATAAATAGCAAAAGACTTAGAAATAGATAAAATTATATTCTCGTAAAATCTCACATAGTACGTGCTGTTTAATGTATTGACCTGTTTAGAATTTATATACATATATAATTGTCACAAATCGGATTAAAATTGATTTTACTATATATTCTCATCTTATTTTCGTATAGCAGTATCCACTAATTATCTAAATTCATTTAAAATTTACAAAAGATCTAATTAATGAAATATATATTTATTCCAATAATTGGTTATCCTCTCGATTTAAATTTAAATTTACTATTTATTTCAAAACTTTTTAGTAATTGTGAAGGCTCACCAAAAAAAATAATGTGAGCTTCAAAATTTCGCATAGATATATCGATAAATGTTTGTACTCATCTAGAATGTATATTCTTGTACCAAATAGTATAAATAGCAAAATAATTAAAAATAGAGAAAATTATATTCTCGTTTTATAAAATCCCACATAGACATATCGATCAATGTTTGGACCAATTTAAAATCTATATAAATGTAGCTGCCACAAATTTGATTTAAAATTGATTTGATTATATATTTGTTATCGTCTCAAACCCGTATAGCAATATGTGTTGATATTTGTATTCGTTTAGATTTATAAAATTATTATATAATAGGATTAATGATTAACACAATCTCTCTCCTACGTGCATTATTTATTTCAAATTTATTTTTATTAATTTGTGAAGTTTCCTGTAAAATCGATATGAGTTTCAAATTTTATTTAAAAAATTGTACAAAAATATTATTTTATTTAGATTTTCAATTTGTGAAGTTCATGAAAATCGATGTATGATTCAAAATTTGTTTAAAAATCGTAAGAAATATTCAATTTATGTCTTGAATTGGTAAAGTTTCATGAAAACTTTAAAATAGTATTAATTAAATTAAATTTTAATTAAAAGTAACTATTTATCGACCAACTAATTAATTGATGGACCAAATAAAATTGATGGATGTAAAATAATTATGTGTTGTAGGATAAAAAATCTACTCACGACTATTTATATATGTTTAAATTAAGGTGGAGTTTGATAACAAATCAATGTGGGATAGGAGATATAATACTAAGAATAAATGAGATTTGTGAAAAATAGAAATGGAGAGATTATATGATGCCACATAGGAGGGAGAATCACTAAATAGGAAAAGAATTTAAAATAGAGAAAATTATATTCTCGTTTTATTCTCGTGTAGTAATATCCGCTAATTATCAAATTCATTTAAGTTTTAAAACATATAATCAATAAAATGTATATTATTCCAATATATTAAAATTGAGAAAATCTCACATAGACATATCGATCAATGTCTGGACCAATTTAAAATCTATATAAATGTAGTTGCCACAAATTTGATTTAAAATTGATTTGATTATATATTTGTTATCGTCTCAAACCCGTATAGTAATATATTTTGATATTTGAATTCGTTTAGATTTATAAAATTATTATATAATAGGATTAATGATTAACACAATCTCTCTCCTACGTGCACTATTTATTTCAAATCTATTTTTATTAATTTGTGAAGTTTCCTGTAAAATCGATATGAGTTTCAAATTTTTATTTAAAAAAAATAAAAATTGTACAAAAAATATTCTTTTATTTAGAATTTAAATTTTTGAAGTTCATGAAAAATCGATGTATAATTCAAAATTTATTTAAAAAATCGTAAGAAATATATCATTCAATTTATATCTTGAATTGGTAAAGATTCATGAAAAATTTAAAAATAATATTAATTAAATTAAATTTTTAATTAAAAGTAACTATTTATCTGGCCAACTAATTAATTGATGGGCCAAATAAAATTGGTGGATGTAAAATAATTGTGTTGTAGGATGAAAAATCTACTCACAACTATTTATATAGGTTTAAATTAAGGTGGAGTTTGATAACACATCAATGTGAGATATGAGATGTAAATACTAAAAATAAATGAGATTTGAGGGAAATAGAAATGAAGAGATTATATAATGCCACATAGGAGAGAGAATCATTAAATCCTTAATCCTATTAGATATATTGATTTCCAACCAAAAGAGTAGTATTGCCATAATGCTATATCTTACTGATTATTTTAATTACTTCATTATTTTTCATCAAAACAGAGGTAGCTGTGATTGGATAAATAAGTTCTCAAATTCTAAAATAAGAATGAAAATGGAAGCAGTGAAACAAAAATGTAAGGCATGAAGAGAAAATTGGCTAATATAGATATTAGCTCACAGAAAATATTGATCACCATTAGTTTCTCATTCTAAGATTCAAAAGCTCACAATATTGAATGCAGCTGTTTTAAATTGAACAAGAAGTTATTCTTCACACAATCATTTAGAATATACAATCAAATTAACAATTTTTAGAAAAAATAAGGGACAAAAAAAGGAAAGAAATAAAGGAAAAAACACACACATAATTGGTGCTATATAAACATAAAAGATTAATTTTTGGGATTTGAATGAGGTTTCCAGCAACCAAGAGTTTATAAACAATCAAATAAATCACCTGATTCTTCCCTCAACGAAACGACAGAATTATGCAATGTAATTCTTATCTTCACCAATATTATAAAATTACTAGGAGAGATTCAACACACAAAACACAAAACAGGCAAAAATATGCCGACAAAAGAAAAACGAAATAATGCATGAAATTAAATCAAGAAAAATAAACACAACAACATATATTACAATCGAAAATAACACACCCTTCTCCAGAAGTCAAAGCTCCAACTGCTGAGATTGAAGAGAGGGGGACAAGACAAGGTGGCTGCAGCGTCGGAATATATATATATATATATATAGGGGAGGGTTAACGTGAGAATCATATTTATCGTGAGAACCAAAAAACGATGAATTCACAGTGAAAGTTGATGAATCCATGGGAAAGTTATCAATCCAAAAATAGAAATTTAAGCCTCATGGGATTCGAACCCGAGTGAAAAATTCTGAATTTTTGAATTCATTAACTTTCTCAACGGATTCATCGACTTTCATAAAAATTCATTTGGTTCTTAATTTTAGGATAAGAATGGTTCTTATTTGAACCAAACTCTATATCTATATATATAGAGAGAGAGAGAGATGAAGGCTCCAAGAGCTTGCTAACATGTATGTGAGTTAAGTTAGCTTCAACTTGATTCGCTACACATATAACAATTTATATTATTATTTTGGGGATTATAGATCGTTTATGTAGCCCAAAGAGAGAAAAATTTGGTAGATGTGGTAGGTAGTTCCTTTGCTTTTCAGATTTCGACTTTGATAAAATCCTCGTGGAACGAGAAATTCAGCACACATCAAGCCAACATCTCAATGCAGTAAATATTATTTGTGCTTGCTAATTGAATGTCGACAATTAAGAAGATTTATATATATTGAACATTTCACGCCGAGAAAATAATTTGAATTTAATTCACGATTATATGTAAGTTGTATATATAACTAAGCTAGTTGATTGAATACGAAATATTAATTAGTAAGTGAAGCTGATAAGATTGCTCATACAATAGTGGTTATTAAATTATTGAATTGTTAGTAAATATGAAACAAGAAAATTTGGAGCATTTACATACTTTAATTGTCGCCCCTAATTTCATCATTTAGTCATCTCTTAGATTATGAGCTTCTAAAATTTTAGTGGTGTAGGTTTGATTTGACATATTTCTTAATTAATCATAGTTTATTTTTTTTAATAAATAGGAAATCATCGAGTTCTTAAGGCCCGAGACCATCAATCGTCCATCCACAATCAACACGTACTTCAAGCCTAATTATTTCAGCAGGGTCATTATGAGATTGAGAGATATAGGCGGTGAACGCTGGTGGATAGATTTAGGCAAGGGTGTTTCGGTCACTTAGTTGGTTGGGAACCTGGATCCAAGTCAAATATGAGTTTGCACCATATGGTATCCCGACAGATTAAGCCCCCCAGTGCTGAAGATCAGGAGATATGGTTTTTTATCAATGGAAGGAGAATTTGTTTTTCTTCTCGGATTTTGTACTAGTGACGGGTTTGAGTTTTGGGACGTCATCTTTTGATCCTACAGCCGAGTACGATCCGCGATCTGTTGAGGTTTATCGAAGGTTTGTTGGTGACGGGGGGACTAGTATAGAGAATCTAGGTGTGAGATTCTTTGATACGGACCGTCCGATTGATGATAATGACGGTCATCTATATCTTCGTGTGGCCCACGTCTTAGTTCTTTACGCATTCGTTTTTGGAATCGACTTGCCACGACCTGTGGATCCGTGGATTTGGGTCTTAGTTGACGATCTGGACGTATTTGCTAGATTTCCATGGGCTGCATATGCATATAAAATTCTCCAATACTACATGTAGAATATGAAGACCAAGGCCAAATATCACTTCTACGGACCGTCGTGGGCATTATATATTTGGTCACTAGAGATCATTCCGGATCTTGGCGCGACGGTTGCGAAATATGTCCGGGGCGATGCGTATCCTAGATGCATGAGGTGGAAGTTCACGAAGATGATTGACGAGGATACACAGCCCCTGTTCGATCGTAGGTATTATTATTGTTCAATAATTTTTATTTATTCATTATATTATATGTTTTCTATTCAAATATATAGTAATGCGTTTTGGTTTATTGTAGGGGCAACCGTTTTTACTGTTAGTCCCGGACGACTGTGAGAGGAGTATGTCGTACTATACGTCATCTCTATATCCGGGTGCACTAGGCGTGAACTACAGGAGACCCATTCCCATTTGTATGCCCGGGGAACAACCCCTGCCCCACACTAGAGCATAGTCCCACAGTCGTTCTATAGCAGATCCTTCTACTGATCTTGACGTGGGGGTTAGTCGGTGATCGATACGCAGTACGATGGCACGTACTTCTGTTGTTGAAGAGATTGATGCAGAGCCTGAAGAGCCACGACCTCAGTCTGTGGAGAGAGAGCGCACGTCGGACGAGGGACGATGACATGATATAGGGGGACGCAGACAGGATACGGGGAAGCATGCGAGACAGCCACGTTCCTCTTCATCTAGCAGTGGCGGTGAGCACCACGAAGTCTGAGTCAACATGATCGTCGTTGGATCACAGACACGATCCATGATGTGGTTAGAGAGAATATTCAAGGACTCAAGACGTGGTTTGAGTCTATGCTAGAGAAGACTCGATGTAGATGTTCACATAGTACTGAGGCATATACGTCGTCCCGTCGTGGAACTACCCCTCCGCCGATGCAGAGTGATGATCAGGGACGGCAGCCTTCTACTCGTACTCCTACGTCGGGTTCAGATGTACCCCAGCAGACTCATCTACCAGATCCGACGTCTCTTATACCCCAGACAGATTATACACCTCATCGTCATGGATCACCCTCTGGAGGCATCAGCCCATCACACAATGAGGATCCAGCTCGTCATTCCATGCCAGAGATGCATATGGAACAGCCGAGACAATTGATAAATTATCTTATTTTATATTATTGTATCATATTTGATATGTTTTCTTTTTCTAACTCTGTTGCTTAAACAAAAAATTAGCCAACTCGTAGAAGCGAACGAGTAAGGTTCGCTGCGGCTGCATTGAGGTCACCGTACGTGAATAGTCCTATACCTCGTCCTATCCCCGATAGTATATTCGCTTCTTACGAAAATTTTCTTGAGGCAAGGACGGGTTCCGTGATTATTAAAGACAGTGGTTGCACGCTAACTTACAGTGATTTTGTTCACATCGAAGACCCTTCTGCCGATCTTGACGTGGGGGTAAGTATCACTTCTATTTCTATTTTCATATATGAAATCGTTATTTAAAAAACAAATTATTTATTGCATGATCTTGATTTGTACATGATGCATCTGAGGATGAGATTAATAAATAGGCAGGACTTGCTGGATGAGGTCAATAGTGCGAACACAATTATTTTGGACACCGATTTTTTTGTAAGTATATATTTCGTATTTCTTATAGATGTGAATATATATGTATATATAATATATATATTGAATAAATATTTCTTATTGAACAGTTGTACATCAGTCGATCATGGCTGCATATTTTTGAGAATAATCAAACACAGCAGTCAAGAGAGAATGCTATATCTACGTGGGCTCCAAATAATGATTGGTATCGAGCAACCCGTGACAGAAGGGTGGGCCAAAATCATAGACCATGGCTTCATGCTGAACAGGTAACTTATTTATACAGTGACTAATTATAAAATAGATTTTTGTTTCTGCCTTTACAAAATTGAATCTCTTTTTACAGATCATCATCCCTTGTTTTAGTAGATGTCGCATCATTTCTAGTCGAATGCACATGAGGAGCGGGGTGTGTGAAATTTTCGATTCGATATATTATTCATTAGACCCCCGGGCCCAAGAGCAGCGAATGATGCATTGGTATGGCTTGAAGATGTTATGACCACAGTTCTTAATCAAATCTCGTTGGTTTGAAAATAACTCACTCGGTGTTCGTGCCTTTTCGCATGAGGTGATGTTTAGAATGGCTGCTCCTAATGACCAGTTCAGTTAGCAAGATAGAACCAGTGCCGGAATGTTTATGTGCATGTACATCGAACGCATCATTTCAGGTTTTCCTAGCATTGAGTGGGGTAATGAGAATGTATATGGCTACCGCAAGAAAATAGTTGCTTCTATCTTTGAATTATGTGAACGAGAGTCGTAGAAAGTGGTCGAAACATGTTACTAATTATTATGTAATAACCTTATTTACATTTGAGTGTATTTTCTTGAATATTGCAATATTTGAATTAATGATTCAACATGTATAGCTGCTTCTATCAACAAAATAGATTAACTTATAATTTGAATTTTTGAAATGAACAAACGGAACATATAATTTGAATTTTTGAAATGAAGAAACGGAACAATAGATTAATTGATAGCTAATATGAGAAAAAACAAAATAAGAGAAACAATGGATCCTAAAATTCTAATTATCCCTCTCCCAAAGACACGTTATGCAGCGTATGTCCGAGCTCACCGACCGATCGTATTTCTTTGGCGCTCGAAGTACGCTACCGATGGCTCATCAAGATCGGGTCTATGTGCGGTCGCCGCCACCACCTCGAAATCGACTGCCTTGGGCGCCACTGTCGATGTACAATAGAAGGCGGCACCATGATCCGAACCACCTCTTCCAAGACATCCCAATGTTCTCATGAGGAAGATGATTTATCGAACCAACATATGTATCGACTAAATAATCCCTTGTGTAGTAATCATCCACGTATGACTCGATCGATTGACCGGCCTCCCTATAACAAATATTTTATTAGTGAGAAGTAGTTAATTTAACATACACAAATTAAATTATAACATACCTAATTGTTGCGATCGCATGAGAATACGGCATGACGTCTAGGTCAAATTCACGGCATTCACATGTTTTATCATATAGATTGACCATGAAGCTTCGTTCACCAGCTCGAACCTTGTACTTCTTATCACCTGTACTCCTTGCACTATAACGTCGGCTTTTTGTAACTTCTGCGCTAAGCTTTGCAACTGCCACCTCACTCAGATGACCATCGCTATTTTGTGCAGCAACCATTCTCTCGCTAAACCATTTCTCGGTAACAAGTCGAATTACCTCCAGATCGAGCAAATGGGAAGTCGTCTCGCCCACAACAATCGCCCATTCAAAGTCTCGCCGATTTGATGTGAGAAAACTATAACGCCGCCGACAGACACATCGATCAAGCCCACTTCTCTGGTCCAATACTAATCAACTTATTATACGCATTAGGACATAATCTATTGATGGTGTTCATAGAACGATTATACTCAGCTTCATCGTACGTATATGCAACTCTTTTGTACATCTCTAACAGCTTCGAATTTTTTTTCCAAAACTCTTAATATGTCCGAGCAAAGGGTAATAGCATATAGCGTGAGTGGCATTAGGAAACTCACTCATAACAGTATTATCAATGGAGACATGCTGGTCAGAAACAATCAAGAGAGGATGAATATTACCATACACAAATCAAACCTTCGAGAGGAACCACTTCCACGTTAAATCATTTTCGATCGGTCCAACACCATATGTGATAAACGCGCATTTTACACGTTTATAGTTGCTATTTGAAGATGAGTTTAGCTCGTTTAATGTGCGTTTATGTATCGATTCTTAATGTTTCATCTATTTCTAGAAGATATTGCTCTTGGGTGTTATTTTGGTGTTTTGTAGGTTTATGTGTTGAAAATCAAGCAAGGAACGAAGCACGAACAAAATGAACAATCATCCAGTTTTAGCGACCGTCTAGCGGTCGCTAGGCTGGTCATGAGGCAAACCAATGAGCGCCTGAAGAGCATGGCCGCGACCTCGTGCCGCGAGCGAAGCTAGCGTCGAGAACTCATCGACGATTTTCGCGACCACTTCATAATTGCTAGCGACCGCTAGCCGTGACCGCGAGACAACCAAGCGGGCGCAAGAGGCGCATCATGGCGAGAGGATCACCACGAGACTTACCTCGCGACCGCACCTAGCGATCGCGAAGGCGGTCGCGAGACTGCGCGTATGGAAAATTAGGGTTTGGGGTGTGCTATATACGGCAACACCGCCGCCCGTAAGAGCCCAACACGCCTGCACCTATTTTACTTGCTTTTTCCTCGCTTTTTCCATTCTTTAGCTTTAGTCTTCGCTTAGTTTAATTCTAGTATTGTTTTTACGTTGTTCTAGTTTAGTTTATCGTTTCGTTTTCGATCGAACGCTTTGTCCGATCGTTTTCCGTCGTTTTCCGCTCGCTCGCTAAGGATTGGATTCAAGACCAACCATTGTTCATCCAACGCTTCCCTACGGGTTTTATATATTTAATTTCGCTTTTATGATTAATTCGTATTTCATTCCGCTTATTATGTCGCTAGTTTTCCGTTTCTAATCCTGTGGTTTGCATGATTCGATCCTATATGTTGTGATTCTGCTATTGTTATTTACCTTCCGCATTGATTCATGATTCGATTGTGCTTATTTATATGTGTTGATTTGATCAATCTTGATGCATATCTAGTTGTCGGTTAATGACGAATCGTATTAATTGTCAATCGTTATCGAATGCATGATACGTGTGAGCCTCGAGTAAATCGAGATAGACATTCGTAGGAAGCATATTCTTAGTGATCCTTTTGGAGTTGCTTATTTTCCTCTAGACGAATCGTGATAGGGAAAATTAGTAATCAACCGCCGCAATTGTCGAATCGAAGTTGTTGGTTATATATGTGATCTTACATCTTGTGCGGATTAAAACGGTTAGTAATAAGGTGATAAACATTGTTGTGGATAGATTAGTGCATCCCTAGGGTTAGTCTTTTCCATAGTTATCTTTCGTGAGTTTGTTGCTTTATTTTATATTTCGCTTGGTTCCTTTGCTTTGGATTAATTTCCAAGCCCCAAAACCTCTCATCCTTTATTTGTGTGAATAATATTGAATTATCGTCGAGCTAGCTTCTATGTTTTCGTGATACAATCTCTGTGGATACGATACTTGCCATTCTATACTTACACCTTTTGCGTGTGAAAAGGAGCGATCAAATTTTGGCGCCGTTCGGGATTGTTAAGATCACATAGGAATAATTTGACGATTTGGATTTATTAATTCAAGTTATATATATATATTATATTTTTTATTTTGTCGGTGCTAAATTCTCTCGTTTCTCGTGTGGTTTATGCGTACAAGATCTCGGGACCTCACGAAATATTTTAGATCCCGAGATCGAAAGCTCTCAAAAGAGAAGAGGACGGGAGAGAGACGAGCTGCAATGGCACCAATCCCAGAATCAGGGCATTCCTCCCGAGCAAGTAGCACGATGCTAGCCGACTTTGCAGAGATGCAGCGTCGATGAGCGAACATGGGAATCATTGTCCTCGCCCGGAGGAAAGACCCACGAACCACATGTACCGACATCCTACCGAATCAGCCCAAGGTGGCGGTTGGGGCCCGCACGTAGATGCAAATAATTTCGAGCTCAAACCGCCCCGATTAGTATGGTCCAAGGAGAGCGGTTTGGGGAGGAGTCATCAAGACCGAATGCGCATCTCGAGACCTTCTCGATATTTGTGACACCATCAAATGTAATGGGGTGCCACAAGACACGATCCGGACGCGCATGTCGGGTTTCTCATTGTGACCGGTGAAAGATTGGTTCAAGAGTTTGGACCGAGTGGCATCGACACTTGGGGAAACTTTGCAGAAGTTTCTTCGAAATACTTTCCACCGCGAAAGCGCAAAAGATCATCGCGAAATCTCTCATTTTGCCAAAACCACGACTTAATCATTATTCGAGGCATGGGAGAGATTCAGAGGTCTATCGAGACGATGTCCACAACATGGGTTCTCCAAGGAGCAACAAATAACTCAGTTCTACGGTGGACCGACATGGCGGGGCGAGAGCATGGTAGATGCGTCGGCAGGGGTTGCTTATTAAACCGACCGATCGACGAGGCAAGCCGACAGTAGAAGAGATGGCGCCAACGACTATCAATGGCCAACGGAGAACGCCATCGCTCAAAGCAATGCTGTTGAGAATGACTCAAAATACGACGATCTCATGAAGAAGTTCACTTTTGAAGAGTCGATTGAGACGAGAACGCCACCACATTAATCGAGGAGTCATTCGAATTTCCAACAACCTTCAGAGCTTCAATATTAAGAATTCGATTCAAGAGCCGAGGAAGCCAAGTCTCAAGACATGATGCAGCGATTGGTTGTAAGCAACCAACAATTGGCAACGAATCGAACTGCTCATAAGCAACACCGCGTAAGATAAATCACTTGAGTCCACCGTGACGGCTATGGGGAAGCACATAAAGATGTTAGAGAATCAATTGGTCAAATAGCCGTGCAAGTGAATGCACTACGTAAGACGGGCCAATTTCCGAGTAACACGGAGGTGAACCCAAAGAGTCAATGCTTTGCTATCCGTGACGGCGAGGTGGACGAGCCTACCCGAGCCCGCCGAGAAAGAAGAGCAAGAAAGCGCTCAGCGTAGCTTCATGATCGAGTCGCGATCATGAGCCCGATCGCGAACCATCCGTAAATTTTTCCACGAAGCTCGCGATCGAGCACGCGTCCGCCGCACCCGACCGCGAAGCCATCCAAGTATGCGCTGCAGCAGCAGTCATGAAGCGACCCAGCTCATGAGCCACACCGCAAGCTTCGCACGCCAAGACGGAGATCGCCAAGAACGGATTCTCGCGACCTTCCAGTGTCGCGAGGTCGACCGCGAGGCGCCCCTGAAGCTAAACGTCGCACGACTCCTCCGGTCCCGCTTCCGAGTCGACTTGTCAAGTCGAAATATGACGAGGAGTTTGCTCGTTCAAAGAGGTTTTCGAAAGTTGAGATAAATTTGCCTCTCTTTGAGTCATGCAAACATGCCTGCCACATGAAATTTTAAAGACGCTTGCAAGCAAGAAGAAACTTGGGAAATTGAGAAAATTTCCTATCCAAGAATGCAGCCGCCTTGCAAAGGAAGCTCCTCTCAAGCGAATGATCCCGCAGTTTCATCGTTAGAGTGCGAGATCGCCGAGCGTAATTTTCCAAATGTTTTGTGCGATCGGGGCGGGCATCAACTGATGCCGTTGAACGTATTCAACCGCTACACCTAGGAAAGATGAAGCCGACGAAGATTTCATCGATGATGGCGACCGATCGGTCACATATCCAAAAGGTATCGTCAAGACGTGTTGGTAAGAATTCGGATTTTGTTTTCCCGCCGACTTTGTGATTTTAGATATTCGAATTTAAACAACAACCGCTAATCCTTGGTAGACCTTTCCTAGAAACCGGTCGATGCGTTAATTGATGTGCGGGAAGGCAATCTCACGCTTCGTGTTAACGAGGAGGAGCTCAAGATTTCTATATACGACGCCATCAAGCAACACGACGCTGGAAAGCGGGAAGATTGCTTTCGATCACGACTGCCTTTGCCGCACACGCCTCATGTTTGTGGGTACTCACCACCGAGGAAGCTGCGAGAAGGAAGAAGTGGACTCGGCATGGAACCCGAGTGTTTCATTCAAGTTTGGGGGCCACTTCCATAGTCGATGGTGGAGATCCGTAAATGCGAAGTTTAGGAGGTTCCACAAGTCGGGAAAGACGTCTATTGCTACTAAAACGCCGATCGACGAGGTTAGTGATGGTCTAGCTAAAGACGTTAAAGTAAGCACTTGTTGGGAGGTAACCCAACGTTTTTTTGTTTTTGTTTTCTTGTTTTGTCGTGTCGTTCGTTTGTGTTGCTTTTGTCGTGTTTTTTTCTTTTCGTTTTCGGTATGCGTCGATCAACGAGTTAAGTGAAGTGTGTTAATCCATGTGGCCAATGACGATAGAAAATTTTGTGAAATTTAATGATAGTGCACATGATATGTTAGAAAATGACGCATGAATGACGTTAGATGGCTTAGCTTGTTGTTTTTCACCATTTGCTTATCTGTGAGACTTGAGCTTCACTGTATACATATCTTGATCTGATACAGTCATTAATTGTGTGATATCATGCATGTGATTATCTTCTAGAACTTGCCGCTTTTACGTGTCGAGACCGCAATATGTGTTTCAATTTGGAAAGGATAAAAGGCCATCTTTGTTAACCACATATTCACCCAAACACTAACCCGATGATATATACCATTTGTCGCCTTCTTTGAGCCTTTATTAGACTTTTCTTTCGATTAACCGGATGATAGGAGGTGAGGATGGATATGGGAATCAAAAGGTTGAAATTTTGATGTAGTTATGACGAGAAAAGTTTCTTTTAGAAAATACATCGTGGTGAAGAATAGTACCTTTGTTGTGAAAGTTAAACCCTATAAGCTCTAGAAAAGAAAAGAAAAGAAAAATGTTAAGTTCACTATGAGCTTTGAGCATAAAGGGTCTTTAATCAAAGTATAGGTACCTTCTGTGGCATGAAACGTCAATTTAGCACGTTGGGAAAGAAGAGGAAAATGGACAAAGTCCATATGTGTCGAAATATATAAATGGTGGTGCTTGGAGTTTACTTGAGTCACTTAGCCATATATTTTCCTACCTTAACCAATGTGCCTACATTATAACCTATCAAAAGACCTCTTTGATCCTTATTTGAACACATTTGACGCGGTGGAGATGTTAGAGAAACGGCAAGCCTATGGTAAGATGTTGCATTGCATTGATCGTTGAGTGTATACACGTCCTTAATTTCTTTATGAGTTTGAGTGTATCCTATATATTCTACACACATGCCGTTGTGAGGTTGAAATAAATGAGCTTTTGCCCTCGATAGTTGTTTGCGTTGAGTGGACTAACGTCGTCATGTGCACTAATGTTTTTGAGCGTTGATATGTTTCGGAGGCCTAGAATGGTTATCCTCTTTGCTACGCTCGTTGATCTTTCGTTTGTCTTTCTGTTCTGTTTTTGTTTGAGGACAAACAATGCTTTAAGTTTGGGGGGTTTGATAAACGCGCATTTTACACGTTTATAGTTGCTATTTGAAGATGAGTTTAGCTCGTTTAATGTGCGTTTATGTATCGATTCTTAATGTTTCATCTATTTCTAGAAGATATTGCTCTTGGGTGTTATTTTGGTGTTTTGTAGGTTTATGTGTGAAAATCAAGCAAGGAACGAAGCACGAACAAAATGAACAATCTGTCGGTTTCTAGCGACCATCTAGCGGTCGCTAGGCTGGTCATGAGGCAAACCAATGCGCCCGAAGAGCCGCGCCGCGACCTCGTGCCGCGAGCGAAGCCCAGCGTCGAGAACTCATCGACGATTTCGCGACCACTTCATAATTGCTAGCGACCGCCACCGTGATCACAGACAACCAAGCGGCGCAAGAGGCGATCGCCGGGCGAGAGGACCAGCATGAGACTTACCGCGACCGCACCTAGCGATCGCGAAGGGTGGTCGCGAGACGGCGCGAAGGAAAATTGGGGTTTGGGGTGTGCTATATATACGGCAACACCCCGCGCCTGAAGAGCCCAACACGCCCAGACCTATTTTACTTGCTTTTTCCTCGGTTTTCCATTCTTTAGCTTTAGTCTTCGTTTAGTTTAATTCTAGTATTGTTTTACGTTGTTCTAGTTTAGTTTATCGTTTCGTTTTCGATCGGAACGTTTTGTCCGATCGCTTTCCGTCGTTTTCCGTTCGCTCGCTAAGGATTGGATTCAAGACCAACCATTGTTCATCCAACGTTTCCTACGGTTTTATATATTTAATTTCCGTTTTATGATTAATTCGTATTTCATTCCGCTTATTATGTGCGGCTAGTTTTCCGTTCTAATCCTGTGGTTTGCATGATTCGATCCTATATGTTGTGATTCCTCGCTATTGTTATTTACCTTCCGGCATTGATTCATGATTCGATTGTGCTTATTTATATGTGTTGATTTCGATCAATCTTGATGCATATCTAGTTGTCGGTTAACGACGAATCGTATTAATTGTCAATCGTTATCGAATGCATGATACGTGTGAGCCTCGAGTCGAATCGAGATAGACATTCGTAGGAAACATATTCTTAGTGATCCTTTCGAGTTGCTTATTTTCCTCTAGACGAATCGTGATAGGGAAAATTAGTAATCAATACGCCGCAATTGTGAATCAAGTTGTTGGTTATATATGTGATCTTCGTCTTGTGCGGATTAAAACGTTAGTAATAAGCGGGATAAACATTGTTGTGGATAGGATTAGTGCATCCCTAGGGTTAGTCTTTTTCCATAGTTATCTTTCGTGAGTTTGTTGCTTTATTTTATATTTCTGCTTGGTTCCATTTGCTTTGGATTAATTTCCGAAGCCCCAAAACCTCTCATCCTTTATTTGTGCTTGAATAATATTGAATTATCGTCGAGCTAGCTTCTATGTTTTCGTGATACAATCTCTGTGGATACGATACTTCGCTTACCCTATACTTACACCTTTTTGCGTGTGAAAAAGGAGCGATCAATATGCCAACGAAAAAACTTGCTCGTTGGTATCTTTCGTCACTGCAACGAATAAAATAACCCTATTCTTTCCCTTGAGATGAGTGTCGTCGACTACGATCACAGGTCTAAGAGAAAAATAGAATGGCCAATAGAAGCTCTGAGAGCACCAAAACACTTTACGAATCTACCATCAGCCCCTACTTCAAAATCATAGACAGTGCTCGGATTCGCTTGTTTCAACATATAGAGATATTGAGGTAGTAGACGAAACGACTCCTCATGTCAGCCGTATATCATCTCAATCCCAATATTCCGTGCTCGCAAAGTGACATTGTATTTGATACTAATACCAAATTCACGCTGCAGCTCCGCCATAATGGACCTCGGCCTAGGGATCTCAACATCATCTCGTATTTTTTGTGCTACATACGATGCAACCACCTTTGAATGTGCCTTTATCCGTGCAACTCATCCCAACTCGCGGTCACATGTATGTTCACCAGTAAACTTATGAATTCCCCATATCCTATGAGCACCAGTAGCCCGTAAATCAAAGTTGCACTGTTCGGAGTGCTTGCACTTAAATGTTAAACGTCTTGCATCCGAACGCACTACAACGCACTCCGCACCTTGCTTCATATTCCATAACCCAACGACAATAAAAAGTTCATCTTTATTGTCGTAAAAAGAATTCTGGCACAACTCTCGCTCATCCAGTCTCGATAGGTCATGTTCACGAGTTTCAATTGTTATCGCGTCTAACGGAATCTTGGAACTAACCAATTAGAAAGTTACGCAACGCCGGCATCATGCTCAATTTCGAGTGGTCGCTTGAGTTCATTGCAGCAAAAGTGTGCTCAACCCGCCTTCTCGACGGATCCAACCTGCAAATTCAGTTAGTGAAAATTTATCATCTCATTCTTGGACATATCTTCAGGAACGTCCGAATCAGTTTCAGCCTCAGACGAGGGGATAGATTGGTCTTCATTTCCATCTTCCTCAAGTCGATCTTCTGGAATATCATGTGAGCGTGATGTTGTTTGTTCCTCGTGTGCGGGCGATGAATCGATATTCAATCTCGAATAAACTTCATGAATTCGCTCTGGATCATAATTGTTTAATCCGAGATGATTTATTGGTTCATCGTCCCATCCAGGGGCATCGCTCCATGCATCATACGACTCACTACTATGATAGGGCGCGTTTGAAGAACTGACATAGACTTCTTCGTGTTGTTGCCCAACGTCACCAAACCAATCGAATCCATCATATCTTTCACTACCTTCCACAGAATATTCGAATTGAGAAGATTGTGCACTATATCCGTGCCCTTCACTCGGAGGAGGATCTAACGTTAGTGTAGGGAAAACGTATGTTAACCCTCGCCCCGAGGATCCATCTTGGGTGTTTAATTCACCATACATTGATTATAAACCTAGCATGCGTCTATATAATTAAATCGCAACACGTTAGGGTTTTCACGTGTTTACCTTTGGATTTGAAGAGGTCGATGGAACGAGATGAACGGATCGAACGGATCGGACTCGTGCTTTGACCTTCTGGACTGTATCCCGGTTGCCCAATCTCCAACGTCGAGTGAGGAGGATCTATGGAGAATGCTTCGGAAAATCACCCTATGCTCTCTTCAATAATACTCTCGAAAATTTTCTCTCTCAATGTATATGAGATGGCCGAAAATCTTGCTCTCAATATGTGAGCATTAACCTAGACTTTATCTCATACCTTATATTTATAATGCACTACCTTAATCCTATATGGAATATTACCATAATCCTATATGGAATATTACCATAATCCTATATGGAATATTACCATAATCTTAGGATTATTTCCATACTCTCAGGATTATTTCCATACTCTCAGGATTATTACCATAATCTTATATGGAAAGGATCTATGCATATACCATAAATATAATTATATCCTTGTGGGATAAAGAGAATAAAATCTTGCCTTAGAGAGCATGATAGGGGGCCGATTTTCTTGCTAAGCTTCAGCCTGGATGGGCCAGCCAGGATCAAATGCTGAGGAATAAAGATGGGCCTCAAATAAATTAATTATCTTATGTTCACCTGTAACATAAATTAATTTATAAACATTCGATCATGCCACTAGAGAAAGAATGTCGACTTACCCTTTATTACCGAAGTTGAGTCGGGCTTGCACTTAGACATTACGAATCCCGTATTTAAGATATCGAACGTCCATTAATCATTTATAGCAATCGATCGCTTAAAACGATTAATAACTTCATTTCCTTAAGTAGTACCACTCAACCTTATTATTGTACTTGAGCTAACTCAACTGCGGGGTTTAGTACAATAAACCTTTGAGCTCCTTAAGGGACGCCATCATCCTAAACGGATACGGTGACTCGACTGAGATAACTAGCGTGACATACAAGATCGCCACCACCCAAGATGCGGAGAATCTTGGTTAGAACATATAACCCTCACTCATAACAAGTCAAAGTGATGGTCAAGAACTCATACTCACCTACTACCTTATCGAGGTTTAGATCATCGAAGTCACCGAGATCTTGGTTCTTCACGACGGTCGAAGAAGAACTCATCTCACTGTTGATCCTTCAATACGCCGAGACGCATCAAGATAGACAAGCAACTAAGTCAAGTCACTCTTATCTATCTGCAGCCTAAACCGACAACTCGCCCTTAAGTCGTCTCGGTGTGAAACTTTTATATCTCATTAAGCTCGACCAATCATACGGACACGTGATCTTTACACATCGTATGATCTAACTTATATATGAGATAAGGGACACAGATATATGCAATCAAGTATTCAAATCGGATAGGAGATTGTAATAGTGGTAACAGGAAACATTGTATACAAGCTCAACCAAAGCGCAAAGATACAAACCAACAATCTCCCACTTATACTAAAGCAAACTTTTAGTATACAATGTGTCTTTCTACTAGCAATTACAAACAACCATCACTTTGCTTCTCCCACTTATACAAAAGTTTCCTTTCTAAGTGGGTGCCATCAAGCGCAACCAAGTCCTCTAACGCCCCGACGTAGACTTATTGAGGCAGTGCTTTAGTGAATGGATCCGCTAGGTTATCCGTCAGATCAATCTTTGCAATCAGCACGCCCCTCGCCTAATGATTTCTCGTATGACATGGTACTTTCTCTCTATGTGTTAGGTTGCCTTGTGGGTGCGTGGTTCCTTCGAGTTTGCCATTGCACCGAGTTATCACATAAACTATGATACTCTTGAGCAAACCAGTACCACATCTAGATCCTCGAGGTAGTTCTTGAACCATACCGCCTCCTTAGTAGCCTTGAGCGGCTACATGTTCGGCTTCCATGGTAGAGTCCGCAATGCATCGCTTTGCTCCGCCAGATACGGCCCACCTCACAAGGTAAACACATAGTCCGAGGTAGACTTATTCTTATCACGATCGACTTGGAAACCGACTCAGATAACCCAAAGGCATTAGACTATCGCATGGTAACCAGCCTATAATCTCGAGTCCTTTCGGTACTTGAGTATATGCTTTCTTTGATCAATGTGCTTGTCCGTGGTTAGGCGATATCGCTACTATGCTTATCGCATGAGATATCGAGCTCGTGCATAGCATTGCATACATGAGACTTCCTAAGGCGTAAACTTGGGAACTTGTCTCATTTCCTCTATCTCCTTTGCGGTCATAAGGATCGCTCCTTAGATAAAGGAACGCCATGTCCGAAAAGTAGCAATCCTTTCTAGCGGTCCGCATACTAAAACGAGAAGTCACAAGATCAATGTAAGATGCCCGAGATAAGCTCAACATTTTCCTCTTGCGATCTCGGTGAAACCTTGATCCCAAGAATGTACCGATCTCCTTAGTCTTTCATTTGAAACTCGATCGGATAACTAACTCTTTATGTCTCGATAACAACTTCACATTGTTGCCAAATAGAAGAATGTCATCTACATAAAGTGCAAGAAATACCACATCACCGCTGACATCTAAATGATACACACAACTTTCGCCAGGCAACTGGGTAAATCCATAGGACTTTACCACCTCGCCCAAACGTAAGTTCCATGATCTTGCATCATTGTCTTATAACGCCTCAAGCGCCCATGGGTCGATTATCGCATGTTCGTTTTCGACTAAACCAAGATTCTCCCACGAACATAAATCGCCGGGTCGACGAACAACCTCCCACTACGACGAGGTGCTATAGACACAATGACAACGGTGGGTGCATTAACTTGTGGTTCTCTATCTTGCACAACTTGTCGGGTTGATACCACTTCAGACGGTCGGTATTTCCGGTGGAACTCGACCCACTTCAATTTCTTGAAGTATCCGTGTCGATCCTCCCACTAGTCTCGACTTTTCGCACCTTTCGCCTAATCGGTGGTGGAATACGATCATCTTCTAATTCTTGAAGAATGATTTCAACTTTGGATTTATGATTTTCATGTAGTCCTTTTCTAAGAATCGAGCATTAGTGCTAATAATGACCTTCCGATCCTCAGACTATAGAATAAACCACCTTCGCTCCTCTAGATAGCCAATAAACACCTTGCGTCCGATCTAGCCTCCAACTTGTCGGCCTTCTTGTTCAAAGACACGGCCGGATCGCCCATATCCTTATGTGGCTTAAACCGGCTTGCGCCCAAACCACAACTCGAAGGGGTCTTTCGATCGACTGACGGTACTAGATTTAGCAAGTATGCCGCCGCTCCCATGCATATCCCCGTAACGAAATAGTAATGTAGCATAACTCATCATAGATCTAACCATTTCCAAAAGAGTCCTATTTCTTCGCCCCGACACACCATTTAGTTGTGGTGTGCCCGGTGAAATCTTGTTACGGGAGGTAATCCCACACTTCACTAGATAGTCCATAAACTCGCATCGAGGTATTCACCACCGCGATCGAGACCGCGATGACTTGATACTCTTACCTAGCTTCGTCTCCACTCCGCCTTAAACTCTTTGAATTTCTCAAAGCATTCGGACTTGCGGTTGAAGCGGTATATGTATCCGCACCTGAGTAATTGTCGATGAAAGTGACAAAATACTGCATTCTCCACGAGCTTGTGTGGACATCGGTCCACACAGTCGAATGGACTAACTCAACATTTCTTTGGCTCTATAACCCTTCGCTTTGAAGGGTCCGGTCGACATCTTACCTTCTATCTGAGATTCGCAGATCGGGAACAGAGTAACCGTGAGATTACCCAACGCCCATTCTTAGCCGGTCTTTGGATCCTATTTAGATTGATGTGACCTAATCTAAGATGCTTGAGAAAAGTAGAGTCATCTTCTAAGAAAACTTTCTCTTTTAGGGTTTGATGAAGATGTAACATAGTTATAGGTATTATGTTTTGCGTAAATAGTATAAAGCTTAATTATATAAGGTGCCAACACGTATAACTTCGTCATTTCTTATGATAGAAACACCACTATCAAAATAATGAATATCCATGAGTAAATAATTTCAAAGCAGAACAAGGTTCATGAAAATCCGCACATATAAAACGTCTTTCAAAACTAAAACTGTTGTCCCAAAACATAAAGAAACATCTCCAACTGCAACAGCTTCGACTGCTGCGTTGCCCATGGAGATCGTTATCTCGCCATCAAACAGCTCCCTTGTCCGCAGAACCTCGAAGGTGTAACAAACATGATCATTCGCCAGATCTACTACCCAAGTATGGGTAGAACAAGTCGTCAATCATGTTTAGTTATTAAAGCTAATGACGTACCTTGAGCCTTCGAGCATAGGGCACTGGCCTTCCAATGCCCGCCTCACCGCACTCAAGCATTTGTCCTTCTCCTTCGCTTTTCAAACCATTTGGTAGAGCCTTTATATTACTCCCACTCTTTTCTTTAGCCTTAGCATCTCTAGAATTCCACTTTCCTTTTCATCTTCGATAAAGCGGTGGTTTTCCTAGAGGTGCGTCAAGGCAAGCACCTTGCTCATTTTGCTTTCTTCCGTTACTAAGTCCTCAGCAATGAATCTAGAGTATAACTCTTATCATAAAGGACTACTCCATAACGAAAGTCATCAAAAGACTTGGGCAAAGAATTGAGGATCATATCGATTTCGACTCACGCCATCAATATATCCTCCAACCAATTCGAGCTCCAAGAGATTGATCATCACTCTACATGGTCATGCATCAATCGCTTTCCTTCATAGAACTCGACATAATTAATTTTGTCAAATTACGACAAGCGATTCTCGTCCGACTCCTCATACAATTTCATGAGATTTAGCCATATCGCGTGTCAAGATCATCCATCTCTTGATCTCGGAGTTGCAAGGACTCGCACATGGTGACCAAAAGAAAGCACTT
Organism: Salvia rosmarinus; assembly: GCA_036937905.1. Lineage (NCBI taxonomy): Eukaryota > Viridiplantae > Streptophyta > Magnoliopsida > Lamiales > Lamiaceae > Salvia > Salvia rosmarinus. Next base: position 44,230,693 of record CM072818.1, on the reverse strand, counting down.
CGCCATTCTATTTGATTTGTCTCATTTCTCGTGCTCCTCAAGGCTCCTCATCGCAGAGATAAATCGCCTCAGAGGTTTGGGACGAGGTGTAGTGAGTATATATAAATTTTCTTCTAAAGGAGAACATTCACAATGTTTCGCTTCCACTCGATAAAATTTGGACGGATAAGGATTTTGTGCGAGCATATTGATAATCGGTGTAAGAGACATATCCGAAACGATAATGTAAAACACATAAGCATACGATCGCAAATAATTCGTAATAATAATATTGTAACCTTTTGATAAAACAATATTAATTGAAACCTCCAATCGCCCAAGGAATTCCACATGCAAGCCACGCGTGTGGACGTTTACACGAACCCCCGACTGCACTAAAATATACCTTTAGTCGCTTAATTTCAATCCATGTCAACTTATCCTTACGACAAAAGAAATTAATGATTGGACCTTACTAGACCACATCACTATCGCAAGAAGGGACTTCGGGAAGTTGTACTTGAGGTGATGTCTAAGCAATGACCACAATTTTAACAATAGAAATGAATTCTTAGAATTGGTATACTCACCGGACCATACCGCTCCAATTCAAATTCTTTTGTTATCTCATTTTATATCTATCTCTAGAGAACTTATGAAAATCGCACATGCAAGCCACGCGTGGATCGCCACACATGAAACTCCCACTTCTCAATAGATTTAAAATGTTTTATTTAGAAATCTCATCTAACAAACTTATGATAAACAAGGCAAGCAAGCCACGCGTGTGGTCGCCACTCACAAAGGCATCTCACTTTGTTTAGAGATCAAAAGTGGAGGTCTTGACATTTTAATTTGAAAAATTAATTTGTCGGGTTGCTTGCTTAGTCTTTTATTCAAAAGGTTTGTCCATGCGATCACGTAATCCTAGCATGCTTTTCTATAGAACTCAACATGTAAAACATGCTCGCAGTAATTCTAAAATATGCTTGATAAACGCGATAAACCTAGCATGCTTACTATGCGCATCCAATTACGTAAAACACTTAAAGGTTTGTCAACGTAATATAAACATACATAGCATGCTACCGCATAATTTAAACATCCACGACATGCATATGAACGATAAAATAAAATAAAACGCTCATCGCGCCCAATCGTGAAACTCGCACAATAAAATCTAATCTATTACATAGATTTACAAAGTCTGAAATAAACTTCAAAAGGCCTCGCGTGCACCCGCACGGACCGATTCAACAATTGGGCCTCGCGTGCACGGGCACGGGCCGGAAAATTGAAAACGGGTCCGGACCGGTCGGCCCAAAATGTGCCGGGCCGCTAGGCAAAGCCCAGCCGCGCGCCACCAAGACGCCGCGCCGCCCGCGTGCTCGCGGCTTCCTCGCGTCGCTAACGCGACCGCGACCCGCCGAGCACGCGTGCGTGCCACGCCCAGCGCCGAACGCCCGCCGAGACGTCGTCGCCCGCCGCCATTCTCGCGATCGCGAAGCGCTCGCTGGCGCGGGTTTCGCGCGAACGCGCGCCCGCCGCCCGCTAGCTCGCCGCCGCCGCTTGGCGGCCAGATTCGCGATCGCCGATTGCTCGATCGCTCGCGTGGCGCCAGGATCTCGTGCGCGAACGCACGCCTGCCGCCGCGCCCGCGATCAACCTCGCGATCGCGAGGCTCGCCGCGAGATACCGCCTGTGGACCGCCGAGAGCCCTGTTTTCCGTCGTTTCGTTCTTCGTTTTTCGTCTTCGTTCTTTTTTACGGATAAGATTTACATAATAAAATCTAATCTAACCACGGATTTTCTCGTGGTGTAAAACAAAACCAACAAAACAATAAACGAGCCACGATGAACGATGATCCACAATTATAAAACGCACGTAATAATCAAACGTGAATTAATCCAACAGAGCCAAGATTTCGATCCCGTGCTCGATACCAATGTAGGAAAACGTATGTTAACCTCGCCCGAGGATCCATCTTGGGTGTTTAATTCACCATACATTGATTATAAACCTAGCATGCGTCTATATAATTAAATCGCAACACGTTAGGGTTTTCACGTGTTTACCTTTCGATCCGAAGAGGTCGATGGAACGAGATGAACGGATCGAACGGATCGGACTCGTGCTTTGACCTTCGAATCAGTATCCCGGCCGCCCAATCTCCAACGCCGGTGAGGAGGATCTATGGAGAATGCTTCGAAAATCACCCTATGCTCTTCAATAATACTCGAAAATTTTCTCTCTCAATGTATATGAGATGGCGAAAATCTTGCTCTCAATATGTGAGCATTAACTGACTTTATCTCATACCTTATATTTATAATGCACTACCTTAATCCTATATGGAATATTACCATAATCCTATATGGAATATTACCATAATCCTATATGGAATATTACCATAATCTTAGGATTATTTCCATACTCTCGTGATTATTTCCATACTCGGGATTATTACCATAATCTTATATGGAAAGGATCTATGCATATACCATAAATATAATTATATCCTTGTGGGATAAAGAGAATAAAATCTCGCCTTAGAGAGCATGATAGGGGCCGATTTTCTTGCTAAGCTTCAGGCTGGATGGGCCGGCCAGGATCAAATGCAAGGAATAAAGATGGGCCTCAAATAAATTAATTATCTTATGTTCATTGAACATAAATTAATTTATAAACATTCGATCATGCCACTAGAGAAAGAATCTTGACTTACCCTTTATTACCGAAGTTGAGTCGGGCTTGCACTTAGACATTACGAATCCCGTATTTAAGATATCGAACGTCCATTAATCATTTATAGCAATCGATCGCTTAAAACGATTAATAACTTCATTTCCTTAAGTAGTACCACTCAACCTTATTATTGTACTTGAGCTAACTCAACTGCGCAGGTTTAGTACAATAAACCTTTGAGCTCCTTAAGGGACGCCATCATCCTAAACGGATACGGTGACTGACATGATAACTAGCGTGACATACAAGATCGCCACCACCCAAGATGCGAGAATCTTGGTTAGAACATATAACCTCACTCATAACAAGTCAAAGTGATGGTCAAGAACTCATACTCACCTACTACCTTATCGAGGTTTAGATCATCGAAGTCACCGAGATCTTGGTTCTTCACGACGGTCGAAAGAAGAACTCATCTCATCGTTGATCCTTCAATACGTCGAGACGCATCAAAGATAGACAAGCAACTAAGTCAAGTCACTTCTTATCTATCTGCAGCCCCAAACCGACAACTCGTCCTTAAGTCGCCTCGGTGTGAAACTTTTATATCTCATTAAGCGACCAATCATACGGACTTCTCGTGATCTTCTACACACCGTATGATCTAACTTATATATGAGATAAGGGACACGATATATGCAATCAAGTATTCAAATCGATAGAGATTGTAATAGTGGTAACATGAAACATTGATACAAGCTCAACCAAACGCGCCAAGATACAAATCCAACAGTTTAGACATAAAATTCGGAGATTGTTGAACGTTTGTAGTATTGGCGTGAACAACGATAGGGTAGGACATGATTCCACCACTAATAAACGATCAAATTCTTCTTGACACGTCAATGAATACTTTAATATCCTACCACGTGCAGTTTTCGATAAATACCATAATCGATAACTTAAGGTCAATGAATCAACCAACATGATATGGTTAATTTTGTAGATCAAGCTAAAAATGGACTAATCGTGAACGGACAAAACCTGTGATGTCCCTCCAATGTAGTCACATCTCTCAAAATTACCATTATATCTCAAAGTGATGTACCGAAGGTTTTCCATCTACATAAAAAAATCATATTCTTAAGCATAATCAATGAATAATATTTAACATATGAATAATATTTAGATAAGGACGATAGCATAGCATAAACAAACAACATCTGATCAAAACTGATCCTCAATCTGTTCTTGAATTAATTAAAAATAGATAAATTAATTTTTTGATTTTGAATTATTTTTGCACCCATATAGGGTTTTACCACATTTTCGTAACATCTGGTGGGTTGTGCCTTTTATACGGGAGTTAAATGCATCATTTTTAAAATTTCACCTTTTAATTGGTAATAAAACGTCATTTTTTACGATAATAAAACATGAAATTGGAATACAATGGACACAATTAAATTATTTGCAATGCCATATATAATATCTAAAAGAGGAAGACTGTTAAGCAATTGATAGAAATAACTTAGCATTACGAAACAGAATATTCACAAAACAGAATATCAATTAATTAACAGAATAACAATTAATTAATAATAAAATCATAATTAATTAATAATAAATCGTATATTCACAAAACAAAATATCAAAAATCATAATCAAGCATAAAATGACGGCGACTTTCAGAAAAATGGGTTAGCGCTGTCGAATGTCGCCGGAGTGGTTAGCCGATGTGTGCTCAAGCGGCTAACCTCTCCTGACAAGCGCCAACCAATTTTGTGAAAGCCGTCATTTTATGCGTGTTTATGGTTTTTCTTTTTAAATATGTTAAAATAAATTATTAATATTATTTATATAATTCAATCACAAATTCAATAATTATAACATAATTCAATAATTAAAACATAATGATAAATTGGTATGATGACAAAAGCTAATAATAAACACATTAAATCAATAATTTATTTACCCTTTTTGGTTCTTTGAGAAAAAATAGCTTAAATTTCTCCTCAAATAATCGAAAAATTATTTCTTCCGCCTCTCTCAAAACGATTCTCTCTATTTTATGTTGAGTTTGTGTCTGTGTGTATTTGTATTGTGTTTGTGTTTATATTTGTGTCATGCCTAGATTTAAATTCAAAATAAATAAATAAATAAAAAGATATTTATTACACGCGGCCAACCTCAACTACACGCACAACTACACGCATTGAATGCAATTTTCGGCGGCTAACCTCAAATACACTCCAATTTTCGAGGGCCAACCCCTTTACCCGGCGGCCAACAACCTTCACTCGGCGGCCAACAACCTTTTTAGCCTTAATTTCTGGCGGCTAACCCATTCCTAGCGGCAAACCATGTGTTTGATTATCCGACGGCCAACACATTCAATTGTCAACTACTTCTCTGTCAAAAATTAAGTAAATCGATCGATTTCACAATCAGATTGACCAAACTTTACAATACTTATCATTTTTCGAAAATGAATAAGGATATTTTCGTAATTTAACCTTAAATTGGGTAAAAAGAGTATGAACTTAACTTATGAAATATATTTAATATTGAACTTAATATTTGGGGTATTTCTAGGGGTGTGCATCGGTCGGTCGGTTCGACCGACTGACCGAAATTTTTAAAATCGAAAATCGAACCGAACGAATTTTTTTGAACCGAACCGAACCGATTTATAATTTCGGACCGATCGAAAACCGAACCGAAAAAACCGATCGATTTCTATTGGATCGAAAACCGATCGAAAATATAAATATATATATATATTTCTAAATAAACATATTTTTATCCTAATTATTTAATTAAAATATTAATTAATTATTATATAAAATATATAAATATATAAAATAATAGTTTCGATTCGGTTCGATTCTCGATCGAACCTAAAACGAAACCGAACCGAAACCGATTTTAGTTAAAATTTTGAATCGAAACCGATCAAATCGATCGGTTCGTCGATTTTTCTTGCCTTCGGTCCATGCACATCCCTAGGTATTTCTCCCCATTAACACTTCCAAAAATGTGTAATTCTATATAATTTCTCTTTAATTTACGTGTTTTATTGGAAAGTTTGTGCTTGCCCAAAAGAGGATAAATGTGCTTGCCCAACTCAATAAATGAATAGATAATAATTGTTGGTTTCCCAGGCTTTCCACGAAAGAACAGAACTCAATTCTACCTATTTTGGAAGGAAGCATCTTATGCTGTATGGAATACGAACTTGAATATCTAATCCAATAGAAAGTGAAATTGACTGGTAATCTCTGCGTTATTCTTACTCAATTTCCATTTCTAAGTAATACACTCACACATTCATACTATTCTATTTTCTGCAATGGCGGTTCTCTCTATTTATTGTGTGGTGTTGCTGTATAGAAAACCCATCTCTTAATTGACACAGAAAATCCCAAAACGTAGTGTTACTGAAGAATCTTGATTTCTCTGATTGATTTATTTGCTTGCTCTTCTGGAATTTCTTTCTTGGATGACTATTGTGATTCTCTCGTGGGTTTTCTGCTGACTTTTGCAATTCATAAAGTTGGTTTTTTATTCTTGTTAATTGCATTCATAGGATGTCTTCTGTATTCTTTCATGTTTCTCCCGTTTATGAGATGTTTTTTCGGCAAAACTACAAATATACGAAGTTTTTTTTTGTGGGGGGTTGAGAGTCTGAGAATAGAGTGTTTCATATTGGATTAAGATTTTCGGCATCACATTATGGTTATATCATATAAACTAATTCACTGGCTATTTATCTTTACATCTCTCATTCAATCATGCAACTAATACAAATAACTAATTGTGTCGTGAAAACTGGTTTTTTGAAAAGCAAGTTGTGATATCTCTTGCTTTTCATTTTGTATAACTTTTTTTCGAGTGAATTCTCTGAAAATTTATGAGATATGATAAACGGTGACTATTTTCTTATTGTTATTAATATTTTGAGATGTTGATTGGTTATGATGATATTCATGGAAGAAGAGAATTTGAGATGAGTTTCTTACAAGCAAGCACCACAATATGACTACGGTTATGCCTGACCCTTCTAAACCTTTTGATTTGATGGATGGAGTTGAACATGTAAATCAGTTTTTATTGTTGCAATTGCTGTGTCTTCTCAGGCCTGATCACTCCAATGGTGGGAATAAGTAACTAAAAAGTGCCATTTTATGATTACTAACATTTCTGATCTTAATTAACTAGTTACAGATTCTACATTTCATTCGAGATAATTCATGATTCATGACTCCACTGCATTCAATATGTGAAGTTCAAGGGTGAGAAATGGAAGGAAAATCCCAAGCATATGCTGCTGATATTTCATCAATAAAAGCAGCTCAAGACCGCATCAGCTCTCATGTGCAAAAAACTCCGGTCTTGACCTCAGCAACTCTCGATTCTCTCTCTGGAAGAAAGCTTCACTTTAAATGTGAATGTTTTCAGAAAGGGTGAGATGCACAGTAGCTCAAATTGCCTTCCTATAGATCAGTAAAGCTTGTATGTCATGTTTTAAATTTAAAAATTCAACTAAGATAGCTCATTTTTTGTGAAATCAGTGGAGCTTTCAAATTTAGAGGCGCATGCAACGCTGTATTTTCGCTTACAGATGACGAGGCAGCTCGAGGAGTCGTGACACATAGCAGGTTTGTTATGAGTTCACTGATATACGGTCCTTAGTTTTCTGGATTTAATTCTCTGAATTGCTGCCTGATTCTATATATCTACAAACGATTAGTGGGAATCATGCTGCAGCTCTTTCTTTGGCTGCAAAATTACGAGGAATACCAGCACATATAATCATTCCAAAAAATGCCCCAAAATGCAAAGTTGAGAATGTCGTTCGTTATGGTGGCCAGGTTATCTGGAGCGAGGCAACGATGCAATCCAGGGAGGAGGTCTCTGCAAAGGTCTTGAAAGACACTGGTGCCATTCTCATTCATCCATATAATGATGGGCGTATCATAAGGTGATTTCTGGAAACACTAGATCTAATATGGAACTCGACATTCTTCCTAAGTCAGCACTACTACAATTGCTATATTCTTTATCGATCAGGAACTTATAACTCCTTTTAATCAATACAAATATGCTTATTAGCGTTAGGGTGGAAATTTGTATTCTTCCGTGAACAAAAGGTTAAAAATTTTATACCGGTTGGCATTTAAATGTTATTGACATAGTCACTGTGGAATTTATGGGGAACAAGAATGATCACTAATTTTCTAGCAATAAAATGCCGCAACTAAATGGTGTCTACTGTAGTTAAATAGTAAGCAGAGTATCGTATCCACAGAGATTGGTATCACGGAAACGTATCCACATGAACTGATATCACGAAAACATAATAAGTAATAAGTACAAACGCATTATAATTATTCAGGCAAATACAAGGGTGTAGGAAGTTTTGACAAAAATTGAAAAAATAAATAATAAAAGCAAAATAAACAGATCTGGAAAAATATCAGATAAAAAGACTGATTCTAGGAAATATAATAATTTAATAAAAATCACATAGTCAATCTATAGCCTATTAATCATTTTTAAGTCAATTCGGATGAATAATCAAACATATAAACACAGTCTCCCTCTCGGGCAGCCTGCAACAGTAGATTAGTATATGTTCTATCTCCACTAGGTCTTAAGAAACATATAAAAACTCCAAAAGAATCACAAGATTTATTCTCCTACAATTAATTATAAAACCGTCAAATCTTTAGATTAATCGTATTATGAATTTATGAGTTCGATTACTCAATTAAAATCACTATGTTTTTAATCAGACAACTAACATGCATCTGTAATAGCACCAGGAATCATAAATCACAAATTGATAGGTAAATAAGCTCAATAGATCAATCACATAAATCCTTACTAAATCATATAAACCCTAGAATCAATAGCAATTTAGTTACCCATAACAATAATTAAACAAGAAGAAATAAAGAACATAATTGAAATAAATAATAAAAATTAATGTAGGAATTCCACAATGAAGAACGTGAAGTCTGAACAGTGAAATAATGAAGAAAGTGAAGTCTGAACGGTGAAATAATAAATCTCTAATCCTGCAGGGAACTCTATAATAAGATATAGCTCTGGAAAATAAGATGAATGAGGACCTCGATATAATATTAAGAGGGGTATTTATAGGTAGAGAAAACTCATTGAATTCTAAAAGGAATATATATTCTCGTTGTGCTCAATAATACAAGAAAAAGTGGAAAATTCAAAAAAATTGCGAAAATAGGAAAAAAATCGGAATTCTCGCACTATTCGCAGTATTGTCCGCGGCAGACTGCGCAGTTTTCTTGTTTTGGCTCGTTCTCTCTCATCCGAACTCCAATTTACGAACTGTTTGCGTCCACGGACTCCTATCAAGGTCTACTTTAATAATATCCACTCTGCATCCTCAATTCATTCTCCATTATCCTATAAAAAGACAAAAGATGACAACGAGTATCAATTCTTTAAACTAATACAAAACTAAACAAATATTTCTACAGACATGATTTCCAACATCAAATAAGATCCAAATAAGTTTAATAAATCATTTAAAATCGATATTTATAAAAGAAAATCGTAGATATAGCAATCAACTAGATACAAGCTGAGTTGAAAAACAAATATTTTGCCGTGATTCACCATGCAATAAAAGCTAAAGCACTTAAGCAAAAACTAGTATGCATTTGGATGTATGGTGCATCCACTTGATTAGGGTTTGTTAATATCCAATTAGGGTTTATTAATCTCTAATTATGATTTAGTAATCCTCAATCAGGTTTATTAGGGACAATTATGACTTAATTAGGGTAGAGGCACCATACATCCACATGTACCAGAGTTTGCCTCAGGCACTTAAATGCTATTCTCTTGAATATCCTTGAACTATGCTACTTACTTCTCCAAGTTTGCTGGTTTCACATAGTCCATTGTGACACTCTTGATAAACATACGAATAAATAATAACATTCATTCCTGATAATGTTTCAAAACAAAAAGCGTAAAAATGAATTAAACGTTGAAAACACAAAGCAAAAACATTTGTACTAAGAGAGAACAGCTTGCAGTGGGCAGGGAACCATATCTCTGGAGCTATTGGAACAGATTCCTCAAATCGACACCATAATAGTTCCAATAAGTGGTATGCTCTATCTTTCTCGACTCCATTTGTTACCTATGTCATTACATTCATCTACATGCTTACATAATATAGGCTTCGATTGTAGGAGGTGGTTTGATTTCAGGTGTGACATTAGCTGCCAAGTCAATCAATCCCTCAATTCGAATACTGGCTGCAGAACCAAAGGGAGCAGACGATGCTGCTCGATCCCAAAAAGCCGGCACTATAATCACTCTGCCTGAGACGAACACCATAGCTGATGGCCTTCGAGCTTCACTTGGAAGTTTCACGTGGTAAATGGCTGTATCCTCTGTAAGATTTTCATGACATAATGTTTGTCCGGCTTGCAAATCCTTCCAGTTGAATGATTTAGAGATAATTGCTAATTAAATCCCAAATTCTGGACATTGTTGCAAATTTGACGTAATTTTTGACTGTTTCAATTAAAACCTTGCTTTTCAATTTTTGTAGCAAATTAGACCCCATTAATAACCAGAAAATTTAGTGCACGTGTAAATGACTCGTGCCACCTGAGTTAATCAGTTAATCAATGACTGAAAAATTAAGGAACGACCTAATTTGCTACAAATTGAAAAGTTGGGTCTTATTTGCAACCATTCAAAGATTGGGTCGAATTTGCGACAATGCTCAAAGTTTGGAGTTTAATTGCAATTATCTCAATGATTTATTGCCCCTCCCATTCAATCACAGGCCTGTTGTCCGGGATTTGGTAGATGACATCATTGTTGTCGAGGATAGAGAGATCATAGAAGCAATGCGACTCTGTTATGAGATTCTGAAGGTGGCAGTGGAGCCAAGTGGAGAGATCGGCCTTGCTGCGGTTCTATCGGAGAGTTTCAGGAATAATCCCAGTTGGACATACTGCAAGAATGTGGGGATTATAGTTTCAGGAGGCAATGTTGATTTGGATGTGATGTGGGAATCCTTAAACAAGCAAGTGTGAGTTGCAAGTCCTTCACCTATTTCTCAAGGTTAGCTTTGCAATGAGTTTGTGGCATGGATTTTTTTTACTCATTTTTAGATTTATAAATGCTCTTCATGATATTAAATATAAGTACCACTATATATATCAGGTAAAATGTTTACTGCCCACTTATTAGGTCATATTATGTTTTATTTTTTGTTTTATCTTATTCTTGAACATTTTGTATGTAGTGTGAGATGTCACGCTAGTTAGTTTACTTGCATAAATTGAGACACTTTATGGTTGTGGTCAGGGGCGGATCCAGAAGTTGATGATGGGGCATCAATGAAAAATAAATACTTTGAGTATTAAATATCATAAATGCTAAAATATTTCTATATTTTCATAAATTGTCTTGCTAGATTTCAATACATAAAATCCATCAATAATTGAGTTTATATTTATATTTTAATAAAAAATCAATATAAACCCTTCTTTAACATAAACTTTAGGAATCCATCACCAAACCATCGACAAAACTTGATCGCGATTGAACTTGAACTTTGATACTCGAATGGGCAGAGAGCAACATCAACAAACACTGAGCAGATCTGTACTGGGAAAAATATGACACTTTTGTTTGGCTAATTTTCTCGATCCGTATGAACCTTTGAGGATGCGACAAATAGGGTATTCTAAAAGTATCAATATCGTCGCTCAAAATAGTAGGTACGCAATAATAAGGAGACACAAAATTTTAGCGAGAAACCTCTCAAAACGAAATAGAGGAAAAATCACGGACTACTAGAGTCGTTTAAATCCATTATCATCAACAATGGAGTAGTACACAATCTCTCTATATTATACTAGAAGCATACAAAATATCATACACTGAAAATAAGCACATCGAGATGTATGAAATCAAAATCGAGCAAAGATCGAGAAAATATCACCGAAATTCTCTTCTGCTCGATCGATGAAACCAAACCTCCTAACGCCAAAATCCGATCTCCACCATCCAAAACGTTGGCCCAAATGTTGTGAAGCTCTCGCCTAAAAATCACGGTGATCTAACGATTCAATCTCGAAAATGTAATTTTCTAAAGCGTCTTGAAAATCGAAAGGAGAAAAAAGGCTATAAATTTTTCTGCTTTGGTGCTCCAATTTCTCTCTTTAAAATGGTGGTGACAGTTTCACTCTTATAACCTTCTCATGGGCTCATAGGCTTTTCTCATGGGTCAAAAATATAAGAAAATCCAATAATAACAACTTCGCTTTAATTTTTAATTATTTCAATCGATTTAATTTTGAATTGAGTTTAATATAATACATGAGCGGAAGAAAAAGTTTGACAGACTCATTTGAGTGGGCCGTGGAACTCCTACATAGATCCGCCTCTGGTTGTGGTCAAATTCAGTATAGACTTACATGTAATTGAACAATTGAAATGGGGTTCTCCAAAAGTAAATTGGAAATAGAATTCTGAACACAAGTCCAACAATAGTATTATTGAATGAAACAAAACTGAGAACGCAATAGTAGTAGCGAAACTTGATGGCTCGATCTGAACCATTAAATTCTCGTGTCATTCTGTAAAATTCATTTAATTAGATTTCGAAAAAGAATAGGTGCAACGTACAAGAGCAACAAACAGTTCAACTCCAACTATCAACTTATTGATTACTAATTCACTCATCATTAATTATTACTTTCCATTTTTAGAGGGCTCGATTACACAATTTACACACACACACACACACACATAGGAATGAAATTAAATATAAATCCATCTTAAAATATAAAATATGAATAATTTTTAGTTCTTGATTCGTGAAGATCTATGGTAAATTTATCACCTTACTTGATGAATTCAAACGTCTGGGTTCGAATCCAATGAGGGGCGAGCTTTTATTTTTCTGAATTCAGACATTTCTATGACGAATTCAGACGTTTTTACGACGATTTCAGGAGTATGTAGTTTATAGGTTAAGGATGAGTTTTAAAATAACCACTCTCTCTCTCTATATATATATAATGAAATTAAAACAAAAAGATATCGAAATGGTATATACAAGCATGTGATTTACAAAAAATTCAAGGAATACTAATTTATTATATTCGAATACAACTATTTTTTGTCCGTGCAGTTTGGAAGCAACTGCACGTGATGTGTACTTACCCATATGCCATATTTTTGTTAAAAAAACACTACTACTTTTTGATCATAATGCATAACCACAATAGTATCCAAACAAAATTTCTATTCATTGCGCACAATAAATTGCAGTGTACGTAAAAATATCATTGAAAAATCTAATCGCTTTTTGTGGACAGAGAGATTTACCCATCAAGTTTTGGGAGGTAGAAAAAAGATTTTATCTGTTCTTATTAATTTGATGAAGTATAAAAAAATTTGGTCAAAAATTACAATGGAAGTGTTAGCTTTAGTAGAATTCCACTACTTTAACCTTGAAAATAATTATTTTAAAGTTTTATACAGTCCTTCAAAAGTATCACTATGAGATTACTTCATATTAACATTTCTAATACCAAAAGTAAACTTATTATCTTTTTTTTTTTGGTAATTTAATACGAAATTTTAAAGGTGCGTCACATGCGATTCGACTCAAACCTGGCGCTAAGATTAACCACTCTACCACTAGGCCAACACACACACACAGTAAACTTATTATCTTATTAATTAATAATGTGGATGACGAAAATGTTTGTTTTATATGAAAACCGAACCAAGAAAATAGTCATTTAATTCTTAAAGCGTCAACATGTTTAGCTAGTTACCCTTTTGTTGACCATAGACTGTTAATTATTGCCCATTTTGCAATGGCTATATCCAGCCGAACATATTAATTTCATTAATGCATTAATGTCAGACTGCCTGCGGCTGCGATGCTCTTAGTTATCTAGCTTCATATATAAAATTATGAATTATGTCACATATTTATTTTCATCCACATTATTTAAGAATTAAATGAGACTTCTTTTATTTTCTTGATTGCAAATGAGGCTCAAATACACCAAAATCAAACACCCCATTTTGATCCTTTATCTTTTAGTGCTTACTAGCATGACGGTAGATATACGTAAAGTAATGAATTGACATAATAAATATAGAGGAATATATACTTACGATGGCCATTTGATTTTTTTGATACAGCATATACCCATTTGATTTTTTTAATATATATGTACTGAGTCTTCTGTGTGGTCTTCTGTGTGAAATGTGACATGCCACTGACCGGAGACATCAAATTACCGACCGGAGAGATTTTTTTTTTTTTAGAAATTAATTTAAAATGAATGTATGATATTTAAATTAATATTTACACGTAATCTGAAATTTTGCAAAATATTGAAATGCTGAAAATATTGAAATATTGAAATTATCCAATCTTTAAAATCAGCATATATATTTTGCGCTTATTAATATATAGACACAATTTATATTGCAAATATATATGAATTGTGAATATTTTTTCTCATTTCTTTGAAATATTAATGATAACATTATTTCTATATTTAAATTTAAACGCATAATTATTTTTATTAGTGTATTGATTTTATGTATTTAAATTTAATTGCATAACTAACTAAATACCTATAATTATTATTAAGAAAAGATTATAGAATTCTAAAGTTGGATTTGAATATGACATATTTGAATCTCTTCCTTAATTATCGTATAGTAGTGATTCTAGTATGAATTAACATCATGGAATTATTTTATTATTTATCAAATAAATATTTGTTTTATACATTAGAAAAATCATATTAAGACTATATATTTCTGCTAATATAATCTTGTTGTTGTTATAGATGTCGGGATGGAAGAACATTATTGTTATATATGGAGGGCCCTGAGATCCTTCTTTATGTTACATTGGGGGGTATCAGTCAAATGCCTTTGTTCGAATGGACAATGTAATTATCTCGGAGTTGATAGAGATGATTGATCAAATTATGTCGACAAATTGCTGAGTACAACCTACCAACCGCATTATCTATCGAGATCTCGAGTGGTAGAATTATCAAATTAGTTTTGAGTAATGATGATCAACTTATTCGATTGGCTCATGATGCCCAACCAGAGGTCTATGTGACTCACGATACCGACATATCCCAATCTGAGCAAAAACTATATAGACATTCGTTTGAGATACCATCCTCCTCAACATATGACTACACTTACCAACACATATCGTTCGATGAGTCGTTTACGCAACAATTTGCATCATCCGATTGGTTTGATGTCGATACACCTCAATATATGCCGCAACACATGGATCAATCGAGAATTACGCTTCCGACATATGCCGCAACGGTGATACACTTATCGAGGACAGCGATGAAGAGAACGTTGAAGAATAAGATGATGAAGCAGTCGGATGAAGAGGAAGAAATGCGAGTTCGCTTTGGTGAGCTATGGCTCATTTGTAGAGTTTGACGCATGGATCTGTCGAGAGGGTGGATTCGGGAAGCTTCTATCTACGATTATGCAGAGTAACACGCAATCGCACATAGAAGGCCTAGAGCCAGAAGAAGTAGAGGAGATGAGCATCTGGCTAGTTCATGTTATTTCTCATGATGCTTCAGTTAATCTCTTTGCTCGTCCCCTGGACTCGGATCCAGACCTCGATGAGCTGAGCGAAGGTTCCATCTTCGACGCTAGGTGAATCAAGATATCCGTGGAGTTATGGCATTTGGAACGTCGAGTAGAATTTGTTATTCCTCGATCCGATAATTCGAGGATTACATTCAAATGTCGATATCATAACTAGTGTCCTTTTCTACTACGTGCATCGCAGCAGGGTGGATTTTGGTTTGTCCGCAAGTTCGATACTATACATACTTGCGCACAGAACCTAGTTAATATCGGAGTAAGGAAGGTGAATGCCCGTGTAATTGCAGCACACATATCACGAAAAATACGCAAAGACGGTGAAGTGCTAAAGCCGAGGTCCATTATGGCTGATTTGCAGCGAGAGTACGGTGTACACGTTACATATAGTGTAGCAATGCGAGCCCGTAATAGGGCGATCGAGATGATATACGGTGGACATGAAGAATCATTTCAGCTACTACCGAGTTATCTGCATATGTTACGGATGAGCAATCCCGGTTCGATGACTGACTTAGATATTGGATCAGATGGTGGTTCTGTCACCTCTTTATCGCGCTCGATTTATGCAGATTGGCGTACACATTGTGCCTCCGACCCGTGATTGTAGTGGACGGTACGCACTTGAAGGGCCGCAATAAAGGTATATTATTTGTTTCCGTGACAAAGGACGACAACGAGCAAGTTTTTCCATTAGCTTATGGAATTGGTCCGATCGAGAATGATGTCTCATGGACTTGGTTTCTGTCTCGACTACAAACTGCTTATGGATCAAATTCAGAGATGTTGATTGTTTCAAATGCCCATGTCAGTATAATGAATGCGGTCAAGTGTGTCTACCCTGATGCAGCACACGGATTATGCTACTACCATCTCTTGAAAAAATCACCCGTTTGGGCAACCATCCGCAGTTATTCCATAAAGCCGCTTATGCGTACCAAGATGCATACTTTGAAAAAGCGATGGCTATGTTAAAGTCTCTCGTCAAGGCCGATGGTAGTGGCGCATATACCAAGTTGGTGGAGGTTGGAGTGAATAAGTGGGCTAGATCACAGTGCCCCATTAGGCTCTACAGTTTTATGACATCGAACATTGCCGAATCATTCAATTCTTGATTATTGTGGGCTAGAGGATTGCCAATTTGCTCAATGATTGAGGCAATCCGTCACATTACAGAAAAATGGTTCGATGAGAGACATGAAGTAGCAAAGAGGTACGCGGCTGAATTGACCCCTAAAGCAGCGCGTAAGATCATGGTATCAATGGAAATATCACGCAGATACGATGTAGTGCCCTCATCAGACTCCACTTTCAAAGTCAAGCACGGAAGCAAAACATTCAGAGTGAATCTCAATACGCAATCGTGTGTGTGTTTGGAGTGAGACATGGATATGATACCGTGTTCTCATGCTGTTGCAGCTATATGGTACGAATTTAAGTTTAATTATGTTAATTTTTTTGATCAAATTGATTTCACTTACATATAATTGATTATATAAATCAGCTCGTGTCGTGAGATGTTTGGTCAATCTTTTTAGTCATAAAGGTCACCATATATCTAACTATGTGGGGGAGTACTACCATTCTGCAAAGCTAGCCGAAGCACACTCGTATCGAATCAATCCTGTTCAGCCACAGTCTAGTTGGACTGTTCCTCCAGATGTTGCTGGAATTACAGTTATGCCTTCTAATAGAGTCCGCCAGGCTGGGCGCCCGAAAGTGGGTCGATATCGTCATCCAACAGAAGTGGGATCGAGTAGTAGAAGTCGTGCACCACGGACATGTTGTGTGGTAATGCATCTCATACGCGTCGGAAGTGTCCTTACTTGTCAAGAGACGAGTGACATTGTAATGAAAACACTTATTCATGTAAAGACATTATTAACATTATTATCCACATCATCATTGTTATTTGTTATTGATATGAAGAAATTAATCAATTATCGATAATATCTGACCAAGAATCTATTAAATTGAAGATTGAAATTGAAATGAAATTGAATTGAATTGAAATTGAAATTGAAGATCAGATTAAAATTAATCCATTGTCGATAAGATAATATAACTAAGAATCTATTACATGAGATAAAATAAAAAAAATCATTACATAGTATATGCTACTTTCTGCTAGTCGACGCTCCTCCTTTCGGCTTCTTATATGGCTCACATAACTCATATATACTACCACCTATTTTCTTTCTATATGCTAAAACATTCGCCATACCCCATTCGATGCTCGGTGAACCAGAAATAAGACGTTCTACAGTCATGCACGCAAATGGACCATCACTGACATCATCGTCCTGGTCAAATATCTCTGAAGATTCAGCTGGTATAATAATCGCATCATTGTTCCATGGTGGTATTTGGTGGGAGTTATTATCGAACCATCTAGAGTAGCTCAAAAAATGCCGCAATAATTTATTCAGGCACACCAAGTCCATCATCCTCGCATCCAATTGATCCTTGTCCATCATCCAACATTGCGAGTCAAACAGCACGCAATGACCCGAGTGCATATCCACGCGACATATCACGAAATGCCGCTCGATGACGCATGACATGATGATCTATAAAAATTAATATTTAGAGAAAATAAACAAGAAAAAATTCAATTTTTGTAACTTATTGTATTAAATAGGTTACCTGCGTGGCATGTATCCATGATCTTTGACCGACAAAGCCGAGGACAACTGCAGCCCAATGCGCTGATGGCCTCCATGCCATAACAATGTTTTCAGGGGTAATCAACAATGGTCCCTCATGCGGGTCTTGAATCATGGACGTAAGCGTTGCGTATACCTCGAACCATGAATTTTGCAGAAACGTCTATTCAACATTGAAAATTAATTAATTCCAGATACTACACATATATAATATATATTGATTGTATTAAAGACAAAATACTTACGAAAAAACCAGTATCAATGATGATTGTGTTATGACAATCCACCTCATCCAATAAGTCGACCCCGGCATCGAGTCTCATCCTCAAATGCATCATGAATAGATCGACTGTCTGCAAAATTATTTTAGGGATACATATCGATATAAGTAGATGTACTTCAAAAAAACGAAGCATATTGTATAAAACGTACTTACCCAAACATCAAAATGCATCTCTGCTATTTCGATACACACGAAAAATCGTTGATGGATTATCCTATCAGTACCCCGAACAACCATAGATGCATTCTTTCTTGTCAAGAAACGCTCGTACTACATCAATACATCGTCGGGAATTGGACGTGGGATCGGACTATTAACAAACGGTGACCTCATTGCACGAAGGTCTCCGTGCTCGTTCACCTCTCCTGACTTCCAACTACAAACATTTAAGCATATGAGTCGCTGTAAAATGAAAAACATAACAAATATAATGAAATACTATAAACTGCCAAATATGAGACTTAATAGTTACATGTTGCTCCAACTGTTGTTGCATAGGCTCGAAAATCTGTCTCACGACGTTCTGAGGCGTCAGATCACTAAATAGGTCCAGTCCCGGCATGGAATGACGAGCCGGCTCTTCATGAGATGCAGTTCCAGGACTGGTACCATGGATCTGGGGAGAGTAGCGGGGAGGGGTTATCATCTGGCGATGTAGGGCGGCTCACCGCTCAATATGTCCACTGTCTCGAGGGACATCGCACTTGCTCTGCTCCTGACCTTCATCTCTCGTCGTCGTCGTCGGAAGATTCATGGCCCGAGGTGCGGGTGTATACGTATCAGTGCTATGTGCGTAACCACATCGAGTCTTCTCTAAGAAACTTTCAAACCACTTCTTCATCTTTGGAATCCACTTTTCTCGATAGACTTTCGACGCGTTGCCGCCGCTCGTCTTCACTCTCCGAATAGATTCACGGATCCAACGACGATCGACGGAACTAAGACGTCGGAGGTGCTCACCAACACTGCTCGATGAAGAAGAAGTTGTCTGCCTGACATGTTTCCTCGTATCCCGTCTCTCAACAGATGGACGGCTATCCACATATGTCCACTGCGGCTCCTCAGCAACCGCAATCTCAACGAACTCAGCCGACGATGTCCTATGGCTGCGTCTTGAATGTGAAGGCTCTGAGGGCTGCTCTGATGGAGACTCTGAAATATCAGGATCCTGAACAAACTGTGGATCTCTCCTCGGAACTCGACGTCTACGTCGAGGCTCATCCACCGGATGAGACACCCCTGATACAGCACGACGAGAAGGGAAATGTTGTCCCTCTCTCAAAGGATTTGACGGTGTCAGAAAATTCATACCAAGTGGAGAGGAGTATGAGACAGACGCCCAGTAAATGGTGTTAACCTCGAATGAGTCAGGCTCGATCGTTGTGAGATGATAATCGACCTACAATAAATTGAAAGATATTATTTAATATTCTAATAAATACAATACATCATACATGATTTAAAATTTAATAAAATTCAAGACTCTTGCTCAAAAGAGGTTGTAAAGTCTTGGTGAGCCTACTCTTGAACTTCCACCTCAACAATCTTGGATGTGCTGTGGGGTTGACGTACTTCCCAGCTATAATTCCCAAGTCTGGTATAATCTCAAGTGACCAAACATATAGTGCCCAGACTGGTCCTTAAAAGTGGTACTTAGCATTTGGTTGACAATGTGTCGTATAGTATCTCAATACCTGGTAAGAGTATGTCCCCACGAAAATCGGTAAAACGCCTCCAGATCGTCAACCAATGCCCAAACCCAATCAGCTATTACCTTGCCCGATTCATACCCAAATAAGAATCCATAGAGGAGAATAACGTGGGCCACACGTAAATATAAACTAAGATCTACAACATTAACATCATCACTACAAAATCTATCTAATAGATTACCTAATGTAATCTGTCTGCCTTGACAAAAAATCCTATATACCTCAACGTTGCTCAAGTCGTAGTCTAATGTGGGATCAAATGATGATGTCCCAAATTGCAAGCCGGTGACTAGAGCATAATCCCTAATGGAAAACATATATTTCTTCTATTGATGAAAAACCACATTTCCGGTTGCGTAGGTTCTATTTGACAGGAGACTATATGGTGCAAAGATAAACTAGATTTAGACCCGGAAATCCAATCAATCATATTCCAAAGCAACCCCCCTTAAATATATTTAGCAACTCTTCGCCGCCCTTATCTAGCAACACATTCTTAATATACTTAAAATGTTTTGTCCTATAATATGTCTTTACATTCGCCAGAACATTTATCTTAGTAGGCCTCAAGAAAACAGGAACGACCTACAATTATATCAATGCCACATATTACACAACGTACAACAAACCAACAAACTACTACAATAATTATTACATATCCACTACAACATAATTGAGAAGCATAATGAACAATATTTAACAGAAAACAATATTTATCCAAAATAAATATGTCATTAGGTCAAAATAAATATGTCATTAATGCCACAAAACATACATTCCATTAACACCATTAACAATATTTATTCATATTTATCCAAAATACGCAAAATATGGTTTCGCCCATACAATATGTATTCAAATTTATCCAAAATAAGCAAAATAAGCAAACATACATTTTATTAACATTCCATACACAATATTTATTCATATTTATTTATTCATATCCAAAATCTATATTTATTCAAAATAATATGCATGAAAACATACCGGTAAGTCCGACATATTGTCACTCATTCCTTCGAAAATACTGAGCAAAATATGGTTTCGCCCTAATTATTAGAAAATTGAATTAATAACTAATTATTAGAAAATTCAAATAATACAAACGCGCGTAATATAAAGTGGAAATTCTGGAAATTGAAAATTTAAATAATACAAATTGAAAATATAAACTGGAAATTGAATTAATTTCCTATCTCCGGTCGAGGGAGGCTTCTCTCCGCTCGAGCGGAGAGAAGCCTTCCTCGATCGGAGACAGCGTTTGTCGACCGGAGATAGAAAATTAATTCAATTTCAAGATATAACGCGTTGTTTTCGGTCGAAAAACACTGTCTCCGATCGAGGAAGGCTTCTTTCCACTCGAGCGGAGAGAAGCCTTCCTCGACCGGAGACATCGTTTGTCGATCGGAGATAGGAAATTAATTCAATTTCAAAATATAACGCGTTGTTTCCGGTTGAAATTCGTTGTTTCCGATCGACCGGAGACAACGAATTTCGATCGGAAACAATACTTCTCCGACCATAAACTTCATTTTTCGCGACCGGAGATACATACTCGATGGGAATTTCAATTTTTTGGTACAAGAAAGAGCTCCGAGGAAACAACAAGTAACATGTATATATTGAACAAAAATACAGATTTTTGGCCTGAAAATACGAGAATTACCTCCGGATCTCCGTTGTTTTTCACGAGAATGGGAAGAAATGGAAATTCTGCAATATCTCTCTTCTTATCTTTCGAAATTCACGGGAATGTGAATGGAAATTGCGAGAAGGGTGTTTCAAATTTTTAAAACTCAGTATAAAGAAAGAAAGTCAGAAGGGAGCAAAAGAAGTCAAAAAGGAAACTGAAATCTGCAAAAATCGGTTGAGTGTAGTAAATTTTGTTAATGAAGTCAGAAGAATCTCTAAATTTGCACAGAAAAAAAGAATCAGATTCTTTCTCTCTCACATCACTTTACAAAAGATATATTAATTTAATGAATTGGGTATGAGGTGTAGTAAATTTTGTTAATGGATATGAGTGGTATATAATTTCACAAAGATGGGTATATAAGTTTGGCCCCATAAATATATGTGTAAAAGGTAAATAAATCTCATCACAGTTTTAAAGAATCTAGATACAACAGCATTCGTATCTTATATCAGATATATTATATTATTTAATTACCTTTAAAAATTCGAATAAGGCTTTCATAGGTATAATAAAAATGTGAAAGAATACACATTTATCATTGTCAATGATGGATAAATGAATATAAATATGACACTTCTTTTTTCTTTATCATAAGCTTGAACGAGAATCTGTTTAGAAGTTGGAAGCCAAGAAGGAATGAGTGATACAACTAAAGAATCCAACAACATTGCCAAAAATGTGATACACATGGATGATAGAGGGCAAAAGACTGGGTCGGGCCGATTCGGCCGAGCCCATCGGACTTTCATAAGAACCTGGTCGCGTTTGGCCAATCGGAAAATCTATATGGCCAGAAAATAATGAGAATCAACCAGACCAAAAATACAAACAGTGTAAAATTTTCGGGTCAAACTGGCCTAAGCCCACCAGGCTTTTGGTCACTTTGGATAAGTCGACTCAATCCAAAATTCAATCTAGCCTAAAATCTCCAGACCCACACCTATCAAAAATCGGGCTAAGTCGGACTTGTTTTGCTGACTCTGAATGAAAATAACAACTGAGCTAACAGTAGCAAAAAAAAAAATTGTACTACATAAGGTATACATACATGAATATATATATCACACTGGTATGAGGACGGGCATGCATGGACGAAAACGTGCTCAAAATATTAGTAAGTCCAAAAATACATGTGTTTATATTCATTAATCATAAGTTAAGTTGTAGATTCAAAATTTAAGTGAAGTCCAAAATTCTTATATACAAGGGGCCTAAGATCAGGTCCTAACTATTTATTAGTTATAAGAATTGGTCTTAAATTTTAAATAAAGTCCAAATATTTTATAAGGTGGAGTCCCGTCTGATCAAATCTATTTATTGGTTACGAGAGTTGAACCATTTTCTTATTGTTTAAATGCCTTTTATTTTGTCCCATATCTACCAACATATATGTAAGATTTATTTTAAATGAACTTAGAATTAAATAGGAGATGAAAAGTAGTAGTAGCAATGGGCGTGAGAGTTAGATGTGAATAATGCAGGAGGCTTCCAAGTAGCGGCTAAGCCAAGCCAATTCGTTATTTGTCGGTTACTATCTCCTCTCATGGATGCGAATACAACTTACACTTGACAGCAATCAAACAAATTATAAATATAATCAACTAATTATATGCCTCACTTTCCGCTAATTTCAAAAAGTATGTGAAAGAGACGCAATATTTCCTACATAATTTAGCCTCAAAATACACACACTAACTAACTAAAAGTGGGAGTGTCACATGAGAGAGTGATGAACAAATTTCTGTCTCTTTCATATATAAATAATCTTTGCTGAGGTTGGAGAAATTACACTGTCAAACCCTTGTGAACTCTAAGGAAACCCCCAACAGATTAATACCCCACCAGTCACCACCAACAACGTTATATTACATAATTTCCCATCAATCTTACTTTGCATTATGCTTGTCTTTTTACACCCAAAAAAGGTTAAACTATCACTAATATTCTGGCTCGGACTCCTCCTCTCTATTCTATCTATTCACTCCACGTTTAAAATCTGATACATTATATATATATATATTATACTACAAAAATATTAATTCATTTTTTTTGATGAAAAATATATATTAATTCATTAGATATACATTAAAATTCTATTTGATTTCATCTTTGGCTTTCATTGAAAATTTAAATGCCTACTATAGTATACTAACCATGAAAGAATAGTTTTTCGGTTAGTATTAGTTACCCATCCTTTGTTTTTTTACAAGTTTCACGTCGGTTCAAATTATACATATTAAAGAAATATAGAGATTTACTTTTGTAGTATTTATCGATTACCATGATAAATATATACACACAACTAATTATCCAATTTCAAATATTAAATAAGGATAAGATGAAAAGTATATCATAATTCTACTCTAAAATAACGTACTAGGACATTTACTAAAAATAAAAAATAAAAAAGAAGACACATATAAAAGAACTGAAGGATTATATATTATTCTGATATTTCTTACAATTATTCAGTATTAATAATTGATTAATATGCGGTTCATGAATTTAGTTCATGTAAAAATTCATATACCCTACAAAAAGTATACTTTATGTATGCTCAATAAGCACATAATAAATGTTCCTATTATGAAAAATACATCTTTACAGACACTTAGTCTACACATTGGATAAAGTTATGTTTCTCTTTGATGTCATGAGAATCGTAATCGTTACTTTTTGTGTATTGGATAAACTTTCGGTCATTTGCATAGTTTATAAATTACAAAGAAAATGTAAACTAAGTTTGAAAAAAACAGATCTGAATGAGCAAATTAACTAATAGTCAAGTTAGCCATAAAAAACGCAGCTTATACACAGCACAGTCAACATAAAGAAGCTAGAATTAATTTTGGTTAAATTAGATGGTACATAAAATAAGTAGCAATGTTAACATCAACCTGCCACGTGGGGCCTGAGGAAAGAAGCAAGACGAGTAGAGAAGAGGAGGTGAATAACAGTAACAGTATATCACTAATTACTAACATTTAACAGTATCTCAAGACAAGAATTAATACAAGAAGTAAAGGAGCAGTACAACCACAACTGCCAAAGCTCAGGGGTTCCTTGGAGTGGCATTAAAGACTCCTGCATTTCTCCCATCTTCTTCTCCACTGCTACATTGCCCATATTTCTCCCACCATCCACAAACAAACCCTTATTTCAAATAGATTTTATACCCCAAAAAAGCTGTGCACGTATTTCTCTCTATGATTGTGGCTTCAAGAAAATGGGGCACACTTGTCATCTTCTCCACATGACTTTCATCATCATTGTTTTCTCCCTCATCTCTTTCCACGCTCTCATCTCAATCGATTACACCAATCATGGCGTGACCAAAAGTTTTGCTAATCAAGACTCTAAAAGACTCTTTTTGTTCCAGAAATTCAGAGTCTTGCTCGGACTCAAGCCGACAAATGGAGAATTTTCCCATTTCTCGGTATCGCCGGCGCCGGCTCCGTGGCCCGGCATTGCCCCCAGTGTCGCTCCGACTCCTTCTCCTGTGGCGCAGCGGCGCGTGCACCACCGCCACCCGCTCCCGCAGGCCCACAAGGTGCGGAAGAACGGGCGAGGGAGAGGTGGTACGAGAGTTATGACTGCGGTTCTTGCTTCCATCGGAGTTACCTTGGCGCTGTGCGGGGTGGTGATGTTTTTCGGCTGCCTGAAATTCAAGAAACGGTGGAGGAAACAGAGGAGGAGAGGTTTGTCCAAGTTTATAAGCTCTCAGAGCTCAGTGAAAAAGGTAACCTCCGATCCCGGCCCTGATCTTTTCTACCTCAATTCGTTAGAATCTGCTTTGGAACCGGAAAAATGCTGTCTGAAACTGAATCCCACCACCGAAAAAATCTACTCTGACGAGAATGGATTTGATGAGAGAGAAGTGAAACTCAAAGATTCGGGGTCAGAGAGTGGGAGGTTTTCTTCTTCATGTGGAGAGATTACTACTGTGCATGAGATTTCGGAGTGTGTGAAGCACGAGCGTGACGATGGCTCTACTTCTTCCTGCGGCGAACAAATAATTCCCGAGGAAATTCACAAATTTGATGATAAAATTGTTCGTGTTGAAGCAAATTCAGATGACGATGATGATGAATCTTTCCACTCATTTTGTGATTCACAAACGAGGCTTTCCAATGCTTCAGCTTCCAGCGTGGGCGAAACCTCAGAAAATATGTCACACGAAGAAATCAAGGAAGCCCATTGTTCTACTTCTACCGCTGCCTCAAAAAATCAACCACCGCCTCCGCCTTCGCTGCCAGCATTTCATACAGAATCCAAATCTCTTACCTCATCCACATTACTAAGTAGGTTACCGGTCTCATCCTCTGCTGCTGCTCCACCTCCTCCACCATGTCCACCTCCACTGTCCAACGGCAATGCTAAAGCGCCGCCCCTCCGCCTTCGCTCGGCTCACAACAAGTGCCGTTGGGTAAAGATGGGTCTCCGTTGCCAAAGCTCAAACCACTCCACTGGGACAAAGTCAGAGCCGCCCCAAATCGCTCGACAGTATGGGATAAGATGCGGTCTAGTTCATTCGAGTAAGCATTGCATATTTTATTTTTATTTTATTTTGAGAGGAAGACATGTCATTTTACTCCATCACAAATCCTTCTAACTTGGTTGTTCTTGAAAATTTTGTTATTTATGTTGCAGATTTGATGAGGAAATGATCGAATCACTTTTCGGTTACAACCTCCAAAATTCTATGAAGAATGAGGAAGCCAAGAGCAAAACTCCATCTCCAAGCAAGCACGTGCTCGAGCCCAAGAGACTGCACAACATAACCATACTTTCCAAGGCCTTGAACGTCAGCGCTGAGCAAGTCTGCGGCGCATTAATCCGAGGTATGTTGATAGCCTTGGTCATTAAAACAAGTAGTTTAATTTTGAGATGAGCATTTTAAACGAGATGTTTCGAGAACAGGGGAAGGCCTGTCGTTGCAAGATTTGGAAGCACTGTCGAAGATGGTGCCGACCAAGGAAGAAGAGGCGAAGCTCGCAAACTACAAAGGCGACGTATTCGAACTGGGGTCCGCGGAGAAGCTGGTTAAGGCCATGATCCAAATACCGTTTGCTTTTGCAAGAATAGAAGCAATGCTCTACAGGGAAACCTTCCAAGACGAAGTTCTTCATCTCAAGAAATCATTCTCAATACTCGAGGTTACATTACGAATCTCATCTCAAACTATTCAAATTAACCTTATCATCTGGTTTGTGTGAGATCGTTTCTTGTTTAGTTTTATCATATCATGCTTTTATAGTATCGACACAAGAACGACCATACACACACAAATTGCCATTTGCCAGCCCTATCAAATTCCATCTCAAGATAACAAGTCATGACAAACCTTTTCCTCTGTTACTAGGAAGCATGCAAGGAGCTGAGATCAAGCCGGCTCTTCCTCAAGCTCCTCGAGGCGGTGCTCAAGACCGGAAACAGGATGAACATCGGCACCATAAGAGGCGGCGCTCGGGCCTTCAAGCTCGATGCCCTCCTCAAGCTCTCCGACGTGAAGGGCACTGATGGCAAGACAACGCTCCTCCACTTCGTGGTCCAGGAGATCATCCGGTCCGAGGGGATACGCGTCTCTGACAGCATCATGGGCAAGATCCAACAGAGGGGTAGGAACGAGGACAAGGAGGAGGGCTACCGGAGGATGGGGCTGGACCTTGTCTCCGGCCTCACCACTGAGCTTTGCAACGCCAAGAAGACGGCCACCATCGATCTGGATGTGCTTGCAAGCTCGGTGGCGAAT
This sequence comes from Salvia rosmarinus, assembly GCA_036937905.1. Classification (NCBI taxonomy): domain Eukaryota; kingdom Viridiplantae; phylum Streptophyta; class Magnoliopsida; order Lamiales; family Lamiaceae; genus Salvia; species Salvia rosmarinus. The sequence continues at coordinate 44,203,220 of CM072818.1, read as the reverse complement.
CTAACGGAGGGCATGCACCGGCTGCAGGGGCTCGTTGGGAAGGAGACGATCGTGAAGGACAGGGATGGGGGTTTCGTGGGCTCGATGAGGACGTTTTTGAGAGACGGGGAGAGGAAGCTAAGGGAGCTGCAAGGAGAGGAGAATAGAGTGCTGCTGCATGTGAGAGAGATAACAGAGTATTTTCATGGAGATGTGAGTAAAGATGAGTCGAATCCATTGAGGATTTTTGTGATCGTGAGGGATTTCTTGAGCATGTTGGACCATGTTTGCAAGGAGCTAAGGAGCTCGAAAGCGCCGCAGTGTCCGAATCCTCTTGCTCCGTTCAGATAGATTAGGATTTTGTTGCCTTTTTTTTTGGTTTGTTTATAGTGTTGATGTTGATTTGTTGGATGAAATATTTGAGTAACATATTTCCAAACTCTAAACACAAAGAGTTTTTCCTTTTCCTACTTGCAGTTGTGAATTTTGCATGAAAACCTGACCAAGTTTATAGATGGACCGTGTGACTTGCTATTAATATTGATTGATAATTTAGTTGAAATGTAATTGTTCTTAATAGGTACCATGCAATGTTTATTGGTCCATAGTTATAAATATCAAGTTGTATTCTCGGTTTTAGGCAATCAATAAAAATATAATTAAATTCTTCTCGAAAGTAGAGGGAAAATGAATAGGCACACACGTGAAGTTGTGTGACGATACGATTTCCTAATCAAAATCGCAACACTTACTGTGACCAAGCTTTACCAATATATTTTGGAAGATAACGATCTTTCTTTATATTCAGTATCAAATAAATTCACTCCAAATATAATTACATGATATATTCAATGGGTAATTCCAAATTCGGACTACCACATGAATACCTAGTGTTATAGGAACATCCGATTCTTTGATTTTTAAAACCCATTTGTCTAAGACATCCTCGTTCACATGAACAAAGTGTTGAAGAAAATTTGAGTCCTATTGACGTATCCTAATTAGAGATATATATATATATATATATATTATATTAGTAATAAAGTGTGTAATGTTAAATACAATATATGAGATTTTAGAGTGGACTAGTCGCGTTTATTTGACTTTTAGAATATTATGGCACGTGTGCGGTATTAGTTTTTGACATGTCATCACTTATACTTCAGAACCTACGCCATCATTCCTCTACTAATTCTCCTGATAACGATATATGCATTTATTTGTCGGCTTTATCACTTTTTCAAATAATTTGAAATCCCAATGCCCCTTTATTTTTAATCTAATAATTGAGATATTACCAACTTAAATCACGAAAATCCAATAAAAGTATGAAATGTAAAATTAATCAATTATCATATTTGGCTAAGAAAGTCAACATAGTTTCATCACCCATCAAAACTTGTCTTTGTGACAAGTGATGGTACTTGCTGATGTTGGACATATACTTGGATTTTAACTAGTATTATATTATGCATGTGACAGCTACAATATTATGTTTTTTCTTGTAGATCTGACGCTTCAGTCTTCAAATTTTATTGAGCGACAATTTTACGTCACGCCTTGCCCTATTATTTGACTGAATACAAAAATTCATGTATATCATTTATTGTTAAGATAATTATCATTTATATTAAAAAAAATTATTTATTTTTTGCTTTATAATTTAAAAAAATATCATTTGTATATTGAAAAAAATATTATTTATACTAAAGAAAAAAGTGTCAAAATCCAAATATGCATGTACTGTGAATTTTCTTTTTACATCAAATTTGTTTCTGGTCCACCGATAATTTAATTTCCATCTTTAACATAAGTAGCGGCCGACATCTTAGGTGGTCTTATTTTAAATGGATGACTTTCTTTTTTAAGATAATAAAGTATAATAAATTAATAAGTATGGGTAAAATAGTTTCTTTTAATAGGGGGATGGTTGTGGGGATCGAAATTTTAACTCTCGCTCTTAGATAAGTGATGAATATTTTAGAAGATGTTTACTTTTCTAACGATACGATAAATAAATAAAAATAATTTAAGTTAACTTATCGTTTAGTTTAATAGATTGATGATGGATTGAACAATTTTGAATTTATTTAATAATTTTATCTTTCAAATATTCAATCTCATGTTTTATCAATCTATCTTATTATATAACTATGATATGGATGCAATTTTTTTTTTTGAAATGCTAAAAAAATAAACATTGTCAAATATAATTCACAAGAAATAAAATTATCAACCTTTTTTGAACTATATCAATCAGCATTACTTCATTACTTAATCCAAAAACTTACATCTATACTTCATATGTTCTTTTTTAAGTATCATCAGTCGTCAAATCGCACAAACTAATGAAATATGTAAATTTATATTTATAATCTTATTAATTATCATGATAAATGTATTCATATAACTAATTATCAAATTTTAAAAGTATTAAATAAGGATAAATATGAAATATATTATAATTTTACTATCAAATTGTAAATTAGGACACTTATTAAAAACAAAAATAAGTTAATAGGACACTTCAAAAAACGGAGGAAATACATTACATGTAGGGATGAGATCAATTTTTTTTCTCTTTGATAACTCAGAAATCATGCATTCTTTATTTTTATATAACAATGTTGCTTTACATAATAATGTTTTTTTTTGTAAATATATTTTTATATATTACGATAATACTTTCTTAGGTCAAATAATACATAAATTTTAAAGATTGCATCATGATGGACTGTAATCTGAGACATTTGACATCATACATTAACCACTAGGGATGTGGAATGGTTTGGGTTCGATTAACCTAACCAAAATTTCAATAAATTTTAAAACCAAAACGTTTATTAAGTTCGATTAATCGAAAATTGTACTGGTTAGTGCGGTTCGATTTTTGGTTAATCAAAAAATCGAAAAAGAACATAGAACTTTTTAATTTTTCTTACCCAACTACATTAAACATTCTAAATATTATATGGTTATGATTAAACTAAATTTATGATAAATTAATTATTGCTTTATTTTTAATTTTACACGATGACTTCAAATAATTTATTTACTTCCATATATTAATTAACTACTCAATCTATCATGCATATGATTTAAAGTTATGATACTCTACAACTACAACTAATTACAAGTTTTCTAGCCACTAAAAAAAACCACATGCTCACTGTACACAAATCTATTATTTTATTTTCTGATAATTCTTTTAATTTTATATACAAGCTTTTATTTGTTAATCTTTTATGATGAGAACATAATTGAAAAAAGAAAAAGAAAAAATAATTATTCAGTTTTTCGGTTATTAACCGTTCGATATCAGTTAACCGAAAAAAATATATTTTACAACAAATCGAACCGCAAATTGATATATATATATATATATATATATATATATATATATATATATATATACACACACACATAATGTTCGGTTAATCAAACATGATGCGAGTTCGATTCGGTTCGGTATTAACCGAAACTAAAAACCATTTCCCTAGCTCTATTAATCACTCTACTATTAAGTCAACACACACATAATAACACTTCTTTTATAACAATCTTAGATCATATAAACATTAGCACAAAACTCTCGTACATCAGTCTGCATGATGTGGACGGATAAAATTATCATTTGTTGTTAAGAAAAGTATAGTTTACATTGAAAAAAGTATTATTATTTTTGTCTTATAATTATAAAGTATTATTTATATTAAAGAAAAATATCAATGTTCGCACAGAAGACCACCTAAAATATTAGTGATCCAAATATCCTTAATTAGTTTAGGGGGATTATTTGATCCTGATACATTTTACCTGTCCCCAAATAAGTATCCTAGTTTGAATATAGTTTTTCTCCGAATAAATATTATATTTTAAAATTCTATATAGAAATGATATCAAACTATCGAATTTATCATTATTTAATTTTCTTGCAGCACTGTAATTTTGCAGATTCTTCATATTATATATAATAGTTAGAGGTAAAATAAGTAAATTTGCCGGGGCCGAAAACACTTATTCAACATCATAGAAATTACAATATATGTGCATATCTACAATGAGAATGAAATGATGCTCCTTTCCAATATACACACATCACTTATGCGTCAAAAGAGAGAAGAAAACAAACATGTTGTGAAAATCATAACCAATTGAAATACACACAATATATGTTCCTCTTATCCTCTGAAACTGGGTCGTCATGGCCTGTCTAATTGCATTTGTCGCCTATGTCCAAACTGCAAAAGCGTATAAAATTACTCTGATTTTGATGCATCAATTCGAAATCGAGTGGTGCTCCATATATGTATGGGACTCATGCTTGCAAAAATTGTCCCTACTTTTCCAGTTGGTGTATCAAGAAGAATATATTATAATGATTGCATAGAGTACGAGACAAAATGAAATGAGGTGGTCTCATGTGCTTGTTTCAACCTAGTTGTTCTCTAAGTCGCTTGTAATTGTACGAGATCCCTATAGAGAGGTAAGGTCGACCCAGTCGTATTCTCAATGAAGGCTTAACAGGGCTATGGTTTTATGTCATGCACAAAAACAGAAAAGAAACTAACGTCCTGATATAAAGATAGCTATCACGGAACAGATAAAAACAGGAAAGAAAAGAAAGCAGGAAAAGGGGTATACTTGGCCAACAAGAGGAATAGACAGATACATGGAAGTAGAGACGGTGTTCTAAGGTTCAAACTCTATCATCGCTATCAATAAGCCAACGACCGATGCACAGTACAGTAACTACCCACGTTTTATCACCTAGCGTTCAACATAAACTAGCATCTCGACCCCGTCTATGCTAGATCCGTAATCAATGATAAACTAGCCTCTCAACCTCATTCGTCATCAAACTACGAAGGATAATCAACACAAATGCACACGATAACAAACACATATCCCATATATTAATCACTCAACAACAAACTAGTCTCTCGACCCCACTTATCATCAAACTTATATTCAACATAAATCTGCTATCGTATTAATTCATAATAAAACATAAGCACATAATCAAACTATACTATTCTTTCAAGCCCGTGTATTAAAATCATGAATTAACCAATTTATAAGGACAAGAAATCGCAAATCATCAACACAACAATCACGATTCAAGATAAGAACAAATCCAACATTTATTTCATTATAAATCGATAATTTGTTCTCATGGTAGAAATTAATCCCATAACAATTACATAGACATAATGAAACGAGAAAAACTTACAAACCAATCATTGACGAATTCGTCATCCAAAAATTTGGAATCGCTCAATTCAGTTGTTAATCCAAGCTCATGAACTTAAAAGAAAGAAAAGAAAAAGGAAGAAGAAATTTGTGTGTAGAATTGTTGGAGAAGAGGCGGCTATTCCCCCTTTTATAAAACCCTTCCAAAGCCCACAAAAATACACTGAATTGGGCCTAAAATAGCCCGCCTAACGTCGGACGGGGTGAAGCCGACGGCCGGCACTATGGTTCACGGGGTGTGAGACAAGAGATGAGAGGCGAGGCCGGCGCTGGGATGTAGGTGGGGTAAGGCGAGAGACAAGAGGCGAGCCCGACGCTGGGGGACGTGGCCGGCACTGGGATGGATGTGTGGGGGCTGAGGCTAGTGCTGCCTGAGCTGGGGTACACGGTGGGGTAAGGCGAGAGGTGAGGCCGACGCTGGGACGGACGTTTGCGGGGGATGAGGCCGGTGTCGGGGTAGTGGCACCCAGTGCTCGCTGGGTGCGAGCGCATTCCTGTGCGCGACTTTGTTGTTTCGCTTCGTTCTCCCTCGTTCGAACTCCAAATTGCAATCTGTTTGCGCCTACGGACTCTTATCGAGATGTTATTCAACATAGTATAATTTTCACATCCATCCTTGTCAGATCCATTTCGTCCCGTTTAACGCCGTTTTCTACAAAACTTCGAAACAAACCAAATAAGTCTGAATCGATAAATATTAATCAAAACAACGACAAAGATAGAACAAACCACAAGAAACAGCAAGCATAAACACACCAAGAATAAGCACAAAATCATACTAAACACGGACGTCCGCATATATGAACAATGATACTTTTCTTCAACATAAATGATATTTTTTTCAATATAAATGATACTTTTATTAGGAACAGATAATACTTTGTCCATCTGCACCGTGCAGATGGATTTACGAGAGTTTTTGTTTAATAAAATTGTGTTATGAGGCTTTGCTTGTAAACATATTTCAAAACTTAATTCACTAACCTTGTTTGTTATTTTGTAAGTCCATCTCTGTATGTCGTGGAAAACCCCGCTACTATATCTGTAATGGGTAAACTCAGTTTACAAAATAAATTAGATGTGATAAATTTAAACTTAAAGAGGCATTGCTAAAATTCAAACATGAGACTTTCAGGTTCATAAATACATATCTTGTCATTCGACCATTCTAGAACATAAACTTGTCATTCTGACCATTCCAAAACAGGTTTCATTAAATACATGATGACAGAGCAACTATCACCCCTGTCTTAATTTTTAGTAATGAAATTTCATACCTAATTAAGACACCTCCACATATTAACTTCATTGCGAATATATTTAGAACTAACTTTTGGTAAACAAATTTTTGTTGATTCTAAACCTATAAATTTTGTCATATATCTACATGGAACTCGGAAGTACTTTTCTGATTATTTTTTTTTCATATCAGGAGACTTTATTTGGTTTGGATTTTTCTGTAACGAAATAATGCAGCATTCTTCAAATCAAATAAAAACTAAACAAAAATGGAACATTTTGAGATCGAGTAATATGCTGTTTATACATAATATACGAACATTTTGAGATCGAGTAATGCTGTTTATACATAATATACGATAAATATTTTGAGGGCATTATGTATATACATATATTATGTATGTTTAGCACTACCTTTTTAGATATTGAATTAAGCTGATATTTTCCTACTTATCGGCTAAGGATATTGAAGGGAAATTACATTTCACATAATCAGTATTAATGGAAGGATAATATCTAATTATACAAAATTACTATAGTATCCAATTAGATATATACATACAAATAGCATTACTCTTACAAACGTACAATACAGGTTTGGTTGGTTTCAAATACAGAATAGACTAGAATACTGGTTTGGTCTATCTTATGAACTGGCTATTTCGGCCCACTGGGCTTGATACATTTTGTGTGTTGACTTTCTTATTTACGCGTATCATTCAACATTCATGTGTCACGTATATATCTATAGTCCCAGGGACGGATCCAGAAATTGATGATGGGGTGGGCTGAAAATAAATACTTCGGAGTATTAAATATCATAAATGTTAAAATATTTCTATGTTTTCATAAGTTGTCTCATGAGATTTCAATATACAAAATCCATCAATAATTGAGTTTATATTTATATTTTAATAAAATTTCTTTCAATATAAACTCTTCTTTAACCTAAATTTTAGAAATCCATCAACCAAACCATTGACAAAATTTGGCTGCGATTAAACTTGAACTTTGACAGCTTCGAATGGGCAGAGAGCAATATCAGCAAACACTTGAGCAGATCAAATATGAGGAAGAATATGACACCTTTGTTTGGTTAATTTTCCCGACTCGTATGAATCTTTGAGGATTTAGAAAAATAGGGTATTCTAAAAGAATCAATATACGTCGTTCAAAATATTAGGCACACAACAATATGGAGACACAAAATTTTAGCGTGGAAAACCTCTTAAAATGAAAGAGAGGAAAAACATAACGGGACTACTAGAGTTGTTTAAATCCACTATAATCAACAATGGAAAAGTACACAATCTTCTCTAAATTATATTAGAGGCATACAAAATATCATATACTCGAAAATAAGCACATCAAGATGTATGGAATCAAAATCGAGCAAAGATCAATAAAAATATTACCAGAAATTCTCCTCTATTCAGATCGAAAAAACCCGACTTTCGAAACTCAAAATCCGATCTCCACCATCCAAAACGTTGGCCTAGATGCTTTGAAGCTTCTATCCGAAAATCACAATGATCTAACGGTTCAATCCCCAGGAAACGAAATTTTTCTGAAGCTGCGCACTGAAAATCCGAGAGGAAAAAAAACTATGAATTTATCTGTTTGGCTACTTCAATTTCTCCTTCAAAATGGTGGTTGACCTTTTCATTCTTATAACCTTCTCATGGGTAAAAATATAAGAAAATCCAACAATAACAATTTTGTTTTAATTTTTAATTATTTTGACCTGGCTAATTTTGAATTTGACTTAATATAATACATAAATGGAAGAAAAATTTGGGGTTGCCATCAATGGAGCCCGTGCAGCTTACCCCTAAATCCGCCTCAGATAGCCCCCAACTTATATACCCATATTTGATAATGTCTATACAATTTATACCCATTTTTAAAAAGGTTATTGGTACATAAATACATCAACTTTGGGTAAATTTTGGTTTTTTTCACGAACTTTAAAACTTGTCACAAAATACACAAACTTAATGACTTTAGTGTTTTTACCATGATTTCAAATACAGGCCAAATTATATCTGACTTGGCATCTCAAAAATTTATTATAGACTAAACGGTTTAGTGATATAAACGACATCGTAGAGAGAATATATAAAGCATCGTTGTTCCATCATAATAAATAAGATTTTTTTATTTTTAGGATTCATCACATCAACCATAATTACAAAAATCAAGTCTTCTCGTTTGTTTTATCGCCTGGTTCTAGTTGGGATCAAAACAATCGATATCCTCTCTCCACGATATCGTTTATATCACTGACCATTTTGTCCATGGTTTAAAATATCAAGTCAGATTTAATCTGGCTTAAATTTGAAACCATCGTAAAACCTGTAGGGAAATCTGATTTTAACTCTCTCACGAGGATCTATCTTGGATGTTTAATTCACCATACATTGATTATTTACCTAGCATGCATCTATATAATTAATTGCAACACATAGATGTTTTCTCGTGTTCACCTACGAATTTGTCAGAGAAGAAATTGGATCAAGACTCGTGCTTTGATCTTCTGGACTGTGTCCCGTTTGCCAAAACTCCAATGCCGAGTGAGAGAAATCTATGAAGAGTACTGCAAAAATTCGTCTTCTTCCTCACTATGAAAAACTCGAAAATCCCAACTATGAATAGTATAATTTTCGAAACTTTCTCACTTAGGATTATGGTTTTTGATTTTCTCTCACTTTATATTTATAATGCAACCCTAGAATCCTATCAGGATAGGATCTCTGCATATCTAATAAATATAATCATATCTCTTTAGATAGAGAGGATCAAAATAGAGTCCCAATGAGACTCTTATTGAGGTGGACGAATTCTTGGCAGCTCAAGGCCTTGATGGGCCAGCCCAGGGATCAAATGCAAGGAATAAAGATGGCCTCAAATAAATAAATTATCTTATGTTCAGCCTAGAACATAAATTAATTCATAAACATTTATTCATGCAACTAGATAATAAATGCTGACTTACCCCTTTATTTGCGAAGTTGAGTTGGGCTTGCACTTAGACTTCACGAACCCCGTATTTAAGATATCGCACGTCCATTAATTATTTATAACGTTCTGACCGCTTAAAATAATTAATCTCTTTAATTCCTTAAGTAGTATCACTCAACCTTGTTATTGTACTTGAGATAACTCAACCTAGAGGGTTTAGTACAATAAACCTTTTGAGCTCCTTAAGGGGACGTCATCATCCTAAACGGATACGGTGACTCGATACAGGCAACTAGCATGACATACAAGCACTGCCACCACCCAAGATGCAAGAGAATATTGGGTTATCTCATGTAACCTCACCCATGACAAGTCAAAATGATGGTCAGTAACTCATACTCACCTAATACCTTATCGAGGTTTAGATCAACGTAAAATCACCGAGATCTAGGTTATTCACGACGATCAGATGGAAGAACTCATCTCACTGTGATCCATCAATACGTCAGAGACGTACCAGTATAGACAATCAACCAAGTCAAGTCACTTCTTATCTATACCGCAGCCCATTCCGACAACTCGTCCTAAAGTTATCTCAGTTGTGATCCTTTTAATATCTCATTAAGCTTGACCAATATACATACTTCTGTGATCTTCTACACACTATATGATCTAACTTATATACGAGATAAAGGGACATACATATGCAATCAAGTAAACAATTCAGATAGGAGATTGTAATAGTGGTAACAGAAATCATTGTATACAAGCTCAACCAAAATTGCTTCCAGTATACAAATCCAACAATCTCCCACTTATACTAAAGCAAACTTTTAGTATACAATGTGTCTCTCTACTAGCTATTACAAACAACCATCACTTTGCTTTTCCTACTTCTACAAAAGTTTCATTTCTAAGTGGGGGCCATCTTGCGCAATCCAAGTCCTCGAACATGCTAGTCGTAGATTTTTTGTGGCAGGGTTTTCGTGAATGTGTCAGCTAGGTTATCCTCAATACCAATCTTCTCAATCAGCACGTGTCACGCCCCAATTCCCGAGGGAAGGCACGGATGTCGGGGAGTGATTAGGGGTGGGGGTTAAGAAACGGGGAAGAAGGGGGGGATACATAAAGCATACATAATACGAAGATACGATCATAAAATCGGACAGCATCTCCTCTATAACAAGGACACATCCTGAAAGGGAGGGATACGCGAACAATCCACCAACAGAATCATATCGATACCATAACATCAATGAACATAATCTGACTTAATAATAGTAATGCAGAGAAACAAGGTAGCATTACATCCTGTTGACTAGAACGGTCAACCACATAGCATGCTCGTATCGAGACTCACAACATAATAACATAACAAATCTTGTTCCCAATCAGAAAGAAAATAAGGGACAAGAATACATCAACATCAAAGTACGTATATAACACAACATCGCGGAAGCATAGCATGAAGAACCCGCAGCTCCACCCCTCGTCGCCCGTCCAAACCCTCCTCCATCCGTGAAAAGATTTGAAAAGAGTTTGGGGTGAGTACTAGCGACTCAGTGGGGTTTTATCATAAATCAAAAGAATCATGATGCCGTGTTCGAGCACTTACCTTATAAGGTTTTAAAACATAAACCACTTCTAAGTAAGCGTAATAGATTTTTCGTTTTCGATACCGATCCGTTATTACCGTTGTTCTCATCATAGAACCAAAGAACCACGGCTCGGAACGTATCCCGCCAGCCCATCGCATCTCATTCATTCGGCCCGGAACATATCCAGCCAGCCCACAATATCTCGGCCCGAATATATCCAACACCTATGCCCTAACGTATCCGGTGGCTAACTCGGTGTGGACTTCATGGGTCAAATCCCCGTCAGAACCATAACCACCTCATTACCATTTTCGTGTGGACTTCCAGGGTCTATCCCCTTCAGAACCATAACCACGTGTTCGGGGTCTATCCCCTTACGATCAATACTCAAGATGGTGATCAACCCACCGAATAGAGATCCGTGCACAACCATAATAGAACCACATCTCGGATCAGAGAACAATAATAACTTCACCAAAACATTTTACGGCGCACATGTTTTATTTTGAAATATCAGAGTAAATAACTCAAAATAAGCATATATAACCCAACCCGAATGCATTTAAAACGCCAACGGGAGATATCTACGGATCCGATGCCTTCACCGATCGACCTTGGTAGGTACCGGTAACAAGACGGAATAACTTTTGGGGTCACATCCCACAAAGCAAAGCAACATCGTGATCCAAACGAAGATCGAGAAAAACTAGGTTTTCGACTTTCTCAACCCATATTCGCACTCTCCGGTTTTCAAATCAACTCGATGCGTAAAGAAAATATATTCGAGGCATCAAGACCAATAATAGGGTACTTTCAAAATGTGCATGCATGCAAGTCGACTCAAATCTTAGCAACAAGAAGTTTCAAAATCGATGCCTATCCTCGATGTAGGATAAACCATCCAAAATCGATGCATGAAAATGGAAACATAAGCAATATGCATAACGACGAACATGGAATGACAAACTACGTTGAAAATGGATAACCCGGCATGTACTTCCTTTAGAAAACTCAAGCAACGGAAAACATCCCGACATGCGTAAACGCGAAAAATGTAAAAACGGAATCGAGTACTTTAGTAGAATGCATAGCCCGAAACTCAAAACCTAAAGGACCAGAGCAAAGGTGGCCGTCGCCACCAAACGGCAGGCCAACAGCTCACGGCGGTGGCGGCCTTGGGCGGCGGTCTTGGCCAATCGACCGCCTCGGCCGTTTTCCTCCGCCTTTAGAATCCCGAGTTCTATGCTATACGATCTACTAAAAGGCGGAATCAAAATAAGAAAATGACAAAACAAAAAATGGGGCTGCCGTGAAGGGATGATCGGCGGTGGTGGCCGCAGCATGGCAAGAATGGCGCGCCGCCGAGCCTCCCCGCCGATCCCCACTCCTCCAACGCCTCAGCAGCAGAATCGAGCTGCTCGGCTCTTCCATAAACACAGAGACGAAGGAAATGAACGTTGAAAATGAAGGCCCTAGCCTCCTATTTATAGGAAAGAGGGTTGCAACCGCACAAGAAATGCCCTTTTCGAAAACGCAAAAGCGACGCAACTTTTGCAAACGGACTCAAATTTAGCAAACTTGGTACCCATGGACACGAAATAAAATATCGGACACAACGGATATAAACAAGATATGCTTTTAAAGACCCATGAAAAGTCCGGTTTTCGATAACTTCCTGAGTGCCAAACCTTCGTGGGTGGTCGAAAACCGATACTTAGTGTCTATGAATTCGCCATAAGACACTCTTCACAACGCCTGAGGTTTCGTGACGGTCGCATCACCGAAACAAAAAGTCAACCTTTTGACCTTTCTCGAAAAACGTGCCATGCAAATATGGTGCTTAGAAAAGACGGGGTATTACATCCCTTCCTCCTTAGAAAAAATTTCATCCCCGAAATTTCAAACACGCGGAGAAAACAACTCGTGGTCGAGCCTCGAACTTGTCTTCCAACTCCCACGTAGCTTCCTCTTCGCCATGGTGATTCCACAACACTTTCACCACGAATCGCTTGTTCCTCAACTCCTCGACTCTCGCTCCAAAACAAACCACCGGTCTCTCCTCGTAACTCGGATCCCGAGCAAGAACCACTTGGCCATGCTTGATCACGTGTTTTGGGTTGAACACGTACTTTCTCAATTGAGAAACGTGAAACACGTCGTGCACATCTCCGATGCTAGGCGGCAAAGCTAACCTATAGGCAACGAGGCCTATTCTCTCAAGAACTTCGAAAGGTCCAACGAACCTCGGTCGCAACTTACCTCGCTTCCCAAAACGAACGACTCCTCTCGTCGGGGAAACCTTAAGGAAAACGCGATCTCCGATCATGAACTGAAGATCCGTGCGACGCTTGTCCGCATAGGACTTCTGCCTGTCCTGAGCTTCCTTGATCCTTCGCTTGATCTGATCGATAACCTCGACCGTCTGCTGAACCATCTCTGGTCCTAACATCTTTCTCTCGCCCACTTCGTCCCAATAAAGTGGCGATCGACACTTCCTTCCGTACAACGCTTCATAGGGAGCCATTCCTATGGTGGCTCGATAATCGCTGTTATAGGTAAACTCCACCAAAGGTAGTATCTCTTCCCATTTCCTCCTCTATCGGCCACGATCGCCGCAAAGATATCTTCCAATACCGAATCGCCCTTTCCGATCGACCGTCACCGAGGATGGAAAGTCAGATCGAGATTCATCTTGGTCCCCACGGCTTCCTCGCACTTCTCCAAAACCTTAACGTGAACCTCGGTCACGATCCGACGAATCGATACCGCACACCATGTAACCGCATCGATTTCTCTAACGTAAAGTCGAGCAAGCTTATCTAACCCGCACGTCATCCGAATCGGTAAGAAATGAGTGACTTCGTCGATCATCGACGACAACCCATATAGAGGTGTTTCTCACACGACCTTGGAAAACTCACCACAAAATCCATATCGATATGATCCCATTTCCACTGGGATTGGTAGCGGTTGCAACAAACCCGACGGACGTTGGTGTCGACTTTCACTTGCCGACAAGCCAAACAACGCTCCACAAACGCTGCTACATCTTTTTCATCACTTCCCACCAAAAGTTCCTCTTAAGGTCTCTGACATTTTGGTGCTTCTCGATGAGTCAGATATGGTGCCTCATGAGCTTCACTCATGATCTTATCCTCAATTCCTATCGAGTGGCACACATAACCTTCCTCGAATAATAACGTTGTCCTTCGCCCGTGAACCCCTTGCTATCTTCTAGCCTTGCTTTCAAACGCATCCTTTCCAAGAACTCGTCTCTTGCTGCGCCACGATCACTTCTCATCGACCCATCCTTCTTCTCGACGAACGTAATCGCGCTCCCCATGGCGACACGCTAGGCGGATAAAACCTAGATCCAACAGCTCCTGCAATCGCGCTTTCGTTCTTGCAATTCTTTAGGTGCCATTCTCGTATGGTGCCTTTGATATCGGCGCCGCTCCCGGTTCCGGATCAATAGTGAATTCCACTTGTCCATCAGCGGTAAACCCGGCAAGTCCTCGGGAAACACGTCAGGATATTCACACACCATCGCTCTTCTTGCAATCTTATACTCTTGCGTGCCTCGTCAAACTCACCAAGAAAGTTTGACAGCTTCCTTTCCGATCATCCTCACCGCCGCCGGTCGAGATCATTGGCACGCAAACACCATCCTTATATCGTGGAAACAAACTTCCACTCCTCCGGTGTTCGAAAAGCAACTCTCTCTCGAGACAACGATAGTTGCCTCGTGCTTTTCCAACCAATCCATGCTAAAGATGACATCGAAATCTTCCATTCGATGACATGCAAATTGACAAAGACCTTCGCTCACGTATTTCTACCTCCGGTTCGGCATATCTCTTTCGCCTTTAGCACTTCCCGATGGGATGCTAATTTCTGTGGTACTGTGATTTCTTGGGTACCAAACCCAACCTCTCACACGCGATTTTCAAACGAAAGAATGTGAGGCTCTCAGATCAAACAAAGTGAAATGGGTATATCACCATATGGATTATACCGCAAGATTTTCGGAGCTTGTCGCTCTCTGCGATTCTGCGTACACCCTTGCTTGCTGCGGTGGCCTTTGGTTTCTTGGCTCACGGTGACCTCCTCGCTCCGTTGTTTGTCCTCGGCGGAGCTTGGTTTGTCTCTGAGCCGGATGTGCCTCATCTTTGCTCGTTGGCACCGCCGACCTCCCGATGGACAATCTCGAGCGTAATGTCCAAACTTTACAACGATAACACTCAACGTTACCTTGCCCGCACTCGCCCAAGTGATTCCTCCGCATTTCGCACCGGTTTTCCACATCCCCGCCGCATGGGTTGGAAATTCTTCCCAATGTTGCCTTTCTTCCTCGACACCAGATTCCTCGTAATCATCGACCGCCTGGTTCCCATGGAACACCGATTGTCTTTCCTCGATCTTCCCATTTCCTCTTGCTCTTCCTCCGCCGATGGTCGACCGGGTGGCATTGTTCTTCCTGGGCAACATTGACTCAATGTTTAAAGCCCGGTTCAAAGATCGCGATACATCAAATCTCCCCGATCGACGAGCGAAATTCGATCTCGGGTCCGAGTCCTCTCTCGAACTCGCTCGCCTTTAGCAGCCTCGTGCCGACCGGTGCGTAGCATAACGCGATGCATTTATTGAACGAGCGATCGTACTCGGTGACCGCCCTTCTTCCTCGACGAAGATTCCGCACTCGTTCGTCACGCTCGTAAACACCGTGCACGCATTTTCCATGAGTTCTTCCATAAAATCTTCCCACATATACCTTGCCCATCGAATCGGTGTCATGGTCCTTCTCACGGACTCCCACCGTAAATCGGCCTCATCGCTAGTCGAAGATCGCGCATTCAGCTTTTCGCTTCTTCGCACCGATGTATTCAAGATCCTTCGTGGATCGTATCCGTTCTCGGCCGATCGGTTCGCCGAGACCGTCGAATGTAGGGGGATTCTGCATACGAAAACTCTCGATCGCATGCCGCTGAACCAAAGGTGGTTCTTGGGCTTCTTCCACATGATTGTTCCTCCGGTTCCTTGTTCTCGCATTTGCATCGACGTTGAAACATTAGAAACACGTTCGATAGATAACCGGGTATCATCGCACAACATACATCATCACCCATATCACATATCATCACATATGTCACATATCACGCACGATCACATATAATCATGCAATCATGTCAACATATCATCGTTATGCATCCCACATAAAATCACCACATACCACATAGATCATATATCATCATCACATAGCTCATATCACATATAAGCATCAAATCGAAACATTCATCATAGCGGCGTTAGTAGTAGTTTTATCCGGCGTCCACGAAGGATCGTCAAAATACAAGATCAAGGTATGTCACCAAAAGGTCGATATGAGCAAAAGAATCGACCGTTATCGCTAAAGATGTCGCTCGTCTATGCTATAGCGAGATCGCGACTATCACCCATATACCGATGCTTGATCTCTGCTCCTCCATATCGCCCACTACTCTCCGCTTGTCTCGCGGTCCCATTCGCCTTTCCTCATCCTCTCTCTCTTCCTATCAGGGCTTGGATTCGGGCTGCCGCTTCGGCGAAGCGATCCTGCATGGAAGCAAGTCTCTCGTGGGTATGATCCCATCCAAGCTGCGCTCGATTGCTCGAGTATCGTGAAAGGCGTGCTCGAGTCCTGCTCTCGCGCCGCCTTCCTCAACATGCTCGACCTCATCGTAGTCATCGGCTATCTCGGATCACGGGTCCTCCGAGCCTCACTATCCTCCTCGTCCTCCTCTCGGGTCCTCCTCCTCCTCGTAGTCTCCTTCCCGGATGCCAACCCGACGTTCGGTGGCATGAAGATTCTCGATCCCGGCTTCTTCCCTACCACCGCCGGATGGACAATCTCTCTCGCCGGGAGGTTCGCCTCAAAATCATTCCGGTCCTTGAAGGTAAGGATCGTCGATGGAGGTGTAGTGACCGGTGTATCCCGACGATCGGTGATCGCTCGAGCGATGGTCGCCTCCCAAAGGCTTTTCGAACATCATCCCTATCATCAACTGGATCGGTCCTCGAACATGCCTTGCTATCACATCCTCCTCGATGGTATACTCGATGATCGGTCCACCGCTCCATACTCGAGCAAATAACTCTGAAATCCAAGGTAAGGTGCCGGTGATAGATCCCGCCTCGAACATCACGTATCATTGCTTTCCCACGGCCGCCAACCTGGTAGCCTCTCATAACCGATAGTAAGCCTCATACTACGATACTTTCCCACCGCCTCTGGATCTTTCTCCACAATCCAACAAATCTCCCGTAAATACTCCCAACGGCTCATGGACATTTCGGTACATTCTCGAACTTACGGACCGCTCATCCATCCTGGGATCTTAACCAACGTTATGCGGGCCATCAATATCCATAAACCTACATGTTAGTTCATCAAAATAACAACAAATATTCACGCTTCCTTTTTCTCGCCCGATCTATCCGGGTAATCATGTCTTGAGACACATATTCACTTTCAACACATATCAACATCGATATGGATATTCATAACAATAATCACGTAAACAATTACATGATTCACTTACAAGCACTCGCTTATCAAAATAAACAAGATTTTCAATCAACAACGCTGCTATGTAAACACATAGACTTACATCAACCATACGTGATCACATTAATCACATCATATCATATAAACGATTTCCACATCACAACAAGATAGGCCCTTCCGTCCCATCGACAAATCATTTCCACATCCACATCAACACCCAACCATACCACATCCATCTCACTCAACATCCACATCACGCTTACATCACGTAAACTCTTACCATGCCAAAGCACATGAAACCAAGATCATATCAAGCATCACGTAACCACATAAAGCATCAGCAATTAAACACATACCTCATCCCCTTTTTAAAGGAGGCGGCTTGACGGTGAGCTGAGGGTAGCTGTACCTGATAGACAGTTTAGAAGAACAAGTTTTAAACACTCAATTTCAAGAACGTATAAGATATAAAGCAAACAAACTGCTTTGATATCGGATAACAAAGCTAGAGGTCAAAGCCAAGAACCATTGCTCTGATACCATGCTGTCACGCCCCAATTCCCGAGGGAAGGCACGGATGCCGGGGAGTGATTAGGGGTGGGGGTTAAGAAGCGGGGAAGAAGGGGGGGATACATAAAGCATACATAATACGAAGATACGACCATAAAATCGGACAACATCTCCTCTATAACAAGGACACATCCTGAAGGGGAGGGATACGCGAACAATCCACCAACAGAATCATATCGACACCATAACATCAATGAACATAATCTGACTTAATAATAGTAATGCAGAGAAACAAGGTAGCATTACATCCCGCTGACTAGACCGTCAACCACATAGATGCTCAGTCGAGACTCACAAAGATAATAACATAACAAATCTTGTTCCCAATCGGAAAGCAAATAAGGGACAAGAATACATCAACATAAGAGTACGATATAACACAAATCGCAGAAGCATATCATAAAGAACCCGCAGCCCACCTCTCGTCGTCCGTCCAGCCCTCCTCCATCCGTGAAAAGATTTGAAAAGAGTTTGGGGTGAGTACTAGCGCACTCGGTGGGTTTTATCATAAATCAAAAGAATCATGATGCCGTGTTCGTAGCACTTACCTTAGAAGGTTTTAAACGTAAATCCACTTCTAAGTAAGCAAAATAGATTTTTCGTTTTCGACACCGATCCGTTATTATCGTTGTTCTCATCATAGAACCAAAGAACCACGGCTTGGAACGTATCCCACCAGCCCATCGTATCTCATTCATTCGGCCGGAACATATCCGGCCACCCACAATATCTCGGCCCGGAACATATCCAGTCAGCCTATGCCCGGAACGTATCCAGCCGGCTAACTCGGTGTGGACTTCAGGGGTCAAATCCCCGTCAGAACCATAGCCACCTCATTACCATTTCCGTGTGGACTTCGGGGTCTATCCCCTTCGTAACCATAACCACGTGTTCTGGGTCTATCCTCACGATCAATACTCAAGATGGTGATCAACCCACCGAATAGAGATCCGTGCACAACCACAATAGAACCACATCTCGGATCAGAGAACAGTAATAACTTCACCAAAACATTTTACGGCGCACATGTTTTATTTTGAAATATCAGAGTAAATAACTCAAAATAAGATATATAACCCAACTCAATGCATTTAAACGCCAATCGGGAGATATCTACGGATCCGATGACTTCACCGATCGACTTTGGTAGGTACCTAGTAACAAGACGGAACAACTTTTGGGTCACATCCCACAAAGCAAAGCAACATCGTGATCCAAACGAAGATCGAGAATAACTAGGGTTTTCGACTTTCTCAACCCATATTCGCACTCTCCGGTTTTCAAATCAACTCGATGTAGAAGGAAATATATTCAGGCATCAAGACCTATAATAGGTACTTTCAAATGTGCATGCATGCAAGTCGACTCAAATCTTAGCAAGAAGAAGCTTAAAAAATCGATGCCTATCCTCGATCTAGGTAAACCATCCAAAATCGATGCATGAAAATGGAAACATAAGCAATATGCATAACGCTAACATGGAATGACAAACTACGTTGAAAATGGATAACCCGGCATGTACTTCCTTTAGAAAACTCAAGCAACGGAAAACATCCCAACATGCGTAAACGCGAAAATGTAAAAATGGAATCGGATTTTAGTAGAATGCATAGCCCGAACTCAAAACCTAAAGGACCAGAGCAAAGCAGGTGGCCGCTGGCCACCAAACGGCGGCCGACACCACACGACGCGGCCTTGGCGGCGGCGGTCTTCAACAATCGACCGGCCTCGGCCTTTTTCCCGCCTCGCCCCTTTAGAATCCCTAGTTCTATGCTATACGATCTACTAAAAGGTGGAATCAAAATAAGAAAAGGACAAAATAGAAAACGGGGTTGCGGGGAGGATGATCGGCGGTGGTGGCGGCGGCAAGAACAAGAATGGCGCCGCCGAGCCTCCCGGCCGATCCCCACTCCTCCAGGCCCGCAGCAGCACTGAGCTGCTCGCTCTTCCGTAAACACGAGAGACGAAGGAAATGAACGTTGAAAATGAAGGCCCTACCTCCTATTTATAGGAAAGAGGGTCACAATGCTTGCAGCAAGCGGCCTTTTTCGAAAATGAAAACGACACAACTTTTGCAAACGGACTCCAAATTTAGCAAACTTGGTACCCATGGACACGAAATAAAATACCGGACACAATGGCTATAAACAAGATATGCTTTTTAAAGACCCATGAAAAGTCCGGTTTTTCGATAACTTCCCCAAAGTGCCAAACCTTCATGGGTGGTCGAAAACCTGCATACTTAGTGTCTATGAATTCGTCCTAAGACACTCTTCACAACGCCTAAGGTTTCATGACGGTCGCATCACCGAAACAAAAAGTCAACCTTTGACCTTTCTCGAAAAACGTGCCATGCAAATCTGGTGCTTAGAAAAGACGGGGTATTACAGCACGTCTCACGTCTAATGATTTCTCGTATGACATTGTACTTTCTCTCTATGTGTTTTGTCGCCTTGTGGGTCCGTGGTTCCTTCGAGTTTGCCACTGCACATGAGTTATCACAGTACACTATGATACTCTTGGGCAAACGAGGTACCACATCTAGATCCATGAGGTAGTTCTTGAACCATATCGCTTCCTTAGCAGCCTCCGAAGCGGCTACATATTCGGCTTCCATGGTAGAGTCCGCAATGCATCGTTGTTTTGCACTCCGCCAAGATACGACTCCTTCTCCCAAGGTAAACACATAGCTTGAGGTAGATTTTTTCTCATCACGGTCGGCTTGGAAATTCGAGTCTGAATAACCCAAAGGTATTAGACTTTCTGCTTGGTAAACTAGCATATAATCTCGAGTCTTTTTCAGGTACTTGAGTATATGCTTTACCGCAGTCCAATGTGCTTGTCCAGGGTTAGACTGATGTCTAGATACTATACCTACCGCATAGCAGATATCGGGTCTCGTACATAACATTGCATACATGAGAAATTCCTACGACAAGCGTATGAACTTGTCTCATTTCCTCTATCTCATTTGCGCCTTAGGGACTTCTCATTAGATAAATGAACACCATGTCTGAAGGGTAGCAATCCCTTCTTGACGGTCTGCATACTGAAAGCAGTTTGGTTGAGCTTGTATACAATGTTTCCTATTACCACTATTACAATCTCCTATCTGTTTGTCCCCTTATCTCATAAATAAGTTAGATCATAAAGTGTGTAGTAGATCACAGAAGTTTGTATGATTGGTCAAGCTTAATGAGATATAAAAAGAATCACACCGAGGCAACTTCGTGACGAGTTGTCGGTATAAGTCATGTATAGATAAGAAGTGACTTGACTTAGTTGCTTGTCTATACTGATACGTCTCTGACGTATTGATGGATCACAGTGAGATGAGTTCTTCTATCTGACTGATTGAGCTAAAAACACACTCAAATTTACTCGCAATCGTACGAGGTAATTGTAGCGTGATAAGTTAACCAAAGTCGTCTCTCAAGGAAAACTTAACAGGGTTATTGTTCGTGTCGTACACAGAAAGCGATTAAATCCTAAACATTCTAATAACAAAGGTGGTTTTGGAATAAATAGGAATTAAAATACGGAAAATAAACAGCAATCCTAAGCTAGGGGTTGTCAATCCCGAACTAAACTAATAAAGCATTAAATCTAAACCAGGGGTTGTCAATCCCTAGTTGAACTATGAAAGCAGTAAAACGAAAGCAATAAACAAAAGCAAAAGCAATCCTATTCTTAGGGTTCGTCAAGCCCTAATCTAAATCTAATTGCAAATAAATCATAATTATCAATCAACCAACAAGAACATGAATTAATCGAAAGCAGGAAATCATTTATCAAATTAAATCAAGAACAATCTGAATAATTAAATGTCTACTATTAAATTGAATCCAACAATAATCATGAACCACGAAATCACAATGAATGAAAAGTAAAAAAGTAATCCAACATAAATCGATTGCGTAAATTAAAAGGACTCTAATTTGTGTTGTTGTCGGACCAAGAACAGCGGCTACGGAAGAAAAGCTCCAGGACAACGCCGCGGAAGATAAGAACTCGAACTGCGCCGCGAAAGAAGAACCCCTCTCATAAAATGACCTCACGCGTATATATATATATATATATATATATATATAATAATGGGTGAGCGCCGGTTGCGGATGGAGCGCCGATTGTGAAAACATTCTGTATTGAGAGTGAACGCCGGTTTGGAGGGAACGCCGGTTGGTGGAGAGTCCTATCTCAGAAGCAAACGCCGGCTCAAGACGAGCGGGCGCGCATGGATGGGTGAGCGCCGAGTGAGGCGTGAGCGGGCACGGTTGAGCGGTCGAGCATCGGGTGGGCACGAGTGCAGCGGGCGCGGAGGTACGAGCGCGCGCTGGAAGGCAAGGGTGAGATGGGCGCTGGCGATGCCAGCGCACGGCTAAAGTGCAGCAGAGCGGAGATGGGGCAACGCGCGTTGGCCGAGCGCCGGATGAGGCTGGAACGGGTGCGTGCGGGCGTGGAGAGCGCTGGGTGGAGATGGCGCGCGACGGAACGGGCGCTGGGTTCCCGCCACGGACGGAGGGGCGCGCTGGAGGAGAATGCTTTGGGAAGCTGGGAGG
Organism: Salvia rosmarinus; assembly: GCA_036937905.1. NCBI lineage: Eukaryota > Viridiplantae > Streptophyta > Magnoliopsida > Lamiales > Lamiaceae > Salvia > Salvia rosmarinus. The sequence goes on along the minus strand of CM072818.1, from coordinate 44,180,517 downwards.
CGCTGGGTATGCTGTTGGAGGGGAGGCGCCGGGCGTGTGTTGGGAGGCTGTGAGGGCGCTGGCCAAGCTCAGCGCCAGGTGTGAGCGCTGGCTGGGCGTTCCACGGCGGACGCGCCGCACGCGCGCAAGCGCGACTACGCGTTGTTTCGCCCGTTCTCTCGCTCAATTCAATTATGATCCGTTTGCACCTAAGGACTCCTATCGCAACGTTCTTTACTTATTATGAAGGACAAAATCCTTAATTCATTCTCCACTATTCATGAGAATCATTGAAAATGTCGGCCCTTTGCACCAAGTTCCACGCCGTAGAGTTTCTTGTCCGAATAATGCCCAAATAATGAGCTATTTCCTACATCAAACCAATAATTAGAATTCAATCTTTATAACATAATGACATAATAAATTATGCTAAAAGTAAAACTAAAAATTGACAATTTAAATCAAAAGCATAGAAAATACGACCTTTATTCGCACTAAACATCGACCATCTTGAAAACCTAGATCTCGTGACTTTACATTGATCTAAACCTCGATAAGGTATTAGGTGAGTATGAGTTGTCGACCATCACTGACTTGTTATGGGTGAGGGTTACATGAGATAACTCAATATTCTCTCGCATCTTGGGTGGTGACAAGGTTGTATGTCATGCTAGTTTCTCAGATCGAGTCACCGTATCCGCTAGGATTATGACATCCCTTAAGGAGCTCAAAGGTTTATTGTACTAAACCCCGCAGTTGAGTTATCTCAAGTACAATAATAAGGTTGAGTGGTACTACTTAAGGAATTAAAGAGATTAATTATTTTAAGCAGTCAGAGCGCTATAAATAATTAATGGACGTACGATATCTTAAATACGGGGATTCGTGAGGTCTAAGTACGAGCCCGACTCAACTTTGGAAATAAAGGGGTAAGTCAACATTTATTCTCTAGTGGCATGAATAAATGTTTATGAATTAATTTATGTTTTGGCTGAACATAAGATAATTAATTTATTTGAGGCCCATCTTTATTCCTTGATTAGATCTCCGGGCCGCCCATCAAGGTCAGAACTATGAGAAATTTCGTCCACCTCCTTAGAGTCCCATAGGGATTTTGTTTTGATCCTCTCTATCTGAAGAGATATTATTATATTTATTAGATATGCAGAAATCATATCCAGTTAGAATTTAGGGTTGCAATATAAATGTAAGGTGAGAGAAAATCAAACCCTAATTCTAAGTGTGAAATTTTCGAAAACCACAATATTCATTGTTGGGATTTTCGAAACTTTTCAAAAAGGAGGAAGGCGAATTTTTGTAGTACTCTCCATAGATTGTCCTCACTCGACATTGGAGTTTAGGCAATCGGGACATAGCCCAGAAGATCAAAGCATGAATCTTGATCCAATTCTTACCTGACAAATTCACAGGTAAACACGAGAAAACACCAACGTGTTGCAATTAATTATATAGGTGCATGCTAGGTATATAATCAATGTATGGTGAATTAAACATCCAAGATAGATCATCGGAGATGGTTAAAATCAAATTTCCTACAATGGTATCGAGCCAGGATTAGAATCTTGGCTCTGCTGGATTAATTCACGATTATTACGCGCACGGTAATTAATTGTGGATCGGTCATTCATCGTGGCTCGCTTTATTTTGTCGGTCTTTTCACCACGAGAAAATCCGTGGTTAGATTATGATTTTTCTTGTAAATCTAACCTCGACGGGTCATCAAAGAACACGGCGAGACGATGGAGTCCCGCGCTGACGCGATGGGGCGGCGCAAAAATCACGACGCCTGCTACTGCGGGCACGCGTCTCTCAGACTCGGCAGGTCGGGCGAAGTTTCATCTCGGCGGCGCTTCAGCCAGTGCGGGCGCGGGCATCGCGGGCCCTCACGCGGGTGCTCATCGTGCGAAGTTTCGTGGGCGGCTTGCAGCGGTGCACGAGGCACGTGGGTGCTCATCGCGGCAGACGTTCTCCGCGGCTACGAGGCACGCGATGCGCGGCAGACGTTCTCGGCGCCCGCGTACAGCCTCGCGGCGCCGCTCGCACGCGGACGCTGGGTGCCGTCGCCGACGAGCGCACGAGGCGGGCGATGCACGCAGACGTCCTCGGCAGTGCTCGGCGGGCTCGGCGGTGCTGCTCGGCGGGATGGGCGGTCAGGCGCGCAGGGCCTCGGGCCAGCTATGCGACGCCGCTTGCACGCCTGCGCTGACGCTGGCGGCCGGGCGGCGGCGCGGATGAGGTGGCAGGGCGGCGGAGTGGTGGGCGTGCGCTATGGGTGTGCCCTACGCGCGCACGGCCCACCCCATCTTGAGCCGACCCGACCCGCCGCCCAAACCGATTTTTCGCCCAGATCCATTTTTTGACCCGATTCACGATTTTCGACCCGACCCGACCCGATACAATGTTCGCCCGCTTTAAATTTTCTACTAAATCAGCTTTGATGAATCCGTCCGCGCCCGCGCACGCCGAGGCCTGCTTTGAGATTTTGAGATTTGTTGCAAATTTATGTAATAAATTAGGCAGGGAAGTATAGGATCCACGATTGGGCCGCGATGAACGAATTTATTTTATTTTAATCGTTCAGAGCATGTCGTGGATGTTTAAATTATGCAGAAGCATGCTATGTATGTTTAATTACGTAGATAAACATATTATATGTTTTCGTGATTGGATGAGCATAGTAAGCATGCTAGGTTTATCGCGTTTTTGAAGCATATTTTAGAATTCTACGAGCATGTTTTACATGTTGAGTTCTATAGAAAGTATGCTAGGATTACGTGATCTGCATGGACAAACATTTTGAAACAAAGATTAAGCAAGAAACCCGACATATTAATTTCTAAAATTAAAATGTCAAGACCTCCACTTTTTAATCTCTAAACAAAGTGATACGCATTGTGAGTAAACGTCCACACGCGTGACTTGCTTGCACTGTTTATCATAAGTTTGTTAGATAAGATTTCTAAAAAAAACATTTTAATCTATTGAGAAGTGAGAGTTTCATGTGTAAACGTCCACACGTGTGGCTTGCATATACAATTTTCATAAGTTATCTAGAGATAGATTTAATATGATAAGACAAAAGAATTTAGAATGGAAGCGGCATGGTCCGAATGAGTATGCCAATTCTAAGAATTCATTTTCTGCTGTTAAAATTGTGGTCATTGCTTAGACATCACCTCAAGTACAACTTCCGGTGAAGTCCATTCTTGCGATAATGATGTGGTCTAGTAAGGTCCAATTATTAATTTCATTTGTCATAAGGATAAGTTGACATTGATTGAAATTAAACGACTAAAAGGTATATTTTAGTCTGGTCGAGGGGTTCATGTGTAAACGTCCACACGAGTGGCTTGCATGTGAGATTCCTTGGGCGATTGGAGGTTTCAACTAATATTGTTTTATCAAAAGGTTACAATATTATTGTTACGAATTATGTGCGATCGTATGCTTATGTGTTTACATAGATTTTCAGATATGTCTCTTACACTGATTATCAATATGCTCGCACAAAATCCTCTATCCGGTCCAAATTTTATCGAGTGGAAACGAAACATTGAGATTGTTCTTACTGCCGAAGAAAATTTGTTTGTACTCACTACACCCCGTCCCAAACCCCTAGATGATTCATCTACTGATTAGGAGCGCAAGGAGTACGAGAAATGGGACAAATCAAATAGAATGGCAAAGTGCATTCTTTTGGTCACCATGTGCGAGTCCTTGCAACTCCAACATCAAGAGATTGATGATGCAGCCACTATATGGCTAAATCTCATGAAATCGTATGGGGAGTCGGACAGGATCGCTAGTCATAATTTGACAAAATTAATTATGTCAAGTTCAATGAAGAAAAGTGATTCAGTGCATGACTGATAGGATATGGCCCAACTACTAGACCCAAGCATCAGGCCCAATATTAATGGGCCCCGACATTAAGATTGGCCTATGTGAGTTCGGCCCAAGAAGACTCATTGACCAACTACAACTCGAATCGCAATTGGAGACGTAGAAGATTCGGATGCATATCATGAAGAACAAGATAAACTAAAAGAATCCTTATGAGAGAAGACTTTGTATTAGAGTCGAACTCAATATGATGGTATATAAATAGAGGCTAGATTAAAGGAAATGGATCATCTACACTTTTTGTATTCGCTTCTTACATACTTTATAAAGATATACACTCTTGCTCCGTGGACGTAGATCTATTTCGATAGATTGAACCACTTTACTTCCTCGTGTCCCTTACGCATTCATTACCCTACGAAAATAAGATCGATCACTGGCGCCGTCTGTGGGAACTCAATTATGTGTTTTCGATCAACTTTTTCTCAGGTAATCAATCAACACGATGAGGAATACACGAAGCGCTACATCCAGGGCTATTTCCGGCAACAATAACGGTGACAAAACGCGCCAAACGCGGCCCGGGAAAAGCCAGATAAGAGATACGACCCCCGAAGGACACGTTCAAAGTCTGGATAAGCGAGATAACCCTATCCTACATGAAGAAGAAGATCACCACAACGAAGGAGATCGCAAGAGCAACAGAGAGGAACCCCAAGCACCATAGTTGAATCTCGACCAGGCGGTTAAAGGGTTCCTCGAAGAAAATAAGGAGATCTTCCTCAAGACTCTCCGTGAGAACAAGGTCGGCTTCCGCATGATGAAAAGGACGTGAAGTCTCATCTAAACTCGAGGCAAAGACGGCAAGTGGATCCCCCACCCGGATGTTGGGCACTCGTCTTGCGAATAATACCTCTACACGAGTCGGTTTCCAAACCGATCGTGCAATGAATGAGCAACGTGGGGCAGGTCGTCGTGATCACCGCGAGGTCAATCCCCACAATTATAACGAGTCCACCGACGACCTCGGCATCGATCTTTGAGAGACGGGTTCGATGGATACGGGAGGATTATTACCCCTTTCTCCAACGAGATACTCGATACTCCTCTTCCGGACAAGTACAAGGTGCCAAGTATCGCCCCCTATGACGGACTGCGTGACCCACAAAACTTCATTTCTCAGTTTCAATACAACATGATCAATCAGCATCTCAATACCACCCACATGTGCAAGCTGTTCCCGGAGTTGCTGATCGACAACGCTCGTCGGTGGTTCGACAGTTTACCACCCGGTAGTATTGGATCTTACCGAGATCTAATGGAAGCCTTTCATTGAAGGTTCTTCCAAAAGGCCAAGTCGAAGACCACATCGGCTCATCTCCTCACTGTGAGGCAAGGCCGAGGTGAGTCCATCAGCGACTTCATGACTAGGTTCAATAAGGAGAGCCTAAAAGTCGAGGATGTAAATGACATTTTCATTATCTCGGCCTTCGAGCGGCATCTCGCACGGGCCCTATACAAGGAGATCGTAAAAGCACGAGCCCCGTGACCGCGTCGGAGTTGTGGCGATAGCGGATCGGTTCGCCAAGGCGGCACAGGCGGACGAGAAAGCGTGAAGTCGACAAGGTGGAACCCTCCGACAAGAAGAAGAAGAGGATGATCAAGGGGACCGATGCCGAAGTCGACAGTGCCCTAGAAAGAATACAACGCGTGGCCTTTAGAATCCCAGCTCGGGCCACGCCATGACCCGAACGACCTCGAAGATACACCCTGATGAAGACAAGGTAGATTTACGAGCTCCATGTCGACATGTTCGAGACCTCGGCCCATGATAGGGGATCAAAACGTCGATCCAAAAACAAGTATTGCTCCTTCCATAAGGATCATGGACATGACACGGGCGAACGCAGAATCTCATGGCGAGTATATTGAAAAGTTGGTGCATGACGGGTTCTTAAGAAATACCAAGATCATGGCCGACTTAAGTGGTCGGGCTCGAGGCCCCCCACCGAGGTCAGAGAAAGCGGAAGCAAGAGAAGGAGATAGAAAACTGTGGCCCTCACACCGGCAAGAAAGCGAGACACGACACCGATGAAGAGGGTGATGACAAGCCTTAGTTCGATGGAATCATATCCACTATCACGGGGCTCCCTCACGGTACTACGAAGTCTTCCCTAAAAGCCGAGGCCCGAAGTTCCCGAACCAGTGAACCTGTAAACAAGAGGTTTAAAAAGGACGAGGCCATCACCTTTTCTGATGAAGACCCTGTACCAGCCGTGGTACCTCACCAGGACGTAATGATAATCCAAGCAGTAGTTGCCAACATGTTAGTTCGGCGAGTGTACGACGATAGTGGTGCGTCGGTGAGTATCCTCTTCAAGGAGTGCTTCGACAAATTGGGGATTGAGGAGACACGCCTTACACCAGCACCACTACCACTTCGAAGCTTCGTGCAAGAAGAGACACGCCCGGAGGGGATCATCGACTACATGTCATAGTGGAAAAGCCACGAGCTCCACCAAGGTGGTGCAGTTCTTTGTGGTAAACGCCACTCACCATATAACATTATACTAGGTCGAGATCGGTTAAATGCGGTGAAGGCGGTATGCTCAACGATCATCTAACCATGAAGATCCCCACAAAAGGAGGGTAGGCGTGATCCGGGATATCGTAAACAAGCCAAAGAGTCAGATGCAGTCGCTTAAGAGGGCCGACTTCGCCCAGACCCATGTGCATAGCAATTATCAAGCTCAAGGAGTTGGAACCGGAAAGGACGTCGTCCGCTCGATAGCTCGGTAGAGAAGGTCACACCGCATTAAGACGATCCTCAAGGTTGTCAAAGTAGGTTCTACCAAGTACCTCAACCGAGAAAGCAGATCATCCAACCCTAAGGAATTCAGAGACGCTTCGCTTGGTCACCCTCGATATGACCGGGTCTCACCAAGTATTATTACTCATCTGCTCAACATTGACCCAAGTGTCAAACCGCCAGATAAACAATGATCTGCGGCGAACGAAATCAGTCATACACGAAGAAGTGCATCAACTCTTGAAAGCACGATATTATTCAAGTCAAGTATCCGACATGGATAGCCAACCCAAAGGATGGTCAAGAAAGGAGGAGGATGGCGAATGTGTATCGATTACACCGATCTCAATAAACATCGCCTAAGGACCGCTACCCCTTCCCAATATTGATAAAAGTTGACGCTTTGGTCGGATACGAAGTCTTGACTTCTTGGATCTATCTGAGGGTATCACCAAGTCTTGATGAGTGATTGAGGACGCATCCAAAACAGCCTTCATCACGGACTTCAGTGTTTTGCATATAAGAAAATGCCATTAGGACTCAAGAATGCAGGGCCACCTATCAAAGAATGGTGGACAAGATATTTCACCCTACATCACCAAATTGTGGAGGTGTATGTAGATGACATCGTCGTCAAAAGTAAGGAGAAAGCCACCTGTGTTGCCGACCTCCGAATTGTCCTCAGCTTACTTCTTAAAGTAAACCTAAAACTAAACCCCAAAAAATGTACATTCGCAGTTCGGTCTAGGAAATTTTTGGGGTGCTGGGTTTCACAAGAAGGATTAAAAGTCAACCCGTCCAAGGTTCAAACCATTTTGGAGATGAAGGTGCCAAAGACCATCCATGACGTGCATAAGTTGACGGGCTGCCTAAGCAAGACCGAGCCGTTTTCTTTCAACGTCATGAGAAGCAACTCCCTTTTTCAAAAATCTCAAAAGGCTCAGGAGTTCAATGGGATGATAAACAAGTTAGCCTCAAGATCTCAAAACTACCTTGCCAAACTCCCACTTTATCTCGTCCCGAAAGAAGGAGAAGTCCTTTCCTATACTCGCGACTGGATGAAACCATAAGTGCGCTTTGGTACGAGAGGACGGACGTAGTCAACTCCTCGCGATTTCATCACCGAGCACTTAAAGGGCCGTAAACGAGATATCAACCTCTGAGAAGCTCGCTTTAGCATTAGTAAATATTGCAGCGAGACTACGTCCCTATTTCCGTGCACATCCTATACGAGTTCTCATCGATCATCCACTTGCAAGTGTTGACAAAGCCGTAAGCTTAGAGGAGAATTGCAGTGGGAAATTGAATTGGGCGAGCATGTTATCTCTTTTTGCCCTCGTCAAGCCATCAAGGGCCAAGCCTTAGCAGACTTTCTAGTAGAGGCTAACTTCACAGAGAAGTCGAAACCCACCGAGCCTACTTCAAACAATGCCGAGGTCGAACCCATAAAGGAAGCATCCGAGAATTACTGGCAAATCTATGTGGATGGAGCTTCGAAAAAGCGAAGTAGGGGGGCATCTTACTTTTAGGACCAGATGACCAAGAAATCACCTACGCACTTCGGTTTGCATTCAAAACTACGAATAACGAAGTGGAGTACAAGGCCTTAATTGCAGGACTTCACCTAGCTCAATGCCTTCAGATACGAGTTGTGCAAGTTCACGGTGATTCTCAGGTCATAGTGAGCCACATGTTGGGAAAGTACGAAGCTAAAGGCAACAGATGAAGAAATACCTTGAAAAGCCAAAGCCTACAAAGTCCTTCTCATACTTCCATTTGGTTCTGATCCCATAAAGAATAGGCAGCCGACACCTAAGCAAATCGCTTCGCCATCAACGAGCCCCAAGAGAAGAAGTCCAAAAGAGAAGCATAGGCGATGCCGATGTCGGGTTAACATAGTCTCGATGAAGAATCTAATTGATGACTCACATTCAAGAATATTTGGAGAAGGGCGAATTACCTCATGATAGAATCGAGGCTAGGAAAATCTTGAGCAAATCTTTGCGATACGTGCTGAGCAAGGAATTTTCACGAAAGTCGATCTCCAAACCTCTCCTAAGGTGTTTGGGTCCGAACCGAAGCGGAATACGTACTACGAGAAGTACATGAGGGATCATGTGGAAGCCATATCTGACTCGTATGTTATCAAAGAAAATCATGCGATGGGGATACTATTCACAACAATGTTCCGAGACTCAATCGACCTCGTAAAGAAGTGTCCGGTGCCAAATTCATGCAATGTGCCGAGGCTACCTCAAACCGACCTCGTCAAGCATGCAAAGCCCTCGCCATTCATGCAATGGGGTCGATATTGTGGGCCCCTTCAGAAAGCTCCAGGCGTTTCGGTTCTCGATTGTCGCTATCGACTACTTCACAAAACGGGTGGGAAGAACCTCGTGAAAATCACAAGCAAAAACGCCTCAACTTTGTCTCGAAAAATATTGTGTGTCGCTTCGCATCCCCCATATCCTCGTTTTGGATAATGGGACGCAGCTCACGATAATGTCTTCAAAGAGTGGTGTCAAGAGCTTCAGATTCAACAAAATTCACCTGTGGTGTTGGATTTGTATCGAAAGCAGTTTGGTTGAGCTTGTATACAATGTTTCCTGTTACCACTATTACAATCTCTATCCGAATTGAATACTTGATTGCATATATCTCGTGTCCCTTATCTCATATATAAGTTAGATCATACGGTGTGTAGAAGATCACGAAGTCCGTATGATTGGTCAAGCTTAATGAGATATAAAAGTTTCACACCGAGACAACTTAAGGACGAGTTGTCGGTTTAGCTGCAGATATAGATAAGAAGTGACTTGACTTAGTTGCTTGTCTATGCTGGTACGCCTCGACGTATGAAGGATCACTGAGGAGATGTGTTCTTCTTCCGACCTTCGTGAAGAACCAAGATCTCGGTGACTTACGATGATCTAAACCTCGATAAGGTATTAGGTGAGTATGAGTTGTTGACCATCACTTTGACTTGTTATGAGTGAGGGTTATATGTTCTAACCCAAGATTCTCCGCATCTTGGGTGGTGGCGGTTTGTATGTCACGCTAGTTATCCAGTCGAGTCACCGTATCCGTTAAGGACGATGACGCCCCTTAAGGAGCTCAAAGGTTTTATTGTACTAAACCTGCGCAGTTGAGTTAGCTCAAGTACAATAATAAGGTTGAGTGGTACTACTTAAGGAAATGAAGTTATTAATTATTTTAAGCAATGTAATGCTATAAATAATTAATGGACGCTCGATATCTTAAATACGGATTCAGAATGTTCAAGTGCAAGCCCGACTCAACTTCGGTAATAAAGGGTAAGTCAACATTCTTTCTCTAGTGGCATGATCGAATGTTTATAAATTAATTTATGTTCGGGTGAACATAAGATAATTAATTTATTTGAGGCCCATCTTTATTCCTTGCATTTGATCCTGGTGGCCCATCCAGCCCGTAAGCTCTTGGAAATCGCCCTATCGCTCCATTGGCAAGATTTTATTCTCTTTATCCCACAAGGATATTATTATATTTATGGTATATGCATAGATCCTTTCCATATAAGATTATGGTAATAATCACGAGAGTATGGAAATAATCACAGAGTATGGAAATAATCCTAAGATTATGGTATTTTTCCATATAGGATTATGGTAATTTCCATATAGGATTATGGTAATTTCCATATGGGATTAAGGTAGTGCATTATAAATATAAGGTATGAGATAAAGTCTAGTTAATGCTCACATAATACACAAGATTTTCGGACATCTCATATTGTTTGAGAGAGATTTTCGTGAGTTTTGGTGAGAGAGCATTGGGTGATTTTTCCAAGCATTCTCCATAGATCGTCCTCACTCGACGTTGGAGATTGGGCAATCGGGATACGCCCGGAAGGTCAAAGCACGAGTCCGATCCGCTCGATCCATTCATCTCGCTCCATCGACCTCTTCGAGATCCAAAGGTAAACACGTGAAAACCCCAACGTGTTGCGATTAATTATATAGACGCATGCTGGGTTTATAATCAATGTATGGTGAATTAAATATCCAAGATGGATCCTCGGGGCGAGGGTTAACATATGTTTTCCCTACATGTGGCCCATCCTCAAGCAAATGGTCAAACCGAAGTCACCAACAGGACAATTGTGAAGAGACTCAAAACTCGCCTCGACCGAGTGAAGGGCAATTGGGTGGAAAATTTACCACAAGTCTTATGGTCATACCGTATAACACCTCGGACATCGAACGGAGAAACACCCTACAGTTTGGTGTATGGAACCGAGGCAGTAATCCCGGCAGAAATCGATATGCCGAGCCCACGTACCATCCATTTCTCAGCTGAAGTAAATTGGGATAATCTACGAACTGACCTGGATCTGCTAGAAGGGAAGAGAGACCTCACCTACATTAGAGAAGCTCGGTACAAGCAACAAGTAGCTCGGTATTATAACCAGCGTGTCAAATCCCGATAATTCTAAGTAGACGACCTCGTACTTCGAAATAACAAAGTCAGTAAAGCTGCAAAGCTCGGCAAGTTAGAGGCCACATGGGAAGGACCATACCAAGTTGAAGAAGTCCTCGGAAAAGGGTCATACAAGCTCGCCCATTTATCCGGTGAGCAAATACCTAATACGTGGCACATCATTCATCTCAAGAGATATTTTGCATAAGTGTCAAAAGAAAAAAAATTGTTCATTTAGTTTTGTTAAGTCGTGTTTAGGTCCTTTTCTTTTGTTACATCGTTTTTCGTTAATAAAATCTTTTTCTTTATTTACTTCATATGCTCAGTCTTGCATATTTCATTTATCACTTATGCATACTACCTCTTCCCCATTATAAAATACCCTCTAAGAGGATGATAAATAAACCCAACACAGGGTAAAATAAACGCGCGTGAGAGGACCACCCCTATCGACACTTCTCGACAAATAAGGAACTTATACATACCTTCGTTTAATTATGAGGATGAATTATCTTCGTTTACATACGAGGAAGAACTACATTCGTTTAATTACGAGGATGAATTACCTTCGTTTAAATACGAGGACAAACTACCTTCGTTTAATTACGAGGATGAATTACCTTCGTTTAAATATAAGGACGAACTACCTTCGTTTAATTACGAGGACGACCTACCTTCGTTTGATTACGAGGACGAAATGTATATAGTGTTTGCTAAAAAAAAAATCAAAACAAGGCAAAGAAAAATTTATTTTTCTTTCCAAAATATACAACACATACACGAGATTACGAGGATGATGAAGGACCAGGAGGCTGGGAGAAGCTAAGCCAATCTCTAGCAAAATCAGGGTTCAGCAGTTCACCTATGCTTACCCTACCCCTACCCCTACCCCTACCCCATCCCTACCTCTACCTCATCCTCAAATGATACCTGGAACTCGGCCAACTTGACCTCTATAGTTCATCATCCGACCCCGTCTACTCGATAACTGCCGCCTCTCGTGCTCATAAAACTCCCGAGGATGCCTATCAACAATCCTAGGATTTGAGCACGCAGTCGGGGAGGAGAAGCCTCGGCGGTCGAGCGAAGCACCCGCTCAAGTTGTGGATGACGAGCTACAACAGTCTTGTATAGACCGCCTATTTTTCTCAGGTCGGCAACTGCTCCTGAAATTGCCAAGAATCCCGACCGTACTCATGTTTATAGCTCGAACACCGGCCTGCGATCTCTAAGACTTTGTCTTCGGCCTCGGAGATAGTCATTCCACCACTTCGATGAATAACCGCCTCGTATTCGGCGTGCTCCTCGACGACCGATTTGGCATCATCCTTCGAGATCTCGACCTCTAACTCCAAAACCGAGCTTGAAGCTCATCATATTTCTCTTGAGAAGCCACGATTTTACATCGGCTTCCTCCTCGCACATGGCCCACTTGCCTTCCAAGTGAAGGACAACGACCTCTTTTGCTTCGAGAGCTCGATTTAAAATTTTGATTTGGTTTAGCCAAGGAGATACGTCAACAAGTTCAGGACCAGACTGAAGACAAAAACAAAAAAGAAGCGTTCTTCCATAAAATTATGGAATTTTATTCAAGCCTTTAAGGCAGGATAAAAACCGACATCTTAATGATGTCGTGAGTACATTTGATCTACAAAAAAAGGGATCAACTGACCTCTCCAGCAGCTTCTCCCTCGGGCTGCACCTCCTCCGCCTCATCTCGAACCTCTGCGGCCGACCTCGGCGATCGTCGCCGCCCGCTCCTTAGCCGGATCGGCAATCGCAACCGATTTGGACATCCCCATCCACCAAGACAGCACGGACCGCCTCGTGATCGATGGGGTCGAGGAGGAGGCCAAGCTCTCTACAACAAAAAAATTCTTCATGCCGTCAGCGAGAGCCTCGGCATACGCCCGCAGCATGGCCTCACTCGACATCACCTCATACCCGTACTTGGACTTATCCAAATCCGGATAATCCTCGGCGATTTCTTCAAGAGTGGCCGCTGCCACGCTCGTATTGAGGATCGAGGCCAGCTCTGCTAACCAGGTCGGAGAACCTCCCGGATAAAAACAGCCTCTCCGCAAAGACACGGAGAAGCTCTCCTTGCGAGGCCACCGTCTCGGCCTCCCGATACCTGGCCATCTCTGCCTCGGCCTTCAGTAGGCCGACCTCGGCCTTCGTTACCTCGGCCACCGTCAGAGCCGTGGCCTCCATCTTCGCCGCATCCCGAGCTTTCGCCTCGACCGCGGCCACCTCGTTGAGTAGGAGGGTCTTCTCCTCCTCCAAATCCCTCGCGACACGAGCCACCCGGTGGTACTGGACGACGGCGTCATTAAGGAAGTCTCGGTTGGGTGGGCGTCTCCATAGCTCATTATTATGTACTCGATCCCTTGTCAAGTCAACCACGTCAAACAATTACATCAATCACATAAACTTTACGATGTGCAAAACAATAACATTACCTTGGGGAAGGATCGACGTGCGACTTGAGAACCGACGATCTCACATTCCTCATCGTCGGCAGGAGCCGCACCCGAAACCACACGTCTTTCCTTGTTGGGGCGTGGGATGGACAAAGGCGAAGGGGACCTTAGTATGTCTTCGGTCCTCTCAGAAGAGGCCTCGGACGTGGTCTTCGAAGCCACGTTGGATGGCTCGAGGTCAGACCTCGGTCCCTTCCTCCTCTTCACGGCACCGAAGTTCACTGCGGAGATAAAAGAAAGGCCGAGTTAGGACATAATAATAATAAAAAAAAAGAATGGAAGAGCCGAAGTGCACGAAGGGGGGCCTCACCCTTCACCGAATCTACCACAGTAGATAAAGATTCATAAGGGCTCGGCCCCATGTGGTGAGCTCGGCCACGGACAAAACTTCGTCAACATGGCCGACCCTTTCTAATGACTCCTCCAGGTCACCGAAGCCATCCTTGGTGGCCTCATCTCGCCAATCTCCCATCTTCCGATGGTGGAATGCCTCATCGAGCCGACAAAAAGAACTTCTACGCGGTTTGGGATTTTTGACCTCGTATTCACTTTGAAACTAAGACGAGGTGATAAATAGTACCACCCTGAGCTGGATTTAAACTGGAAAAACCTAAAGACCAGCCCTAGGGTGAGAGGAAAATTATGGCGATGAGCATAGACACCAAGACCCGTCAAGCGCCGAAAAGAGTTTGGCATTATTTGGGCGAGAGGTATGCCGAATTTTTCTGATTCGGCATACGAAGGAGGAGGAAGGCGAAGACCGCACTTAAGGCGTCCTCGTATATTGTGACAAAACCCTCTGGAGGGACATAGGCCCTATTCTCCGGTCGGGGAATGGCCAACTCAATAGAATTTGGGATAGAAAATCTCAAAGCAAGCTCTTTAATTGATTGGGAATCTAGACATGACGGAAGCGTGGAAACCTACAAAATCCCCAAGCGGGTAAACAACTCTACACGAAGGAATAGGGAACCGACGGTAAAACCTCTAAAACGACGTGAGAAGGACGCCGTAAAGATACCACCGGCGAACCCGATGGCGACACTGACACCTCACGGCCTTCACAGCCGTGAGCCTCATCAGAACCAAAAGAAGAAGCCATATAAGATAACTTACTTGTTTTAGAAGACTATCGAGAGAAATGGCAACTGGTGCTCAGGCGAGAACGAACGGCGGAGTGCAGTCTTTGAAACTTCAGTTTTTCGAAGAGAGAGAGAGATTTTTCTCAAGATTGAAATTTGGCGGCGGATAAAGTGAAATGGGAAATGGCGTATTGGGGAAGTTATTTCCCCAACGTGGAACTTTATCGTGACCCCAACCGCCGCATACATTAAATGGATGTGACGTGTTCCGTGTTCGACCTCGGTACGACGTTACACATTCGACCTCGACATGAGATTACATATTCGACTTCGATATGACTGTACGCATTCCACTTCGCCAGACCACGAATTTTGGCGAGGCAATGTCAGAAACACTGCCCCCCCTCCATCACGACCTCACTTCTACATCTTTTTTTTGGGAGGGGGGGATGTGATAGGATACGGCCCAACTACTAGACCCAAGCATCAGGCCCAATATAAATGGGCCCCGACATTAAGCTTGCCCTATGTGAGTTCGGCCCAAGAAGACTCCTTGACCAACTACAACTCGAATCGCAATTGGAGACGTAGAAGATTTGGATGCATATCCTGAAGAACAAGATAAACTAAAAGAATCCTTATGAGAGAAGACTTTTTATTAGAGTCGAACTCAATATGATGGTATATAAATAGAGGCTAGATTAAAGGAAAGGGAACATCTACACTTTTGTATTCGTTTCTTACATACTTAATAAAGATATACACTCTTGCTCCGTGGACGTAGATCTATTTCGATAGATCGAACCACGTTACTTCCTCGTGTTCCTTACACATTCATTATCCTACGAAAATAAGATCGATCAATGACCATGTAGAGAAAATGATCAATCTCTTCGGAGAGCTCGAATTGGTTGGAGGATATATTGATGACATAGTCAGAAAATATATAATCCTCAACACTTTGCCCAAGTCTTTTGATGACTTCCTTTATGGAGTAGTCCTTTATGATAAGAGTTATACTCTAGATTCATTACAAGATGATTTAGTAACGGAAGAAGCATAAAATGGGCAAGGTGCATGTCTTTAGTACGCACCTCAAAGAAAACCACTGCTTTATCGAAAGATGAAAAAGGAAAGTGGAATTCAAGAGATGCTAAGGCTAAAGAAAAGAGTGAGAGCAATACAAAGGCCTATACCAGCAGTTTGAAAAAGCCAAAGGAGAAGGGTAAATGCTTCAAGTGCAGTGAGACTGGGCATTGGAAGGCTAAATGCCCTATGCTCAAGGTACGTCATTTGCTTTAGTAACGGAAACATGTTTAGTGACTTGTTCTACTCATTCATGGGTAGTAGATACGGGTGCGACTGATCATGTTTGTTACACCTTGCAGGGGTTCCTGCGGACAAGGGAGCTGCATGATGGCGAGATAACAATCTCCATGGGCAACGTGGTGAAAGTCGAGGCTGTTGCAGTCGGAGATATTTCTTTATGCATTGATAGGACAGTTCTAGTATTAAAAGACATTTTATATGTGCCGGAGTTTCGACGAAACCTTATTTCGGTTTCCAAACTATTTATTCATGGATATTCAGTTGTTTTTGATAGTGGTGTTTCTATCATAAGAAATAACGAAGTTATCTGTGAAGGCACTTTATATAATTCGCTTTATACTATTTCTGCCAAGCATAATACCATTAATTATGTTGCATCTACATCAAACCTTAAGAAGAGTAAGCCTTCTTCACTAGATGACACCATATTTCTTTGGCATCTTAGATTAGGTCACATTAATCTAAATAGGATCCAAAGACTAGCTAAGAATGGAGCGTTGGGTGATATTATAGTTACTCCGTTCCCAGTCTGCGAATCCTTTATAGAAGGAAAGATGTCGACCAAACCCTTCAAAGCGAAGGGTTATAGAGACAAAGAAGTATTGGAGCTAGTCCTTTCTGACCTGTGTGGACCGATGTCCACACAAGCTCGTGAAGGGTACGAGTATTTTGTTACTTTCATTGACGAATTACCTAAGGTACGGATACATATACCTGCTTCACCGTAAGTCTGAATGCTTTGAGAAATTCAAAGAATTTAAGGCGGAAGTGGAGACGAAGCAGATAAGCCTCATTTTTACATGATTTATAAGGCTATATTCGTTTCGTTTCTAAGTGATAAGTGATCTTTTGAGTTGTCTTTTTATATATTTATGTTTACCTTGAAAGATATTATGCCGTGTATTTCATGTCATTTTAGCATAGGTTTTGATGTCAAAAGGTGGATCACGATAAAGAGGAATCACTAGCCCCGCGAAGCTCATGCGAAGAAGAGCTGCTTGAAAACGACGTTGAATATGAGATAATGGATTTGAAAATATGGATGTGAAAAGTGTACTATGTTAAATAGCATCTCGATAGGAGTCCGAGGCGCAAACGGATCGCACCGGAGTCCGGACGAGAGAACGGAGCTAAACGGCGTAAGTCGCTGCAGTGAATTACACTGCGAACCGAGCTCGCGACTTAGGTCGCGATGCTAGGTCGCGAGGATGAGCGAAATTTCAGCATTTTGAAGACTTCTCGACACATTCTCATGGGGCTCTCTTGCAAAGCTAGAGAGGAGCATTTAAGCCCATATCACCAAGTCTCGCGAGGCGCACTTAGTCCAAGTATATTTCAATCGAGTCCGAGATGGAGAATGCTTGCACAATTCACGAGAAAAGGGAGCTTGGGTTTTATTATAAATAGGGAGGTAAAGCAGTAGCTTAGATACATCATTCCGCAGCGTAATACTAATTCTTCTTTATTTTCTTTGCAAGTTCTTTTCCGCTTAATTTAGTTTAGCTTTTACTTTAAGTATTTTCATTCCAATTTCATAGTTTAGTTTTAGAATTGGTTTTCTTCCAATTCAAGTCGCTACAATTGTTCTTCGTGGAATTCTACGATTTTATTTATTTAATTCGCTTATGTTATTTTTTATTTTTTATTGTTTTGTTATTTTAATTATGCGTAGCTAAAGTTCAGATTGATCCTAGGGTTTGCATGTCTAACTAGATTTATATAATTAACTGTTGTTACTGCTTTTTTCCGTCCCATTCATGATTTATAATTCTTCGCTTTAATTCTCATGTGTTGGTATCGATCAATATTGATGCATGCTAGTTATGTGATTAATGTCTTGGGAATTAATTGCATAATCGATATCCGAAATTTATAATCGCTTTTTGCCTTGAGACCGACGGAGATAGGTGAACTGTAGGAGGTTAAATCTTTGTGTGCTTTTGGTAATTATCGTACTTTCTTGAGACCCGATTGAGATAGAGTTTTGGCTAACCTACTACTATAGGTCGTCTGGCGGAAACTATAGTTACATTAGTGATCCTTCATATGAATGTGGATTAAATTGGTGAATGATTAATAGGTTAATTGTGTGAATTTGGTTAGGTTAAGTACATCCCTAGGATCAATCTTTTATATCTGAGTTTATTCTTATTCTTTATTTTCGAGTCTAGTTTTATTATATTCTCTCTTGATATTTTGTTGCCTGGATAATAATCAAGATTCTGTGTTGATTATTCGCTGTGTTCTCGAGTCGCAGTCCCTGTGGATACGATATATATACTTTTTGTTTGACTATCATTTATTTGGTAGGAATATTAGCGATCAAATTTTAGGCGCCGCTGTCGGGACCTGCTTAGATTGCATAGTGATAATTTTCGGATTGTAGTTATTAATTCAGGCGTTTAAAAAATAGAAAAATATATATATATATTTCGTGTTGCTTGGATTTGACTTGATTTTTTTATCTCTCCAGACAAACAGATGATTACAAGATCCCAAAGGAAAGAAATTATTCCATTGGATCTCGAGATTGAGATCATATAAGAGAGAGAGAGAAAGAAGACAACAAGAAATGATGATAGACACCCCAAATCCCAGATCGGATGGCGAGATGGAAGCAATCTTCGGCAAAGAATGCAACGCCAATCGCCTTAAATAATCGGGACGGGCCTGTTTGGTGAGCGAGCACACCTATACCGCCAACCACATGTACAAAGCCACCGACGGATCAATTCCTAGGTGGAGGATGGGGGCCGAACGTCAATGCAAATAACATTGAGCTGAAACCTGCCCTCATCAGCATGATCCAAGCGGAGCAGTTTGGGGGAGGGGTCACTGAAGATCCCAACACGCATTTTGAGGCATTCCTTGATATATGTGATACTATCAAGCAGAATGGAGTGCCAGCTGACGCCATCCGGATGCGGATGTTCATATTTTCACTGCGGAGTCAGGCGAAAGAGTGGTTCAAGAGTTTGGACAGATCAAGAATCACTACATGGGAGCAATTGTGCGAGAAATTCCTGTCCAAGTACTTTCCACCTGCCAAGGCGCAGAAGATCATTGCCGAGATCTCCCATTTTTCACAATTGGGAGATGAATCATTATTTGAAGCCTGGGAGCGATTCAGAAACCTGCTCCGCAAGTGTCCACAGCATGGGTTTTCACCTGAGCAACAAGTGACACAATTTTATAGTGGACTCAATGCTAACACCCGTAGCATTGTAGATGCATCAGCTGGAGGATGCCTTCTCAATCGTGGAATAGACGAAGCATTGAGATTATTGAGGAGATGGCATCCAATAGCTATCAATGGCCGATGGAGAGACAGTCGATCAGAAGAGTGGCTGCTGCAGAGTTGGATGATAAATATGATGACTTGTTGAGAAGTTCACAACTCTGCGAGGAGTACGGCCGGAGAGAAAAGGGCGTATGACCGTGGCCATGGCACAGAATATCGAGGAGGTTCAATTTGTGAACCAAAGGAGTAATGGTCAGGGGAATCAGAGTGGGAATCCGCCCTATCATCCCAACAATAGGAATCATCCCAATTTTTCCTATGCCAATGCACAGAATGCTCAGCAACCACCACCTGGTTTTGCTGTTAATAATGGAATGATTGTGGAGCCCAAGAAGCCGAGCCTCGAAGAGATGATGCAACAAGTGTTGGCGAGCAATCAGCAGATAGCAACGAGTCACCAACAAATCGTGGCTCAGCAAAACATTCAGATCCAGCAGCTTGGGAATAGGATGAACGCCCTAGAGAGTACAGTCAACGCCATCAACAATACGGTGATAGCCATGGGAAAACAATTAAAGATGCTAGAAAATTAAGTGGGGTAGATGGCCAATGAAAGAGCTAGAATGCATAGGCAGGCAGCGGCAATTCCCAAGTAATACCGAGCAAAATCAAGAATCACACCTCCAAATCAATGCAAAGGCGATATATTTGAAGAGTGGAGCTTCATATGAAAATCATCCGGAGAATCAAGAGATAAGCAATCCAGTGAAGAGAGTGTCGCGAGAGAGAATGGCGAAGAGACGTCGCGAGGGAAGGAAAAGGGTGAACATTCGCGAACTGAAAACGCGAAGGACCAGCCAACGCTCCCAAAGCCTACAGCCCCATTTCCTCAGCGCATTGGGAAAATGAATACGATGAGGAGTTTGCCCGATTCAAGGAGATATTCCAAAAAGTGAACATTAATATACCTCTCTTTGATGCATTGCGGAATATGCCCGGTTACGCCAAATTTCTCAAAGATGCGCATGCGAATAAGAAGAAGTTGGGAAATTTGACAAGACCAACCTCTCAAGAATCGCATATCTTGCAGAAAGTTGCCACCGAAACAAAAGATTCGTGAGCTTCACCGAGTGCGAGATTGCAGAGCACACGCCCCCAACGTGTTGTGTGATTTAGGAGCGAGCATAAACCGATGCCGTTAAATGTGTTCAATCGCTTGGGGTGGGCAAACCAAGAAGACCTCCATTTCGTTAATGATGGCCGACAGTCACCGATACCCTAAGGGTATAGTTGAAGATGTGTTGGTAAGGATTCGGATTTTGTCTTTCCGCCGATTTTGTTATTTTGGACATTCCGAATTTAAAATCAACCACTAATCTTAGGTCGGCCTTTTCTAGAAACCGGTCGTGCTTTAATTGATGTGCGGGAAGGTGATCCGACTTTTCGTGTCAATGATGAAGAGCTAAAATTTCAATCTATGACGCCATCCCGCGACAAGATAGTTCGTAGTATGAAGAGTGTCATTCAATCACCATCATGTCGCTAGCCAAATCTCGAGCTGGATGTCAACCCACCAATTGGCAAGGGTGCTACAAAGAAGAGATGGACTCGGCATGGAACCCGAGTAACTTTTCAAGTTTGTGAGGCCACTTCCACACTCGGTGGTGGTCTCATGTAAATGAAAATATGGAGGCAAGCACGATTGGGAAGAAGTCTCACGCCAAAACGCCCGATTGATCGAGGTTAGAAATGGTCTAGCTAAAGACATTTAAATTTAGCACTTGTTGGGAGGTAACCCAATGTTTTCCTTTGTTTTGTTTTGTTTTCGTTTTTGTTCTGTTTTCTTTTTGTTTGTTTTTGTTTTGTTTTCGTGTTTGGGTTTTGTGTCTGTTTTGGGTTGAGTTGAATGACGAGCAGCCGATGATGAGAATTGTTTTTATTAGAAAATTTGATTGCAACTGATTTTGTGAGACGAAGCATGTTATGATTATTGTGAGTATTGAGCCTTTGAGAACTTGATCACATTTTTGAAACCTGTGAGACTTGAGCCAATCGTCATATTTCTTCGCCTTGTTTATTTCGTGTGAATAGTTTGAAATAGCATGTGTTTCTCTAGAACTTGCTCGTTCTTTTCGAGGTTGCATTGATGTGCTTAAGAATTATGAGATGATATTAGCATTCTTTTCTTAGCCTATACACTATCCAAACACTAACTTTTTTTTATTATCCTTTGATGAGCCCGCTTGAGCCTACCTTATTCTTTCATATAGGCGTGGGTTGGGTTATGTAGTTAGTGATATTTGGGTCGCTTGAATTGAGGGTTGAGAAAAGAAAGGAAAGAAAGAGAATAAATGTTGAGAAAGTGATTATTAAAAATAGTTGCTTACCCATATAAGTTCATTAAAAAAAAAGGAAAAAAGAGGAAAAAGATTTAACACAAGTGTGAAAAGAACATAAATGGGTAAGTAACTAGAGCTTGAAATGAGTACATCACTTAGATGAAAATTGCGAAGTTAAGAGAAAAATGACTTCTTGGTATGGAGAATTGAAATGAATTGTGAAAGTTTGGGAATTGTGTCGTATGATACTTATGGTGTTTTTCATTATGGGATTATGAGTCACTTAGCCTAAATATATCCTACCTTACCAAAGAGCTACATTATAACCTTTATAAGACCTTCTTGATCTTAGTTCTTGAGCACATATTTGAGCAATGGAGAATTAGACGATTTGCAAGCTCATGGTAGATTCCATGTGTTTTAAACTTTGAGAGTATACATCCTCCTTGATACACTTGAGTGTTTGAGATTTCTTATATATATATCCATGCCGTGAGGATTCAAGTTTAAGAAGGCTTGTGCTTATGATTATTATGGTGTGTGGAGTTTAACGAAAGATGTTGTGATTTGATTCATTTGAGTGAATTGTTTTTTTTGTTTTGCTCATTGCTCTGAGGCTTATTGCTTTTATCATTCGACCTTTACCTCCGGGTCGCCTCTTTGTTCGAGTTGTTTGAGGACAAACAAAATGTTAAGTTTGGGGGAGTTGATAAGCCTCATTTTTACATGATTTATAAGGCTATATTCGTTTCGTTTCTAAGTGATAAGTGATCTTTTGAGTTGTCTTTTTATATATTTATGTTTACCTTGAAAGATATTATGCCGTGTGTATTTTATGTCATTTTAGCATAGGTTTTGATGTCAAAAAGGTGGATCACGATAAAGAGGAATCACTAGCCCAGTCGCGAGCTCATGCGAAGAAGAACTGTTTGAAAACGACGTTGAATATGAGATACTGGATTTGAAAAATATGGATGTGCAAAGTATACTATGTTAAATAGCATCTCGATAGGAGTCCGTAGGCGCAAACGGATCGCACCGGAGTCCGGACGAGAGAACGGAGCAAAACGCGAAGTCGCAAGACAAGGATTACACTCGCGAACCGAGTCATGACTTAGGTCGCGATGCTAGGTCGCGAGGATGAGCGAAATTTCAGCATTTTGAAGACTTCTCGACACATTCTCACGGGGGCTCTCTAGCAAAGCTAGAGAGGAGCATTTGAAGCCCATATCATCGAAGTCTCATGAGGCGCACTCCTAGTCCAAGTATATTTCTGAATCAGAGTCCGAGATGGAGAAGGCTTGCACAATTCACGAGAAAAGGGAGCTTGGGTTTTATTATAAATAGGGAGGTAAAGCAGTAGCTTAGATACACCATTCCAGAGCAGAACACGAATTCTTCTTTATTTTCTTTTGCAAGTTCTTTTCCCGTTTAATTTAGTTTAGCTTTTACTTTAAGTATTTTCATTCCAATTTCATAGTTTAGTTTTAGAATTCGGTTTTTCTTCCGAATTCAAGTCGCTACAATTGTTCTTCGTGGAATTCTACGGTTTTATTTATTTAATTTTGTTTATGTTATTTTTTTATTTTTTTATTGTTTTGTTATTTTAATTATGCGTAGCTAAAGTTCGTATTGATCCTAGGGTTTGTATGTCTAACTAGATTTATATAATTAATCTGTTGATATTGTTTTGCCGTCCCATTCATGATTTATAATTCTTGGCTTTAATTTCATGTGTTGGTATCTCGATCAATATTGATGCATGCTAGTTATGTGATTAATGTCTTGGCGGAATTAATTGCATAATCGATATCCAAATTTATAATACGCTTTTGCCTTGAGACCCGACTTTGAGATAGGTGAACTGAGGAGGTTAAATCTTTGTGTGCTTTTGGTAATTAGCTTACTTCTCGAGACCCGACGGAGATAGAGTTTTGGCTAACCTACTACTATAGTCGTCTCGCGGAAACTATAGTTACATTAGTGATCCTTCATATGAATGTGGATTAAATTGGTGAGCAGTATTAATAGGTTAATTGTGTGAATTTGGTTAGGTTAAGTACATCCCTAGGATCAATCTTTTATATCCGAGTTTATTCTTATTCTTTATTTTCTAGTCTAGTTTTATTATATTCTCTCTCGATATTTTGTTGCTCGGATAATAATCAAGATTCTGTTGATTATTATTTGTGTTCTCGAGTCGCAATCCTCGTGGATACGATATATATACTTGTTGTTCGACTATCATTTATTTGGTAGGAATATTAGCGATCAGAAGCTAGGTAAGAGTATCAAGTCATCTGCGGTCTGATCGCGGTGACGAATACCTCAACGAGTTCATGGACTATTTGGTGCAGTGTGGGATTACCTCACAGCTCACTACACCGGGCACACCACAGCAAAATTGTGTGTCGGAGCGAAGAAATAGGACTCTTTTAGAAATGGTTAGATCAATGATGAGTTATGCAACATAGCCTATTTCGTTCTGGGGTATGCCTTAGAAACGGCGGCATACTTGCTAAATCTAGTATCGTCCAAGTCAGTCGATAAGACTCATTTCGAGTTATGGTTTGGGCGCAAGTCTATTTTAAACCACATAAGGATATGGGGCAGTCCAGCACATGTGCTGAACAAGAAAGCTGACAAGTTGAAGGCTAGATCTGAAGCAAGGCTGTTTATTTGCTATCCTAGAGGAACAAATAGTGGTTATTTCTATAGTCCTAAGGATCAGAAGGTCGTTATTAGCACTAATGCCCGATCCTTAGAAGAGGATTATACGAAAAACCATAAATCCAATGTTGAAATCATACTTAAAGAATTAGAAGATGATCGTATTCCGCCACCGATTAAACCAAATGTATGAGATGTCGTGTCTAGTGGGAGGGATCGACACCAAATACTTCAAGAAATTAAAGTGGGTCGAGTTCCACTGGAGATACCGACTGTACAAATGGCACATATCCAGCAAGTTGTACAAGATAGAGAACCACAGGTTACTGCATCCACCGTTTCCATTGTGCCAGTAGCGTCTCGTCATAGTGGGAGGGTTGTTTGTCAACCCGAGCGATTTATGTTCGTGGGTGAATCTTCGGATTTAGTCCCAGGAAACGAGCAAGTCAGTAATCGACCCATAGACATACAAAGGAGGCGACTGAGACATCGATGCAAGATCATGACACACCGCTATGGACTTAGAAATTGAGTCCATAACAACTATGGATGTATACGAAAAGACACATCTACCAGATGGCAAGGAAGCCATAGGTAGTAAGTGAGTATACAAGAGGAACAGAGATTCAGATGGAGAGCTTTTGGCTTTTAAAGCCAGGCTTGTGGCGAAAGGGTACACTCAGATTGAGGGCATCGATTTCGATGAGACCTTTTCGCCTGTAGCAATGCTCAAGTCCATCAGAATTCTTCTGGCCATAGCAGCCCACTTTGTAATAACCCGAAAAATTTAAAACTTTTATTAAAGATGCTTAAACCAATTAATTGTAGTGCTTAGACCTTAATTATGTTTAAGGTAACCAAAGAAACGAATTAGAATCGATTCAGAGATCGAAAACTAAAGAAATCAAAAACTAGTGACTAGTCCTACCAGATTAGGGTTTTCTGAATAGCCTAAACATAGAATGAAAGATCAAGAATGAATCTGAACAAAAAGATTTCATTTCTAGAATCCTCTCACGAAAACATTTGAGAAGCCAAAGAATGAGAATTTTCGGGCATGCTTACCTACCTGGTCAGTCTCAAAAGTACTATTCACGAGCCGGATCAACTTTCAGTCCGTGCTAATCATGAAAATTAATGATAACAATCAAAATCAAGGAGGAATATATTATTATGAATTTATAATTCATAAGAATCAATTTCTGAAAGAAATTCCTGAAGAACTTAACCGAACGCCGGGAATATATACCGGAAAAACCCTAAACTGATCCGAACGATCCGAAACTCGAATCAAGGGTCTAAATCAATAAAAAAATGATTTATAAGACTCAAATTAATTATGAAAGCTCAAGAATTTAATAGAATTTCGAATGAGCATAATTTAATCATCGAACGTTGTTTTTCCGCGATAACTTGGAATTAACTTATCCGATGCCATCCGAACTTCATGAAATTACTATAAACTATGAAATAAGTGGTTTTAAGTCTATTTAAGAAAATAAAACCTTAAGGTTCCGGGAAATCAATCGAAAGCACGATAAAACTTAAAGAGTCTGTATTAACATGCCAAATCGGGTAATTTGACCATTCCTTCCCCCAACCACCACCAAGGATAGCCCAAATGAGCTTACAACAGCTCTTTAGGTTGCAATACAGCAGCACATTTCATATATTAGCCCCTCTCACTTTGGGAACCCATTTTCTCTCTCTAAATTCAAATTCTCTCTTTTGTTCTTCCATGTTCTAAGCTTTAATCCCTCATTTCAAACCTTTCCAACTCTCAAAATCAGTTTATAAGACCATATAAAGGTATTATTCATCATCCTCTTCCATCCTAATGGAGTGGAATTTTTTTAGAATTTTTTTTAGTTTGAAACACTAGTTTCGAACCTTTTTAATTTCGTGGATTTTGAGCCACCAAATACTCTCAAGCCATGAATGAAATATTCTTAGAATAATGTTCTAAGATTTTGTTTAAAATTTGAGAATTTTTGGAGCATGTTTGATATTTTTCGATTTATGTTAGAATTTATTTTATAGAAGATAAAGCATGCTTTTGTGAATATTATTTGATATTATTTCTTGTTGATGTATTAAATATGATAATTTTTGAATTATTTATTCTATTTTCTTTGAGATTTATTTTGAGTTTATTTGTTGGAAAATAGTTGAGGTATAGTGTTTAATATATGACATGAACATCATATATTAATCTTGAAATTATTGAAACACTACTCATATTTTCACAAAAGGGCAGAATATATTTAAGTATTTTTAGGCCATTGTTTGATTTTATTTGTTGAAAAATAGTTGAGATATAGTGTTTAATATATGATATGGACATCATATATTAATCTTGGAATTATTGAAACAGTACTCCTATTTTTCACAAAATGGCAGAATATATTTAAGCATTTTAAGCCATTGTTTGATTTTTTTTTTGTTGAAAAATAGTTGAGATATAGTGTTTAATATATGATATGAACATCATATATTAATCTTGAAATTTTTGAGATACTACTCCTATTTTTCTATAAGGACCAAAAGTTTATATATATATTTTAAGGATTTATTTGAT
This sequence comes from Salvia rosmarinus, assembly GCA_036937905.1. Taxonomy (NCBI): domain Eukaryota; kingdom Viridiplantae; phylum Streptophyta; class Magnoliopsida; order Lamiales; family Lamiaceae; genus Salvia; species Salvia rosmarinus. The sequence continues at coordinate 44,153,685 of CM072818.1, read as the reverse complement.
TTTAGTTGTTGAAAATATATGATATATGATGTTTAGAAATAATATGAACCTAATATGCATTGTTGGGAATTTATTGAACACATATGTAATATATGTGTGAGGACAAAAAGAATTACAAACATTTGGTTCATATTATAAATATTAGTTGTTGTTAATGTTAATATTACATGTTTATTGCATATTATAAACATATTGTGAGGTGTATGGAATTTATTGAACACAAATGTTCTATATTAAAAAATGCAGAAAAATAATGCTCTATTTTAACTCATGATTTAATTTTGTTTGATGATATTGAGTTGGTAATTAAATTCTATAACATGATAGGTGCATATCATTATTTTATTAGAATTTATTGGACACTTATGCTAATTATTGCAAATTACCAAAAATTATGCAGAAGAAATTAAATATGAGTTTGATTTTAATTATAAATGTGACTATGATGAATGAATGGAATACTTATGCACACATACACAATGATTGTGTATTATATAAAAATTATGATTTTCTAATACTTTAGTATAGTTTATGTTGTGTATGGTATTGTATGGTGTTGGATGATGTTGTATAGTTTATTTATGTTATGCCGACAAACAAAACCACAAATGTAAAAAACATAATACTTTATTGTAATAACCCGTAAAATAAAATTTGTGTTAACGAAGCATTTAATCCAAATTGTTATTAGATCTTTTCCTTTTTATTTATAAACGAGAAAAATTATCAGTTGATAATCAAATGATAACGTAATATGATCAGATCCGATAAATCGGATTACGAATGTGTGTGACGATCATCGATTCCCGTCCAAACAAAACAAGTGAGAAGTCGTAATCGTAATTATTCACGATATCTAAAACTACCGAAAATGGAAAGTTGACCATATCTTATATTTTAACTTTACCTCCCTACTTCAACAAACAACAATCCCATCCCTCCCACATATCCCTATCCCTCTGCAAAGGAATCAAGCTCGCAAGATGAGACAAAACACCTCCGATCTCCTAAAATCGATACACTCGCACATCCGCAGCTTCTCCTCACCCAAATCCCCTTTATATACACGACCCCTCCACCTCAAACCCTCCTCATTCTCTTCAGAATTCTCAACACTCCAGAAACGAAGAAGGAGAAGGAGAAAAGGAAGGTATGAAATTTCGTTTTTTTTTTTACATTCAACATATATCTAAAACAGACAACCAATTCCATTTCTTTTGTGCATAGAACACTGCCTTCAAGCCACTGTGCGATTGAAACAGAAAAACACAACAAAAATCCTTCATTATGGTAAGCTTCAAACCATTCCATTTATAACTTTCATCCATAACAGTATAGTAAAGATTCATATATACACACCAAATCTTGTACACATTTAAATGAGAAGCATTTATAGAATCAACTGAAAACTCAAAGAAAATAAATATGAAATGCTCGCTTTGTCCTCATTTTTCGTCGAACACGCCTCGTTCTGTCCGTCAAGAGGACGACAACCTCGACGGTGCCTCGCGAAGATGGCCGCAATGACAAAGAAGCGTGGCATCGCCGGGCGATGGCGTAGCGTGACGGCAAGGCGAGAGAGAGCGCGAGGGAAGCGCGAGAAGGGAAGCGGCAGGACGGAGACAACGACGGCCTTCGTCCGCACCGCGCGGTGAGCTGCAACCGACCACGTACGAGAGATGGGGATGTGCGAGCGACGGTGGCGATGTGACTCCGGCGACGACGCGAGGCGGGCGGGGCGGACGGTGAAGCGCCGCGACAGTGTCGCTGGAATGAGAGAGGCGGCGTGAATCTTAGGTGAGTGAGAGAGCAACGACACGGCAAGGAGGCGGCGTTGGCCGACGACGACGGCGGCGGCAGGCAGTGGCGCCGTGAAGACGGAAAAGCACTGGAGCGCCGCTGAGGTGGGGAGCTGAGAGAGGAATTCTGGAATGGGGGGGCGGGGTGTGTGTAGGTTTGAAGTAGTTTGGGTTGGGCTTTGTCTTATTTAATTTGGGCCAGGAATTTAATAAGAAATCAATGGGTTTAAAGTATCTTTGGTCAATTACTTATAAGAAAAAAAAACGATCGGGCCAAGATGAAAGGGTACACGATTGGACCGAGCCAGCCACGATTTAATTAATCGATCGGATCTATTATTATTAGAAATGGGCTTCCGTGAACGGGCCTCCCTAATTAATCGCATTGGACCCTTATGATTTAAGTGGGTTGAGTTTATGTTATAAATAGAATCGACTACCAAGATTTAATCGACTTAAATTAATTGAAGTTGGGCTTTAATTAGTTAAATCTTTTGGACTTAAGGAATTATTTAGTTCAACTTTAATTAAATAAAGTTGATAAACACTAATTAATTATAATTAGACATTAATTAATTATACTTAAGCTTAATTGATTGATTTAGATGGACCTTAATAATTAATCGAGCTAGATTTAATTAATTAATTAAGTTACTTAAACTTAATTAATTAGCTTGGGAGAACTTTAATTAATTAAGAGCAATGGGCCTTAATTAATTAATTTAAATAGGTCTTTGACCAATCGAGTCATTGGAGTTGATCAATTAAAAATAATATTGATACGGGCTTTTAAATTAATTGAGTGGGAATTTAATTAAATGGATGAACTCTTTAATTAAATTGAAATGGGCTTAGACTTATTTTTAAGTAATGGGCTAAGTATATAAATGGATAATGGACTCAATTAATTACTTTAGAATCCATTAAATTAAATTAAGGATTGAATTAATTTCAGACATTAAATAGGAGATTTAATTCTAATAATTAAATTTTGGGGATTTATTTTAGTTAATTAAATAATAATCAATATCAACTAATTAAAGTAATTTGATTGATTAATCAAATGTTATCGACTTTAAATTAATCCATTTAGTTAACTTAATTGTGGATTTAATTAATTAAATTAAAGAACTTAATTAATTAATTAATGATATTGGTCATGTCAAGTAGATGATTGAGGAATATTGGTAACTTTAATTTGTAAAACGCTTGTTAGATGATCAACTACGGAAATATTTATCGATTGTGTAAGAGTTTCTCTGTTAGAATATATGGGACGTGTGAGGTGAGAAACGCGACGAGGAAATGATAATAACGAATGAGTTATCGAACTCGAATTCGCTGATACGCATTAACAAACGATTTAATATTAGTTATGAACTTAGGATTCATAAATTGAACGAAACGACGTGAAGAAACATCGATCGCGGAGAAGAATGCAACGACAAAGTATCGTCTATCGCTATGGCGAGACTAATCAAATAGATGAAATATAATTGTTAATTGAGTCTTATCGATAACAAAAATCCTAAAACCCAAGGACTTAAAGGATATCGAGTACGTTAAATATTAGCAATACTTCTCGAAAGAAGCGAATGAAATACTAAATTATATCTCTTACATTGATAAGGTCCAGCGTGGACGTAGACGAAAACGACAAGGATCACTAGCAGATACTTCAAGAAGGACAATTCTTGAGGTGGGCTTTTCTTGAAACAAAATGATTATGCATAACTCAAAGCATGATTTACAAAAGCTTTATGAAATATTATCGCATGAACTGTTATTGACTGCCAAATATTTATGTTTTGTTGTGTCCATATCTGAGGTTGATTTGTCCAAATGTGGGACGAGAATTGATTGGTATATCCAATGTGGTATGTGAATGAGTTGGTCCACCAACGTTAAAAAAGGGTAACGATCGGATCCGACTTAGTTGAGGACTAACTCGGGTTGTGTACACGTGTGACTGTGTGTTAAGGTTAGCTACCTCGATCGATCACGGCGACTATGTGTAGGTGGCCACACCCATAGCGCGAATGAACGAACGTATGATTGATGAATAAATTACCGATATGGAACAACGTGATAAAATAGTCGCCCGACACTTTTGGAAAATGATAAAATATTTGATAGGCATGAGTCTTTAACTAAAATCCTCATGTGCTATTGTGGGCAATTCAATAACTTTTGATAAAGAAAATATTTTCGGCAATGAGTCAACTGAGTACTTTTGTACTTAGCTCTGCATCTCGTTTTTGATGTGCAGGTTGAGTAAGGATCGATGATGGGTGCGAGGTGGTGCAGAGTAGCAGTTGTTTTAATGCTTTATTAGAAAGGTTTCTAGAACCTGGGCATGCATCGTCATATGCATGTCCACACGCTTATTTGCCGCCTAACTCGATAATTTTTATGCTTTGATTATAACTACTTTTAGGTCAGATTGAATTGGAGGTTGTACTCGTACTTCAATTTTACCCCGATTGGGTAATGTTTGAACCTTGAACCCTTTCGACAAGTCCTTCGTGACATGAGTCTGTATTGAATTGCTTATCCCCTTTTAACCTTGTGTTATTGAGTAGTGGAATGATTGATTGCCTTGATTACCTATGTTTATATCCGCTGCTTTGTCATACCGGTGACGATCCATATGATCCGTACTTCATTGGAAAGTCGGGTCATCACATTTATGTACGAGAATCCAAAAGAAATCGACCAATTTCGATAACTTAAGAAGGAATTAACGAGAATCGAAGTTAGACATAAATTAGGGTTTGCTATTAATAATAGGATACTCAAATGTGAGTTCCTAAGTTAAAGAAACCAAGATCCGACTTACAACGTTAATGCTCAACAACGACAACCTAATATGATATTAGATTGAGCGTTAAGACAACTCGATACGAATAGCGATTATATAACTTACACAATCTCCGACGAGCTAAGAGAACCAAACAATGTAAAAAAGTGTAAGCTAAAATTCGAACATAAGATGTCAATCCTTATGTCTCAAAGGTCGAGTTAGTATTCACAAAGAACTTCATTAATTCCTAAGTATCTATTTACGCGATGATATTAGATATCTCGAATCATAAGTCAATACCTCTTTCATTTGTCGTGTTAATACGACAAGTAGTCGAGCATAACCTACTAGGACGTAACTATAATTGTTAAGTCTAGTTAGTGGCTTGAGAACATCCTAATATACCAATCATAACTTGTTTAGCAATGATCTATAACGTAATAACGTTAGAAGATCATTAAGGTTAGAGTCAATGATAGACTCGGAGTATGTAACTCATAAGTTGAGGTTCACTTATGAATGATGAAGTAATATAGTTTGGGAATTGAGAATGTAAGAAAATAGAAATTATCTTAAAACAATCACATGAAATCATAAAGGAACCCTAATTGGGAACTTTAAGTCGTAATTTATAAACGACCTTCGATCGATAGAAATAATCTAAGAAAGACTATTTTCTTATGAATGGTTTGATCGTACGTAGTTGACGAGGAAGGACAATCACACCTGCTCACTTAGAACCACTTGCTTTGGATTAGCAGGTGGGCTCTCTTGAAACAAAAATGACATGCATGTCTATCTCAAAGCATGATTTACAAAAGCTTTATGAAATATTATTGCATAAACTGTTATTGACTGCCAAATGTTTACGTTTTGTTGTGATCCTATCTGAGATTGGTATATCCAATGTGGTATGTGAATGTGTTGGTCCACCAACGTTAAAAAAGGGTAACGATCGAATCCGACTTAGTTAAGGACTAACTCGGATTGTGTACACGTATGACTGTGTGTTAAGGTTAGCTACCTCGACCGGTCACGGCGACTATGTGTAGGTGGCCACCTCCATAGTACGCGAATGAATGAATGAATGAATGATTATATATGGAACAATGTTGATAAAATAGTCAGGCCTGACGCTTTTGGAAAATGATAAAATATTTGATAGGCATGAGTCTTTCAACTAAAATACTCATGTGCTATTGTGGGCAGTTCAATAACTTTAACAAAGAAAAATATTTTCGGCAATGAGTACACTGAGTACTTTTGTACTTAGCCCTGCATCTCGTTTTTGATGTGCAGGTTAATCAGGGATTGATGATGAGTGCGAGGTGGTGCAAAGTGGCAGTTATTTTGTTGCTTATTAAAAAGGATTTCTAGAACCTTGGGCATGTATCGTCATATACATGTCCACAAGTTTATTGCCGCATAACTCGATATTATTTTGATGTCTTGATTATAACCGCTTTCACCAGTATTGAACTTGAGGTCGCACTGTTCCTCGAATTACGCCCCGATTGGGTTATATTTCAACCTTGAACCTTTGGCAAGTCCTTCTGTGACTTGAGTTGGTATTGAATAGCTTATTCCTTTTAAGTTCATGCGTTGATGAGTAGTTCATTTGTTAATTGTATTGATTAGTTATATATATATTCGCTGCATTATCATACCAGTGATGATCCGTATGATCCGTACTTCCTTGGGAAGTCGGGTCGTCACACACTTAAACCTTGAGGTTTGGCAAATGGATGTGAAAACCACTTTTCTAAACGGTTACCTTGAAGAAGGTAGAGACATCTATATGCAGCAACCCGAAGGTTATGTGGTGAAGGGTGAAGAGCATCTAGTATGGAAGCTTAAGAAGTCCATTTATGGACTTAAGAAAGCTTTCCGATCATGGAACTTACGCTTTGACGAGGTGGTAAAGTCCTATGGATTTACCCAGTTGCCTAGCGAAAGTTGTGTGTATCGTTTGGATGTCAACGGTGACGTGATATTTCTTACACTTTACGTTGATGACATCCTTCTACTTGGCAACAATGTGAAGCTGTTATCAGACGTAAAGAGTTGGTTATCCGATCAGTTTCAAATGAAAGACTTAGGAGATGCAGCATAGATTCTTGGGATCAAGGTTATCGAGATCGCAAGAGGAAAATGTTGAGCTTATGTTAGGCGTCTTACATTGATACTATGATTACTCGTTTTAGCATGCAGACCGCCAAGAAGGGATTGCTATCTTTCAGACATGGTGTTTCTTTATCTAAGGAGCATGCACCTATGACTGCAAATGAGATAGAGGAAATGAGACAAGTTTCTTATGCTTCCGTCGTAGGAAGTCTCATGTATGCAATGCTATGTACGAGGCCGATATCCGCTATGCGGTAGCATAGTAGCTAGATATCGCCTAACTCGACAAGCTCATCGATCATGGAAGCATATACTCAAGCACCGAAAAGGACTCGAGATTATAGGCTAGTTTACCAGCGCGATAGTCTAATGCCTTTGGGTTATTCTGACTGGATTTCCAAGTCGACCGTGATGAGAAAAAGTCTACCTCGTGCTATATGTTTACCATGGGAGGAGGGCCGTATCCTGACGGAGTGCAAAGCAGCGATGCATTGCGGACTCTACCATGGAAGCCGAATATGTAACCGCTTTGGAGGTTGCTAAGAAGGCGGTATGGTTCAAGAACTACCTCATGGATCTAGATGTGGTACCTTGTTTGTCCAAGAGTATCATAGTATACTGTGATAACTCAGGTGCAGTGGCAAACTCGAAGAAACCACGGACCCACAAGGCGACAAAACACATAGAGTGAAAGTACCATGTCATACGAGAAATCATTAGACGAGGAGTCGTGCTGATTGAAAAGATTGGCACTGCGGATAACCTAGCTGACCTATTCACGAAGAGCCTATCGCAAAAAGTCTACGAAGAGCATGTTCGAGGACTTGGATTGCACAAGATGGCACCCATTTAGAAAGGAAATTTTTGTATAAGTGGGAGAAATTAAAGTAATGGTGTTGTTTGTAATAGCTAGTAGAGAGACACATTGTATACTAAAAGTTTGCTTTAGTATAAGTGGGAGATTGTTGGATTTGTATACTGAAAGCAGTTTGGTTGAGCTTGTATACAATGTTTCCTGTTACCACTATTACAATCTCCTATCTGAATTGTTTACTTGATTGCATATGTTTGTCCCCTTATCTCATATATAAGTTAGATCATACAGTGTGTAGTAGATCACATAAGTCTATATGATTGGTCAAGCTAAATGAGATATAAAAAGAATCACAGCTGAGACAACTTCATGACGAGTTGTCGGTATAGGCTGCAGTATAGATAAGAAGTGACTTGACTTAGTTGCTTGTCTATACCGGTACGTCTCTGACGTATTGATAGATCACAGTGAGATGAGTTCTTCTATCTGACCATCGTGAAGAACCTAGATCTCGATGACTTTACGTTGATCTAAACCTCGATAAAGTATTAGGTGAGTATGAGTTAGTGACCATCACTTTGACTTGTTATGGGTGAGGGTTACATGAGATAACCCAATATTATCTGCATCTTGGGTGGTGGCAGTGCTTGTATGTCAAGCTAGTTGTCTGTATCGAGTCACCGTATCCGTTTAGGATGATGACGTCCCCTTAAGGAGCTCAAAAGGTTTATTGTACTAAACTCTGCAGGTTGAGTTATCTCAAGTACAATAATAAGGTTGAGTGGTACTACTTAAGGAATTAAAGAGATTAATTATTTTAAGCAATCAGAGTGCTATAAATAATTAATGGGCGTACGGTATCTTAAATATGGGGAATTGTGAGGTCTAAGTACGAGCCCGACTCAACTTCGAAAATAAAGGGTAAGTCAACATTTATTCTCTAGTGGCATGAATTAATTTATGTTCTGAGCTGAACATAAGATAATTAATTTATTTGAGGCACATCTTTATTCCTTGCATTTGATCCTTGGGCTGGTCCATCAAGGCCTGTAACTAAGAGAAATTTCATCCACCTCCCTTAGAGTCCCATAGGGTTTCTGTTTTGATCCTCTCTATCTGAAGAGATATTATTATATTTATTAGATATGCAAAAATTCTATCTAATTAGGATTTAGGGTTGCATTATAAATATAAGGTGAGAGAAAATCAAACCCTAATTCTAAGTGTGAAATTTTCGAAAACCACAATATTCATTGTTGGGATTTTCGAAACTTTTCAAGAAGGAGGAAGGTGAATTTCTGCAGTACTCTCCATAGATTGTCCTCACTCGACATTGGAGTTTAGGCAATCGGGACACATCCCAGAAGATCAAAGCACGAGTCTTGATCTAATTCTTGCCTGACAAATTCGCAGATAAACACGAGAAAACACCAACGTGTTGCAATTAATTATATAGGTTCATGCTAGGTATATAATCAATGTATGGTGAATTAAACATCAAATATAGATCATCGGGAGAGGGTTAAAATCAAATTTCCCTACAACTAAAACAAATAATCACAGTATCAATGTAAGACGCCTGAGATAAACTCAACATTTTTCTCTTGCGATCTCGGTAAACCTTGATCCCAAGAATGTACGCTCCATCTCCTAAGTCTTTCATTTGAAACTGATCGGATAACCAACTCTTTACGTCTGATAACAGCTTCAAATTATTGCCAAGTAGAAGTATGTTATCTACTTAAAGTGCTAGAAATACCACGTCACCGTTGATATCCAAACGTTACACACAACTTTTGCTAGGCAACTGGGTAAATCCATAGGACTCTACCACCTCGTCAAAACGTAAGTTCCATGATCGGGAAGCTTGCTTGAGTCCATAAATGGACTTCTTAAGCTTCCATACTAGATGCTCTTCACCCTTCACCACATAACCTTCGGGTTGGAGCATATATATATCTATACCTTCTTCAAGGTAACCATTTAGAAAAGCGGTTTTAACATCCATTTGCCAAACCTCAATGTTTAGGTGAGCTGCTATGGCCAGAAGAATTCTGATGGACTTGAGCATTGTTACAAGCGAAAAGATTTCATCGAAATCGATGTCCTCAATCTGAGTGTACCCTTTCGCCACAAGCCTGGCTTTAAAAGTCGAAACCTCCATCCGAATCTCTTCCTCAGATACCCACTTACTACCTATGACTTTGCCATCTGGTAGAGGTGTTTTTTCTCGTATACATCCATAACTATTATGGACTCAATTTCTAAGTCCATAGCGGTGAGCCATGATCTTGCATCTGTGTCTTGGATCGCCTCGTTGTATGTCCATGGGTCGACATACCGCTTCGCTTCCGGGATTAAACCAAGATTTGCCCATGAACATAAATTGCTCGGGTTAACGAACAACCCTCCCACTACGATGAGGTGCTACTAGCACAATGGCAACGTTAGGTGTAGTAACCTGTGGTTCTCTATCTTGCACAACTTGTTGGGTAGGTGCCACTTGATGGATCGGTATCTCCAGTGGAATTCGACCCACTTCAATTTCTTGAAGTATCTGGTGTCGATCCCTCCCACTAGACATAACATCTTGTACATTTGGCCTAATCGGTGGTGGAATACGATAATCTTCTAATTCTTGAAGTATGCTTTCAACTTTGGATTTGTGGTTTTTCATGTAGTCATTTTCTAAGAATCGGGCGTTAGTGCTAATAACGACCTTCTGATCATTAGGACTATAGAAATAACCACCTTTCGTTCCTCTAGGATAACCAATAAACAATCTTGCTTCAGATCTAGCTTCCAACTTGTCAGCTTTCTTGTTCAAGACATGTCTTTGGATCGCCCATATCCTTATATGGCTTAAACCAGTTCATACGCCCAAACCATAACTCGAAAGAGATCTTTTCGACTGACTTGGACGGTACTAGATTGAGCAAATATGCCGCTGTTTCTAAGGCATACCCCCAGAACGACATAGACAATGTTGCATAACTCATCATATATCTAACCATTTCTAAGAGAGTCATATTTCTTCGCTCTGACACACCATTTTGCTGTGGTGTGCCCGGTGTAGTGAGCTGGGAGGTAATCCCACACTGCACCAAATAGTTCATGAACTCGCTACTGAGGTATTCGCCACCGCGATTAGACCACAATGACTTGATAGTCTTACCTAGCTTCGTCTCCACTTCTGCGTTAAATTCTTTGAATTTCTCAAAGCATTCGACTTGCGGTGAAAGCAGTACACGATCCGCACTCGAGTAATCGTCAATGAAAGTGACAAAATACTGTACCCTCCACGAGCTTATGTGGACATTGGTTCACACAGGTCAGAATAGACTAGCTCCAACACTTCCTTGTTTCTATACCCCTTCGTTTTGAAGGGTCTGGTCGACATCTTTCATTCTATACAGGATTCGCAGACTGGGAACGTAGTTACTGTAATTTCACTCAACGCTCAATTCTTAGCCAGTCTTTGGATCCTATTTAGATTGATGTGACCTAATCAAAGATGCCAAAGAAATGTGGTGTCATCTAGCGAAGAAAACTTACTCCTTTTAAGGTTTGATGTTGATGTAACATAATTAAAGGTATTATGTTTAGCAGAAATAGTATAAAACGAATTATATAAAGTGCCACCACAGATAACTTTGTCATTTCTTATGATAGAAACACCACTATAAAAAATAACAGAATATCCATGTATAAATAGTTTGGAAACCGAAATAAAGTTTCGCCAAAACTCCGGCACATATAAAACGTCTTTTAATACTAAAATGTTCTATCAAAACATAAAGAAACATCTCCGACTGCAACGGCCTCGACTTTCGTCGCATTGCCCATGTAGATCTTTATCTCGCCATCAAACAACTCCCTTGTGCGCAGGAACCCCTGCAAGGTGTAACAAACATGATCAGTCGCACCCATATCTACTACCCATGAATGAGTAGAACAAGTAGCTATACATGTTTCCGTTACTAAAGCAAATGACGTACCTTGAGCCTTGAGTATGGGGCACTTAGCCTTCCAATGCCTAGTCTCACCGCACTTGAAGCATTTGCCCTTCTCATTCGCTTTTTCAAACCATTGGTAGAGCCTCAGACACTCCCACTCTTTTCTTTAACCTTAGCATCTCTTGAATTCCACTTTACATTTTCATCTTTCGATAAAATAGTGGTCTTCCTTGAGGTGCGTATTAAAGACTGTACACCTTTGCCCATTTTGTGTTCCTCCATTACTAAATCCTCTTGTAATGAATCTAGAGTATAACTCTTTTCATAAAGGACTACTCCATAACGGAAGTTGTCAAAAAACTTGGGCAAAGTGTTGAGGATTATATCGATTCTGATTATGTCATCGATATATCCTCCAACCAACTCGAGCTCTTCGAAGAGATTGATCATTTGCTCTACATGGTCATGCATCAATCGCCCATCATTGAACTCGACATAATTAATTTTGTCAAATTACGACTAGCGATTCTGCCTCGACTCCCATACGATTTCATGAGATTTAGCCATATAGTGGTCGCATCATCCATCTCGATCTTTGGAGTTGCAAGGACTCGCACATGGTGACCAAAAGAAGGTATTTATCCATTCTATTTGATTTGTCCCATTTCTCGTGCTCCTTGCGTTCTTCACCGGTAGATGAATCATCTAGGGGGGTTGGACGGGGTGTAGTGAGTACAAATAAATTTTCTTCGGCAGTAAGAACAATCTCAATGTTTCTTTTCCACTCAATAAAATTTGGACCGGATAGAGGGTTTTGTGCAAACATATTGATAATCGGTGTAAGGGACATATCTGAAAAAGTAATGTAAACAATTAAGCATACGATCGCACATAATTCGTAACAATAATATTGTAATCTTTTGATAAAATAATATTTTAAATTGGTGGTATAGTTTAAATAATATTAATATCAATCACTATACCAATTTTTAAAAGTGAAAATTTGGTTGAGATTTGAAGAATAGAAATATCGTTATATATAGATTCTAATTTGGCTAATTTTCATTAAGAAATCAATGTGAGATTTGAGAGTGATTAGAATGTTTAAAATAAAGATTTTAAAAAAATAAGAAAGAAAAACTGAGAAAAATCCACATAGGATTGAAGATAAATGTAGTGCATCCAATATGTAATAGAATATGTAATAAATATCATAAAAAATTGATGTGAAATTTTGCAAAATCGTATAATAATACACACTAACTATCCAAAATATTTTGTTTATTTAATAATGTAGTTAATGAACTACTAAGAAGGCAAAAATAATTTAAAAAGATAATTAATTCAAGAAAAATATTTATTTGGACAAATTAAATTAAATAAACCATTTATTTGATCAAATTAAATTGGTGGTGGAAAACTATATAATAATACTCAATAATTATTCAATTTTTTTATTAAATAGTGTAGTAAATAAACTATTTGGCCAAAACAAATTGAAAAAAATAATTTATTTAGCCAAAGTTATTTATCTAGTCTAATTAGATTAAATAAACTATTTATTTGACCAAATTAAATTGGGGGTATAGTTTAAATAATATTAATATCAATCACTATACCAATTATTAAAAGTGAAAATTTGGTTGAGATTTGAAGAATAGAAATATAATTATATATAGATTCTAATTTGGCTAAGTTTTATTAAGAAATCAATGTGGGATTGGAGGGTGATTAGAATGCTAAAATGAAGATTTTAGAAAAATAAGAAAGAAAAATTGAGAAAAATCTACATAAGATTGAAGATAAATATAGTGCATCCAATATGTAATAGAATATGTAATAAATATCATAAAAATTTGATTTGAAATTTTGCAAAATCGTATAATAATACACACTAATTATCCAAAATATTTTATTTATTTAATAATGTAGTTAATGAACTATTAAGCTGGCAAAAATAATTAGAAAAAATAATTAATTCAAGAAAAAATATTTATTAGGACTAATTAAATTAAATAAACCATTTATTTGATCAAATTAAATTGGTGGTGGAAAACTGTAGAATAAAACTCAATAATTATTCAATTTTTTATTAAATAGTGTAGTAAATAAATTATTTGGCCAAAACAAACTGAAAAAATAATTTATTTAGCCAAAGTTATTTATTTGGTCAAATTAAACTAAATAAACTATTTATTTAACCGAATTAAATTGGTGGTATAGTTTAAATAATATTAATATCAATTACTATACCAATTATTAAAAGTTAAAATTTGGTTGAGATTTGAAGAATAAAAATATCGTTATATATTAATTTGGCTAAGTTTCATTAAGAAATCAATGTGGAATTGGAGAGTGATTAAAATGTTTAAAATGAAGATTTTAGAAAATAAAAAGAAAAATTGAAAAAATTCACATAAGATTGAAGATAAATATAGTACATCACAAAATGAACCAAAAAATACCAGATTATCCTGCAATCCAAACGCCCCGTTCAAATTTTCGATCACCTTTTCTAAAATTTGAAACCTTCCCCCGTCTAGAAGTAAATGCCACTTGTAAAATTCTTACTGGGTGATTGCAATAAAGCGGATAACCAAAATTTGGCTGACTCCTGGCCGTAGATCATCCCACCTAGATCCCACAACCCACTACAGTAACGCACATCGCTGCAATCTCATTGGTGAAAGCACCACGACGCGGATCGCAAACATGCCCCGCGCAGTACTACATATATTCATCTCATTCGCTCAACAATTCCATCACCGAAGACAGCGAACTTCCCAAATCGTAATAGAATCTCTACAGAACTTCACAGAAACCTCATTCAACGATGGAAGCTGCGAATGCAACCCCAATCAAGGGCGCCGGAGGAAGGCGAGGCGGCGATAGGAAGAAGTCGATACCAAAATCCGTCAAAGCGGGGCTCCAGTTTCCAGTTGGGCGCATCGCCCGTTTTCTGAAGAAAGGGCGTTATGCCCAGCGCATGGGCACTGGAGCGCCGGTCTATATGGCTGCTGTTCTCGAATATCTCGCCGCTGAGGTAAATTTCGTTTTTATTCTCGTTGATTTCTTTCATTGATTGATTGACCTAGAAAGTTATTTGATGGAATACTTATTTGAGTTGCAGGTGCTAGAATTGGCTGGAAATGCTGCGAGGGACAACAAGAAGAGTAGGATTGTGCCGAGACATGTGCAGCTGGCTGTGCGGAACGACGATGAGTTGGGGAAATTGCTTCACGGCGTCACCATTGCTAATGGCGGAGTTTTGCCGAACATTAATCCGGTGCTTTTACCGAAGAAGTCTGCGGCGGCGGAGGAGAAAGTCTCTGCAACCAAATCACCCAAGAAGGCCTAATTATGTTATGGTGTTATCTACTTTTTCCAGATTTGATGTTTAGCACTTGTTTCCTGATATATTTTAGCTGTTAGGTAGGTAATTTAGTCTTGAAAGTAAATAATTTCCGAATAGAACTAAGTTACTCTTTGGTTCCCAAATCTTGTTGTTATCATTTCGCTCAGTCTTTCTGGCTGTTATCTTGTTTCTACGCAATGATAATCATTGATCTCTCTATCTTTCTCATTTAGCACGATTCAGATTTCATGGTGTTGTTTTTGATGTTATTGAAATACTATTTAAATAAAACGTATTCTGGGAAATAAATTAAGATGAAGTTTTTTCTTTTAACTTTTTAAAACCTATTTAGGGAAAAGTTACAAAATTTAAAGAATACAGTACAGATCTGTAAAAGATTAAAACAATTTGACAGTGTTGGCTGATTCAATGGCGCGGAAAATTTAGACATTTGATATTAAGACTAATTTTTCACATTTACTGTTTATCTTCCAAATGCAAGTTGCAAGATTGGGAAATCTGCTTGAAAAAATTCTTAGTGTTGATCAAGCCAAGCAAATCCACTGCCAAATTTTAGTCAACAATCTTCCCAAAATCGAGCCGCTCTTGGTCAGCCAAATTTTGAAATGCGCCGCCCATTGTTCCGCACGAACCACCCACTACGTCAAATCGATCCTCCACCGTATGCGAAACCGCGACGGTTTCTCGGCGTCGTGCACGATCCGTTATCTCTCCCAACACGGCCAGTTTCGAGATGCTCTTGCTCTGTATTCGGAGTCGCACGCTTCCGGAATTTCTCCCAACACGTTTGCTGTGTCTTCCGCGTTAAAGTCTTGCGCGAGGGTTCTGTGCAAAACGGGCGGGTTGATGATCCACGGGCAGGTGCAGAAGTTGGGATTCTGTGAGGATGTGTTTGTGCAGACGGCGCTATTGGATTTCTACTCGAAATTGGGGGATATGGTGGTTGCGCGTAAGGTATTCGGTGAAATTCGTGAAAAAAATGTGGTTTCTTGGAACTCTTTGTTGGGTGGGTACGTGAAGCAGGGGGAATTGGCTATGGCGCAGAGCCTATTCGATGAAATGCCTGAGAGAGATGTCGTGACGTGGAACTCGATGATCTCGGGGTACACAAGGGCGAAGGATATGGAGCAGGCTTACGACTTCTTTCGTCAAATGCCACAGAGGAGTTCTGCTTCGTGGAATGCCATGGTTACTGGATACATAGAATGTGGGAAGATGGAGCTAGCACGAAGCTTTTTTGATGCGATGCCAGAGAGGAATAACGTCTCCTATATAACGATGATTTCTGCGTATTCAAAGAGTGGGAATGTGGAGTGCGCTAAGGAGCTCTATGATCGGAATTCTGAGAAAGATCTGTTTCTGTATAACGCCATGATTGCGTGCTATACACAGAACAACATGGCGAAGGAGGCGTTGCAGCTATTTGATGAAATGCTGAAGCCCAACGCAAAGTTTCAGCCCGATAAAATGACATTATCCAGTGCTATCTCCGCGTGTTCTCAGCTGGGAGATTCGGAATATGGGACTTGGATTGAATCGTACATCAGAGAAACGGGGATCAGAATGGATGATCATTTAACCACCTCTTTAATCGACTTGTACACAAAATGTGGAAACATAGATAAAGCTCATGAACTCTTCAATGGTTTACAAAAGAGGGATTTAGTAGCTTATACTGCCATGATTCTAGGCTGTGGCATAAACGGTAGGGCAAATGAGGCGATCAATCTATTTGATGAGATGATCGATAGTGGCATTGTTCCAAACGTGGTCACTTTCACAGGAATACTGACTGCTTACAGCCATGTCGGTTTGGTGGAAGAAGGGTACCATTGCTTCACGTCGATGCAGAGGCACGGGGTTATCCCGACTCAGGATCACTACTCAATCATGGTGGATCTTTTGGGTAAGGCTGGGCGAGTAGAAGAGGCTTATCGGTTGATTAAGGGGATGCCTACTCGGGCGCATGTTGGAGTGTGGGGCGCGTTGCTTCTTGCTTGCAGCCTGCATAGCAACGTGGAGCTTGCGGAGATTGCTGCGAGTCATTGTTTCGAGCTGGAGCCTGATAGTGGCGGCTATCATTCCATTCTTGCCGGTGTTTACGCCTCTGCGGGGAGGTGGGAAGATGCTGATAGATTGAGGAGAGGTGTTGGAGAGAAGGGGCTTGTTAAGATACCGGGATCTAGTTGGATGAGCTGAAGTATGTATGTTTTTCTTGAGATTCTCAGAATCTTGATATCTACTATCTTTCTCCGTGGTAGCTCAATGGGCTGTGGTGCCACTCAGAATTCTGTGAGTTTCTTCTGTCCTTGGATGAAAATATATAGCAATTGAATGTGAATTGATTGTATAAATTGATGATGCAGGGAGTTGATTGTATCTGTAATGCTTGATTTTGTACGAGATGGTTATTGTATGCTGAAGAAAGAGGAGGCTGCATTTGGAATCACAGCAACAATAGCTTTGAGGGTATTTACTTTTCAGAAAAACTGATGTACATGCGAACAGATAAAAATATCATTCGTTCTTCATAAAAATATCATTTACAATGACCGTTTTACCTATGATAAATTTTTGAGATGTCAAGTCAGATTTAATTTGTCTTGAATTTGAAATCGTGGTAAAATCACTAAAGTGAAATCACTAAAAAGCAAATTAAGATTTCTTGATTTTGCAAATGATAAATGGGAGTTCATTCTCTTTCTCCTTTTCTCCATCCTTTAAAAGTATCCTTTCAAGCATAGGATTAACCAAAATAGATCCATGGATTGCAACAAGG
Organism: Salvia rosmarinus; assembly: GCA_036937905.1. Classification (NCBI taxonomy): domain Eukaryota; kingdom Viridiplantae; phylum Streptophyta; class Magnoliopsida; order Lamiales; family Lamiaceae; genus Salvia; species Salvia rosmarinus. The sequence continues at coordinate 44,136,034 of CM072818.1, read as the reverse complement.
AACCAATAACCCTTTGATAATTTTTTTTGAAAACCAAAATTGACTGCGCCAATAATTATCAGAATTAGTATCATTTACATTCAATAAAATTATCATTTGTATTGAAAAAAAATATCAATATCCACATATGCGGATGTCTGCACATGAGATCACCTCTTTACTTTTCATGATATGATAAATAGATAAAAATAATTCAAGTTAATCCACTATTTATGATGGATTGATCAATTATGAACTTGTTTGATAATCTTATCTTTCAAATACTTAATCGTATGTTTTATGAATCTATTTTATTATGAAAAGTAAACTTCGAGAATACATGTGTGAATACTTGTGCACAATTTTCATGTATGTGCTTAGATTTTGCATAATTGTTGTTTCCATATGCTCGGATTTTCGTGTTTATCTGCTATCTTATACTTAAACATGAGATTCACAACCATCCCATGCATATTCCAGAATGATCTCCATCACTAAATTTTCCATTTACTTTAAAAAATAAGGATTTTTGAATGATTAGATATTACTAGCAAACTCTTAACTTATTTGAACATTTGTGCTCCAAGAAACAAATATTCTAGCACTAAAACTCTAGTCTATTTTACCTCCCGAAAAACAAAAACTAAAAATAAGCCATATTCCAATTTAATTTATGATTTGAGCCGGCCCGACCCGGCCCATAATTGTCTTGAACGTCAAGTAAGTGCGCGCATAAACGCATTGTTCACCAAACTCTACTGGAAGTCTGGAATGCAGCTCAGATAATCGGCAAAATAGAAGAGGCAGAAGAACAAGGATTTCACCAAAAACAGGAGCGATTTTTAATAATCTGCTGGGAATAAAAAAAACATTATTACCCATACTAATACTGCAATGATGGGAAAGTTCTCGAACAAAACCATTCTCATCCGTGCAGCGGCTTTGGCTGCAGCTGATTCAGGGATATTCTGTTTCGCCACTACTTCAGTTACAGTAATGATTCCTTTCAATGTTTATGTTCTTTATTTTTTATAAAATTCGAAACCTTCAAGCCGCGTTTGTGTACATTATCTGTAGGATCAATACATAAAAAGCATTATTCTTCAAGTAGTTAGTTAATATTGGATCCCTTTTCACTTAATTGTTATTGGCTAATAGATGCATCAATATCGGTTTCAATGCCTTCGCCGTTTCAGGATTCCATAGCATGGCCATGGAGAACTATGGAGCGGAGCGGCCCATTTGCTTCATTTATGCGCTCAAACCATTCACAGTATGGTATATTTGTATTTCCTTATGTTTCCTCCCTGGCTTTTGTCCTCTTCTTGTTGGGTGTGGTGCAACCCAAAGTCCCACATCGGAAGTGAGAAGGAAAATTGCCTTCTATATATTAAGAAGTCCACCACTCCAAAATAATATGAAGTCTTTTGGGGGTTGAGCCCAAAAACAAATCCTTGCGAGCTTTTGGCCCAAAGCGGATAATATCATACTAATTGGACGGAGTGGTGGCAGTAGCAGTTCCCAACAGTGGTATCAGAGCCGACGGTTGGTGGGCCCAATACGTGGGCGGGAGAAGGCTGCGTTCGATGTGGAGGTAACCCCAGTGAACTCACGATGAATCCGTGGTTCTTGGTCGAAAGTCTTCCGCAAAGTGGTCGACGGCAAGTCCCGTTGGGTGGTAACGGCGGTGCAAGAGGTTCGGATTGTCGTTCGAGGGAAGGACATGATGTGGTCCTTAGTTTGAGAGGAGGATTGTTGGGTGTGGTGCAACTCAAAGTTCCACATCGGAAGTGAGAAGCAAAATTGCCTTGTATATATTAAGAAGTCCACCAGTAATTAGTATGAGGCCTTTTGGGGGTTGAGCCCAAAAACAAATCCGTGCGGGTTTTTGGCCCAAAGCGGACAATATCATACTAATTGGACGGAGTGGTGGCGGTAGCAGTCCCTAACACTTCTTACATATCCGTATCTGTTTCTTTGATTCTTTCTTTTTCAATTAATAGGTAACACTTCACTGCAGGTCTTCTTCCGCTATCTTTTTCAAGGCCAGATAATGTGCCCGATCCTAATATAAGTAAAGAAGGGAGGGTGGAGACAGTCCAAAACACTCCTGCAACTGCCTTGGCCGCGATACTATTGCAAATGCAGCTGCTAAGATAGGTCCTGCTGTTTATGGCTTCGCTTGTTTGCATCTAGCTTTGTTGATCGTAAAGCTAGTGATTTGCGTCTTGGAGGTATGAACAGAGTATTTGCAAACTGATTGTGCAATAAATCCGGTATATTCTCATTTTCCTTGTTATGCTTTTGGAGAACTTTATGTACTTTCAATCATCTTTCTTCTTTGATTTTGTTGGAATCATTACTACAAATATACCTTTTTTCTACACCCCATAGATTACGCTTTTTTTAAAAATCGTAGTCTATAGGTATAGACTACGCTTTTTTATCAAAACCGTAGTCTATATACGAATTTTTTTGAAATATAGACTACGCTATACTTAATATGCGTAGTCTATATGAACTATTGACTACGCTTAACAAAAGCGTAGTGTATGTGCGTGTTTTTTACACCCAATACACTACAGTTTTAAAAAAAGCGTAGTCTTTGTGTATAAATTAAAAAAAAATAAAAAATGCCAGCCTCAAGTTTCCAACTCACGACCTGTGAGTTAGTAACAAATAGCTTAACCATTTCACCAACACTTCAATATCGATTATGTTGGACGTTATTTATTTTTATATTTACGAGTTTGAAGCGTATTTACATTGCAAGCACTTCATATTTCGGAAGTTATTTTCGAAACCCTCACTCACTCCCGCCCGCGATCGTCACCCACTGCGGCGACTTACCCTCCTTGCCGCTCACTGTTGTTCCATCGACGGCGGTCTCATCGTCGAGAGCCACCACCGCTGCGCCACCGCCGTTGTCATCCGCCGCACTCCCGATTCTCTTCCGCCGTCGCCGCCGTCGCTCGGTGAGTTCTCGCTCTCTCTGCCATTCAAAGTTCTTTTTTTTTTGTATGGAATAACTTGACTCAAATACGTAATCAATTTTAAGCAAATGTAGGGTTTTGGACGAACTAGTAAAATATTTATGATTATATGCCAAAGATATACTCATTTCACCTAGCTCTCTGCACGTGTATTGTTATGTTAATTATTGCTCCCTCAATCATAATGTTGAGGCGCCACTCAAAACTCAATTCAAAATACAAGTCTGTATTTTGAATGTGTTAAAGTTGCCTAGCACCGTCAGTGCTGATAATGCTGAGGCTGAGTTGAGCCTTATTGGTGAGAAGGGACAGGTGATTTTCAAATTTTAAATGCTTTTTTTTCAGTATTTTTTTTAGTTAGTTCTATTCATGATTGCATTGTATAATATTTGAATTCTGGGTGCTTGATGTTGGTGTTTGGTAGGATGATGAATGATAATATTTTTGTCTTGAAAGATTTTGTTGATGTTTTTGTAGTGTTTCTGAAATTTCTGTTTTTGAGTTTTCTTCTGGCGGTGGTCATAGGTTTGGAGTAGCCAATTGTTATTTAATGCTTGATGAATATCTAATTGTGTTACATTTATACAAACAAGCTTTTATTTGGTTCATTTAATGTATTGAGATTGCTGTGAATGTCAATGTTGCTTGTTAATAGTATGGTCTTGTATATTCATGGTAGAATTGCTTCAGCATTTTACTTTTTAGAGACGAGAAATCTGCAGTAGCTAGTAGAAGCCTTGTGAGTTGCTTTTGGTGGAGAATTAGGCCATTTTTTGTTTTAGGAGACGAGGAGAAACCTGCAGTCGTTAGTCAAAATCACTCTAGTTTGCTTGAGGGGGAGAATTAGTTCCTCTTTTAAGCATTTGAAAGCCATTTTTCCTTTTTGGAGACGAGGTGATACCTACAGTCCTTAGTAGAAATCACTCTAGTCTGTTACAGACTTATAGGTCGAGAATTAGTTCCTCTTTTGAGCATGTTAACGCCATTCTCTTATGGGAGATGAGGAGAAACCTGCAGTCGTTAGTAGAAACCACTCGAGTTCGGTTTTGGTGAATCAGATGGTACCATTGATGAAAGAGTAGGACTACAATAACAATGAAGCATGTAGAGCACTTCATTTTCCTTACACTTCTGTCTTCAAGTTCTAATTTCTCACTAAGCAAGGGCTTGAAAAGAAACGTAGAATTTTATCTGACGGCCTTGTATGTTGGATAGAATTTCTAGTAGTTCATTATATAGTCCAAGTTCAGAGCGATGGGCATATATATATTGTTGAAACGCATTCTTCATTCTCATCACTATCCTTTTCAAGTCAATGATTTACATATTTGTTTTCCTGCAGATTTCTAGAGCAACTTCACTGCATCACATCAACATTGGTGGTACATTTATTACAGACGTGTTCCTTTTCGCCATTGCAGATAACTGTCCTCATCTCAAGGTACTACTATCTTGTGTTAGAGAAAAAACAATTCTGATATTTCATTTTATGTTAAAATTAATGCCCAACTCTACTTAACTGATTGCCCCTTAAAAAACTAGTGAAAGAGCAATGAGGAAGCAGGGTTATTGTAATTTTCTTCCTGTATTTTCTTTTTAATTTTAATTTTCAAATCTTCCCATCATGTCTGAGATTGCTTATATTGGTGCAAGACTGTTGTAGTAAATATTGGTTGAGCTATCTCATGTATAAACGTGTTTTAACAACAATGTGTAGGTAGTTACAGATAAAGTTTGTTGTATATCTTTTTTTCTGGGTTAAACAGGTCTAGTTTCAATCTTTCATCGGACCAGTTTTAACAACTTGGAAATAACAGAGTGGTTAGAATACTGAGATCATATCCTGAAGCGATCTTTGTGAAGTTACTTAAATCTTGTTTAAACAGGGTGAATTCTACAATTATTCTGGTTGTGGGAACACCTTCAACTGCAATCATCCCATTGTACGACAATTTATTCTGGATTCCTTGAGGTATATTCTCTCTCTCTCTCTCAGTCATGCGAAGCTACCATTAACACAAATAATGCTTCATCCATTACATAAATGAATAAAATGGTCCATCTGTTTTTTAAGATTGTGAAAATCTGCTCACTTTGGCTGCATGTGGGGAAATAATATACAATGAATTTTCCTATGTGATTTGTCTTTGTTGAATAAAATGTTGTCGATTATATTTTCTTTGTTATACCTGAAGCTTTTGGAATATTAATTTTATTATATTGAGCAAAAGCTTTTGGATTAATGGATTACATATCAATTATGTATCAGTTCAAAAGAATGATCTGCGTCCTTCTGGTTTATATAGGGACTGTTAAGTTGTCGTGATTCTTTTTTTTGTAATTTTTTATTTTGTATATCAGACAACAATTTATGTTTGATGGGCTGATCTTTTGATAAATGTTGCCTCACTGCTTAAGACCATTATTAGTTAGATTTGTCACTAATGTTTTCTGGTCATGCTTGACACATCAATTCAACTCATTAACGCATTTCATATGTATTTATCTGGCTTAGTCCTGATTCTCAACAGATACTGGGTGACAGAAATGCATGTTGATGGCTTTTGGTTTGATCTTGCTTCCATCATGACACGGAGTAGCAGGTATGTTGCTATATCATCTTCAGTTCTTGAATTGTCTTTAAAGATAATGGTCAGTCTCCATTACCCTTGATTTTGGTCTTTGCAGTCTCTGGGATGCTGTAAATGTATATGGCAGTGCGGTTGAAGGTGAGAAAGTAACTACTGGAACTCCTCTCTCTTGCCCCCCATTGATTGACATGATCAGCAATGACCCTATACTATGTGGAGTGAAGGTAGCTAGTCTTTTGTGCACTTTTTTTTTTATTATTATTATTATAAATTGTTTGGAATTAGGTGCAATTTTTTAATCCTTGATTATTAGCATATATCACCTGGAAGTATGGAACCTATTTGCATGAGATTTTGTGCTTTCCTCGAAACCGATACTGGGACCACAATCAAATCCTTGCTAAAAGGAGGATTGAGCCCCCTGTCTAGAATTCTTGTCCCACCATCCATGAAAAAAACCCCAACAGCAGTGCACCTTCCCTGTTTAGTTGGACCTTAGAAGTATGCTTCTTTATGTTAGCATGGTTTACTGTTTAGTATTGGACCTTAGAAGTATGCTTCTTTATGTTAGCATGGTTTACTTATCGAAGTTCTCCGTATATGTTCTTGTCAGAAAGATGACTGGGCTTCTTTCTTCTCTGATCAGCTTATAGCAGAAGCATGGGACTGTGGAGGGCTTTATCAAGTAGGCAACTTTCCCCATTGGGGTATTTGGTCAGAATGGAATGGGGAGGTAAGTAGAGCTATATGTCATTGAGTTGTTAATTTATGTGCATCCTGCAACCAGCTCTTACTCTCTCTCCTTTACAAACAAAGTTCATACAAGTCTGTCCTATATAGAGCCTTCTAAAGTTCCTGTTACAACCATGCAATAATCCCACAGCTGCATTTTCATGACTGTTGGCAGCAAAATTAAATTGTTTGCGGTTGCCAAATAGTTTACCCTAAGATCCTCAGTAGATTGTTAGATTGTAAAAGTGATAATGAGGCAGTGCCTTTGTAGCAAATTTGTCCTTTTTATGTGCTTCTATCCTCAGCCCTCTCTGGCTGGGTATGTCATTATCCAACTTATAACAAGCAATTTGAAATGTATCTTGTTTTCCAGTACTGTGATGTTGTAAGGCAATTTATTAAGGGCACGATGGCTTTTCTGGGGCTTTTGCTGAATGTCTCTGTGGAAGTCCTAACTTATATCAGGTAACTCATTTAAGGTCCAGTTAATATGTCTCAGCTTAATGTGGTCAATGCAACCAATTTAAATTCATTTAGATTTTTTTAATCTTTTGATATGGAGTCCTTGTAAAGTTACATTAAGAGTTCTACATTGCTATAGATCTCCATACAGATTTCCTGAATACATTATACACATTTAATTCCTTCCTATCTCAGGAAGGTGGAAGAAAACATTGGAACTTGGAAAATTTTTATGTTTAATGCAAAATTGGAGAAAAGAGGGAAGAAACAACCAACTTGGAAAATTGTAAAGGTATTTTCATTTATCAAATCACGTTTGTTTTCTTTTTTATGTTATATTTCATATACATCTACATGTTGCTAATATTTGATATTTAAAAAAGTGTCCAAGACAATCCGATTCCAAGCAATGCGGGTTCTTTGTACTACGTTTCATGAAAGATATAATTGAAGAAGTTATGAAGAGTGTTTTCATTTCTTTACGTTCACATGTAAGATAAACATTTCATTTATGTTCTTATTGGGTAAAAAATCTTTAATATAATCATTTTTTCATACAAGAGTGCTAATATTTCTATTTTTGAATTGTTAATAGTTTCAAAATCGGTCTTACTCTCAAGAGGACATTGATGAAGTTCGCGTTGAATGGGCAAATCTCATGCTTCTTCACATATAGTATTGTGATGTTTTAGTTGTAAGTTATTAATTTTTTGAATTATTTTGTACTGTGATATGGGGGATACGTTCTTATTGTTTTGTTATGTGATATGCATAGTATTTTTGTATAGTGATTTTGTAGCTGTAATGAAAAAGATTATATATTTTGTATAATGATTTTGAACATAATCGCAAGTATATTTTAATCTCATTTGCTATTAGATTGTGCGTTATTAATTGTACAGGTTTTAAATAAAGAAATTAACTACGGTTGAAATTGAAAACCGTAGTGCAAAGATATATTGACTACAGCTTGATAAGTAAACCGTAGTCGTTATTAAATCGACTACGGTTGTAATAGAAAAAGCGTAGTATATAAAATATAAAATTTGGCATTAAAACCGTAGTAAATAAAGTCAAAAACCGTAGTAAACGCATATAGACTACGCATAAAACGCGTAGTGTATGTGAAATTCAGTGTAGTCTATAATCGATATAGACTACGCTTAAAAAGCGTAGTGTATGTGCTCAATTAATTGTAGTCTATAGTCGGTATAGACTACAATTAAAAAGCGTAGTGTATGTAAAATTCAGTGTAGTCTATAGTCGGTATAGACTACGCTCAGAAAGCGTAGTGTATGTGCGAAATTCAATATAGTCTGTCGGTATAGACTACGCTTAAAAAGCATAGTCTATGTGCGAAAAGTTTAGTTTATAGTCAGTATAGACTACGCATAAAAAGCGTAGTGTATGCGCGCCTAGTTTTCTCTACACCACTTTTCTCTACGGTCCAAAACGCACATAGACTACACATATTACGCGTAGTCTATACTGATTTTTCTAGTAGTGAATACAGCTGTGCATTGAGGTGACACGTTTCTCGTTATTTATAATAGCCTTGTGGAACATGCATCAATGAAAACCATTACTTGGGTTAACATAGATTTTCAGTTTCTCTTGTGAGAGTTCACTGATAGCCCTGCCCATTTAGGTTCAAGCTATGTATTGATAGAATTTACTGCAAAAGGGATCATTGGACACAATGCTGTTCTTTCGTTCCTTCTTTAAAACTATTGATAATGAATGAATAGAAGATATCATTATCAGCTGTGCCGTTCTTCTTGGCATCTACTGTCTAATGCCAAGACTTAAATTATTATGTATTAACTATACGGTCTTTTGTCCTTTGATTCAGTTTGCTGTGCCAAAAGAAATGGGTATACTGTTTAGGTGGTAACATCATGAAACTGTTGGGGGCTGATTGATTGAATTTTGCTGTGCCGATTGATTCAGTTTCAAAAATAATAGAGCACTTCAAAAGAAATGGGTATACTGTTCATTAAAAACTCCGTGTCTGTGTGTGTCAAAAGAGTTGGTGTGAACCTAAAGTTATACTGCGTCTTATTTATTTATTTATTCATTTTTGTATTTATTTCATGCATTAAAAACTCTTATCCTTATGACATGGTAATGATTTCAATGGTTTAATGCAGGAGAGTTGTTCGACCTTGGCTTGGTTTGAAAATGATTGATCTCAATGACATGATTGTTGCACATCTTAAGGAAAGAAATGCTTCCTTCCCAGATGTCAGAAGAGGGTTCTTATACCTATGGTAAGACTAGTTGCTGAGATGTATACCACCTTAATGTTCGTTTGCATAAATCAAAATTGGCCAAAAGTGCAAACTGGACGGCTGGACCCTGGAGATCCTAAATTTATACTAGGTCTTTTCAGCATTGCTTGATATTTACTATTAGTGCCTGCGACAAGCTATTTATTACATTGGTTTTCCCAAGAAGTGATTCTAATGTTCTGTTTAAGCTATAATACATCGAGCTTCAGATGTAGCTTGCTTTATTTTAAAACCGGATGATGGAATGGCTTTTGGCTTCATATGGACCAATGGTGATATAAACAATCACAAGCAAACATGAGAATGTAACTTCATTTGCAGGGGGTAAAAAAAAAGAAAAGAAAACCTACAGTCACACTCGTACTTGTTTGAACTTCTGAGGTATACAAAACTCTATTGTTGATATTCATATTTGTTGCAATGAAGACATAGCTGGCAGCAGAAAATTTTGGTTGATCGAGTCAATGCCCATGGGACCTCTTTCACCAATTTCAAGAAAAGAAAGAGTTGGATCCATCTTTGCATTAGCTGCTCATATCATTGTCATGTGTTTCATGAGTTGCACTATAAGTAAGCCCTCTCCAATTTTTGAGACGAGAAAGACCTTACTTCCTATGGAGTTGTTTTCTTCAACAGGTATCACCAGGCTCATCGGCTGGATTTCGTCCTGGAGATGTTTTAGTAGAATTTGGAGAAAGCATTAAGGAGGTAACGATATTCCCTATGAATTCTAGTTTGCTTTTTGTTAAAGTGAAGTTTAGTGAATGTATGTGTTGTTGATTGTTCATCTATTTGAAAACCATTCCATCTATTAATGTTCTAATCTAAGTTACTGATTATCTATGTCATTTGACCTGCCAAATTATGGCTGTGGCTTACTCATGCTGTATCATCAAATCGGCATGATGTTTTTTACTCAGGTTATCAATATTATGAGTGATAAAGTAGGAAAACCTTTCAAGGCTGTTGTGAAGAGGACAAAAAATGTTCCCGAGACTAACTGTGATTCCTGACGAAGCAAATCCAGCATTGTGAACGAAAGGTTCTTCTTCGTTACTGTTTGCCGTTTTGATGTTGAGGTGAAAATTCACGACATACTGGATTATCGAGTACAGGTCTGCATGTAGCCTAAACCCTAAATGGTAGGTTTGAGATTATATATAAGTAATGGTGTTTGATTGAAGTGGTATTACTATTATATGTTTTTTTAAAGGCCAAATAGTATTATATATTGACTATTGATCGTATATGATTACAACAGATTTTTTAATTGGGTCTGCCTTAAAATTGTAAGTGTGGAGAAAGAGCTAAAACAAAAATATTTTTAGTATTTGCCATGTAAAATTTTGGGAAGATTCCTTCATAAATGAAAACAAGCATGACCAAAGTTCTTGCGAACATGAGTAGTCAAAGTTCATAACTTTGTTACGATGACATCTCTTCAATGGTTACTTAAACACCTAGATTTGGATAAATTTTACTCAAATTGCTCCTGTTCACCATGCACTTATCCAGTTTGGGTAAAGGTGGATCTCATGTATTTCTATTTTATAATTGTCCTTAATGTATATATATGAATATTATATATAATTATTTATATTATAAATTTGATATTAACGAATATCATTTACCATATCAATAATTAAGCATGTATATGAATATTATATACTAATTATTTATATTATTAAGTATTATACAATTTGATATCAAAGAATATAATTTCCATATCAATAATAAAGCATGTTGATATTAAAAATCATAGAACAAAATAAAATATTTCATGAAACATTATTTTTGAAAATATTTATGTTAATGCAAACAATTAAAATTATTTGAACTGAAAACACTTTATTTTCCTAAAATTCGGTGTGAACCATTGGGGATGACCTAATAACTGTATTAAGAAGCGAGACTTTTATTCTGAATTTCTAAATAACGAACTGAGAACTCCTATGGTTCTATAAAATAAAAACAGCATATTGTACAGTCATGTAGTATGATCAAAAATCAAAATCTAGTGTACATTCCGTGGATCAATTAAACTTACACTGACTAACAGAAAAATAAAGAAAATTGCCGGTTAGATGCTAAAATAAGTATACAATCATCATAACTACTTGTTTCTATTTTCGGTCAATTAACAAAAAATATATTCACAATTGGATTAGCCTATTCAGATATAAATCACAGTGACGGAATCAGAAGTTGTGGGATTCCAGTTTGGTCATCTCCCCACCCACCACTGGATCAAACTGGCATCTGTAATATCTGCATCAAAATTAATAATATTATGACATCTATTATGAGAGGAGGGTCTCGACTTAATAGCAATTGGCAAAACTAATACCTTCCATTATTGCCAACAACAACAACTGTGTTCTCCTCGCGCCCGAAAGCAACAATGTGTTGCAACCCTTCTTGTACGTGAAATTGAGCCACTGACCATTCCGAGCTGAAATACTTGGGCAGAACACCTGCATATTTCAAATTATGATATCATATTATTGCAGATACTATGCTTATTAGGGAATTGACAATAAATAATTTTGATCATGGACAATTTCCTTGTATCGGTATCGTACAAGAAACTTCATATGGTCCATAGAATATATGAGTTCTTCATACTTATAAAACATGATACAATTCCTGAATCCTCCAAGTGTACAACAAAGAAAACCTTTTTGACATGTATTTCAGTACTGGCCAAAACCATTAGACACACCCACCTCATCAAATTCTTAGAGTGGACGAACATGTGGTGAAATCTACTTCATGCTAAGTTCTAAATTATTCCGGAACCCTAAGCTCGACTTATAGGCATTGATATAAGAGAAACACGGAATAGAATAAAACAACTTTATACAAACTACCTTTAATGAAGGAAAGACGTGACATGGAAAGTGGAGGAAGGCCATATGTTTGTGCTACTTGTGAATGAGTGGTCCTTGAAGAACCTAAGCCAACCTTTAAGCTGAAAACATGGATAGTTCCCTTATCACTTGAAACAGCCAGCCATCGGGCAGTTGGAGAGAATGAAAGGCTGCAAATTACTGCTCTTTCGGAACCCCTTCTTAGCTGCATTCACACGAGCAACTTTTTTAGTAACAGAGATAAAAGTCAAGCAACAGGGATGAAGTAGAACTATAACCAGAAACAGCTAATCAGATTGCACAGCTCATAAACAATTTCTCGCCTACTTTTGCCTCAACAGCTTCTTTTTCCCAATAGAGAGAGTTTATATTTCAGTCTGATAGATACAAATAATCACAACTCAACTACTCACTGGACTTATGAGATTCCAGTTAGACCAACAGCCATAATCTAGAGAAAGATGGCACACGACAATTCATTCCAAGGGTAACAGAGTTGTAAATTCTGCTACTTAGGACATAAGTTTAATGGCAATTGTGGTTTAGATGTTTCCTAGTTGAAATTTAGAGGATTTGTTGAGGATATATAAATTTACAAGATTAACAAACTCATAAGACAAGGGAGAATGCCTATATGATTTTCTGTCCATGTAATTAGAAGATACCATGTATAGCCATATTTCATGATATGTAGAATTCATTCCTTATAAAGGTATAACTAGATGATTTTTATACTAAACTAACTCCTTAATGAGTAATATTTACTGGTTGCGTTTCTCCGTTACAAATTAATGCGAAACAGTTGTGGAGAGAATTCATAGTACATTGATTCTCCCAAAACAGTAGAGAGAATGATGTACCTCTTTGATCTGAGTGTTCCCATTCATTTCCTATAACGATATGGAGTTCAACATGTTAACGGTAGGCACGGATAGAAGACAATCAAATACGACATATTATGTCTAATTGTCCAAGAAATTAACAAAAACTCCACAAATTGTATGACTAATTGTTTCACTATCACTATCAACTGTCTCTAGCAGTTCTGAAACTCAGTCTACAGCATTTGAAGCAATTAATCACCACAACATTCCCTTCCTGATCAATCGAAATCATCTAAATATCAATCTAAGATAGGTAATGCTCAAAACATTGAACATACAATTATAACACTCTGCTGCATATAGAGAATCAATCATACCTCCTGAAGCAACGATCCATCCGTCGTTCTAAACACACGAACCAGCGTCCCTTTACTGCTTGCGGTTGCCATCAGCCTACCATCACCCATCAAGGCAACAAAATCCACGCTCGAATTGTGCGCCATTACATGCTTATAATTCTTCGTCGCGCAGTGCTCCACCCTCACATACCCCTCTCCAATCCCAAACAAACTAGCACCATCGATCCCGCTTGCGAAATCTCGCACAGTCCCTGCCGATTCTCCATAGTCTCAATCTGGTGTATCAATTTCAAATTGGAGAAACTATAGACATAGATCTTATGCAGCATCACGACGACGATACAATCCGTACGGAGGCGGACGGCCTTCACCTCCGACCGGAACAACAGCTCGCCGATGCAGAGGTTAAGATGATCGTCCCAAATGATGACCTTGTTGGGGTCAGATTTAGAGGCGCCGACTAGTGCGAGGATGTTACAGCGGAAGAGCATCTGAGCGACGCCAATGCCGCCGGAGAAATCGCGGCGGAAGGCTTCGCGGAAAGGATCGACGTTGAAGACGATGAATCCGTCGGTTGTGCCAACGGCTAAGCAGGTGGCGTCCTGATTGAAGGAGAGGCGGAGGACGGACGCTGGTTTCACAGGAACGAGGGCGGATGGAGGCATGGCGGAGGAAGAGGCGTTGGACCACGGCGGCGAGGAGCAGGAGGGACTCATTGACATTGAAGTTTTGAGAGTTTAAAAATTGTATTATGGTGTAGTACCATGATTGTGGGTGAGAGAAAGAGGAGTTGAAGAGATAGAGATAGAGATAGAGAGGGAGAAGAAGACTAGTTTCAGAGTGAGAATGACCAACTTATTCGACTCCTTCTCCAACTGAAATTTTTATCAATTACGAATCAACACGTAAGCAACGCCTGTTTGTTACGAAAAGATTTTGTTAGAGCGTCCATCGTACCCAACCAATTTCTGTTTCATTATAAGTGTCATATTAATATTTTTTGTCTTTTTTTTCAATTTAAAGGTCGCATTAATGGACTCAAACTCGAGACTTTGATCTCGGACATTAACCACTCTATTGCTAGGCCAACACACGCATATATATTTTTATTTATTTTTGTCGTTTTACTATTCATGGATGTTAGTGTACATGAAACCATCTACTTTTATATATATTTAGATTTTTGTATTTATATTTAATTTTAAGAGAATTAATATGTTAATGAATTAATACTTTTAATAATGTGCTATATTGACAAAGAAAACTCCTTAACTTCTATTGAAAGAGAATTTGTTACAGTACATAACACGTGCGTCAAATTGAAATAAATAAAAATTGGTACAATGCATGATATAAATTAAAATTGATGGGTGCAACTTACAACACACTACATAAATTAAAATTTCAGCAACAACTAATTTATTTTTTTAGATATTCTAATTTTTTCTTTACCACATCACATAACGTCTTGTGCATTTCTTTATAAATTTCATCTCAACATTTTTCTTGGATTGAATTGTCTAAATTGTTACCATTATTGTTAAAAAGGAGACCAACTGATAGCATGTCGAATTTTTATATGTTACTAAATCATAATAAGATGAATTTGGGTAAGCATCAAATTCTTGTATGTTAAATTGAATGCAACAAATGCATGCAACTTTCTTTTTGCGCCATCAAGGTTCGGCACGTACCCGATACTATCTAATCAAATTTAGTATTATAGCTGGTGGGCTTCGATCCAATAGGAGACAAAGTTTCAAGGACGACAAACGAAAAGTCACTATTAGATTAGTAACTAACTTCTAAGGAAAATACAAAAAGTTGTATGTATTTATCTTTCATATGATAATATTTTATTAATTTAGTTAATATTAATAAAATATTATCAGAGATCATGTAATATATCTTCATATTCTATAGAATTTCTCGAAAAATACGATGTTATTTGTTTGTTAGGCAAATTGCAATGGACAATTCATAAACCCACGATATATGCGGAAAAAACAAAAGAAATTGCATGAAAATAAAAAATAATCACAAAAAGGCCACATCGCGGACATGCTTGTATATTGTGTCCCAGTGACCAAACAAAACACAGGATGGCAGTATTTTCTTTAAATAACTCTCATCATGAAAGCAACATATACATAAAAGTGGTGTGACAGATAAAAATTACATCACCGACGAATATAAACTTGTCAAAATTTGATCCCTTCTTCCTCCCAGCTTTCAGCCTTGATTTTGCCACGCATCTCACTCAGTTGTTACGTTGAATTTCTTAAAGAGAATGGTACGGCACATAGCCTAATGCCCCCGTCAGGTTATTTACCACATCCCTACACCTACTTAGTAGATTCAGAAGCTGTTGCGAAATGTCATTTTTATGTAATACCTCTACACCACCAGACATATTAACCGGAGCTTTCGGCAACTGATGACTAGGCGAAGGCGAAGCCGAAGGCATAACAATAGACTCTGGACCAAATTTAGACAAATTCTTACTAGTAACATCGGTAGAATGTGCAGGATAAGTAGAAACTTGTTCAGTCTTGCTACCTCCCTCCCCACCCAAAATAAACTTTACACGAGTACCTCTACCATTGCCATTACCAACATCTTCGCTACACGGCTTCTTCAGGCACGACTTCAGCTGCTGCGTCTGCAACTGCACAGAAACTCTAGCCGCTGGCCTCGGTTCAGCAGTTGCTGGGGCGGACTCTCTCAGCTTTGAGATGCCTTCCTTCTGAAACTTGACTGGCTCCGCTTCTGCTGCTTTGTCTCGGACTTCCCTTATGTAGGCCCTCACGTTCCTGCTGCCGAACAAATTGTCACTTCCAAGAGCGTGTTCCAATGCAGCTTCTGCGTCGACCTTGTGCTGATAGACCAGGCGACATGTGTATGTTTCCCAGAACACTCGGGTGGCTGAATGGTTGAGAGGACCGAAACGAGCAAACTTTGCTCTCAGATGAGCACTAGATGGAAGCGCTGCACCAGCTGGAAACTTCATTACTAGCATAGTGGGATCCTTCAATTTTACTGGCTTCTGCATCCTCTGGCCAGATTCTAGTTTGTCTGCCTTTGATGATGCTGGAGAAACATTTTTAGCACGTATTTCCTTCACATCTCCCCCTCGCTGGTGTTCATTGGACCTCTGCTGAGTCTTCTTTTCCACTGAGTATACTTTTGAGTCGTCTATTATCTTCTTCTTCTTCCTAATGTCTTTATCGTCTTCTGAATCAATAGATTTCTTCCTCGTGTTAGTACCCTCTGGGTCATCAAGCTTCCTCCTTTTCTTGACAGCATCTGGACGAACAGGTGGACCATGTTTCCTACCAACTATGGTTGGATCATCAGGCCTGATGAGAGTTCTCTTGAGCTTCTTCATGGTCGGCTGATCGTGGGTTTTCTCAGGAGGAACATGCAAAGCAGTTGAAGATGCTTTACTGGCGTTAGCATCACCCTTCTCTATCTCATCCGGTGGCAATAAGACCAAGCTCTTCTGATAGACAGCAGAGCGATATTTCAAGAACAACGGGAAGGCAGTTGCTTGGCAGCTCCTCTCCACTCCATGAAAGGGATTGATGGCAAGACCATGCAGATCTTCCAGAAGCAACGGGAGCTCTTTATCCACAAGGTCAATAGCTAGCTTTGTTTCCGAAGATGAGACCAGGGCTACTAAACCATCATTCTTCAGATTTTCCAGCTGGTTATCTGCAGCACTAACTGGAATATCAAGTTGCATTCCTGAGACTTTTTCCACTGCCTCTCCACTGTCAATGTTGTTGAGGGGCAACTTCGCTACATCCAAAGTGGCTTGATTTCTTATTTCTTTCTTTCTCTTCTTCTTATTCACAATTACATTCTCAGAACTCAATTCCCTTAGTGGTTGCTCAGTCACGATCTCTTTCTTTCGCTTCTTCTTCATAACCAGGGTTGCATGTTCAGCGCCCAGTTCCCCAGCATCCCGCTTCAGTAACTTGGGCTTTTTCAACTTACCTTCCAGAAGTTTTTTGGAACCTTCCAAAGGTTTTGTATCACTCACCACGGATGTCAGGTTTGAAGAATTATGCTGGCCCTCATTGATATCAGACACAGAAGCAGAGTTTATAAGTGTCTCAGATAACCCTGATCCATCTAACGTAAGTGGATAAGCAGGGCCGAATTGGCCCGAACTTGTTTTCTTGGTTTTAATGTGGATTGATTCATCTCTCCGTTTAAATATATATTTGTCCTTTTCCACTTGATCCTTCGTTTTGGTAGGCTTTATAGAGTATTTCTTCTTACCAAGGGAATCAGCAGTTACCAGTCGGCCACTCAAAGGAGCTGAGCAACATAAAGAATAAAAAAGATGAGAAGAAAAACGAAACAATGAACAGAAAAGCTCAAAATTATTTAAAACGTAAACATTATTGCAGTTGACAACTTGAGGAAATAGAAAAACTGCATTTCGTGTGTGTGTGTGTTGGCCTAGTGGTAGAGTGGTTAATGCCCGAGGCCAAAGGTCTCAGGTTCGAGTCCACCGTGACGCAGCCTTTAAAATTTCTGTATTAATTGACCCAAAAAAAAAAAAAAAAAGAAAATTGCATTACCAAAAAAAAGTGAAGAGTATAAATTTAACAAAACTCCAACTCATGTCAAATCGACAATCAGAGAATTAAGGGCATACTCGATCTCAGCTGTGATCAAGCACAAATTAATTGACAGTATCTGATAGAAACTGGAAACAACCACAGGTAGGAATAATCTAGAAAATCAAATAATAAAAATTGATAAAAAAAAGATCTTCAAGATCCATAGATAAATTGGACTATTGGTCCTCAATGAAATTATCAGTCATATCCTCAATCAACATAATGAGTCATACAGGACAATATGAGAAGTAGGAAAACAGGTAAATCTTTTCTTATTCAGATAAGAATCATAAACATAATCAGATAAAAACTGTTGAAATGAATTTAATGCAATCGCAGCATATAATGAATGAGCAAGTCAACGACAAATATGCCTGAAAACATCCATATGGTTGTGGCAATTCATTATAAATGTGACAATAAAGCTATCAAACTAGCTTTTGTCTAAATGTAACTTGATATCTTAACCAATCTTGACAGACCGAACATTCCCAATGTTTGTCACAGGGTTAGCTTACAAAATGAATTAGGAATTCAAGAATAATCATTAAAGAAGGCTTTAAGTGAAATATATAAGTTCAGATGCTCATAGAACAAATTAATTTGATAGAGCAACAAAATTGGCATCAAGCTAATAAAAAGATACTAAATATTCACAAGAGGCGAACATCTAAGTGCCTCAGGCAATAACTAAAGAACAAATAAAAACACACCCAGGAAAGTGAACCATTCAATACTAAAGCAACAGAACTTTACATTTTTCTTTTCTTCTTTCTATTTTCTGTAATAACAAATGCAAAGCTGAAACATGAAAGAGTAACTCTTTCGTAAGTGAAGCTGAAGATCAAATACACGATTTCTGTTCTGCTGGGTTTAAATCTACAAGTCTCTCAATACTATCTCTTCAATCATCTAAGTGAAGCTCCAGTAGTTTGCTACAAGTTACAGTGTCTTTTGCATGATCCACAATCCAAAGCCCATGGCAAAGATAATTATCAATAAAGACACATTTATAATGCCCAAGGTCCCATTCCATGGTCAATCATTTAAGATACAAGTCAAATTTTTTTAGTTCTGAACGCAAAACATACTCAAAAAAAATTGTTAACGGGGACTGGGGAGTCAAGGAAACAAATAAAAATCCCAGTCTACAATTTACACCTTTTACCCTATATCAAAAGTAATCTCCGTAAAAAGTTGCTCCACGGGTCTTTAGATGAAAGAGTTAGATTCTCCTTTTTGGTAGAAGGTTATCCAACCATCCAAGCATTCTTTAGCCAAAAATCAACCATATAATGAATAAACTTAGTGATCTTTCAGACTGTGCTCTCAAGACAGGGCTGCATGAATAGTAAAACCCCATAGCTTAAGAGCAACCATGCAAGTTAACTAATGAGCCCAAGCAAAAGGCAAGAATACGAATAAGAATAAGAATTAAGAGATCAATGATGACATAAGTTACTGCATGAAAAATTAAAATTAGGAATCAGCAAATAAGATGAATTTAAAAAACTGGAGAATGCACCTCCTAGAAGGCAGTGGAGAACACAACTCATAGAAATATAGCAAATAAGTATAAAGTGCATGGGACTTTACAAGTGAATGAAGATACATTATTTCAATCCCATCAATCTTTATATCTTAACTACATCTCATAATACAACGCATCCTCAAAAATTATAATGAAAAACTCTTCCAAGATCCTTCATATCCTACCTTTTCCTTATCAAGCAACCAAAACTTTCATGTCTTATAATCTATTGATGTTACCAAAAACAACTTAATATATATGTTCGGCTCGGCCATGCTTTAGCTGGGAAGAAAAACGTAAAAGCAAATATTGACAAGTACGCAATCTTATACAAAAACATAAAACACAAAATATTCCAAAATATCATGCAACGCAAGAATACCTCTAGATGGATTCACCGCCATTGGTGCAGTTGGCCTGGGAGGGCGCACTGGTGTTGATCCAAAGGCTTGTGCATATGTCTCGTCAAACTCCTCAAACAACGCCCTCCTGCATGCCAAGGCTGTCGCCTTGTTCTTGATAAACTCAATGGTCAGATGCTGGGGCGCCATTAATGGTGTCAGTGCCAATTGTTTGACCAACGAAATCATCTCGTTGGGATGAAAACTACTCCTTGCCTTATTTATCTGACTCAAAGAGTAAACAACTGGCTCATAGTCCCCCACATCAACAACGAAGTAGTCCTCGACACCGGAAGGCCAGAAATTGAACTCATTTCCGCACCGGCATGCCAAACCCAAGGCCCGTCGTCTAGACAGCTCGTCTACAGCTTCTGCCACTGCCTTCAGAAAAGGCCGCGAAGAAGTCTGCTGCGACTTCTCCAAATAGTTCTCTTCGAAGGGAATTAACTCCGCCGGATCATACCAGCCATAGCTACTGTCCCCAAAAAATGCTACCAATACATGGCCGTCGCGCTTGCTTCTCTGAACAGATGGAGACGCGAATGCCTCGTTGTAAATATGCCCCGGCCACCAAGGGTGTGATTTCACCTTTCCCCACACCATATCTCCAATTTTATACCCGCATCCAACAGCTTCATTTGCTCCTGTCGACGCAAACTGATCAATTTCCGATAACATAAAATCATAATCATCCGTAGAGCCTTTTGCTTTCTTCTTCTTAGTCTTCTTCAATTCTTTATTTTGCAATCTCGAAACAGAAGAACTAGGTTGATTCGTCGCATTTCCTCCGCTTGTATCACTAATCCCCATATCCGTATCTTCTGGCTTTAAAGCCGTATACTCATTAGAATCATCCGGAAACCTCGCTTCAACTGGTTTATCTTCATCGGCAGGTGAAACTCTAGCTGCTTCTGCGATAGAATCCGATGTATTGGATCCCGAACATCCGGCAGAATCGCCGCCGGTGGTTGAAGGGTCCGCAGGGTCGTCTTCTCGTAAGACGTCGTTGCCCCGGCATGACGGGGACCCGGGACCGCCGTTGCTGCTAGCGCTCATCGCGAATATCGTCCCATACACCGAGAGGCGAGAGCCGATCTGTTTCAGCCCGAATCACTAAACCGCAATTTCATACAAGGAAAAAATGATAATTATCAGAATCAGGTACAAAGGATAATTATTAGAATTTAACTAGAACCCTAGACACGGGGAATGCGTTGTGAAACATGGAAAAATATCTGTGGCTTAGCTGCGGAATTACTCATAAAATTGATTAGTATTGTCGTCGGTAGAGATGATGAAACGGATATGTTGGATATCGATTATTATCAAATCTAATCGATATCGATCGATTATTGATATTTAATAATTGATTAATTCGGTTATTGAATTGGTATCGTTTAGTGATTTAAAGTTAATTTCAATTATCAGATATACTGACTATCGAATGAGTATATACCTGAATAACCGAAAATATAATAATTATTAATTTATCATTATTATTATTAAACAAAAAATAGTTTAATTAGCTAAATAGGTAGATAAATAAATTTAATTTGGATAATTTCGGTTATTCAATAACCGAACTGATTAACGTACCAATTTTGATATCGTTATTAATTTTAGTGAATTTCGAACTAAACCGATATAATTGCATTGTTTTCTTGGGGGTGGGGTGTTGGATTTGGACCAATTTTGATATCGTTATTAATTTTAGTGAATTTCTTATCTCATTTATAAGTTAGATTCGATTGCAGAAGATCACAAACCGAGACAACTTGAGGACGAGTTGTCGGTATATGCGGTATAGATAAACCGTATTGAAGGATCCAATATATAGTCCTAGTCGTTGCATTGTTTTATGGGTGAGGGGGGATGGGGTGATGTCACGCTAGTTATCATGTCGAGTCACCGTATCCGTTTAGGATGATGACGTCCCCTTAAGGAGCTCAAAAGATTTATTGTACTAAACCTCGCAGTTGAGTTAGCTCGTACAATAATAAGGTTGAGTGGTACTACTTAAGAAAATTAAAGATATTAATTATTTTAAGCAATGATTGCTATAAATAATTAATGGACGTTCGATATCTTAAATACGGGATTCAGAATGTCTAAGTGCAAGTTCGACTCAACTTCGGTAATAAAGGGTAAGTCAAGATTCTTTCTCTAGTGGCATGATCGAATGTTTATAAATTAATTTATGTTCAGGTGAACATAAGATAATTAATTTATTTGAGGCCCATCTTTATTCCTTGCATTTGATCCTGGTGGCCCATCCAGTCCGTAAGCTCTTGGAAATCGGCGCCCTATTGCTCACTATGGCAAGATTTTATTCTCTTTATCCCTGAGGATATAATTATATTTATGGATATGCATAGATCCTTTCCTTATGGGATTATGGTAATGCATTATAAATATAAGGTAAGAGATAAAGTCTAGGTTAATGCTCATTAATCCTACACAAATTTTTGGTAATCTCATAGGATTGAGAGAATTTTCGAGCATTGTGAGAGTATTGGGTGATTTTCCAAGCATTCTCCATAGATCGCCCTCACTCGACGTTGGAGATTGGGCAACCGGATACAGATCCGAGGAAGGTCAAAGCACGAGTCTCGACCGCTTGATCCGTTCATCCCGCTCGATCGACCCCGACAGATCCAAAGGTAAACACGTGAAAACCCCACGTGTTGCAATTAATTATATAGACGCATGCTAGGTTTATAATCAATGTATGGTGAATTAAATATCCAAGATAGATCCCGGGCAGGGGCTTAAACATATGTTTTCCTACAATTGATATCGAGCATGGGATCGTAATCTTCGCTCATTGGATTAATTCACGTTTGATTATTACGTGCGCTTAATTAATTGTTGGATCCGCGCTCATCGTGGCTCGTTTTTGTTTTGTTGGGTTTTGTTTTTCACCACGAAAAATGTTGGTTAGATTAGATTTATTATTCGTAAATCTTATATGTAAAAGAAGAACGAAGACGAAGCACGGAAGACGACACGACGGGAAAACAGACGCGGAGTCCCCGCACGGTTTCTCGATCGACGAGCCTCGCGGTCGCGTGGTCGATCGCGGCGCGGGCGGACATGGGCAGCGGCGGCGACCGGCCGAGGCGCGGGCGGCCTTCGGCGGCACCAGACGCGTCTCGGCGGTTGGCGGGCGCCAAGATCGGGCGACGCGAGCGCGACTTTCGGCGCGGAGCCTTGGCGGCGCCGCGATCGCGACGGAAACCTCGAGCCGCTAGCGCGGCCGGGCGGCAAGACGCGATCGCCGCGGCGAAGGCCACCCGGCAGCCAAGACGCGCAGCGCGCGACGAAGCGCTCAGCAATGGCTGCTGCGCGAGGAAACCTCAACGAGGTCTCGGTGGCGCCGGGCGACGCGGGGTGTGCGATTTTCACGCGGATGCCCGGCAGCTCGGCGACGCGGCTCGACGACGCTCGGGCTGTAGGCGGGTGAACTCGGCTGGTCGTGATCGCCCACGCGACCGCGAGGAAGCCATGAGGCGCAGCACGCCAGCGCGCGAGGAAAGCGACGGCGGGCGGAAGGCGCGCATGGGTCATGCGCTCAGCGCGAGGTGATCGCTAATTTTCTAACACGAAAAGGTGTAAGTATAGGGTAAGCAAGTATCGTATCCACGAGGATTGTAATGCGAAAAACAAGCTAACTCAACACGGATTCATCATTATCCAAGCAACAAATATGGTTTGGTGAGATTTTAGGCTTCGAATTCAATCCAAAGCAAAGGTAACAAAAGAAAGTAAATTAAAGCAATAAACACTCGGATGTTTAAAAACGAAAAAGACGACTAACCACAGAAACTGCATTAATCCTATCCACAACGTATGATTATCCTGCTCCTATTAACCAATTTTAATCCAAACAAGATGGAAGATCACATATATAACCGACAATTTACATTACGACAAAATCGGTCAGAGATTACTAGTTTCCCTATTATCATTACGCTCTAGGTGAAAACAAGCAACCCAAATGGATCACAAAGAATATGCTTCCTACGAATATCCTATCTCGCCACGACTCGAGTGCTCATTCGTATCATGCATTCGATATCGATTGACAATTAACACAATTACGTAATTAACCGACAACTAAATATGCATCGAGATTGATCAGAAAACAACACATATAAATAAGCACAATCGAATCATGAATCAATGCATGGACGGTAAATAGCGATAACAGGAATCACAACATATAGGATCGAATCATGCAAACCCTAGGATTAGAACGAAAAACTAGCCAGACATAATAAACGGAATAAAATACGATTTAACCATAAAAGCGGAAATTAAATATATAAAACCCGTGATGGCGTTGATGAACAATCGTTGGGCTTGAATCCCAACCTCAAAAACGGAGACTTGCAAAGATTGTCGGACGAAACGTTAGGATCGTGACAAACGTAAAACAAATGAAGAACAATGCGTAAATCAACTCTAGAATGAAACTATATGGAACTTAAAGCTAAAAATCTGGAAAACTTATGAAAAACTGAGAGAAAGAGGCTCTGGAATCGTGTGGGCGAAGTTGGGGGCGCGATGGGGTGTTGCCATATATATAGGCACACCCCAAACCCTAGTTTTTTCCTTCTGCCGCGCCGTCTCGCGACCACCCTTCGCGATCGCTAGGTGCGGTCGCGAGGTAAGTCTCGCGGCGCGCCTCTCGTCATGGTCGCTCGCCGCCGCTTCGGTACCTCGCGACCGACTAGCGGTCGCTAGCCATTCTGAAGAGGTCGAGAAATCGTCCAAGAGCTTTCTCGGTGGCTGGCTTCGCTCACAAGCACGTTATCGCGGATCGCGGTGTCTTTGGGTTCTCGCGTGTTTCCTAGCGGCCATCCTAGCGACCGCTAGGTTGGTCGCTAAAAAGCAGAGTGTGTATTGGCTCGTCGCCGTTCCTTGCTTCGATTTTCAACATATGGACCCACACAACACCAAAAGAACACCCAAGAGCGTTATCTTCTAGAAATAGATAAAACATTAAGAATCGATACGTAAACGCATTATTAAACGAGCTAAACTCATCTTCAAATATCAACTATAAACGTGTAAAATGCGCGCTTATCAAACCCCCAAACTTAAATCATTGTTTGTCCTCAAACAAAACCAAACAGAAAGACACAACGAAAAGATCAACGAGCGTAGCAAAGATGATAACCATTCTAGGCCTCAGAAACATATCAACGCTCAAAAACATTAGTGTACATGACGACGTTAGCCAACTCAACACAAACAACAATTGACGGCAAAAATCATTTAATTCAACCCTCACAACGGCATGTGTGTAAAATATAGGATACACTCAACTCATAAAGAAATGTAGGACGTGTATACACTCAACAATCAATGCAATGCAACATCTTACCATAGGCTTGCCGTTTCTCTAATATCTCCACCACGTCATTGTGTTCAAATTAGGATCAAATAGGTCTTTTCATAGGTTGTAATGTAGGCACATTGGTTAAGGTATGATAAAATATGGCTAAGTGACTCAAGAATATTCCAAGCACCCCCATTTATACTTTTCGACACATATGGACTTTGTCCATTTTCCTCTTCTTTCCCAACGTGCTAAATCAACGTTTAATGCCACGTAGGTACCTATACTTTGAATAAAGACCCTTTATGCTCAACACTCATAGTGAACTTAACATTTTCTTTTCTTTTCTTTTCTAGAGCTTATAGGGTTTATCTTTTACAACAAAGGTACTATTCTTCACCACGATGTATTTTTCTACGAAACTTTTCTCATCATAATCGCATCAAACTTTCAACCCTTTTTGATTCCCATATCCATCCTCACCTCCTATCATCCAGTTAATCGAAAGAAAAGGTCTAATAAAGGCTCAAAGAAGGTGACAAATGGTATATATCATCGGGTTAGTGTTTGGGTGAATAAGTGGTTAACAAAGATGGCCTTTATCCTTTCCAAATTCGCAACACATATGCGGTCTCGACACGTAAACACGGCAAGTTCTAGAAGATAATCACATGCACGATATCACACAATTATGTAACGTCAGATCAAGATATGTATACAGTAAAGCTCAAGTCTCACAGGATAAGCAAATGGTGAAAAACAACAAGCCTAAGCCATCTCACGTCATTCATGCGTCATTTTCTAACATATCATGCGCACTATCATTAAATTTCACCAAAAAGTTCTATCGTCATTGGCCACATGGATTAACACACCTCACTCAACTCGTTGATCGACAGACACGAAAACGAAAAACAAAACAAAAACAAACGACAAAAGACCCCAAAGCATAACAACTAAACCATAAAGCATAGAAACAAAAACAGGATTCTCAACCAACCAAACTCGTCTACTCCCCCCAAACTTATTGTGAACATGTGGAAGCAATAAGGTTTGCAGAAAAGAGTAGTTGGGAGAGAAAACTTACCTTGAATGCCGCATACTCCGATGGCGGATAAAATCCACGCCATCGATTCCATTCTTTGCATCATCTCCATCATCTTTCGTTGTTGCTCGAGATGTGCTGTTGTTGGGTGTAGATGGCTCGCCGCTCCATAATCGAGGTCGTTCTCGTCGATATGGTTGAGACGACCATCTATGTGATCTAATCGATCATAAATTCGAGGTCGCCGAGCGGGTGGCGGATGCAATATGCCGCTGCCTCGTGAGCCACCGGGCTCGGCTTGTTCCTCGTGCGGTTGCTCGCCCTCGACCCGCCTGCTCACGTTCCGCTGCGTCCATGCATAATGTGCCGAGGAGCTCATATTCCGGTTGGCATCCGGAGTAAAGTATCTACCGATCTTGGTGAGCTCGGGATTGGGTAGGCGGAAGACGGATTGGCCGTTTGATCATATAACGACCACAAGTAACGTCGGGGTGCCTCTTCGAGAACGTCACGGACGATAGGCACGGCTTGTCCAGAAGATGTCGTGAGAGATCGGACTCTCACGAATCGTAATCCCAAAAAATCAGAATGGGAGTAACGAATCCCCTATGCATATCTTGAATTACCCAAAGCGCTGGATCGCATGTGGAAGTCTTGAGCAAGGAACATGCCGCATGCATCCTCTGGTTGAACATAGCTCCAATCGGTAGACTCATATCTTGTGAGAGGACAAGGCGGCGTTCGACGGCCATGTAAGGTGAATGTGAGGAGCGGTGGAAGTAACGGACCGGATTCCGATCGAGCTAGCCGATCTCGAGGCATCATAGTATGGGTGTGCTCGAGTGCAGGTCCATGATCTTTGGCCATACGCCGGACCGTGTACTCGGCGCCCCTATGTAGTTTCCTCCGGATCTCCATTGATGATTCCATTAAGTTCGCCCACGGAGAGTTGACGGGGCTCGTTGTCAAGTGGAACATGATGTAGTCCGGCATGCCGTTGGTCTTGTGGACATGGAGAGTCGACAAGAATTGAGTGTCGAGGATCCGTATGTAAGATAATTGGCGTGATAACAGTGCGGCCGGACCTCTCGCCAACCACGTCACATCATTGGTGATGCCCGTCTCTTGACACGTATTGAGGCACGTGAAGCGTGAATGCCGATGCCGTAATCTCACCAATCGATCCCATCGGCTTCTCGACGAGTCACTCGGCAGTCGGACCCCAAAATTTTTGGGATCGAACTCATCTGGTGGTGCCATGCGTGGCTCGTCGTGAGGCTCATCATGATGCTCATCGTGGAGATCATCTTGTGTCTCGTCGTGGGAAGTAGAGACAATGCTCTTGCCCTTGCACTTGTGACCGTGAGTACGCGGCATATTGTACCTAAAAAGAATTTCAAAATTAGCCCGTGTATGAATGAAACAATCAAAACAACGTCAACCCAAAATGCTCAATATAGATCCCCCAAACTTCAACTTAATCAAATTATTGTCCCCATATTGTCATATGATCTCGCAAGACAACACAAAATGGGAAAAACACACCTGACCCCAAAATTTGCAAAATTGGACGTTCTGGGCGAAAACTAGCGACCACACCTCGCGGTCGTGAGGGTGGTCATGACACGATCATCAGCGTCATTAACGGGCGCGTATGACGTGGCCTTGCGCAGCGGCGCCCAGAAGAGGAGGGCCGTGACGCGGCTTGATCATTGCGCCAAGTATCGACAATCTTTTCAAACTTATTTCTCAAAATATTAACCCAAATCAACAATGTAGGCATATTAGACGAACAATATACGTGTATAAACGTTAATAAACCTATCATTGGACATATCATGCTCAAACACCAAACAAATCTAACAAAATAAGCCCTAGTCTCTCAATTTTAATTAAACCCACCTCAAGAGGATAAATGGAACAAATCCTTCCTAATCATGCTCAATAAATGTAAACCCATGAAGAATTAAACAAATATAGCATACCTTGAGTGGATTTGGTGGAGAAATGCAAGAAAATTTGAGAAAGAGGTGTCTTGTGTGCTTGAGAGAGGAAGGGTGCTGCTCTTTTTTTTCAGAAAAAACGTGTGTGTGTGTGTAGGTTAGAAGTTTGGGTAAAAATAGGTGTTAAAACGCGGGTCACGAAGCTGGCGTGGGTCAGGACGCGGGTCAGGACGCAGGTCGCGACGGATCTCGCGGTCGAGCTCGCGATCGCGAGCTTGGCCGCATGAGCCCGTCGCTCAAACAAAAACGTTACGCCCAAATTCGCGACCACACCTCGCGACCTCATGATCGCCGGTACTTGTTTTTTTTTTTTTTTTAGAAAGCTATTAAAACTTGGGGATCTCACAAAACAACGAGACACGACACAAACAGGAGAAACACAATCAAAACAAAAACAAAAGCATGTAAAGCGTTGGGTTACCTCCCAACCGATTAGTTGAATTATCGTCGCTAGCTCGACGGTACCTCTTATCATGGTTCGTTGAGCTTGGTCACCTTGACTTCTCGATCGAAGTGTGACTTGAAGTAGGATTTGAGTCTTGGCCGTTCACTTTAAAATGTTGCCCCGAATCTAAGAGCTCGTAACTCCCATTGGCAAGCGCACGGTGAAAGCGGTATCTGGCCCCGACCATCTTGACTTGAGCTTTCCGGGAATATTTGAGTCGAGCATTGTAAAGTAAGACTTCATTACCCGCGAAAATCCTTTGCACGAATGTGGAGGTCGTGGAATTTTCGAGCTCTTTCCTTGTATATCCAGAATTCTCGAAAGCTTCATTCCTCCACTCGTCAAGCTCCAACAGTTGGTCACTTCTCATCATACCGGCCTCCTTGAAATCCATGTTGATTCTCCTCGTGCTTAATATGCTTTGTGCTCCAATTCAACCGGTAAATGGCGGGATTTACCAAATACCATTTGATATGGAGATAGCCGATGGGAGCTTTGTCACGTGATCCGGTAGCTTCAAAGAGCATCCTCCAATTGCTTGGCCCAATCCTTGCTGTTGAACAACCGATTTCTCTAAAATCTGCTTGATCTCGGTTGTGAGCTCACTTGCCCGTTGCTTGTGGATAGTAGGGAGGTGACTCGATGCTTCACACCATATTTGGCTAGACGTTGCCTAGCTACTTATTGTTAAATCGACCCCCATCACCGATCAAAGCCCTCGGGACTCCAAATCGAGTCGAATGTTCTTGTGAAGGAATTTGATCACTACCTTGGAGTCGTTCGTGACGGTCGGAATCGCCTACCCAACGAAAACGTCTCCTGAAGAAGAAGAATATCGTGTAACCACAAGACATTGGGAGCGGACCCATGAAGTCGATCCCCATCGTCGAATAGTTCCACCTCCATGATGGTTTTCGTGGCATCTCGCCTTTCTTAGTGACATTCCCCACTCTTTGACAACGATCACAACTCTTGATAAAGATTGGCAATCTTTGAAGATCAAGGCCAAAAGAATCCATTGTGGCAAATCTTTGCATTGTCTTGCTTGTTGCAAAATGGCCTCGGTCAACGAACTATGGCACTCGTGGATTATGTTCTCCCATTCGCCTTGGGGAGCAGCGGCGTATCAAACCATCGGCACATCGGGTAGAGATGAAGATCGTCCCAATAATAGAACTTAACATCGTGGAGAAACTTCTTTTCAAATGACCTTTGCGATGGAGGTAGAACTACAATCACCAAATAATTTACAAAATCAGCATACCATGGTGTGCGATCGATGACGCTTCAAGATGTGCTCGTCGAAAGTTCTCTTGATGCCAATCTTCTTATCCTCTCCTTCGATCGGTTTCTCTAATCGCGACAGGTGGTCGGCAACCACATTTTCGCAGCCCTTTCTATCTTTAATTTCCATGTCGAACTCTTGAAGAAGAAGGATCCATCTCACGATCTCGGCTTTGAATCTTTCTTGGCGAACAAATGACGAATGGCGGCATGGTCGGTGTATGCGATGGTGTGGGTGCCCACCAAATAAGGTCTAAACTTATCGAAAGCATAGACCACGCAAGTAATTCCTTCTCAGTGGTGGTGTAATTCATTTGAGCGAGTCGAGTCTTACTTGCATAATAGATGACTCGGAAAAGCTTGTCTACGCCTAACACAAGACCGATCGCCCAATCGCCGCATCACACATTTCGAATGGTTGACTCCAATCGGTGAGACCAAAGCGGAGTCGAGATGGGGCTAACTTCAATTTCTCGAACGCCCCCAAACACTCCTTCGTGAACACGAACTTCATATCTTTCTCGAGCAATCCACACAATGGCTTCGTGATCGCCGAGAAATCCTTGATGATCCTTCTATAAAAACCCGCATGACCGAGAAAACTCCTCACTGATTTGACATTGGTAGGCGGAGGTAGTTTCTCGATAGCTACTATCTTTGCTCGATCCACTTCCAAACCCTTGGCCGAGACTTTGTGACCAAGCACGATACCTTCCTTCACCATGAAATGGCACTTCTCCCAATTGAGAACAAGATTCGTCTCCTCACATCTTTGCAGCACTTGTGACAAATTATGGAGACAATGGTCGAATGAAGAGCCAAACACGGAAAAGTCGTCCATAAAGACTTCCATAATATTCTCGATCAACCCATGGAAGATGGACATCATGCACCTTGGAGCGTGGGTGGAGCATTGCACAATCAAGCGGCATTCGCTTATAGGCGAAAACTCCATCGGACACGTGGCGCCGTCTTGTCTTGATCTTGAGCGATGGCAATCTGATTGTACCGAATATCCATCGAAAGCGAGAGAACTCATACCCGCTAGTACATTCAACATCCGATCGATAAAGGCGGGGAAAATGGTCTTTCCTCGTGGGCCGTGTTCGAGCACGATAGTCGATGCAAACTCGCCATCTCGTTACAGTCTTGTTGCCTGGCTCGTTTGTCTCGTCTCGATCACCGTGATACCCCTTTCTTGGATACCACTTGAGTAGGGCTAACCCACTCATTGTCGGATATGGCATAGATCATGCTGCGTCTAAGAGCTTCAACACCTCTTTTCGACTACCTCTTGCATTGCGGATTCAATCGGCGTTGAGGTTACACCTTTGGCTTGTATTCATTCTCCAACAGATCCGGTGCATGCAAATCGAGGGTGACTTTCGATATCGAAATCGCCCACCCAATCGCAGACTTGTCCGCTTCAAAGACAACCATCGGTTCGTGTGTCCTCATCTGTCAAAGCCGAAGATATTATCACCGGGCACGTCTCCTCGTCGCCTAAGAATGCATACTGAAGGTGGTCCGACAACTCTTTCAACTCCATCTTGGGTGTAGTTTCTTCCTTCTTCAACACGGCGTCCTCTCCTCCAATCGGCTTCCTCACATCCAAATAAGGCACTGACTCCTCGGGGAGGGCCTTGACTTCATCGATGGACTCAAGATACTCTAAAATCTCGTCACACGCCTCATCAAGGTCTGGGTGAGAAAATCGACTCGCATACAAAACTCTACCGGATCAACCGATTGAAAGTGAGTGGGTGTGGTACCGCTCTATAACTCGACAATCTTCCATGGTCTTCGTCGTCGCTTCATAGCATCATATATAGATTTTCATCTCCTCGCCGTTGACTCGGAAGGTGAGATCTCCATCTTGCACGTCTATCGATTGCTCGTTGGTAGCTAGGAATGGTCACCCGAGAATAAGAGGTGTATTCCCATCCTCGGCATATCGAGAACAACGAAATCGGTGGGAAGATGAAATCTCGAACTTTCACGAGCACGTCCTCCACTATCCCTTTCGGATAAGTCACCGATGTATGTTCGCCATCCGAAGAGCTATGGTGGTCGGCTTGATCTCCCAATCTCCATCTGTTAAAAATGGACAACGGCATCGATTGATGCTTGCCCCAAATCACGTAACCGGAGAATGTCCGTCCTCCGATGACACATGCGATGGTGAAGTCGCTGGATCTTTGCGCGGCGGCAACTTCTTTTGCGATGCAAGATCGCACTCTTGAGATGCATTTATCGTCTCGAATTTCCCAACTTCTTTTTATTTGCAACGGCATCCTTCGAGAACTTAACGTAACCCGGCATATCTCGAAGTGCATCAAGTAAAGGAATATTGATGTGCACCTTTTGAAACATCTCCATGAATCTGGTCAACTTCTCATCGTACTTGGGCTTGGCTAAACGGCTTGGAAACGGAATTGGAGGCACGACGCCGGAAATTTCTTCACGCCTTGCCCTCGCGATCGACCTCGCGACCGCGTGCGATCGCTAAGCACATGTACACCGTCTTCCTTCGTCTTGGCGGACGCTGGGCGCTAGGTGCGCGTCTCAAGCTTCGTATGATTTCTCGGCCGCTTGAATTACTCGCGACCGCTAGGTCGCTCGCTAGGTCCCGGGACCGACATGTCGCGGGCGCGTTTTGACTTATTGCGCCCCGAGCCGCCGCGAACTCCATCGTTGTATTCTCGCGGTAGGGCTCATGATCGCGAGCTTCGATCGCGAGATTCTCTCTCTTTGCCCGTTTTCCCGTTCGTCTCCTCGTGACTTTGATAAGCTCGTCCACTCCTCAAGTGAATGGCATTACGGTGATTTTTAGGGTTTACCTCAGTATTACTCGGAAATTGGCCCGACTTGTCCGCCCGTTACATTTGTGCGGCTATCGACTTATTTGATTCTCCATCATCTTCATGTGCTTTCCCATAGCCGTCCGGTGGACTCCAAATGATTAATCTTACGCGGTGTTGCTTATAAGCGATTCGATTCGTTGCCAATTGTTGGTTGCTTACAACCAACTGCTGCATCATGTCTTCTAGACTCGGCTTCTTCGTCTCTTGAATCACTCCGTTCTGAACTGAGAAACCTGGCGGAGGCTGTTGAAAATTATTGGGGTTGGCGTACGAGAAATTTGGGTGATTTCTGTTGTTAGGATTGTACGCCGGATTCCCCCCAGGACGGTTGTTCCTCTGATTTATGTAATTCACGTCCTCAGCCTCGATTATCTCCGACTCTGCAGCATTTATCTGAGCCGCGCCCTTTCCTTTCCTTTCTTTCTCAAATTGGCTTCTTAACAAGGTGAACTGCTCCATAATATTATCGTACTTCGAATCACCTTCAACGGTAGCAGCCTTCACCACCGGTGTCCTCTCCATCGGCCACTGATAACTGTTGGCCGCCATCTCTTCTATGATGCGGCTGGCCTCGTCTACACGTCTGTTCAATAAGCAACCCCCCGCTGATGCGTCAACAATACTCCTCGTGTGAGGTGTCACCATTGTAAAGCGTAACTCGATGCTCCTCGAGAATCCATGTGGGCACCTTCTCAATAGGCCCCGAATCTTTCCCACGACTCGAATAAAGATTCATCTCCTAACCAGGAGAAGTGGGAAATCTCGGCTATGATCTTACGTGCCTTAGCGGAGGAAAGTACTTGAAGGAATTTCTCACAGAATCGCCCAAGCTGTTGATGCCGTCGATCTAAGGTCTTGAACCGGTCCTTTGCTTGATTTGTGCAGAGAATCCGAACATACGCATCCGGATTGTGTCTTGTGGCACCCCATTCTGTTTGATGGTGTCACAAATGTCGAGATAGGTCTCGAGATGGGCATTCGGATCCTCTGTGACTCCTCCTCCGAATGCCCTGAACCATCTTTGATTAGGGCCGGCTTCAGCTCAAAATTGTTAGCGTTTACTTCTGGGCCCCATCCGCCTCCTTGAAATTGCTCGGTAGGAGGTCTGTACATGTAATTCAACGGTCTTGCCGCCTCCGGAGCAGGGACAACGAGTCCCATAGTCGCCAATTGGCGCTGCATTTCTGTGAAATCCGCTAACAGGCGTGCAGCTACTTCGGGAGGAACGCCCCCGTTATTCTGATTTGCCATTGCTTCCTTTCTTCTTGCCCGTCTCCTTCTCCTTTGTGAATTTTCGATTTTCGGATCAAAGTGTAGTTCAGGAGGTCATCGGGACCTTGTGAACATAAACTTGATCGCTGAATTTTCGATTTGATCGCTTAATTTTCTAACACGAAAAGGTGTAAGTATAGGGTAAGCGAAGTATCGTATCCACAGGGATTGTAATGCGAAAACACAGAAGCTAACTCAACACGGATTCATCATTATCCAAGCAACAAATATGGTTTGGTGAGATTTTGGGGCTTCGAATTCAATCAAAGCAAAGGTAACAAAAGTAAAGTAAATTAAAGCGATAAACACTGGATGTTTAAAAGCGAAAAAGACGACTAACCACAGGGCTGCATTAATCCTATCCACAACGTATGATTATCCTGTTCCTATTAACCAATTTTAATCCAGACAAGATGGAAGATCACATATATAACCGACAATTTCTGTTACGACAAAATCGGCTGTAGATTACTAGTTTCCCCTATTACTGTTACGTCTCTAGGTGAAAACAAGCAACTCCAAATGGATCACAAAGAATATGCTTCCTACGAATATCCTATCTCAGCTACGACTCAAGGCTCATTCGTATCATGCATTCGATATCGATTGACAATTAACACAATTACGTAATTAACCGACAACTAAATATGCATCGAGATTGATCAGAAAACAACACATATAAATAAGCACAATCGAATCATGAATCAATGCATGGACGGTAAATAGCGATAACAGGAATCACAACATATAGGATCGAATCATGCAAACCCTAGGATTAGAACGAAAAACTAGCCAGACATAATAAACGGAATAAAATACGATTTAACCATAAAAGCGGAAATTAAATATATAAAACCCGTGATGAAGCGTTGGATGAACAATCGTTGGGCTTGAATCCCAACCTCAGCGAAAAACGGAGACTTGCAAAGATTATCCGGACGAACGCGTCCGGATCGTGAACAAAACGTAAAACAAATGAAGAACAATCGTAAATCAACTCTAGAATGAAACTATATGGAACTTAAAGCTAAAAATCTGGAAAACTTATGAAAAACCGAGAAAGAGGCTCGGAATCGTGTGGGCGGTTGGGGCGCGATGGGGTGTTGCCATATATAGGCACACCCCAAACCCTAATTTTTCCTTACGCGCTGTCTCGCGACCACCCTTCGCGATCGCTAGGTGCGGTCGCGAGGTAAGTCTCGCGTGCGCCCTCTCGCCGCGGTCGCCTCTGCGCCGCCGGTACCTCGCGACGACTAGCGGTCGCTAGCCATTCTGAAGAGGTCGCGAAATCGCCCGAGAGCTTTCTCGTGGCGGGCTTCGCTCATGGGCACGTTATCGCGGTCGCGGTGTCTTTGGGTTCTCATAGCGTGTTTCCTAGCGGCCATCCTAGCGACCGCTGGGTTGGTCGCTAGAAAAGCCGAGAGTGTGTATTGGCTCGTGCGTCGTTCCTTGCTTCGATTTTCAACATATGGACCTACACAACACCAAAAGAACACCCAAGAGCAAGATCTTCTAGAAATAGATAAAACATTAAGAATCGATACGAACGCACATTAAGCGAGCTAAACTCATCTTCAAATATCAACTATAAGCGTGTAAAATGCGCGTTTATCACGAGGCCTTGAGTATAAGTGGGCCAACCCGACCCAAACCACCTATAACGAGGCTGTAAATGCACAAGATTAATCAGTATACAATAAATGAAGTTCTAACTGCGTACATGATTCAAATCATACGGTGCTAACTGTCTTGAACCATCATGGAGCCAAGACACGGTGCTAACTGTATCTTGAAGATATCATGACCGACTACTTAATCAAGTAATTGGCCGTGACTTGGGTTAAGAAAGAACTTCGATAATTGATAACAACAATTTTTACCGAATATATTTATCAAAATAATTTATGAAATAAATTTTCATCAATAAGGAATCAAACATTTATGGTCAAAGAAATGACAGGAAGTTTAACAAAAGGTTAAATGTAGGTTTTCAAACTAAAATGAAGAATTTATTGAAAACTAACAACGGTGAGGACAAGAATAACCATACTAAGAATATATGTATTCAAGAAATGTCTTAACAACAATAAAATCTTCGATGTTTCAAAGTATGGTTCGACAACATTCCCAAGACATGATATACATCTTATTGGGTCTAACAAAATTTATTCTGAACTCCCAAGTAAATCCTTGTTCATAAAGGAATTTCAAGGAATCCATGTTCTTAGAATCAAGTCGACATTATAACAACAATGCCGAGATTATATCAACAACTCAAGGATATCATCAAGATTTTAATCAACTCAACGTAGCAACATTCCAAAAAAAAATGAAGGCCAAAGTTTGGCAACGAGAAGGGTGGCTGAGAATTATGTGTGATGACATAAAACTCAGGGCAACAAAACATGATAACTTCAAATGAATCATACCACAATTTAACATTTTCATCATGAGTCAAACGTTTAGGAAGCTCCTTGACCTGACATTCGATTCCAAAGATCCTCTCGAGCTCAACACGGACGTTTAGAAATACATGCAGGCGTGAGTACAAAATGCACTCGGTGGATATCGCCAAAACATAAAACATTGCCTTAGGGCTATATAATTAATTTCCATAATGTTAGCAATGCATGCGGGTTTTAATGAAATAACATGCATGCATCATAATAAACATAAACATTTACTTACTTGCTTTCATTTCATAGCATCATCATAAAATATGCATATGCATGTTCTCATGTCGGCCGATAAGTTTTTCTTTCCATATCCACGGATTCTTTCAATGTGTTGAGAAGAGGCTCCTTCTCAAACACGCCATGACCAAAGGTCGCTATCCGACGCGTCGGTAAATCTCAAACATCATAACATACCCGTGTTGATGGACCCGGCGGTACCATGCCACCGCCATACTCTTTATCATTTCTTTCTTTTCTTTCTTTCATTTCCGTGGATAGGTAATGCATCGTGCTCATGTTCATGCTCAAAAGCAAAAGTCATTTAACTTTGAAACTTTGCTCATAATGAAATTCATTTCATTTTGAAAACATAAAAACATAAGCATATCGTATTAGAAAATATTTATACCCACCTGGATGTTCCTTAGAGCTAAGGAACTAATTCCCAATTCCATTTCTTTCTTTATCCATATCTTATCCTCATAGAACGGCATAAAAGCCTATCAAGAGCCAAACAAGAACATTACTCATCTTAGTCGTCGACACGACCATATCTTCTCGATATCAAATCTAAGATACTATGGTTATCAAAACTCAGGTCATTGCATCCTCTAACATCTTATTAACAACCAATTCTATCGAAATTTCGGCAGCATAACGTTTATAAAACGCATTGCCAAACCAACACTAGATCAACCAAACATAACCCAAAATCCATCAATTCATCACCATATGTCTCAATATGCATAGGAAACTCAACAAAAAGCTTCAATCATCTCATCTTAGCCAATAACCGAAAATCCCCTTAAGACGTCACTTAGGGTCTAACGTCGAAAATTCACGAGGCCATCTAACATCAACGAACCTATATACATGCTCAACTATTATTAAAATATCATCATTTTATCAATAAACATAAAGATCAAAGCTTTGGCTTTGAAAACAAGTTTTCACGACAAACTAAAATTTTACCGTTTTGAATCGTCGTGGAAAAATCCGAATAAATCATTTTAGGCTTTATTCATATCATAGAATCCAAATATGAAGTCAAAATGATCAAATAAAATCAAAAATCCAACATTATGTCACTTAGGGTTTCGGCCCTTTTTGATAAATTTTGTATAATTTCGATTTCAAACGTTTTTCTTATTCCAAACACGTTTATATCAATCCAATAACATATATATGAAGACAATTCAATCATAACAACATCACATATTCAAGATTAAACAGCCCCTTATTTTCGAAAATCACATGAATTTACAAACAATAAACATATGCTTTACAAATTCAACGTTAAACGATACATAGACGTCAAATCTATCATAATATTAACAAATAATCAAATAAACATAATCTTTCAAAATTTTCAGCATATGATCAAAATATGAAATAACATATGCTCATGAATTTTAAAATTTTCAATCCGTAGATGTGTTCTAGAGACGAGATTATACCTCGTTTCGAAGACGGATCGAAAATTCAAAGGCCGGATCTTCCTATTTTTCTCTTGAAAATTTCGAAATTTAGTGTGTGTTTTAGTGTGTGTGTCGTGGGTTTGGGCTGAAAAATGAAGAAGAAAATGGTTCCAAAAGTATACTTATATAATTAATAAGGGCAAAATAGTAATTTCACATTATAATTTAAATTTTCTTTTATTTTTCCCAAACAAAATGGTGCCAACACACCATATTCTAGAGGATTCTATAAGATAATTTCCATATTTATTTTCTTGAATTTTCGTAATTAATAAAAATAATAATAATAATAATAATAATAATAATAATATATTTTCATGTAATTTTCTAAAATATTGTAGAAAATTCCATAATTAATTCCCAAAAATTCCAATATTGAATCTTATTTTCTTAACACTTTAAAATCATCATTTTCATCAATATAAAGTCCCAAAATTATAAAATATATAATAGGAACTCACTTTATAAAAATAGAGATTTAATTCCATTTTATGCAAATAATGGAATTGAATATTCTATTTATTCTTAAATCCTTCAAAATCATTTTCTAAATTCTTCCATCATCAAATATCATTAAAATATAATAATTAAAAATATTTTTGACCTTAAAAACCATTTTAAATATTTTGCTCTTCATCCGAGCTTGATCGGCAAACGCCGACGTCACAAAAACATAGATTTTGAAATTCTCAATTTTCTGAAATCAAAACTTTATTGAGCATGTATATATCATCTTAAGACTCTTGGAATCTAGGTCTTCTTATCCTAAATAGGATCTGAGAATCTTATCTCAGATTCTGCCTTGATTCTATCGTCTCAACTTGAAGCTTAACACAAAAGCTTCTAACTTAAACAAATCTTTCTTAAGGATGCAATGCCCTTCTTATTAAGCTCTTAATCACGAGCTAATCTACATTAAATACGGGTATTACGAGAAGATCAAGACAGTTAGCACGTGTCTCGAAGAAGCAGTGCAGTTGGCAGTGTCACGACCAGCGTGCGGTTCTTGAAGACGGTGCTAACCGGTATCGAAGATCTGTGCGGTTAGCACCGTATGCGTAACAACCGCTGCGGTTGGTCGGGACACGGTGCTACCGTACAGATCTTCAAGACACGGTAGAACCGTGTCTTGACGAACCAATCTAATTTTAACAGAATTTCAACAACATAACAATCTGATTTTAATTTATAAGTTTCTAAACACACAAACTATCGAAATTTCATCACTATCGTGTCATACATGAAAATTATCGTATCACACATGAAAACTATCGTACATATTACAAACCAATTTTAAATGCACGATTACTCACGGAGGCTGTGGTGCTCCTAAATCGGTCGGAAGTTCGCCGACCAAGCGGATGGTCGACGGCGTGCTTAACGTCTTGGCGGCGGCGGCCTCCGTGAAGCTTCTTCCATCGTGGAGGAGCTCTCTCCTTCGACCGCCGCTTGCTCGGCCGCATCCGAGATCAGTGGATCGTATCCGTATCACTCATGTTGTTGTTTTCGTGAGTCGTGAGGTGTGTCGTGAGTCGTGAGTCGTAAGGCGTCGTGGGTTTTCCGGGAGTGTGGAGGAGCACCGTGGGTTGTGGGTTTCTGTTTTTACAGTGAGAGAGAGAGAGTGAGTCGTGAGAGAGAAAGAGAGTGAGCGAGAGAGAGAGAGAGTGAGCGAGAGAGAAGGTGAATTCAGTTTTTTTGTTACAGTGAGTGAGTCCGTGAGAGAGAGAGAGTGAGTGCGAGAGAGAGAGAGAGTGAGTGCGAGAGAAAGAGGAGAGAGTTCAGTATAACCGTTTTTTTTTAAAAAAATTCGGGGATATTTTGGTCTTTTTAAGCCAAAATGGCTATAAAACTCATGTTTTTATGGACTAGGCTATAAAACTCTTATTCCTATTTTTTTTGGCTACTTACATATATTAACACTATTTTAAAAAGATACATTTATCATCCAAGTATTGTTTCCTTGTCAACATCATTATAATTTATTAAAGCAAGTAGGTTGATATCTATGTATTCAGTTATAAAAATACTTTTAATGTAATGTAGGTAATGATATTTAAACTGAATTGTTGTTGCAACATGACCTTCTTCTCTCCCTCTTGGATATCACCATCGCACGACCGACCACCATTCCCCTTCTCCCAACAATCTAATTATAAATTATAATGTAAAGTGATTTCTCATCAAAACTCGACGTAATATAACTATATATATCAAATTCAGACGCATTACCATAGTATACAAATTGTATAATTTATTATGACCATAAAAATAACATAAAAGTAATTCTATGTCGAAATTCGGAGAGTTACATACTAGTCATTCTAACAATTCTACCATACGCAGATATATTTTAGCCATCTTTGATAACCAAATTAAAGTTATGACCGAGAACATTCCAACGGTACCTTTTGATTGTCAATCAAATATCGAACACAAAAGTAAGTGGCTGACAAAGTTTATGTGGTACATACCTATGCGTGAAGGTTTCTCAAGCGCGAGTTTGAAGTTCGGATCTTGACATAAAAACTAAAAGAAGTCCATGATTTGAGTTATTCGTAGAAGATTTTAATTTTATCATCGAACATTTAAGGACAAAGTAATTGGGTCAATAAAGATGTCATGAAGTTAGGATTCTTTCGTTGTTCGATGTAAATTTATGACGTCAAATAGATGTTGGATTAAAATTAGTTTTTGAGATTGTGTAGCTCAAGTTAATTGAATTCCAGTTGTGGTCTCAATGCCGAAGACTGATTGATTTATAATTGTACAAATATTGGAGCACAAATTATACTATTGGAGTATTTTCTCTAATCTTTATAGACCTATTGTCTATCATACAAACTAACCAATAGTATAACATATACTTGCCTCAAGTACAAAGGCTAAGCCGTATATAATATAAGTAATTAAGAGCACAGTCGCACTTAAAGGACCCCCCTATAGGGAAAACATATGTTTAAGCCCTCGCCCCGAGGATCTATCTTGGATATTTAATTCACCATACATTGATTATAAACCTAGCATGCGTCTATATAATTAATTGCAACACGTAGGGGTTTTCACGTGTTTACCTTTGGATCTGTCGGGGTCGATCGAACGGGATGAACGGATCAAACAGTCAAGACTCGTGCTTTGACCTTCTGGACTGTATCCCGGTTGCCCAATCTCCAACGTCGAGTGAGGATGATCTATGGAGAATGCTTCGGAAAATCACCCAATACTCTCACAATGCTCTCGAAAATTCTCTCTCAATCCTATGAGATTACCGAAAATTTGTGTAGGATTAATGAGCATTAACCTAGACTTTATCTCTTACCTTATATTTATAATGCATTACCATAATCCCATAAGGAAAGGATCTATACATATCCCATAAATATAATTATATCCTTGTAGGATAAAGAGAATAAAATCTTGCCATAGTGAGCAATAGGGGCACCGATTTCCAAGAGCTTACGGGCCTGGATGGGCCAGCCCAGGGATCAAATGCAAGGAATAAAGATGGGCCTCAAATAAATTAATTATCTTATGTTCACCGAACATAAATTAATTTATAAACATCCGATCATGCCACTAGAGAAAGAATCTTGACTTACCCTTTATTACCGAAGTTGAGTCGGGCTTGCACTTAGACATTACGAATCCCGTATTTAAGATATCGAGCGTCCATTAATTATTTATAGCAATCATTGCTTAAAATAATTAATATCTTTAATTTCCTTAAGTAGTACCACTCAACCTTATTATTGTACTTGAGCTAACTCAACTGCGCAGGTTTAGTACAATAAACCTTTGAGCTCCTTAAGGGGCGTCATCATCCTAAGCGGATACGGTGACTCGTCTGAGATAACTAGCGTGACATACAAGATCGCCACCACCCAAGATGCGGAGAATCTTGGGTTAGAACATATAACCCTCACCCATAACAAGTCAAAGTGATGGTCAACAACTCATACTCACCTAATACCTTATCGAGGTTTAGATCATCGTAAGTCACCGAGATCTTGGTTCTTCACGACGGTCGAGATAGAAGAACACATCTCACTGTGATCCTTCAATACGTCAGAGACGTACCAGCATAGACAAGCAACTAAGTCAAGTCACTTCTTATTATCTATACTGCAGCCTATACCGACAACTCGTCCTCAAGTTGTCTCAGCTGTGAAACTTTTATATCTCATTAAGCAACCAATCATACGGACTTACGTGATCTTCTACACATCGTATGATCTAACTTATAAATGAGATAAGGGACACAGATATATGCAATCAAGTATTCAATTCAGATAGGAGATTGTAATAGTGGTAACAGGAAACATTGTATACAAGCTCAACCAAAATGCTTTTAGTCCGGTCGAGGGTTCATATGTAAGCGTCCACACACGTGGCTTGCATGTGGAATTCCTTGGGCGATTGGAGGTTTCAATTAATATTGTTTTATCAAAGGTTACAATATTATTGTTACGAATTATGTGAGATCGATGCTTATGTGTTTACATTATCTTTCCGGATATGTCTCTTACACCGATTATCAATATGCTCGCACAAAATCCCTTATCCGGTCCGAATTTTATCGAGTGGAAGCGAAACATGGAATATGTTCTTATCATTTGAAGAACACATGTTTGTTCTCACTACTCCTAAACCCGATGCCCATCGACGATCGACTAACGAGCAATGAGTCAGCGGACTTTGGCATAAGTCGAACAATATGGCCAAATGCTATATGATGACTACTATGTCCAAAGGCTTGCATACGACATCGATCGATGGCCGATGGTAGACGCGACGAAATATGGTCAAGTCTCGAGAGTAAGTTTGGGCAATCGGATCGAACGATCCGCTTCCACACAATGAGAGAAATCTTGGCGTGTAAGATGGAAGAAGGAAGTTCGGTCCATGAACATGTCTCACACGACTCATCTCATGGATAGTCTTGATCGGTTGGGATGAGGTATTGATGGCGGCCAAGGTCGATATCATCCTCAACACACCGCCCAAGTCTTTTGAGATTTTCGGCGTGAATGCGATCATGAGCAAGACCGAGTATACACTTAGTCGGTTGCTTAATGATCTCGTGGCTGCGGAAGGAGTTATGGGCAAGGAGCACATGCTCTTGCTAGTACATCTAGGGCCCAAATTTTCCGTTGCAAAATGGAAAAGAAAAGGGCACCAAAGGTGGTAGAGGAGGAAATAGTGGGAGTAATGGGAGCAAGAACATGCTCGCCAACGGAGGCTTAAAAAGCCAAAGGAGAGGGCAAGTGCTTCAATCGCGGCAAGGGCATTGGAAGGCCAAGTTCCCTATGCTCGAGGCTCAAGGTACGCCATTTGCTTTAATAACTAAACATGTTTAGCGACTTGTTCTACCCATTCTTGAGTAGTAGACACGGTGCGATCGATCATGTTTGTTACACCTGCGGGGGTTCCTGCGGACAAGGAGCTCCATGATGGCGAGATAACGATCTCCATGGGCAACGCGGCGAAAGTCGAGGCCGTTGCGATCGGAGATGTTCTTTATGTTTTGATAGAATGCAGTTTTAGTTTTAAAGGGCGTTTATATGTGCGGAGTTTCGTGAAACCTTATTTCATTTGAAACTTTTATTCATGGATATTCGATTATTTTGATAGTGGTGTTTCTATCATAAGAAATGACGAAGTTATCGTGGTGGCACTTTATATAATTCGCTTTATACTATTTCGCAAAACATAATACCTATAACTATGTTGCAACTACATCAAAACTTAAAAAGAGAAAGTTTTCTTCGCAAGATGATTCCACATTTCTCTGGCATCTTAGATTAGGTCACATCAATCTAAATAGGATCCAAAGACGGCTAAGAATGGAGTGTTGGGTGATCTCACGGTTACTCGGTCCGGTCTGCGAATCTGTATAGAAGGTAAGATGTCGACCGGACCCTTCAAGGCGAAGGGTTATAGAGCCAAAAAGTGTTGGAGCTAGTCCATTATGACTGTGGACCTATGTCCACAAGCTCGTGGAGGGTGCAGTATTTTGTCACTTTCATTGACGATTACTCAAGGTGCGGATACGTATACTGCCGATCGTCCCCATTGCCCGCGGAGGCTTATCTGGATCGGATATAAGGTTGGATTCCCACATTTGGTATCTTGCGAGGCTAGTGAATTGAAGTGGGTGAGTCCGTTTGATATAGGTGACGACTTGGATTTGAGGACAAATCATTTTCGAGAAGGGAATGATGCACCAAGT
The DNA here is from genome assembly GCA_036937905.1 of Salvia rosmarinus. Taxonomy (NCBI): domain Eukaryota; kingdom Viridiplantae; phylum Streptophyta; class Magnoliopsida; order Lamiales; family Lamiaceae; genus Salvia; species Salvia rosmarinus. The sequence goes on along the minus strand of CM072818.1, from coordinate 44,091,731 downwards.
TTTGTGAATTTAATTATTATGTGGCATATGGGCCACGTTTTTGTATCAAGATTTTCGCAGATTTTTAGGTTTGATTATCTAGAGTCCTAGTCTATTAAAACTTCTTTTGTAAATTAGAGTTCTACTTTGATTAGGAGTCCTTCTTTGATAAGGATTAGACTTCATTTTCACTATATAAAGACTTGTAAGCATACGGAAATATTCACTTTTGATTTACGAATATATGTGAGTTTTATTCTCTCTTCATTAGCTCTTGAATTTTCTTGTATTTGCCAAGAAATTCAATTATCGACGTATCGACGAGACATCCATCCCTCGTTCGTGTGTCATTCATCGTCCCCGAGTTGCTGCGTCAACTATCTAGTTGGGGTATAGGCGAAATCTGACCTATATCACTTGAGGGTTAGATTCGGAGGTTTTGGGATATTCCATCTTGTTCGTTCTTCCGTTTGCGTGCCGATAGATCCTTCGTACCAGCGAGGATCATATCACCTGCTTCACCGCAAGTCTGAATGCTTTGAGAAATTCAAAGAGTTTAAGGCGGAAGTGGAGACGAAGCTTGGTAAGAGTATCAAGTCACTGCGGTCTGATCGCGGTGGCGAATACCTCAGTAACGAGTTTATGGACTATTTGGTGCAGTGTGGGATTACCTCCCAACTCACTACACCGGGCACACCACAACAAAATGGTGTGTCAGAGCAAAGAAATATGACTCTTTTAGAAATGGTTAGATCAATGATGAGTTATGCAACATTGCCTATTTCGTTCTGGGGGTATGCCTTAGAAACGGCGGCATACTTGCTAAATCTAGTACCATCCAAGTCGATCGAAAAGACCCCTTCGAGTTGTGGTTTGGGCGCAGACTCAGTTTAAGCCACATAAGGATATGGGCGATCCAACACATGTCTTTGAACAAGAAGGGCGACAAGTTGGAGGCTAGATCCGACGCAAGGCGTTTATGGCTATCTTAGAGGAGCGAAAAGTGGTTTATTCTATAGTCCTAGGATCGGAAGGTCATTATTAGCACTAATGCCCGATTCTTAGAAGAGGATTATATAACAAACCATAAATCCAAAGTTGAAATCATTCTTGAGAATTAGAAGATGATCGTATTCCACCACCGATTAAGCCAAAGTACGAGATGTCGTGTCTAGTGGGAGGATCGAAACAGATACTTCAATAAATTGAAGTGGGTTGAATTCCTTTGGAGATACCGGCCGTCAAGTGGCTCCTATCCAAACAAGTTGTGCAAGATAGAGAACCACAAGTTCTCGCACCCACCGTTGCCATTGTGCCGATGGCGCCTCGTCGTAGTGGGAGGTTGTTCGTCAACCCGAGCGATTTATGTTCGTGGGTGAATCTTGGTTTAGTCCCAGGAAACGGCGGGCAATAATCGACCCATGGACATACAAATGAGGCGATACAAGACATTGATGCAAGATCATAGCACACCGTTATGGACTTAGAAATTGAGTCCATAATGACTATGGATGTATACGAAAGACACCTCTACCGGATGGCAAGGAAGCCATAGGTAGTAAGTGGGTATACAAGAGGAAGAGAGATTCGGATGGAGAGATTTCGCTTTTAAAGCCGAGCTTGTGGTAAAGGGTACACTCAGTTGAGGGCATCGATTTCGATGAGACCTTTTCGCTGTAGCAATGCTCAAGTCCATCGAATTCTTCCGCCATAGCACCCCACTGAACCTTGAGGTTTGGCAAATGGATGTGAAAACCGCTTTTCTAAGCGGTTACCTTGAGGAAGGTAGACATCTATATGCAAAGAACCCGAAGGTTATTTGGTGAAGGGTGAAGAGCATCTAGTATGGAAGCTTAAGAAGTCCATTTATGGGCTTAAGCAAGCCTCACGATCCGGAACTTACGTTTTGACGAGGTGGTAAAGTCCTATGGATTTACCCAGTTGCCTAGCGAGAGTTGTGTGTATCGTTTAGATGTCAGCGATGATGTGGTATTCTTGCACTTTATGTAGATGACATTATTCTAGTTGACAACAATGTGAAGTTGTTATCGGGCGTAAAGAGTTGGTTATCCGATCGGTTTCAAATGAAAGACTTAGGAGATCGCACATTCTTGGGATCAAGGTTTACCGAGATCGCAAGAGGAAAATGTTGAGCTTATCTCAGGCGTCTTACATTGATCGTGATTACTCGTTTTAGTATGCGACGACCAAGAAATGATTGCTACCTTTCGGACATGGCGTTCCTTTGTCAAGGCGATCACCTATATTGTAAAGGAGATAGAGGAAATGAGACAAGTTCCTTACTAGAGCCGACAAAATGAGTCCCACTGAAAGCCCGCCGGGGTACCCGTGTTTGGGTTGGTTTGGGCTTAAAATTAAAGGCTCGAAAAAAAACCGGCCTAAAAGCCGACAAAAAACCCCGGCCTACTGGGCTTGACCAAAAAGCTTAGGGTTTGGGCTAAAAACCCGCCTAATATTTTATTAAATATATATATTTTATAAATTATTTAATATACATATCTATACTTTTAATAATATTAATTATATTTTATAGTAAAAGTTTCTTACTAATTCACATCTTGGTCGAGGAAAAATATTTTTTTTGAATTGCAACACATCAAAATTCTAAAAAATAATAACTTCATAAATCATTCAAAATAATTCATAAAATAAATGATCTCCAAAATATATAGGATGATGATTAATGACTTTATAATATGTAAAAACTATTTTGAATCATTGATCTTAAATATATATTGTATAATTAATTTATTTTTTTCTATTATTTTAGGCGTATAAGTGGAATTGACGTTTAATAATATCATTTACCTTTGATTTGTAATTACTAATTTATTTCTCCTTAAATTAAAGAATTAAAATTATACTGCATTATAATATCATCGTATGAATACATAAATATGTCAAAATATACAAGAAGCATTATCATAAGAATAAGTAAGTTTAATATGTTCTTATCACTGATTCTCTATTTAAGTTGGAGTTATGAGAGTTTAATTATGTATTTAATTTATTTATTTTTTTGAAATTAAAACAATAATTTTATATATAAAAAATTAAAAATAATCTAAAAGCCCGCTACCGAAAGCCATGGGGGTTGGTTTGGGCTTCATATTTATAGTTCGAAAAATTTGGCCGGCCCGACGAGCTTGGTCGGGCGGCCCCTCTACTTTGCCACTCTATTCCTTACGCTCACGGTAGAGGAAGTCTCATGTACGTAATGTTATGTACGATGCCCGATATCCGCTATGCGGTAGGCATAGTAGCTAGATATCGATCTAACCTGGACAAGCTCATTGAATTGCGAGAAGCATATACTCAAGCACCGAAAAGGACTCGAGATTATAGGCTAGTTTACCATGCGAGATAGTCTAATGCCTTTGGATTATCTGGACTCGGATTTCCAAGTCGACCGTGATGAGAAAAAGTCACCTCGGCTATTTGTTTACCTTGGGAGGTGGAGCCGTATCTCAGTGAGTGCAAAGCAATGATACATTACGGACTCTACCATGGAAGCCGAACACGAGCCGCGCCGGAGGTCGCTAAGGAGGCGGTATGGTTCAAGAACTACCTCATGGATCTAGGTGTGGTACTGGTTTGCCCAAGAGTATCATAGTTTCTTGTGATAACTCGGTGCGATGCAAACTCAAAGGAACCACGGACCCACAAGGCGACCAAACACATAGAGAGAAAGTACCATGTCATACGAGAAATCGTTAGAGCGAGGGACGTCCGATTGAAAAGATTGATACGATGGATAACCTAGCGGATCCATTCACAAAGAGCCTGCCACAAAAAGTCTACGAAGTGCACGTTCGAGGACTTGGATTGCGCTTGATGACATCCACTTAGAAAGGAAACTTTTGTATAAGTGGGAGAAGCAAAGTGATGATTTTGTTTGTAATAGCTAGTAGAGAGACACATTGTATACTAAAAGTTTGCTTTAGTATAAGTAGGAGATTGTTGGATTTGTACACTGAAAGCAGTGTTGGTTGAGCTTGTATACAATGTTTCCTGTTACCACTATTACAATCTCCTATCTGAATTGATTACGTGATTGCATATATCTGTGTCCCGTTATCTCATATATAAGTTAGATCATATAGTGTTTAGAAGATCACAGAAGTCTGTATGATTGGTCAAGCTTAATGAGATATAAAAAGAATCACAGTTGAGACAACTTGAGGACGAGTTGTCGGTATAGGTTCATGTATAGATAAGAAGTGACTTGACTTGGTTGCTTGTCTATGCTTTGATGCGTCTCGACGTATTGATGGATCACAGTGAGATGAGTTCTTCTATCTGACCGTCGTGAAGAACCTAGATCTCGATGACTTACGATGATCTAAACCTCGATAAGGTATTAGGTGAGTATGAGTTGCTGACCATCACTTTGACTTGTTATGGGTGAGGGTTATATGTTCTAACCCAATATTCTCCGCATCTTGGGTGGTGGCGATTGTATGTCATGCTAGTTATCATGTCGAGTCACCGTATCCGTTTAGGATGATGACATCCCCTTAAGGAGCTCAAAAGGTTTATTGTACTAAACCCCGCAGGTTGAGTTAGCTCAAGTACAATAATAAGGTTGAGTGGTACTACTTAAGGAATTAAAGATATTAATTATTTTAAGCAATGTAATGCTCTAAATAATTAATGGACGGCAATATCTTAAATACGGGATTCGTAATGTCTAAGTGCAAGCCCGACTCAACTTCGGTAATAAAGGGTAAGTCAAGATTTATTCTCTAGTGGCATGAATGAATGTTTATAAATTAATTTATGTTTGGGGTGAACATAAGATAATTAATTTATTTGAGGCCCATCTTTATTCCTTACATTTGATCCTGGGTGGCCCATCCAGTTCAAGCTTAGTAAGAAAATCGGCGCCCCTATGTCCTCTATGATAATGATTTTATTCTCTTTATCCTATAAGGATATTATTATATTTATGGGATATGCATGGATCCTTTCCTTATGGGATTATGGTAATGCATTATAAATATAAGGTAAGAGATAAAGTCTAGGTTAATCATCAATTAACACCATACAATTTTCGAGAATCCTAGTGCAACCTTGGGAGAGTTTCGAAAATTCATAGAGTGGTTAGGGTGATTTTCTGTAGCATTCTCCATAGATTATCCTCACTCGATATTGGAGATTGGGCAACCGGGATACAGTCCAGAAGATCAAAGCACGAGTCTCGATTCGTTCATCCCCGACAGATTTGCAGGTAAACACGAGAAAACCCCTACGTGTTGCAATTAATTATATAGGTGCATGCTAGGAATATAATCAATGTATGGTGAATTAAACATCCAAGATAGATCATCGGGAGATGGTTAAAATCAGTTTTCCCTACAGATTCATCAAGCAACGGCTGGGTGATGATGCCGCAGATTACTTGAAGGCGGCTTTTATATTAGTAGCGTATCTCATCGTCCTTTGCCGCGATAGGGAAGCCATCGAGCCTTGGGTTTGGGCGTTGGCTGAGGATTTAGATATGTGGCAGAGTTTTCCTTGGGGCTCCTATTCATTCCAGGTCCTCTGTCACGGGATTGATGTGCTCAAGAAGCACCCGAGCGAGGTGGCAGCTTCGAGGAAGACGTACCATTTCTATGGTCCTGTTTGGGCCTTACCGATTTGGTCGTATGAGGCCATCCCCGACTTAGGACGTATGTGTGGGTGTCGAGACAACGAGATAAAGATTCGAGATGCTTGATGTGGACTACATGGAAGTCCCCGACCCAGTATATTGGATTTTTTGACGAGCAGGTAATTTTAATATCATGTTTAGTATTTGCTATATATTTATTAAATACATTATAATCAATAATGTGTATGTGTTTTTTTTTTTGTAGCGTTTATGTCATCGTGTGCTGGAGCCGCTCGAGATCGAGTTGTCAGAGGCATACTACTTGAGCCTATACGAGGGCGATCCGATGGCTATTCGATTTTCGCCTGCGGGGCGGCATGCCAGAGGCGCACATGACGAGCCTGCGCCTGAGCCACAGCAGGTGCCTGTGCGTGAGAGAGTGCCCCGCAGGAGGGTGGCTTTGTTCTTTCCCTTAAGATGAGTCCCGTCTACAACGACGACCGGCCGTAGGTAATGCTTGAAAGCATGAAAACTCTGTCCAAGAGCAAGAAACAAATATCGAAATTCTCCATCATGAACCGTCTCAATATCATATAGTGTCCCGGGGTTTGATTCTCTCAACAGATGCAAATATGATGGAAGCAATTGATAGGACCGTTCGAAATCGCCATACGTCATCTCTATAGCGACGTTTCTTGCTCGGAGAGCAAAGCTGTAATCCATCTCAATGCCAAATTGTCGATGCATCTCTCCAATCATCTCTTTCGGCTTCAATTACCACACCTTCATCGACCAATTTCCGTGCAAAATACTTGCCAACAATCTTAGTAGGCACCGTCGTGGAGCAGTGCGATTCAAATCCAAGTGACAAGTATGATTGTTGTTCAACTTAATTACTCTCCATATCGTTGCCCTCTGGACGGCTCGTAGCTTAAAAGGACAACTGTTGCCATGCTTGCAAACATACCCCAAACGTGTTTTACTTGACCAATCGACCACGTACTCTACATGATTCTCCAAGTGGTACAATCCCACGGCTATCGCCAAGTCATCTTTCGTCTTAAATATCGAATCAACGCATAATTGGTGGTATGGGCTCCACAAGGTTCGACCCAATCTAATGGCAATGTCTTGTCACAATCAAGTAGTAGAATAACCCGGTTCGCAACTCATGCGTTGTATCATCCTCACCGGTTCGTGAAGTTGTAGCATGAGCCTCACCATGTCTGCTGTTGGAAGTGAAGTTGTTGTCCGATAACCTTATCAAGATGTCCCGGTTGTCGAATCCAAGCACCAAATTCGAGCCAATGAATCAATATATCTCTCGTCGGTTCGTGTCTTCATCTTCATCCGAATACACCACTCGTCTTCCTCATCATTCAAGACAACGGCTCATCTTCGTATAGTCGAACCAAGACATCTTGCATTAGACTCGGGAAAAATCGTAGATCGTTGTGAACCATATAATACCGGTATCTCTGTGTGTCGTGGTCGCAGATCGCTTGCCCTTTTCAATCACATACACAATGGATCATCCTTTGTTCAACAATCAATTGGAACAAATCGATGTCGATTTTCAACGATACTTTTATTCTTCTTCCATCACTAGCGCTCGTCAGTATAGAAAAGCATATAATCCGATCCACCATTGTTGCCTACTTGCTCATGAATCTCTTAGCAAATTAGCACGTGAAATCATTCTACAACCATGTATACGAGAACCTCGTCGCCGCCTATATACTCGCTCGTCCCAACTACCACCATGACGTATAATAAGACGTTGCAAGACATCTGTTGCAAAATAAGAAATAAAGATAATCATATACATAGGATGACGAGATACATAGGATGCACGGATGCACGGCTATGCGGTCGCACGGATGCACGGCCATGCACGATGCGTCGTGCAGGCTGTCGCGGTGCATGTCGCACGGAGGACATGCACACGCGTGCTTTGTGCACGATCGTGCACGGTGCATGCACGTGCACGCTTATAAACCCGCATCGATGACTTTTGTGCACGGTTTGAAATTCATCGACAGCACGATATAGCCGTGTACTATACACTCTGCTCGATGTTAGCATCTCATATTTTTAAATTTAACTTATTAAATGATCCTAAATATTAAATTAATCACTTTATTAACATAAAATCAACACAAATAACATATGTGATGCATAATACGCTCAGTGTACACAACCGTACTCAAGATCGCATTTTGTTTTCTTCAAACATGAAATTTATCATCCCAATAACATAAAAGTATTAAAAAACATATTTAAGTCAGAATCATCAACAGTGTACACCCGTGTACTCATGAACACGTAAAAAATTTCTATACTGGATTTAATTTACCTTAATCCGCCTAGCAATGCTCGATTTCCACTGTTTGATTGAAAAACGCAGTAACGTTACAAATGGCTATATTTTCGACTCCTTCCTCTCTTTAAAATTGTAATGTTACAAATGAATTGTTTGTGATTTCAATTCAATATCTACGATTTTTCAAATTAAATGTTTACCAACCTCTTTTACAATTAATGTCCACCAACTTTAATTTAACATTCAATTTTGGCGTAATTCATTTATTTTCTAGAGAGAGAGAGAGAATTGGCAGGAGAGAGAGAGAGGAGGAGAGTAACATTCAATTTTCGTGAGAGAGAGAGAGAGAGAGAGAGAGTGGATCCAAGGTATTTATGTATTTTTAAGCCAAAATGGCTATAAAACTCATGTTTTTATGAGTATGAATATAAAACTTATCCAACTATTTCTTTTGGTTACATATAAAGTTCTCCCTTTAAAATATTATAATTTGTATTACTCAAGTGGTTTACTAGTTGAGTAAATACATACCATAAGAAAGTAAACCAATATTTTAATAGAATTGGGGCAGTGTCACTGCACAAATATATAGTTTACGCATGCCTAAAATTGGATGACCGCTGCGCGTTTCCTTCGGGAAAAATAAAGTATAAATTCGGACACTCATTTGGCAATTTATTTTTTTCGTTTTTGCTCATTTCTCCTTCTTCCAAGAATCAGCTGTAAGTGAATTTTGTATAAGATTAGGGGAGACTATATAATTATGAGAAAAATATTGGTTAGACCTCCGAAAACAATTAGCTCGAAAAGTTCGCGAAATTATATAGCACCGGCACCCACCCTCAGACCTTCTCCTCTCGTCCCCAAACATTTATAGTTCAAATAACCCATGCGCTCAATTTCTACATATTTACCGACGCTTCCACCATTGGCAATTCTCACCGATCTGAGATTTTGAATTCTGATCGGAGAATTTTCAAATGACGGCGGTGGCGGCGATGGTCAGAGGAGGCTCTAGCCTCGCTTATCCGGAGCGGTTCTACGCGGCGGCCTCTTACGTCGGCTTTGGCGGATCTCCTACCTCCGCTGCTAAAGGCGTCGCGTCGAAGTACTCGAATGACGCGGCATTGCTTCTCTACGCGCTCTATCAGCAGGTTTTAGCTTCGCCTAATTCGGTCTCTTCATAGTCGCACTTCCGCATGCGCCACTTGTTCTTCAGTTAATCATGCAATTTCACTTGATCCACTCGTGTCGATTGTCTCATTTGAGATTCCGGCTGGTTTCTTGGCAAGTTGTCACCAAATTTGTATGATTTCATGCTGAATTGCAGGTATTTGGGTGTTAGGAGTTATTATGGCTGATCTGTTAGCAGTTTCTTCTGCAAAAATTTATGTCCCTTCCTTCCCCCCAAATGGATATGTGACCGATTAGTTATTGGCAATATCCGCATTATTTTCAGATTTCAGCAACAGCACGCATGGCTTGTTATTCAGTTTGCTTGATCCACCTCCGCAGTCAGGCTTTTTTCTTGTTTTAGCATCTTAGTAGTTATTTACGATTCATGATCATGAAAAACTAAAGAACATGCTATCTTCGTTGACACTCATAGATTTGGATCTATACATTCACATTATTGTTTCAATATTTTAAGCACAAATAGGCTTCACATTTTCTCTCTAGTTCAGCATACTTGCGAATGTTTTTGTAGCACATGAAAATGGCTTTAACAATGCGTTCCTCTAATTCATGCTTGTTTGTTGCTCATTATTGCATGTGGTTTTACATCTAGTGAGTGTGTAGAATGTTGGATTCAGTCCAAATCTTGGCTCATTTGACCCAAAGTTAGTTTATAAGACTGGTTTTCATCTCTGATCCCATCGGTTACAGAATTAGTTGATGAATTGCTTCTCTTTGCTGCTCTGTGGAAATTAAGTTATATACAATCCTTAATCCTTATGTTCAGTTTTGTGCTCGTTAGTTGCAACTAAGTGGTTTTCTCGATTGGTTTAATAATTCCAATTGGGAACAACTGTTTCTATATGTATTGAGTATCAATGATTCTGGGATATTTTGTTTACCTTGTAACTTGTGCAGATCTGGTCATGGACCATTTTCTTATAATAAACCCAGCTTCATTTTTTGCATTTCTTTTTGACTGCATAGGTTAACTTGAAGGAGTATTGGACAAATGCGACATTTAATTAAGTTTTTGTAATTACAAATCATTCCAATAGATGTTCGAACTTGTAAACCTTAATGGCAGAAAATCCTTGGCTTTAGCATGGCTACCCTTTCAAGTTTTAACTTCTTATGCACCTAAAGACCTGTTAATAAGATGTAAATAGCATTTTGTTGGTTAAAGTTTGTAAAGCACTTGATACTTTGTTAACTCTTGCTTGTTAAACACTATCATTTTGTGGTCTCAGGCAACTGTGGGGCCTTGCAACATTCCTAAGCCTAGAGCTTGGAATCCCATTGAGCACAGCAAATGGACAAGGTTTGCTTGATCAGACTCTAATTGTTGACTAATATGTTTCTAAAGCCATGTTTTACTGATTTTCATTCTTGGGCTCTATCAGGTTCTTCAATTATGGCATTATTGTTTAAAAGTCACGTTGTGCTCTTTTTTCTGTATATTTGAGGTCTAAAATAGTACTGACAGAGTCGATAAAAAATAACAATGAATCTGTGAACTGACGGGATGTTAAATTTGTCTGTAGTTGTGTACATCTATTATATGGTGAAAGAGGTCTTATTCACTTGTCAACAAGTGAGATGATAGATAACCAGGAAAGTTTGCTGGTTTTAAACACTAGAAGTTATATTTTCTTCCATGACTGAATGAAAATGAGAGCTCTAAATATCAGATCAAGAAAATCTATGAAATTAAGCAAAACCAGTTTATCTATTTTTCTTTGAAAGAAGAGAGGAAGGGATATGGGTGTGAATATTCCTGAAGTGATTTTTAAATACTTAAGTTGTTTTATATTGGAGTGGCAAAAAGTTTCACTGGATTAGTTATAGAGGAAGATATGAACCTAACTTCATTATATATTATGAATAATAGTTGTTCGCATGCGGTTATAGTGTTTCTTCCTTTTCTTTTTCAAGATGTTCAAGCATATAGCTATGTCTTAAAGTACGCAGGACGGAAACTTCTAGGGAAATTGCTTTTTCCTTATGCCCATGTTGAATTCTAGATAAAATGGAGCTTAGTGTAAATGTGACCATAACATTAAGTCTCAGACTTCATTAATATGAGAATTAGTGTACAGTAGGCAACTAAGTCTTGCCTTAATCAAGTTTACTTCTCTTGGAAAGTAACTATTCGATGTATCAGATGGGTTTGAGTTCCCTAGTTTGGCACACGGGTAACTTCAAGCTCCGACCTGGTCCTTTTTCGTGGCATCTCAGTGTTTCTGGAATCAACAGTTTTATCTAAGCTCGATTCTACACACATACATCAATATTTACTCATTTTACTGCATATGAATGTTCAAATTAGTTCTAGATACAACTATATTGCAATATATATTCATGTTGGATCAGTTATATCTTCTCTGAAATTATATAATGTGCTTATTATTAGTTATCTCCAAAATATGTGTAACTTTGATTTATTCATGCTGTAGCTGGAATGGGCTTGGAAACATGGCTTCCACAGAGGCTATGCGCCTTTTCGTCAAAATATTGGAGGTTCATATGAAGTATAGACTTAATCTACTAAATGTCATATGTAAATCTTCTGGGGTTTTTAAAACGTACCAACCTCTGAACAGGAAGAAGATCCAGGATGGTATTCAAGAGTAGCAGACTTTGTTGCTGAGCCTGCTATAGATGTAGAAATGAATGTGAGTATCTACAATTTTTGCCACCTCTGTAATTTGGTTTTTTGTTTCTTCTTTTGCAACTAATTGTTGATTTGTATTTTCTTGGTATGGTTGCCAGAAATGTTCTCGGAGAACTTTTAACTTTTAACTGTTATATCTAAATATTTGGACAACCTTTTTTTTTTGAGTTGGAAGATATATTTTTGTTTGTGACAAGCCTTTAAGTATGATGATATACAATTCTCTTATAGGAAATTGAAGTTTGCTAAATTTCTTCTTTGCTTGTGGTGTATTCTTCCATTTTGAAGTACTATCCATCTTGCAGTTAACTTTAGATTGTCTTGCTATCACCTACTTAAGATGAAAGTTCAGGAAAGAATCTTATTGTGTGATATTCTAATTAAGTTTCTGTGCTCATTCTCTCCTATTTTCTTAACTTTCACTTCCAGAAAACATGGCTCTTGGTATGTTTGTAACTTGGGCTTGCTTCGTTATTGTTACAGTTCTGGTTTTTGATCTATTGTTTTATTTCCGTCATGTTACAGATACTTTTACATTCTTGTTTTACTGGCTTTCTTTAGTACTACTAGTTACGTTCCCTTCTTTCTGCTCCCTATCTCTTGGACACTCCATGTTGATCTTAATCCAGCCATTCTGGTGTGTCTTTTCTTTTGTGAATAAAAAAAGAGACAAACAAATGGTTAAATGTGTAGTATGTGTGCACATGAAGAGTGTATCTTTCTCAAACTCTTTCCATGCAATCATGGCTTCTGTAATCTAAATTCTTACCCTGAATTTTCATTTGTTCATTCTGGTGGCTCAGCATAAAACAGAAGTTGTGGCAGCCTCTGATAATGGAAATGTCATCGTTGAGTCAAAGACTATTCCTACAGAAAATGGTAGCCTTTCAGAAACACAGGATAAAGATGTTGTGTCCGAAGGACTTGGAGCAGTTAGTGTTTATGACCAGTGGGTATCACCTCCAATATCTGGCACACGTCCAAAAGCCCGATATGAGGTATTGAATTCAATTTGTATTACTTTTCTTTGCATGTATTTGTTTTATATATGTAGTACACATATATACTACTTCAGAAGTTAATATGGTTTGATGGATTCGCAGCATGGGGCAGCAGTCATCGATGATAAGATGTATATATTTGGTGGAAACCACAATGGTCGCTACCTAAGTGATCTCCAGGTACTGCAATACTGGTGTTTGTGCCTGTATGTATATGTCACATATCTTTGTATTATGGCTTATAAAGTAAGTCAACAAAGTTTCATATTGCTGGTATCTCTAGTTCTCTTATACATGGAAAGCCAAAACTAAGAAAAAACATTTATAAGTTCCTTAAATTCTTTATACGTTGTATCTGATGTCTTGTATTATCCCTTTAGACTTTCTTGGAATTCTGTCTTATGCTCTCTTTTGTTGAGCTCGCTGAAGACCTGACTTCTTTAAATTCTCTTCCTTGCGGAATTAGGTTCTGAATATGAGAAGCTGGACTTGGTCGAGAGCTGAAGTTCAAGCAGGGACAGGGGGCACAACAACTCCATGCGCTGGCCATTCATTGGTTAGGAACAGAACTAATGGCTTTCCTGCCATATGAAAATCTATCATAGCATAAATTAGTTATCAACAGTCTGAAGATAGTTGAATATGATTTCTTTGTATTCTCTTTTTAGATTCCATGGGATGGGAAGCTTCTTTCAGTAGCTGGACATACCAAGGATCCTTCTGAAAGTTTACAAGGTATTGAGCTGCATGCTAGTTTATACCTGTGTAATTTTTTCCTGTTTCATGTTTTAGACAATTTGAAAATCTTTGAAAAAATTCTTTTAAACTGTTTCATTTTGTTGGCATATCCTGAAGGAGATCGATATAGTTCTTTTATCTCAAAGATGCTATTGTTATACCCAAGAGTATTAGAATTAGAACATTCACCTTTTAGAACTAGTTTACACTCAAGTCTTTCAATTGTGAAGTCCTTTATTAAAATTATCAATGCAATATATTTGCCTAAACCTTAACTGTCTCCTTTTTCTCTATATTACTACCTTGGTGGGTTTTTCCAACTAAATTTGACTTCCTGACTTCAGTTTCAGATTATTTATACTGCTCAATGTCTTATTAACTTTTTATGACAGTAAAGGTTTTCGATCCGCAAACTTGTGCATGGTCCACCTTGAAGACTTATGGAAAGCCTCCGGTATATATTCTTGGTGCCTAGATAACCTTTTCATTAAATAATGCTTTAAACATATATGTTGTTCTTGAGCTCCTGTTTTTGTTCTTCCAACTTTCTTCATACTGCTTCTGGGAGTTTCTGTTTCATCTCCCTTTTTATGATTAACTAATAGCTTTCTGTTACAAGGTAATTGCTTTTAAAGCTTTAAATATATTTTCAATAGTTCAAATATGAATCCCTGTGTCGTTAAGTTATCATCTGCCAGTGCTTGCGATTTTCACAATCTTGTTCGAGAGAATAGTGGGGAAAGTTGTATAGACATTAATTTTGCTATAATTCTGAATTTTCTTTTTTCATTTTTGTCTGTGCTTTGTAGGTGTCTCGTGGAGGGCAGTCAGTGACCCTTGTGGGAATGACTTTAGTCATATTTGGTGGGCAGGATGCAAACAGATCTCTTTTGAATGATCTGCACATTCTAGACTTAGAAACTATGACCTGGGATGAAATGGAGACAGTGTAAGATTTCTTATCTGTGATAACTTAAGACATGTATGGAGATTCCTCAGGATGGTATCATTGGTTTACATTTATATTCTGAACTAGTGTTTGAGAAATGACCTGCTTATTTGTGATGTGATAGTTTTCATACTCACTTTGTGGTTGTTTCCATCACGAAAGAAAATTGCATCTTACAGATTAGCATCGTGATATGTACTCATTTGGTCAAGAAGAGTTTAGGATGTTATAGGATATCCCTGTAAATAAAGCATGTATTTGCTCCAAGTTGCTGCAAATCTTTTGACAGTTATTCAACTATTGTTTAAGGGAGAGACAGTATACCATATTAATGTTTTGCATGAATACTGTGCATGTCTGCCAGTTTTAGAAGGGCTTTTTTGGATGCTGCGTGGAGTTTGCCTTTAAAAATACAGCTTGTTTATTTCAAAGCCTCATTGTTCTCAAATGTTGCTAGATATCGGAGTTGTATATTTACTCATCCCTTTTTGGCCCTTGCTGGTCACCATTTTTGTAGGGGGGTTTCGCCTTCTCCAAGGTCTGATCATGCTGCTGCAGTGCATGCAGATCGCTACCTTCTTATCTTTGGTGGGGGCTCACATGCAACTTGCTTTAATGATCTTCATGTTCTCAATCTTCAAACTGTGAGATAGATGACTTGATTTATAGTTTTTTGGTTCTGGAGTTTCAAAGCAATTTCTAACACAAAGTACCATTAAATTTTTTCTGTTTGGAATATGATGCTATAGATGGAATGGTCGAGACCAACACAACAGGGTGAGATACCTAGCCCTCGTGCTGGCCATGCAGGTGTCACACTTGGAGAGAGTTGGTTCATTGTTGGCGGAGGGGACAATAAGAGTGGTATGGATGGGATGAATAATGTAATTATGTTGTTAATAATCTGGATTCTCATTGTTGATTATTTGCCTTCATGGGCCTTATCATCTAGTGTACATCCATATTTAATTAAATGTGGAAGTAATAATTCATGGAGATTGGAGAATGCAGTTGTTACCAATCACATGAGACATATGATGACTTTTCATTCAAACTGAGTGGTTGGTGGTTCTTAATTATGTTTGACTGATCTGGCTGAAATCTATGAGCATTATCTTGATTTCCTTGCTTTCAGTATTGTACTATAATTATCTAACCCATACCATAAGGTAATGGAGACCGTCACAGCAAATATATTGATGTTTGGAAAGCTAGAAATCAGAAGGGATGGTCAGGAAATGAATATTAAAGTGACTGTGTATGTGGTCCTGTATCAAATTGCTCAACATCAAAAGCATGTTATACAGAGTCATAAAGATAAAGCATAATTTTTCCTATTACAGTTTTATACCTGTAGATTTCCAGACCAAGAACCAGAGGAAAGCAATATTTTCTTTCTTCTGAAGTCTGAACCCTTTTCTTCTCTACAGTGATTTCATTTTCCCCCATTTTGGGAACACTTTTTTTGTCTATGGGCCACAAGTTGTTTACTTATTATGATTTTCTGACGCTCTAAGTGAGTTATCTTGTTAGTACACGTTTTTTTGTCTATGGGCCACAAGTTGTTCTCTACTTAGTATGATTTTCTGATGCCTCGGTGAGCTATCTTGTTAAAAAGAATTACTATTTCAATATCATATTTCACATATTATTTCCCAGATATATCATGATTCTTAGTTGTGCGTGATTCACAACCTTTGATAATTAGATATTCATTTGTTTGAATTATTATTTCTTCTAAACTTGTCCCATGTGTAAAGTATCTTTCTTTACATGGATTTCATCTTGTGTAGAAAAATCTCATATTGCTTTGCTCCTCCCCAGTGATGACCCCGATTTTGGATAAATTGTGATACATGATCATGCATCACTGTTAAGGAAGCTTTCTCATTTCTTATTCATGCGTGCAGGAGTCTCTGAGACTGTTTGTCTTAACATGGCCACATTGGTCTGGTCAGTTGTTACTACTGTCCAAGGGCGTGTTCCTCTTGCAAGTGAGGTATTGAAGAATGCTCTACCTTATAATTTCTCATACGAATGCTCTATCTGTAAGGATGGATCAGTTAAAAAGAGTCACAGGTAGTTATAGGCACAGCAAGGTTTTTGACCTTATATCTCTATAAAAAATAGCAGGAAACAAAATTCTGTGGAACAATTGCAACTCTCATATTTATTATGCCTGTGGAACAAATTGCAACTCTCTAATAATTCGTCTGGGGAGGTCACCTTCTACCATAATTTCATTTTAGGAACAATTGACAATGATCGTTGTTGTTTTTGGTGCTTTCATGGAACGAGCACCATAGAATTAATGCATTGCATAAAATAAACTTTTCAGGTGCATAAAACAAAATCTGTTCAATTTTTTCTGACAATTGCAATTAAGCCAGCAATAAACACTGTTTATAGGGTTCAAGTTTGGTCCTTAGTTCCTATGGTGGTGAAGACATCCTAGTTTCATTTGGAGGGTACAACGGGAGGTACAACAATGAGGTCTGAACAACTGCTTTCTTCTTCCCTTTCTGAATATGAAATTGTTTTATAAATCAATCCCTGAATGTGTGCGCTTCAATTATATGCCTTCAGGTCCACGTACTCAAACCAAGTCATAAATCAACTCTGCAATCAAAGATGATTGAGACACAAGTACCTGATAGTGTATCAGCTGTTCAAAACTTTACAAGTGCTACCAGAGATGTAGAGTCAGATTTTGAAACACGCCAACAAGGAAAAATAAGGGAAATTGTTATGGACAATAATGATGCCGAACCAAAGGTAAGCAACTAAGCATTATGCTTTCACCATGTGTCTAGTGACCATAATAGTCCCGACTTATAAACAACTAAAACAAGTAGTTCTTATTAACTCTTGAAACAGGAACCAATTAATGAACATGCTTTATCTAGGTTCTTATGCAATTTTCACAAACTTCTTATATGTAAAACTCAATTTTATAGAATCTTAAATGTCTATTTTACTTTGGGTGCATTAACCATGGAACACTATGTCAAGATAATTGCTACAAAGCTTTACTTTTAAAAGTCTTCTCCTTACTGTGAGCAGGATAAAATGATATCAAAAGAATGGTTGATTTGTGGAACAATTATTCATCTTGCAGCATTTTCTCATTAATGCAGATTACCTGCTGAGATTGTTAACCATTAAAAATCTGTTCATATTTTTATGGATGCACAATCACTGTTCCTGAAGATTCAAGAATTTATATATTGTATTGCTGTGTTTCACCCAGACTACCAAAGTTGAAGAGACAAGTGATTATCTTTTAGCAGCCCTCAAGGCAGAGAAAGAAGACCTAGAGTCGTTGCTCAGTAAGGAGAAAATGCAGACAGTCAACCTAAAGCAAGAACTAACAGAAGCAGAAAATCTGACCACAGACATGTACAAGGTAATTCTTCTACTATTTGTATTATTCTATCAAGTGCTTAGAGAGTCATGCGACATAGACCTTCAATAAATGGCCAAAAGGGGTATCATACCATTGCTAATTAACTCCCAAAGAGCAATATAATTAAGACGGGTGTTTTAAGTTGCTCTTGAGGTATAGAACTATAGCTATTGATTTGATGGAAATGAACTGCAGAATAAGTCACATGTGGACTCTTGAATTAAAATCAGGACCATTTTGTGAGCAAGTTATTGATCTAGCTAGATGTTTTACTCTAGCTCTCGAAGATGGATTACACTTGATTGAGTTGAGAAATTAAAGGCAAAAACTAGGAGACCACTTGCATAGAGTTTCAGATATGCACGTTATGACTGTTATTTCTCTTGAGGACATGTGCAGAAATATCTTAAAATAGCGGTCACTTTTAAACTTTTTACCTGAGTAATGTTTGCTGAAAAAGGCTTATATGATTTGGCAGGAACTCCAATCTGTTCGAGGGCAGCTTTTAGCTGAACAATCAAGATGCTTCAAACTTGAGGTCTGTATCATACAAATGCGTGTTTTATGGTAAATGTTGGTAAAATAAAAAGTAAACTATCTATTGATTGTATTAGGTTCAGGGTATGTAAAATGACTAACCCTGACATATGGTGGGTGTAATACTCACACAAAAAGTTTTCCTGCTTTACCTGAAACCTGGTTGGGGGGGATATTGCCTTAGTAAAAACTGTAGTTTTGCACATATTTTCACATTTGCTATATGCTTGGGTCATATATGAAATTTCCCCTATATCTTTAACATCATTTATCAAGGCCCATCTCGGGTTCCTGCCTTATTGAAATGAACTAACATATATGCACTTCTGAGATACGTATTTTCCTAACTTAGTATGAAAATGTTAAGTGCTTACTAAATATCTCTTGTCACAAACGAAAGAAAGAAAAATGGTATGCTACTTGTCAATTTTTTAGTGTTGCAATGAAGCTTGAGAATTACCCGGTTGCACTTAACAGGTAGATGTTGCGGAGCTAAGACAGAAGCTACAGACAATGGAGACCTTACAGAAGGAACTCGAAATCCTCCAGAGACAAAAAGCTGCTTCAGAACAAGCTGCGCTAGATGCAAAGCAGAGGCAGGGCTCCGGCGGCGTATGGGGTTGGCTTGCTGGATCGCCGCCAAACGAAAATGGTGGTGCATGATCTTGGTCTTGATTTTCATACATATTTGAGACTCATTCTTTCAGTTTTCCTTAAATTTTATGTCTCTCATAGTCCATTTTGATTTCGGGGCAATAAGATCGTATCAGGTTCTCAGCCACAGATGAAAGTATATGCATGTTGGAACGTTGAGGTGAGTAGTCTTAGGAGGTTGTCAGTGCCATATTTTGCTTGATAGTGTGATTCTTCTATTCTACTTATGTATACCTAGAAATGGATTATATGAGTGAAAATATAGATATTTATGATTTACTGGAAGTATCATAATATTTTGTGGGGAACTTATAACTAGCTTTATTCATATTTACTTGGACTTTTTTTTTCTTTTTTAAATCTCGGTTTAGTTTCAGTTTGGTTTGGTAATCGAAATCTGTAGTCAACTATGAATCTCCATAGTTGAACTGAGTTCTATTATGATAAAAAGCAAAAAATTATTAGACACAGTAGGTATTTAATATTTATTTTTATTATATTAGAATGTTTCGAATATAGGGAATTTATGCCAGTTGCAATTACAGTTCACGTCCTTCATGCAGTAGCAGGTCGTGCAGTAACAAGACGAACGTATCAGAAAGGTGATTACGAAATTATATTAATATAAGTTTGTAGCAATCATATGAATCGGGTTAGATGTTACAATTTATCTTTCATGAGTGGAGGAGTTGATTAAATAAACTAAAAAACTTTACTAAACAAATGTTCACTATCATGTTTATGCTTAAAATCAATTATGATATGACTGAATAACCGTCTCAAGATTCTATAGTGACTGAGAGAATGGCAATTAATGTGAAGACTCTATGGCGAGAGAAAAGAAAGAAATTCTACAAGATCGGAATGACATGCAATGTTTGTTATGCGAATGAAATTTGTTTGGGTCTTACCTTATTAAATCCTTTTTTATCTAAGGTTTTACTTGAAAAGTGAAAAAGGTTATTCTTTCCTCAACAACACACATTATAGTTTGATTCTCATTTAACAATCACAAAAGGAAACATTAAAAGATCAGATGTGATGTGTGTGTTAATCAGGGGAGTCCAGTTCAATCGCGTGCAGCTTTAAAATTTGATTAATTGACAAAAAAAAGTAGAATAGTAAATATCCGATGTCAGCGATGGTACAAAGATCATTTAATTAACAGAAAAAAAGATCATACGACATTAAAAGAGGCAGCGATGGTACAAAGCTGTGATTTAAACTGCGGCCAAGCAGATTCCGGCGCCTGCGCATTCAAAGTAAACAATCTTCCATTCCGAGCACAGCAGACGGCAAGATTATGGCGCCTGAAAATGGGGCTCTCAAATCCAAACTCAAGCTCATAATACTTCACATTTCTCTTCGAATCCTCTCTCAAACTGGATCCTATCAATGTCCCCTTCACATCCATGGCTTTGCCCGATCTTGTGATGCTTCGGATGAATGCTTCTCCCACGTCGTTAGCTCCTCCAAACGCCTCAATCCTGTCAATCATAATCTGGTAACTGTCGATTTTACCCACAAGATTGAAGTTGATAAGGGAACCAAATATGCTTACGAGAAATCAATGGGGACAGGCGACACAATAACGCTGACATTGAGCTCTCCGGTTGATCCCGGCGGCCCAAACGCCACCGCTGGCTCATTCACGTTGCTCCGCCGCGCTCCCCCGCCGCTCAAGGCCGGAGGATCCAGCGACCTCTCCGCCTTCCCAGCTGCTTTATACAACAATGTCTGATCCCCCAACCACCTCTCCGGGTACAAAAATTCTGTCACACCAATGAATCCCTAATATCAGAAAATTAAGTAGCGTCTCCCTCCAAACAAATCTAGGTTTTGATTGCCAAAAATGTAATACAACAGATGAAGGTAGAGCATCAGCACTTACTGACCGAATCCTTCGTCGGTATCAATGTACCGGCTATAGCCGCCGACAGGGTAGAGGGCGTCGAGCTTGAGGCTCCGAGCTGCCTCCGGCGAGAAGCCCAAGAGGAAGCTCGTCACTCCGCCGAAATTCGCTCCGATAGCCAGTAGAGAAGCGGCGCCGACGCCCGTGAGGAGGCGGCGTCGGAACACTGCCTGAAGCGGCCTGAACTGGTCCGCCGGCGTCGGGCTGTTGTCGCCGGAAGATTGCGTCATGCAAATCCGGCACCGGGAACTGAAAGCCCCTGATTGGATGGTATGTTGCGCGCCCACCGTTTTCATGTTTCTGTTATGAGTTTGTTATGTTGAATTTGGAGGGGGTAGTTGAATTGATTGAATCCATGGGCGTGGCAATGGCGTGATGGATGTTGTGATCCAGTTCTGGTGGTTCATATTTCTCGTCCTCTTAACTTCATATTCGTCACTCTAATTCTCTAAATCCAATCTATATTATGAGGCAGCAAATATAATAACCATTTTACTCAGTGAAATATAAATATTAACCACATATTTAAAAGTATATAAATAATATCAGTATGCCCCTAATAATTTAATTTGAAATAGTTACAAATAGATAAAAAAAATGTAAGCAATAACAATTATCCAAAAAATAGATAAAGCTAAAGAAGAAATCCAAAAAGTGAAAAAATCGAAAAATCCTCCTTCCCCAGTTCACAGATGCGTCTGCAGACGCCGTCCGCCGTTACGCCGTAGTGTCTCCACCACCTCTGCCGCCTACACTACGTCCATTCACGCCAACACACAGTTGTCGCCGCCAATTCATCCACATCAGTATACAAACACACTATACAAACTCATCCACAAAATATACAAACACACTACACAAGCTGGTGTTATCGCCGTCGAGCATGGACAGTCTGGACAAAGATTTGTGAAGGTCATGTTTGATGTGAATAAAATATCTATTAGGCTCAATTCTTAAACTCACTGAATGGCCCAAACAAAAAGCTCATCCCCAGGGCCTACTTGAGATTTGATTCGAGGTGTTATGTTAGAGTTGCTAGAAGTTAAATATGATACCGAATTCATCTTTGACGTTAGAATTTATGATCAATTATCCCATTACTAACTAAAAGACACATGCCACGCGCCCGACAGATGTAGAACTAACCACCAAAGAGATTCACGACATTTTATAAGCGCAAGCGAAAAAAGAAATATAGTTTCCATTTTTTAAAATTCATATAAAACCATGATCATTATCTTTATACGCATTAGGTAAAACTTATTTTCTTTACAATAGATTGCAAACGATATGGACGACTAAACCACACTTGAAAATACAGAATCGATTTGAACCTATAGAGACGATAATGAGGTTTGAACTCGTGACCTTTGGCCACATGAATTTACTCAACCATTAGATCATCAAAAGGATCCTTTATATTATATTTATAAAATAAATCAAATTTGTAAATTTACGTAAAATTCAAGTGATCTACAAATAGAAACAGATAATAAAAGATTATCAAAAACATATACAACTTACTTGTCATCCTTATATTTCTATATCTCAACTCTAATTTATAATACGATATCATTAAAAAATAATTTATTCGAATATTTGCAGATGCAAAACCATTAATAATCACATCAACATCAATATTTTCTAATATATTTTAGGACCAAATGAAAACATATATCTATAAGTGAAATATATAAAGATTTAATATTTTGGACTTTAAAATAGAATAAAATATTCAAGTGATATAATATTTTGGATCCAAATAAATCTATATATATATAAATAAAATTAAAAAAATTGAAATAATTTGGGCCCCCTGAGATGGTGGGCCCTGGGAGATCGCACAGGGTGGCCTACCCTCAGGGGCGGTCCTGCTAACCACCCACGTTGCATAAATCTAGGAGCACTAACTTGATATGATCAGCTCCACTATAGAGAACACATGGGTAAATCATCTACAAAAATCCCTCCACGCAGAGCAAAAATGTATGCAATCTCAACAATACACATACCTTACATTTGCTCGCACTCTCACACGCGATTCTCCTACATTCAACACTATCAAGCTATAACTTGAGTCAGATTTCTCTACGGAGAACCTCCTTCAACTTGTTTTCTAGGTCTTTCATCGTTCATCACACGATTCATGCAAGAAATCTATTCAAAGGCATATCTATTTCCTTGATCACCTCTGATCAATTTCTTTACAAATAATATTTGTTGTAGATCTTTGACCCGAATTTAACAATCTTCATGC
This sequence comes from Salvia rosmarinus, assembly GCA_036937905.1. Classification (NCBI taxonomy): domain Eukaryota; kingdom Viridiplantae; phylum Streptophyta; class Magnoliopsida; order Lamiales; family Lamiaceae; genus Salvia; species Salvia rosmarinus. Next base: position 44,068,511 of record CM072818.1, on the reverse strand, counting down.
GAAGCTCAAAGTTCACACAATTGCGCGAATTGAATGTTTTACGTGAAATTGTCATTTAATTCGCGCAATCGCGTGACCTTTGATTTTCGTTGGATAGTAAAATTTGTTCTATCGCGCTATCAATTCGCGCGACGACGCAAACCTTCTGACCATCATGGTTTTGCGCCTCCCCCTTTGCGTCTCATTCGCGCAAGACTTGCAAATCAGAGAGTGGCGTTTAGGCCACATCGATAGGCGGCGCTACTTGGTGGCTCGCTGGATATGTAACTGCGAGAAGGCTGCGTGCAGCGGGGAGAATCGGTGCGGTGGCATGGGGATTGGGAACGACGGCGAGATGACGTGAGTAGCAGAGAGAGGATGAGGGGGTAGTTACAAATTAGGATTGTTGTTTTAGTTTTATTTTTTTTTCATGTTTACTTTGCTTTATTTTTGTTACAATTTTATTAAGGGTAACATTGTTTTTCATCAAAAAGTAACTCAGAATTTTTATATATTTAAGTTTATGGCTAAAATCAATGTTTTATTAAGCTAATTGGATATTTTTTATGATTGACACTTTATATTACTTCTTTTCTAGTTCTAACAAGTCAAAACAAATTACTATAATGATCATTCATAAAACTACTTCCGACATCTAAATTGTGAATTCTAATTAAAAGGTGAGATTGAGGATTTAATTCATCCTTCTCCCTCTTCCAAGCTTTAAGAGATTTTATCTTCCATGATGTAGATTTTAACACGTACCATATATTGCATATTTCGTGTTGGGCGCATTTAGTAGTAATAGAAGATAGGATCCCTATCCCATTAGATAGGATAGAAATAGATTGGTAGGATGATGCTTCGTTTGATATCCAGTATTACATGTTTAGATAACGACGTAACTTGTTTGATATACCAGAATACATACTAGATTAAGAGGTAAAATGACTCTATTATCCTCCAACTTTTGGCATCGGCTAGGGCAGTTACCCTTCTTCAGAAAGAATGCCCGCAGTTCGCTCCTCTCTGTCTCTCTGCCTGCGTTCCATCAGATGAAGCCATAACCCGGCCGCGACACACTGAATCCATCACAAAACTTGCCGCCTCCACAGTTTGGCCCAAAGATAAGCTGTTATCACGCACGTACCAAACGAATTTCCAATTGGTCTGCATTCTTTTGACGAGCAGCAAATTAGGGTTCAAGCTCTCTCTGCAAATCCAGAACCCAAGTAGATACCATTGCTGTATCGTGGAGCTCGGTGAAGCTGTCCTCAATCACTGTTGTAGGGAGTCGAGAAAGGTTAGTTTACGATTTATTGTTCATTATAGGACGTAGGAAACAAAGTCAGTTGCGAAACGATTTTTCGATTTGGGGATGAACTTCGCATGACTTTCCAGTAACAATTTGAATAATGTTGCGTGATTCACTTTGTTATGTTGTTTGCAAAACTATGCAAAGTTATGCTGAGAAATACCTTATGAATCTTGTTTTGCGAAGACTCTTCGCAAATCATCACTTAAAAACCAGCTTTGATTTTGAAGAGTCTTGTTGTTATGCTGAAAAACAATACATTTTGGCCCCTAGCAATTTGTATATAATTTTTGTGCCGCGTGATTCACTGTTCGATGGCCAGGAATTTCAAGATGGATGAATATGTTGTGAAAATGTTAATGCTGAGTAATCCTATAATTGGGAGAATGCAGTCGAACTGTGTAATCCTAGTAATATCCTAGAATTGTAATCCTAGTTATGAGAAGGAATAAAAGACCTGGGAACTGGGTTCAGCTGCAACACCTTCATCGTTTTCAGTAACTATAATTTTTACATGGATTAATTACAGTACTCATGCTTCACCACCCAGTCCTCTCGTCCCATTAAATGGCACAAAATGCTCCCACACATGCTCTGTTATGTTAGTTTATTGCAATTAGAGGTCGGTTCCTTTTATAAATGATGGAATATCTCTACTAAGTCCCTTTAGAGGTGGATGATATATATGAAAAACTTGGAATCTTGATGACTGTTTAGACTGATCAGATTCATTCATAGCCTTGGTGCCGATCACATTTCCCTTGTCATCTTTCAGATGTGTAATCCTAGTAATCCTAGAATTGTAATCTTGTACATTCAAACAGGGGCAACCTTACAACTCGAATTGTTGATGGATTTATTTGTGAAAATTACAGTACATTATATTCATGCTTCAGTTTATTGAATGGAGGTTGACAATGTATTTAAGACTGATTCAATCGCATTCCCGTGTGCTATGTTTATATTGCAGAAGATCAAGTCTTTCCTGTCGTGTGGGTGAACGGCGCAAGTACGACAGGAGGTGGATCTCGTAATACAGTGACGATACTTAGAAGACTGTTGTCCAGTTTTAAAAATCTTGAACACTGCACTTGGTATTTGTTTTGCCAACATAATCCGACATGAATTCTGGGCAAGAAGGTTAGTTGCTATACGACGTTACGTAATGTTTATAAAGTATAGCATGTTTGCAGCAGAAACCCTACATGAAACCATACTGGGCATGAAGGATGTGATTTCCTGTAAATCCACAGTAGAAATAGGAACTTACACTGTACTACAAGGGAAAAAATAGCAATAAGTAACAAAAGAGATCACTCGTAAAACTAAAGTTGTCATGAGTAGGTTGTGTTTCTAGAAATTCATATGAGAACAATTGTGTTTGGATTTGTGATACTCAAATGTGTTTGGATTTGAGTTCTTACATAAAATTTCCTTTCACCACTTGTATAACTTTTTTCAAAGATATATCCAAGTTAAAACACTTCTGCACTAAAATCATTTCCATTTTATTCCGCATTTAGACTTATTGCAGAAACCATTCAACTTTTCAAATCACTATTTTATCCTACTTTTTCTTCAGTCATATATGAGTGTCTGATGAATTGGGGTATTTCATTTTTGAGGTATTACAGTAACATATAAAAGAGAATATTGTCCTGTTTGCATCTACTGGATAGTACAGTTGCATCTTCTTACAATAGGAACACAACTTTTTCATTGTGTTTTGAATAAATTGCAAGGTATTTAATTCCATGCCATGCAGGCCGATCTGTCCGTTTTCCCATGTTAACAGAAATTGAGGAATATGTTACACCTATTTTTTCGAAATTAAAGTAAACATCTTTGAGAGAAACATTGGCATATAGGGTTCTATATATATTGCTAGAGAGAGAGATGAAAAAGGTAGAATATTGGGGATTAAATATATAGAAGGCATCTTAGTATAAGAGAAATGGATACATGGTGACAAGACAAGTAGGATTTAGCACGTCAGAGGATCTGTTCCTCTCTGCTCCTTCTACCTCTTTTACTTTTACTTTTCTTCACTTGCCTGCTTATGTTTACACTATTGTTCCCTACTCATCATCTCTCCATCTCTCTCCATATGAATTGGAGTTTGTAAATTAATTAATATTTATCTACTGAACACACACATATATTTTGGTTATGTATACTATAGTGTTTCTGAATTTATTGATTGGTCCCTAGCTATAGATATGGAGCATGGTGACATCTTCTTACAATAGGACAACTACTTTTTAATTGTGTTGTGAATAAATTGCATGGTATGGACACCTGTAGTAGTGATATGAGACGTGGTAGGGTTAACAAATCGGAAAAGATAAGGCGTTGTTGGTCGCAACAAGAGAGTTGATCCTTATAACGACTTTGAAGGAACTAGTTGCACACGGATGGAAATCCGACAACGGGTTTAGAGCAGGTACTTAAATAAGCTAGAAGATACAATGAAGAAGGAATTTCGTGAACAGATTTAAAGGAATGCCTCATATCAACTCGAAATTGAGTACTTGGAAGAAGAATTACTATTCCTCACCGAAATGTTTGAGTCGTAGTGGCGTTGGCTTCAATTTGAAAGGAATTATATGATTGGTGTGACAACGAGCTATGGGAGCAAATTGTCAAGGTAAACCCGAAATTTTGTACTTGAATGAAAATGGTGATGTACTTTCCGCTGATAGGCTCTGGAGTATAGTTAATTATATCACAATTGGGTTAGTTTTATATGAATGCTACGTTGATTAATTGCACATTTTAAGTACACATTTATTTATATTTGCTAACTTTTCTGATTTCTTGTGGGATTCCAATGAGCTTAATTACTTAAATAAACTTCATATCGTGCAAATCTAGCTTATTGGAAAATCTCATATGTCCTTTTTTTTTGTATTCCAGTTTGATAATAATGCGCGTCTTATGCGTTTTAAGTCATGGCCGTTTTTGGAGGATTGGAAGGAAATATTTGGTAAAGAAGAGCGACTGGTGAGGCAGCCGAGGACATTTTCCAGGCAGTCAATGAATTACTACATGAGGATAACATTGCCAGGGGGGAATGGACGGTGACTATCACGTTAGCTTGGAAGATTTATTTACAAATGAAGCAACGGAAAATAGCACGTGTCAAAGTCAGAAAGATGAACAAGTTCCCAAACAATCAGCCAAGAAACGCAAGACGGTAGATGGTGTACAAGGTATTTGTGATCTACTTGGAGAGATTAGTCGCAATACGAATGCTAGATTAGAAAACTTGGCGAGTCGCATTGGATATGAGTTTGATTTGGGTAAAGCGAGGAAGGAAGTGTTTGAACTCTTAGGTAACATCCCTGGGTTGTCCACTGGATGACAAATTCGATGTTTGTGAAATACTTGCAGACCAAGTCGAACGACTTGAGATTTTCATGGGGTTGCCTGATTCTGCGAGACCACAGTATGTCATGCGTCTTCTTAAAGCTAAAGGGAAGTAGCTCATCTTCGTTCTACTTCATGTATAATCTTGATGTACTTTGTTGCACTGTATGACTTTGTTTGAACGTTGTCCCATGACTTATTTTGTACTACTGATGCCGGATGGGCTGTCGTGATATTTGGGTTTTGATGTAACATCTATATTGTTGTCTTTACCCATTTCGGCATTGTTAAATGTATGAAATTCAGATCTGAAAGGTTACTTGTGCCATGTTAATTTGGACCTTTTTAGTTGGTTTTGTTTAATTTAATAATTAAACAACACTGGGGCCCTTATGTTCTTAATTTTCATGGAAGTTGGTGAATGCATAAGTGAAATTATTTTTGGGTGGATGAATGTTCTGAAATCTCTAACATTGCACATAAATGGATGTATTTGGTTGAGTGTATTTCGTTTTAATTCGCAATTATTGGAAATGGAGAATAATGTTTGTGCTAACATCTGCTATGTTTGTGTTGCTATGATGGTTTAGCTTTTGATGATATTAGGATTCTATATCATAAAAAAAAATGCCATCAATATGGTAGAGCATGAAATGTAACAGGGAAGGAAAGAGGATAAAAAACGAGAAATTCCATGGAAAGAAAAAGGAGTAACACCGTAATGTTACTTAATACGACATAGACGTGGTGTCTCATATTTAAAGATAGTACATAACAATTAAAATGAGGAATTCCAAATAACCAAATAACAACACCTACAAACATAATACGACTTAGTTACTCTAGAAATCAAAGCTTCAATATTACTCTTATTTGAATGGGTTTCTCCACCACTTGTTTGGTTTTGACGATGCACATGAGCTCGAGCCGCTCACATTAGAAGACTTCGACCTCTATCCTTATACATTCCTAGAAATGCATTTGTTAATGGACTTTGGGAAATAGATCTATCCATACCTTCATCAGAGAAGTAATGTCCTCTATTGTTGGTTGACTCCATGTCCATTGGCCGAGTCTTATCATCAATCAACCTCCTTCTCGATCTGGCGGTATGATTTATTGGAGTTGGAGACATTATTTCTTCATCAGATGAAACAACAATTGTTGCGTTGTTGTTTTCGGTTCCTGCCTGTGTTGTGTCGCTAATGACAATCACTGTGTTGTCATCCTCTCGCTTAATAGTATCGGGACCAAACAAAATCATGAGCTTGTCAAACTCGGGTTCTCCACAATGGTAATATGCTTGTGCAAATAAGTTTACCTGCCGTAATTACAATTTGAATAAAGCGGTGGTTAAAAGAATTCCAAATATCAAGAAATTAGCATTTCAGACAATTTTTAGTTTTAGTAAAGAATTGTATAATACACTTGTATATAATTAACCCCATTCCTTATCCATCTACCAAACGCCTTCAAATAGTTATTAGAGATTTGTGAACTATAATTTATACGAAAAACTGCAAAAACTAAAAGTAAAAATAAATGACATTTATATTATAATACTATTTTCACTACAACATTAACGAACGTATGTCTAGTTTAATTTAGCAAATACGTCTTAATATTCATTTCAAACTTAACCGAGACTTTTGCTTTTCTATATCATAAAAAAGGTAGAAGTTACTGCCAGTAACTAGATTCATCTCTCTCTAATACATCTCAATATTAATATTTCAAACAACTAAATAGTGTTTAACAATGTAATGCAAAATTATCAAGGAACCAAAGCATCTATCTTGTAAACATAAAATAATTGTATATACTATACGTCTTCATATGTACAATCATATAACTTGAAAAATTATGTAATATGTTAATGGAATGAAAAATTCACACACAACAATATAGAAGTGCTGCCAATATTTTAATATCCAATATCTTGCCGACAATACTAGATAGCTATCCATAAACACTAAAGTCAGTCATAAGACCATATTCAAACATCGTCCCATAATAGTGGGTCTCTACCATTAGTCAATTTAAAATACTAGCACACAAAGATAGATTACAGTAATTTACCAAGGATAATTCCAAACAGAATCAAAACAATTGACATGAACATAAATGCAATATAAACTTCAAGATCGCTCCTCAAACGCATGGGGTTGATATCGGAATCTTGTGTGCCATCTGTTGCTAGGCTGGTTGATGACTGAGCAGAGTTTGCCCCTAGTTTGGTGGGATAAGTCTGATTCAATACGTACTTGGGAATCGTACCTGAAGGATGACTTGAATGAAACTCATCGCACCATAAGAAATATTGGGCATGTTTGATATTTGCCATACACTTGTAATAATATCGTCCCGAATGCATGGCCTCATTTCTAGCACATTTCAGTATCATCTTTCCTCTGCCACACCGACATTTAGGAATGAGGTCCATGTGGAAATAGTTTGCAAATAATACTTGTTCCTATTAACAGAAAATTAATAGATATGTGATACAGACAAAAATAATATCAATTGTAAAAGCAAAAAGTTATAAGAACAAGACTTTCAAACAATCATTGCACACATCATACATCTTCATGTTCTTACAATAAAAAAATGACTAACAGTCGATGAAACATGGTTCCCAATATTGTCAAATTAATTTACATATGAAGTAATTGTAGGGAAATCTGATTTTAACCCTCTCCCGAGGATCTATCTTGGATGTTTAATTCACCATACATTGATTATATACCTAGCATGCATCTATATAATTAATTGCAACATGTTGGTGTTTTCTCGTGTTTACCTGCGAATTTGTCAGGCAAGGATTGGATCAAGACTCGTGCTTTGATCTTCTGGACTGTATCCCGATTTCCTAAACTCCAATGTCGAGTAAGGACAATCTATGGAGAGTACTGCAGAAATTCGTCTTCTTCCTTTTTGAAAGTTTCGAAAATCCCAACCTTGAGAAGAGTGGTTTTCGAAAATTTCACAATTAGGATTAGGGTTTGATTTTCTCTCACCTTATATTTATAATGCAACCCTAAATCCTATCATGATAGGATTTCTGCATATCTAATAAATATAATAATATCTCTTAAGATAGAGAGGATCAAAATAGAGTCCCAGAGGGACTCTACAAGGAGGTGGACGAATTTCATCAAGTAATAGGTCTGGATGGGCCAGCCCAGGGATCAAATGTAAGGAATAAAGATGGGCCTCAAATAAATTAATTATCTTATGTTTAGGCCAGAACATAAATTAATTCAAAAACATTTATTCATGCCACTAGAGAATAAATGCTGACTTATCCCTTTATTTCCGAAGTTGAGTCGGGCTCGCACTTAGACTTAATGAATCCCCGTATTTAAGATATCGTACGTCCATTAATTATTTACAGCGTTCTGACTGCTTAAAATAATTAATTACTTTAATTCCTTAGTAGTACCACTCAACCTTATTATTGTACTTGCGATAACTCAACCTGCAGGGTTTAGTACAATAAACATTTTGAGCTCCTTAAGGGGACGTCATCATCCTAAACGGATACGGTGACTCGACACAGGTAACTAGCATGACATACAAACACTACCACCACCCAAGATGCAGAGAATCTTAAGTTATCTCATGTAACCCTCACCCATAACAAGTCAAAGTGATGGTCAGCAACTCATACTCACCTAATACCTTATCGAGGTTTAGATCAACGTAAAGTCACCGAGATCTAGGTTATTCATGACGGTCAGATAGAAAAACTCATCTCACTGTGATCCATCAATACGTCAGAAATGTACCAGCATAGACAAGCAACTAAGTCAACTCACTTCTTATCTATACCGCAGCCTATACCGATAACTCGTCCTCAAGTTATCTCGGCTGTGATACTTTTTATATCTCATTAAGCTTGACCAATCATACAGACTTATGTGATCTACAACACATTGTATGATCTAACTTATTTATGAGATAAGGGACATACATATGCAATCAAGTAAAGAATTCAGATAGGAGATTGTAATAGTGGTAACAGGAAACATTGTATACAAGCTCAACTAAAATTGCTTCCAGTATACAAATCCAATAATCTTCCACTTATACTAAAGCAAACTTTTAGTATACAATGTGTCTCTCTACTAGCTATTACAAACAACACCATCACTTTGCTTCTCCCACTTCTACAAAAGTTTTCTTTCTAAATGGGTGTCATCTTGCGCAATCCAAGTCCTCGAATATGCTCTTCGTAGACTTTTTGCGGCAGGCTCTTCGTGAATGGGTCAGCTAGGTTATCCGCAGTACCAATCTTCTCAATCAGCACATTTCCTCGTCTAACGATTTCTCGTATGACATGGTACTTTATCTCTATGTGTTTGGTTGCCTTGTGGGTCCATGGTTCCTTCGAGTTTGCCACTGCACCTGAGTTATCACAGTAAACTATGATACTCTTGGGAAAACCAGGTACCACATCTAGATCCATGAGGTAGTTCTTGAACCATACATCCTCTTTAGCGACCTCAAGGCGGCTACATATTCGGACTTCCATGGTAGAGTCCGCAATGCATCGCCGCTTTGCACACGCCAGATACGGCTCCTCCTCCCAAGGTAAACACATAGCCTGAGGTAGACTTTTTCTCATCACGGTCAGCTTGAAAATCCGAGTCTGAATAACCCAAAGGCATTAGAATATCTGTTTGGTAAACTAGCCTATAATCTCGAGTCATTTTCAGGTACTTGAGTATATGCTTTACCGCAGTCCAATGAGCTTGTCCAGGGTTAGACTGATATCTAGCTACTATGCCTACCGCATAGCAGATATCGGGTCTCGTACATAGCATTGCATACATGAGACTTCCTACGGCGGAAGCGTAAGGAACTTGTCTCATTTCTCTATCTCCTTTGCAGTCATAGGTGACTGCTCTTTAGATAAAGGAACACCATGCCTGAAAGGTAGCAATCATTTCTTGACGGTCCGCATACTAAAACGAGTAATTACAAGATCAATGTAAGGCGCCCAAGATAAGCTCAACATTTTCCTCTTGCGATCTCGGTAAACCTTGATCCCAAGAATATACGTCAGATCTCCTAAGTCTTTCATTTGAAATTGATCGGATAACCAACTCTTTACGTCTGATAACAACTTCACATTGTTGCCAAGTAGAAGGATGTCATCTACGTAAAGTGCAAGAAATACCACATCACCGTTGACATCCAAACGATACACACAACTTTTGCTAGGAAAGTGGGTAAATCCATAGTACTTTACCACCTCATCAAAGCGTAAGTTCCATGATCGGGAAGCTTGCTTGAGTCCATAAATGGACTTCTTAAGCTTCCATACTAGATGCTCTTCACCCTTCACCACATAACCTTCGGGTTGCTGCATATAGATGTCTCTACCTTCTTCAAGGTAACCGTTTAGAAAAGTGGTTTTCATATCCATTTGCCAAACCTCAAGGTTCATGTGAGCTGCTATGGCCAGAAGAATTCTGATGGACTTGAGCATTGCTACAGGCGAAAAGGTCTCATCGAAATTGATGTCCTCAATCTGAGTGTACCCTTTCGCCACAAGCCTGACTTTGAAAGCCGAAACCTCTCCATCTGAATCTATCTTCCTCTTGTATACCCACTTACTACCTATGGCTTCCTTGCCATCCGGTAGAGGTGTCTTTTTGTATATATCCATAGTTGTTATGGACTCAATTTCTAAGTCCACGGTGGTGTGCCATGATCTTACATCGATGTATCAGATCGCCTTCACCGTAGTCCATGGGTCGATTATTGCTCGCTCGTTTCACGGACTAAACCAAGATTCACCCACGAACATAAATCGCTCGGGTTGACGAACAACCTCCCACTGACGACGAGGCGCCATCGCACAATGGGTGCGCAGAACTTGTGGTTCTCTATCTTGCACAACTTGTCGGGTAGGTGCCACTTGTACAATCGGTATCTCTAGTGGAACTCTATCCACTTTAATTTCTTGAAGTATTTGGTGTCGATCCTCTCACCGACACCGACATCTCGCACTTTGGTTTAATCGGTGGCGAATCGATCATCTTCTAATTCTCAAGTATGATTTCAACTTTGGATTTATGGTTTTCATATAATCATCTTCTAAGAATTGGGCATTAGTGCTAATAATGTAATACCCAATTTCGGGTTTAAAATTTGAAAATAAAGAAGAGCAGTCTGATAGAAAGCAGTATGAAAGTGAGCACAAGAATTGTCGATTTTGAATAAATCGAAATTTCTCTTAAAAATTTGAACAAAATAAATCTTAAATATGTTTTTAAGTATATTTGGGATATTATTTACACTAAAGAAGAAAAATAAATATTTTTCCTTATCTATTTGTTATTTTCGAAAATATGGTGAATAAGTAGTTAATTTGTGATTTAATATGTGATCACTTGATTTTATGTGATGAGTTGTCATGTTTATCTTGTAGTATATGATAAGATAATTATCTTGAGCACCCAAGCATGAGGTGGATATGATAAGGATTTGAAAATGATATTTTTAAGATAAGTATGTTATGATATTTTTATAAAATGATAAGATAAGATCATAATTAATTAAGAGATAATGTTTATCTCTTAGAAATGTGTAGAAATGTGATAAGTATCATAGGAGATAATATTTTGGTTCTAGAAGCTCATGAATTTCGAAATTAAGGCATGATTTTATGTGATTTTCGAAAATCACAATATTATGTGATAAATGTATTAAATAATTTATTTAATTATATACTTGATAAATATCATGATTCTAGATCAATCTTATCTCCTAGATGTTGTAAAAATTTCGAAATTAATGAAATAAGGTAAGAATGAAATTTTATAAAAATTAAATCCTAGAAACCCTAATTTTCGAAAAATTAGGGAAATTGCTTAGAAATGTTCCAAAATTTATTTTATGATATAATATCATTATATTTATGGAATTCATCATGAAAATAATATTAGTTATGAAAAGAATAATAGTTTGATAATTTATCCGTAATTTCGAATTAGTTGCCGATAACTTTACTTTAGTACATAGAAATGATCTTAATTAATATTCCTATGATTTATTTTATCATCTAAGATTATTATTGTATCACATAGATATTAATTGGAGAAAAATAAAATATTTGGCATATTATTATTATTAGGGCCGAAAATTTGGACTTTTAGGTGTGAAATGAATATAAATATCATGCTTTAATTAATGAAGGGCCATAATTATAAAGATAAGATATATTAGGTGTAAAGTAGAGATGGTCATCAAATTAAACAAGTAACCTATGGTTTTAAATGATGATAGCCGAAAATTTTGACTTTAGAATAAGGTTAGAAATATTTTTAAAACTCTTTGAAAATGAAATCTTATCCTAAGTTGAAAACTTTGACTTTTCAAATGTGATATTATTACATGATAATATTAAAGTATATGATATGGAAAAAAATAAAAACCTATCCTAAGGAAAGAAAGGGGGCTGAAATACACACATATATTGTATAAAAATGGTAATTTATTTATTTTATGACAATTATGAGATATATTAATTAAATAATAAAATAACATAATAAACTATAGGATAAAATAAAATATTTGTCTCTTATGAAAGGAGGTGGCCGAAAATGACAATAAAATAAGGTATGAGTTGTAATTTTGATTTTTACAACTAGATATGTTATAATTTCAAAAAGATAAGATATGATGAATAATTAAAGTATATGATAAAATCAAAAATGACTCATTGACAACTCATAGGACCGAAAATTAATGAGATAAGAATGAGTTGTAATTTTTGACTTTATATTAAGATATTTTATAAAGTAATGATTAAATACACTTTATAAACTCTATAAATAGGAGACCCCCTTTTATACCATACCAACCGAAAAATAAGAGAAAAATAGGAAGAAAAATAGAGAGAAAAAAAATCGAGAGTGTTCCCAAAAGTTCTCTTCGATCGTAGATAGAAAATGTCGCCGACGTCAATCGAAAACAAATAGAAGGTTAGAATCCTTACTACTCTTATTATTTTATGCAAAATATTAGAAAATCATATATGATATGTTTTGTTACATGCTTTCAAAAATTATGTGAAATACATGAAATTTATGCTATATGTCGAAGTTATGAATTAAATATATGTTTATATGATGTTTAAAAGCATAAATTATGATTTTAGTACAAAATTAAGCATGTATTAAAAACACTATGATATGACTGAAAATGAGCATGAGTAATATGTTGATGTACATGAATTTTAATTGTTGTTTTGAGCATGAAATAATGATAGATGTTCTTGTTCAAAATTCTATGATTTTATGTGGAATTCTTTGGAAAAATATGAAATACTATGAGATGGAAATTTCGAAAAACACAAAGCATGAAATAGTGATGAATAAGTTGTATATGATAAATATCATGTCATACTATTGATATATGATGATAAGAATATATTATGTGAATAAATAAAATTTTCGAAAAAATATATATATATATATGGAAATTTTTGAAAATTCAGAAAGTGAAAGATTATGACGTCTCATGATACGTGATATGTGAATCATACGATATGATACGTGGAAAAGTTGAGACGTAGGGAAAATATGTCTGTGAATACATAGAATTTGAGTATATACGTAAGATGAGAAGTAAGTCAGTACGTGACGACGTTAGATATGAAATTAAGATTCATACGTAACGACGAATGATTTGAACTAAGGAAAGAATGGAAGAATAGTACGTACGTTGGTTCGGATCGATGATTCTTGCGAAGCATGATGATATGCTAAAATCTCGTTTCTTACGTTGATAAGGTTTGACTCGAAGGAGAGGAGAAACGGAAAATAAAACTGTTGTTGAAAGATATATGTATGCAACAACAATATTACGTAAGTGCACGTAATCAACAAGTAATATACGGAAATATTTCGAGATCGAATCCACATGGAACGCACTTTTTTTAAACCACGTCGAATACAATTTGTTGTGATTATGAGAGAGAAACAATTAAAGAGAAATATTACACCGAGACGAGATGGATTTTCAGACAAACGTATGATTAAACGGCTGATAAAAGGATGAAAGATAGACTTGACCTCTTGATTCCACCCATGCTCTGTATTAAAATTGCTACAACATTATCATCGCCTTATTACCATGACATGAACTTCTCCGATTCTTAGTATTTTTTCAAATCTAAGTTATATTCTATAAGTCAGTTTATATATTCCTATATCAAACAGCTCTTAGAATATCTTTACTATCCCATTCATTTATGTCACGCAAGGTAAACACATATTCCTATGCTATTCACACACATAATGTTTAAATCATGTTCTTGCGTCACTCTCTTGTTTTCCCACTCTATAAGAACTTCCCAGCAATTAAAGAGCTACGATCTCACCCATGGTGATCAATCACAAGTCAGATAAATAATCTCCAAGAGAGCAATAGCAATTTAGCAAGATAAGTGTAGAAATAAGCTCGTCACGCGAGCATGGGTTTCATCAAAAGATCAAGTCCTACAAACTTAGCTCATAACGAGCTGTGCAACAAAATTCGAAAACACAGATGCCATAGCAAAACAAAAAGAATTCAAGATTCAAAGTTAATACTCGTCGCCGGAATCACGTGCTCCTCCTTGGATCGTCGCCTCTTCCGATAGCTTCTTCTCCAAGGCGTTGCCCTCTGATTCCCTCTTCCAGATACTGAATAATGAATAATTTCCTGATTGTCGCCTCCCTTTTAATAACCAACTCTGGCACTTTTTAGGTGTACAGACTAGGCACCTGCAAACCCTTCATCCACTGATCCTTTCTTTTTCCGTTGGCTCTGGCAAAACGCGCGTCCTTTATGCTGTCGTGGTCAGCCGCCACGTGGCTGTGGTCCTGCAGATCTCTTCTTCGTTTCTTTCATAAGCACGACATCCTCTGGTAATACGAGCTCTCCTCTACTCAGTTTGCACAGGTACGAGCTCATCTTCCTGATGAAGACCTCGCATCCGAACTCAACCCCTTACAAATGCGGCCTCACTCAAAGGTCCATCCTCACGTCTGAGCTCGGCATCGTGACAACGCCTTCTTTTCTTTCCTTTCTTCCGAGCTCAACCTTTGAACGGGCCTGACCTCGTTCATGAATCCGATCTCAGTTGCGGTCATCAGTCTCGAGCTCGGCTAAGAGTCCGACCTCACTTGTGAGTCCGACCTCGCTTACGAGTTTCAGTATCGAGGTCGTCTTCACACTTCGCCTTTCGAGTTTGTCATCACTCACGGGTTCTTATCTTCTTCCTTCCATGAACACTAACTCCTTCACATTTGCGAACTTGTCTTTGTGCTCGGCTTAGGTTGCGAGCTCGGCTCTGTTCACTTTCTTTCCTGAGTTCGGTTCTGCTCATGAGCTCTGTAGTCTTGAGCTCGGCTTCCAGACTTAGCTCCAGCCTCTTCGGTTTTCACTTTTCCTGAGCTTTGAATTAGTCCTTGTAGTTCGACCGCTCCGTATTTTCAGCATTTTCCGTTCAATCCTTCCTCGTACATCAAGTCGGGTTCATTCACGAGTTCGGCTTGCTTGCTGCGTTCAACTTGGAGCTTGACTTTGACTCGCGGACTTCACCTTATCTTTTCGCGCTCTTCCCGCTACATTCCATAACTAATTAAATAACGATAAATGCAATTAAAACCCTTTGATTTCACCCGACTCAATCCTTCACACATACACACGCAAACATAACAAAACATATAACAAAACAAACTAACTAACTAATGAACCCATTACACCCAAGGATATTATCATCAAAAAGGTCATATAATAACTCTTTTATAAGAGTTATCACACCCTCAAACTTAGCTCATTACTCGTCCTCGAGTGATGTTCTGTTACACAACCAAAACACACTGTAATACCCCGAAACTTTTCTTAAAGTAAAATGATTTATGTTTTGAAAAAAAAAAAAAAATTATTTTCAATTGATTTATGAACTAATGAAGATTGAGTTTCGAATGTTTTTACAGTTGTTCGCTTAGAACGAGGATGCGCCTAGCTAAAATGTAAAGTTTGATGTTATAAGTTTTAATGTTTTAACAAATTAAAAATCAAAGCTTATGTGATAAGCTAGAGTAAGCTTATGATATAAGCTAGGAATAAGCTTATGTAATAAGCTAGAATTCTCTAGAAGGTCAGTAGCTTCTTTAGTAAGAGTGGAATAGTGAATGATATATATATATATATATATATATATATATGTTTAAGCTTCTAAAACACACCTTTTCCACCATTCTTCTCAAAAAATTTCGAAAACACACATAAACACACTTTGCAATGTGAAAATTTTTCCAACTCATTTCTACGAAGATCTAACCGTCGAATTCAAGATCCGTCTTCACACCAAGGTAGATCTACATCTCTAGAACATATTTATGGTTTAAAAATCTGAAAAATATGAACTTTTGATGCTCCAAACTTTCGGTCCTTTTGAGTTTGTTTGAAGGAACATGTTTTGTTCGATTATCTCTTGATATTATGATAAATCTACCACCTAGGAGTTGTTTAATGTTGAATTTTCGAGCATGAGTTCTTTCCCTTGAGTCTTTGAAATTTTTGAAAAAATAGAGGCTTAGATCTTGAACTTATGTTGTTGATTTGCTTGATATGCCTTCATATATGTGTTGTTGGGTAAAAATAAACATGTTTTGTGCAAGAAAAACGATTAAAATCGAACCTATGTAAAAACCCTATTATGACCGAAACCTATGTCTCACATAAGGTGAGATTTTTGATTTATTTGATCATTTTGACTTCATATTTGGATTCTATGATATGAATAGAGCTTAAAATGATTTATTCGGATTTTCGACCGACATAATCAAAATTTGGAAAATTTTAGTTTGACGTCGAATTGGGGCTTTCAATGCTAAAGCTTTGATATTCAAGTTTTGATGTTTGATTTTTGATCTTTGATGATGATTAAGCATATATAAAGGATCGTCTAAGATAGACGACGTCTTGTGCAAACTTTCACGTTAGACATATGTTATGTATAAAAGCCAATGTTGATCTTTATTTAAGACTAGATCATTTAAACATGTTGATGAGTCATATATAATTATTTGGACATATGAAACAAAGCCTGTGTGGAAAAGCCTGTGTGGCGTAGCCTATGTGGCGTATTATTGCCTGTGTGGCGAATCAAAGCCTGTGTGGCATTGCCTGTGTGGCGTTGCCTGTGTGGCGTATTATTGCTTGTGTGGCGAATCAAAGCATGTGTGGCGTTGCATGTGTGGCATATTATTGCCTGTGTGGCGAATCAAAGCCTGTGTGGCGTATTATTGCCTGTGTGGCGAATCAAAACCTGTGTGGCGTTGCCTGTGTGGCGTATTATTGCCTGTGTGGCGAATCATTACCGTGTGGCGGATCGAAATATATTCATTATGTTTTGTGACATTATGCAATTGGTTACAATCGCTTGCGATGTATTTCCTCATCGAGTATGTTCGCATGCTCACATCCCCTTTCAATGATATATTTTGCGTGCTAAGGAGGTCGATGGTTGATGCGATCGGTGAGAGCCCCACATTCCATTTTCTCAAAAACATTGCTCTTTATATTTGTGAATAAGTATAAACTTAAAGTGGTTTTGGTTAAGATAAATATTTTTGAAATTATATATATAATATTTTGATTTATATGTATATATTGTTGGGGGCTGTGTCCCTAGTTGATGTTGCTTTGATGCTTTGTTGATGTTTCAGGAAGGCATATATATATTTATAGGGTATATGCTGTCCTTTCATTTAATTTCTTTTAAAAACCCCGCTGCTAGTTTAATATTATTATTATATAAGTATTAAAGATTTAAAGACTTTAGTAATGATCCCTATTATAAGAATGGAGGCGTTATAGAATGGTATCAGAGCATTACGGTTCTGTAGACTTGTTTAAAGTATGATCAAATGTGCTTGAAGGATAATGAACTCTTAGTATGAAAATAGCATAAGTGTTTAAAGATGTTTAAAACTTTTAATGGAAATGGGAGAATGTGTGGGACATGACTGCTGCTCAACGTCGACTCTCAGGTAATTTATGTTTATGAAAATTTTTATGGTTTTAAAAGTTAAAGGTGTTAGCATGAAAAGAAAGCTTGTGTCGGGATGAGGTTTAAAAGATTTTCGTATCATGAGGCTTTATTAAAAGTTAAGAAGTTGTCCACAAGAGACAAAGTATATTGACTTGTCATGTTTTGATACGATTGAGGATTTATACAGTTTCCCGACACATGTTTTATATAGTTCAATGATGAAAGTTTTATGAAGTTCAAATTTCGAGGACGAAATTATTTAAGGGGGGTAGATTGTAATACCCCGAAACTTTTCTTAAAGTAAAATGATTTATGTTTTGAAAAAAAAATAGAAATTATTTTCAATTGATTTATGAACTAATGAAGATTGAGTTTGAATGTTTTCTGTGTTGTTCGGCTTAGAGCTAGTGCGCCTAGCTAAAATATAAAGTTTGATGTTATAAGTTTTAATGTTTTAACAAATTAAAAATCAAAGCTTATGTGATAAGCTAGAGTAAGCTTATGATATAAGCTAGGAATAAGCTTATGTAATAAGCTAGAATTCTCTAGAAGGTTAGTAGCTTCTTTAGTAAGAGTGGAATAGTGAATGATTATATATATATATATATATATATGTTTAAGCTTCTAAACACACCTTTTCCACCATTCTTCTCAAAAAAATTCTCGAAAACACACATAAACACACACTGCAATGTGAAAATTTTTCCAACTCATTTCTACGAAGATCTAACCGTCGAATTCAAGATCCGTCTTCACACCAAGGTAGATCTACATCTCTAGAACATATTTATGGTTTAAAAATCTGAAAAATATGAACTTTTGATGCTCCAAACTTTCGGTCCTTTTGAGTTTGTTTGAAGGAACATGTTTTGTTCGATTATCTCTTGATATTATGATAAATCTACCACCTAGAGTTGTTTAATGTTGAATTTTCGAGCATGAGTTCTTTCCTTGAGTCTTTGAAATTTTGAAAAATAGAGGCTTAGATCTTGAACTTATGTTGTTGATTTGCTTGATATGCTTTCATATATGTGTTGTTGGGTAAAAATAAACATGTTTTGTGCAAGAAAAACGATTAAAATCGAACCCATGTAAAAACCCTATTATGACCGAAACCTATGTCTCACATAAGGTGGGATTTTGATTTTATTTGATCATTTTGACTTCATATTTGGATTCTATGATATGAATAGAGCTTAAAATGATTTATTCGATTTTTCGCCGACATAATCAAAATTTGGAAAATTTTAGTTTGACGTCGAATTGGGGCTTTCAATGCTAAAGCTTTGATATTCAAGTTTTGATGATTGATTTGTGATCTTTGATGATGATTAAGCATATATAAAGGATCGTCTAAGATAGAGCGACGTCTTGCATAAATTTTCACGTTAGACATATGTTATGTATAAAAGCGATGTTGATCTTTATTTAAGACTAGATCATTTAAACATGTTGATGAGTCATATATAATTATTTGGACATATGAAACAAAGCATGTGTGGCGTATTATTGCCTGTGTGGCGAATCATAGCCTGTGTGGCGTATTATTGCCTGTGTGGCGAATCAAAGCCTGTGTGGCATTGCCTGTGTGGCGAATCAAAGCCTGTGTGGCGTATTATTGCCTGTGTGGCGAGTCATTGCCTGTGTGGCGGATCAAGAAATATATTCATTATGTTTTGTGACATTATGCAATTGGTTACAACTGCTTGCAATGTATTTCCTCACTGAGTATGTTCGCATGCTCACATCCCCTTTTCAATGATATATTTTGCGTGCTAAGGAGGTCGATGGTTGATGCGATCGGTGAGAGCCCCACATTCCATTTTCTCAAAAACATTGCTCTTTATATTTGTGAATAAGTATAAACTTAAAGTGGTTTTGGTTAAGATAAATATTTTGAAATTATATATATAATATTTTGATTTATATGTATATATTGTTGGGGTTGTGTCCCTAGTTGATGTTGCTTTCTTCGCTTTGTTGATGTTTGAAGGCATATATATATTTATTGGGTATATGCTGTCCTTTTGTTTAATTTCTTTTAAAAACCCCGCTGCTAGTTTAATATTATTATTATATAAGTATTAAAGATTTAAAGACTTTCGTAATGTTCCTATTATAAGAATGGGGGCGTTACGAGAATGGTATCAGAGCATTACGGTTACGTAGACTTGTTTAAAGTATGATCAAATGTGCTTGAAGGATAATGAACTCTTAGTATGAAAATAGCATAAGTGTTTAAAGATGTTTAAAACTTTTAATGGAAATGGGAGAATGTGTGGGACATGACACGCTTTCAACGTCGACTCTCGGGTAATTTATGTTTATGAAATTTTTATGGTTTTAAAAGTTAAAGGTGTTAGCATGAAAAGAAAGCTTGTGTCGGGATGAGGTTTAAAAGATTTTCGTATCATGAGGCTTTATTAAAAGTTAGAAGTTGTCCACAAGAGACAAAGTATATTGACTTGTCATGTTTTGATACGATGTAGGATTTATACGGCTTCCGAACACATGTTTTATATAGTTCAATGATGAAAGTTTTATGAAGTTCAAATTTCGAGACGAAATTATTTAAGGGGTAGATTGTAATACCCGAAACTTTTCTTAAAGTAAAATGATTTATGTTTTGAAAAAAAAAAATTTATTTTCAATTGATTTATGAACTAATGAAGATTGAGTTTGAATGTTTTACTGGGTTGTTCGGCTTAGAGCGAGGATGCGCCTAGCTAAAATGTAAAGTTTGATGTTATAAGTTTTAATGTTTTAACAAATTAAAAATCAAAGCTTATGTGATAAGCTAGAGTAAGCTTATGATATAAGCTAGGAATAAGCTTATGTAATAAGCTAGAATTCTCTAGAAGGTTAGTAGCTTCTTTAGTAAGAGTGGAATAGTGAATGATATATATATATATATATATATATATATATATATATATATATATGTTTAAGCTTCTAAAACACACCTTTTCCACCATTCTTCTCAAAAAAATTCTCGAAAACACACATAAACACACACTGCAATGTGAAAATTTTTCCAACTCATTTCTACGAAGATCTAACCGTCGAATTCAAGATCCGTCTTCACACCAAGGTAGATCTACATCTCTAGAACATATTTATGGTTTAAAAATCTGAAAAATATGAACTTTTGATGCTCCAAACTTTCGGTCCTTTTGAGTTTGTTTGAAGGAACATGTTTTGTTCGATTATCTCTTGATATTATGATAAATCTACCACCTAGGAGATGTTTAATGTTGAACTTTCGAGCATGAGTTCTTTCCCTTGAGTCTTTGAAATTTTTGAAAAAATAGAGGCTTAGATCTTGAACTTATGTTGTTGATTTGCTTGATATGCCTTCATATATGTGTTGTTGGGCAAAAATAAATATGTTTTGTGCAAGAAAAACGATTAAAATCGAACCCATGTAAAAACCCTATTATGACCGAAACCTATGTCTCACATAAGGTGGGATTTTTTATTTTATTTGATCATTTTGACTTCATAGTTAGATTCTATGATATGAATAGAGCTTAAAATGATTTATTCGGATTTTTCGGCCGACATAATCAAAATTTGGAAATTTTAGTTTGACGTCGAATTGGGGCTTTCAATGCTAAAGCTTTGATATTCAAGTTTTGATGATTGATTTGTGATCTTTGATGATGATTAAGCATATATAAAGGATCGTCTAAGATAGACGACGTCTTGTGCAAATTTTCACGTTAGACATATGTTATGTATAAAAGCCAATGTTGATCTTTATTTAAGACTAGATCATTTAAACATGTTGATGAGTCATATATAATTATTTGGACATATGAAACAAAGCCTGTGTGGCGTATTATTGCCTGTGTGGCGAATCATAGCCTGTGTGGCGTATTATTGCCTGTGTGGCATTGCCTGTGTGGCGAATCAAAGCCTGTGTGGCGTATTATTGCCTATGTGGCGAATCAAAGCCTGTGTGGCGTATTATTGCCTGTGTGGCGAATCATTGCCTGTGTGGCGGATCAAGAAATATATTCATTATGTTTTGTGACATTATGCAATTGGTTACAACTGCTTGCAATGTATTTCCTCACTGAGTATGTTCGCATGCTCACATCCCCCTTTTCAATGATATATTTTGCAGGCTAAGGAGGTCGATGGTTGATGCAGTCGGTAGAGAGCCCCACATTCCCATTTTCTCAAAAACATTGCTCTTTATATTTGTGAATAAGTATAAACTTAAAGTGGTTTTGGTTAAGATAAATATTTTGAAATTATATATATAATATTTTGATTTATATGTATATATTGTTGAAATTGTGTCCCTAGTTGATGTTGCTTTCTTTGCTTTGTTGATGTTTAGGAAGGCATATATATATTTATAGGGTATATGTTGTCCTTTGTTTAATTTCTTTAAAAACCCACTGCTAGTTTAATATTATTATTATATAAGTATTAAAGATTTAAAGACTTTAGTAATATTCCTATTATAAGAATGGGCGTTACACACACCCACAAAAACAAGAAGCGATGTTCAAAATGCTTTGACGATAGCCAAGATGATGACTTAATCACTAAGGATGTTCGTGACGACCCGACTTCAAAGAAAGTACGGACCACATGGATCGTCTTTGGTATGATAAATGAAGCGGATATATATAATTTAAACCAATACGATTAACCAACCAATTGTGAATAAATCGTAGACTAAAGGGATCTGTTGTATCGGACAAACTCAAGTCACGAAAGACTTGCCAAAAGGTTCTATGTTCAAGTCTAACCCAATCAAGGCGCACTTCAAGGAGCAGTACGACCTCCGGTTCAATACGATATGATAGCAGTCATAATCAACAGATACCAACAAAACATCAGAGTTTGGCAGCAAATAAACGTGTGAACATACATATGATGATGCATGCTCAAGGTTCTAGAAATCCCTTCAATTAAAGCAACAAAACCACTACCACTTTGCACCACCTCGCACCCATCATCAATCCTTGCTCAACCTGCACATCAAAAACGAATATGCAGGGCTAAGTACAAAAGTACTCAGTGGACTCATTGCCGAAAACATTTTCTTTATAAAAGTTATTGAACTGCCCACAATAGCACATGAGGATTTTAGTTGAAAAGACCCATGCCTATCAAACATTTTATCGTTTTCCAAAAGTGTCCGGCCGGACTATTTCATCCACGTTGTTCCATATCTGGTAATTCATTCATCATTCATTCGTTCATTCATTCGCGCACTATGGAGGTGGCCACCTACACATAGTCGCCGTGACCGGTCGAGGTAGCTAACCTTAACACACGATCCTGCGTGTACACAATCTGAGTTAGTCCTCAACTAAGTCGGATCCGATCGTTACCCTTTTTTAACGTTGGTGGACCAACTCATTCACATACCACATTGGATATACCAATCAATTCTCGTCCCACATTTGGACAAACCAACCTCAGATATGGACACAACAAAACATAAATATTTGGCAGTCAATAACAGTTCATGCGATAATATTTCATAAAGCTTTTGTAAATCATGCTTTGAGTTATGCATAATCATTTTGTTTCAAGAAAAGCCCACCTCAAGAATTGTGCTTCTTGGAGTACGTGCCAGCGATCCTCTGTTGTTTTCGTTTACGTCCACGCTGGACCTTATCAATGTAAGAAATATAATTTAGTAAGTCATTCGCTTCTTTCGAGAAGCATCATTAAGATTCGACAATGCGATATCTTTTAAGTCTTTGGGTTTTAGGCTTTTCGTCATCGATATGACTTAATTAACATTTATTTTTCGTCTATTCGATTGGTCTCGTCATAACGATAGATGACACTTCGACGTTGCATTCTTCCCTTCCAACGATGTTTCTCCACGTTGTTTCGTATAATTTATGAATCTTAAGTTCATAACTAATATTAAATCGTTTGTTAACGCGTGATCAGCGTTTCGAGTTCTAAATCCTCATTCATTGCTAAAATTTATTCGCGCGTTTCTCGTCCACACGTTTCACATATTCTAATATAGATACCCATATCTATAGTATACTATCAATAAAGGTTTCTTATAAATCAATCATCTTCTATCAATCGTTCTATAATTTAGAGTTGATTAAATAATATTTCCTCAAGCATCTATTTGACATAATCAACTCATTACTTAATTAATTCTCCAATTTAATTAAGTAAATCCATAATTAAATATTAATTAAATGGATCAATTTAATAGTCGATAATATTTGATTAATCAATCAAATTAATTTAATTCATCTTAGATATCCACTAATTAGAATTTATTTCTAATCACATCTTCGTAATAAATTACATAAGTCCATCTCATTACATAAATATATCACTTAAAAGAATAATTCTCAAATTATTCCTTAACATAATTAATTAATTATGTTATTCAATTTCTAAAATTAGATTTTATTCAATCTAATTAATTTAATTAATTCACTCTAAATAATTGATATTTAGATTATTGTTTAATTAATTAAAATAAAGCTCAAATTTAATTTCCTAAATTAAATCTCATATTTAATAGTATATATAACTTATTTAATCCTTAATTTAATTTTAATGGATCATATATGAATAGTTCAAGTCCATTACCAAATTAAATTATTAGCCCAACATTTAAAATACATATAAGTCTATCTTCGAATTAATAGAAGCCCATATTAATTTAATTTAAGAGTCCATATCATTTTAATTTAAAAGCCCATAGTAATTTATTCTAAAGGCACATTTCAATTATTTAATTCCAGAAGCCCATATGAATATTATTTTGGCCCACTGAATTAAACATAACTAAGCCCAATCTAATAAATTATAGGCCCACTGAATAAGGTCCAAACACAATTTATTTCAGCCCACAAGAAAGTAATCCAATTAGATTCAAATAGGCCCATTATATCTTTTATTAAAAATCCCTCTAACACTAGGCCCATTCTCAAATTTTCGGCCCATATCACATTAATTTCCATAGCCCATCTATTTAATACACATCAAGGCCCGATACCTTTATTTTGTTGATGAACCAAGACCATTATCAAGACTTAAAATTTAAAATCCTATCACCCAACACCATATTAAATCGCCCATCCCATTTGGCCCAATATAATTATAATTAAAAGCCCATCTATTGGGCCCAAAGAATAAGGCCCAAAAATACCCAAACCTAAAACTAAGGAACCCTAGCATCACCCCCCACTCATCTCTCTCACTCGTCAATCTCTCATCCATGCGCACACACATATTCGGTCGCCGCCGCCTCCACGTCTCCGGCGAGCCGTCGCCGGTCGGCGACTCGCCGTGACCTCTGCTCCCTCTTCTCTCGGTTCTCTCACGGCGTCTAAGCGCACACACACATTGAGTTTGCCGCCGCCGCGTCGTCGTCTCCGACGAGATCGCCGCCGCCGTGACCTCGGCTTCCTCCACTCTTCACACGGCGCACACACACACACACTCACGCGGACGTACGCAAGATCGTCGTCTTCCTCTTCTCCTCTCGGTGAGATCGTCAAAGCAGCGCCAGATCTGGCACCGTCGCCATCGTCACCGGTCGGGGCTCATCGTCGGTATGTGGGTTGCGTCATCGCCGCCGCGGTCTCAACCCCCTCTCCTCTCGCGCCTAAGCACACATACACACTCACGAGATCTGAAAATTTCATCCCTCCATTCGCGGCCGATTGGCGAGTTGCATCGCCATCGCCGTCGTCATCGGCGGTGAGCCGCGACGCCACCGCGTGGCATCCCGATCCAACGGCGCGCTGCCGCTCACTCATGCCCACACGCGCGCGGATCTCACATATACACGGATCTCATTTTCTCTCGATCTCTCACTTTCGTCTTGTTTTTCGGTCGCCGTCGTCGCTCGGTTGGATTTGCCGACGTCATGCCTCACCGCTCCAGCCACCTTGCCGCTTGACCACGGCAGGCGTTCGACACCGAGCCTTAATGGCTCGGTCCAAACACTATAGTTCTATGTTCGATAGCATTTCTTATGCATTTGAAAATTATTGGAAACTAATATTTGTTTATGCATTTCTGTTCTTAGATTATGTAATAGGAATGAATAAAAATTGTAGTAGAGAGAAAACCTGTATTTGCTTTGTTGTTTGGATATTGTAAGAAGATGAGAAATACAAGGAAAATGGGTTCTTACATTGTTGGTTGGTTCTCTTCTGCTGTTTTCGACAGACTTGCAAGTTGGAGGAAATGTGAGTTAATTGAATATGAGAGGAGAGAAAATGGTGGTGTTGTAAGTTGGCATTTGATGCTTAGAGTACTGATGAAGTTTTGACCAAAATGATGAGTATTTAGGGAAAAAGTAGAGTAGAGTAGGGTAAAGTGGAATATTTTGGGGAATAAAAATGATGTGGTTTGACTAGATAATTTATTCAGTATAAAACATCTTATTCGACTTATAACTGTATTCGTTCTCGACATTCGTTTAAATTTTCTCGTTCGAAAATATAATTAAAACGTCAACGTTATAAATTTTTAATAATCGCTCTAAACTCGAATATCGATTAACTAGATAAATTAATTAATCGAAGTTTTAAATTTCTCGGGGTATTACATACCATCCCCCTTAAAATAAATTTCGTCCCGAAATTTGCTAACTTTGGAAAAGATCTGGGTATTTCTCATTCATAACAGATTATGATTCTCAACTTGCTTCTTCTTGTCTATACCTTCCATAGAAATATCATCAATGGTATTTCCTTGTTCTTTTGTTTTTGGATATGTCGGTCCAAAATTTCCGTAGACAATTCTACATAACTCATATTGTCATCGAGACAATATATATAGGTGGTATCACATGGTTGGGGTCATGTATGTATTTCCTGAGTTGTGAAACGTGGAACACATTGTGCAAGTTCTCAAGACTTGGCGGCAATGCCAATCTGTACGTTATTGGTACTATCATTTTCAATATTTCATAGGGTCCTACGAAACGTGGTCTCATCTTCCTTTTCGATTTCGAATTTCACGATTCATTTTAACAGAGAAATCAAGAAAACTTTATTTCCCCACATCAAAATATAGTTCTATGCGACATTTGTCAGCGTACGACTTTTGTCGATCTTAGGTTTCTTTGATTCGTTGGCAGATCGGTCGCACAATCTCGATCATTTCTCCTATAGAGTCAGTCTTAATATTCTTCTTTCTCCACTTCATTCCAATAAAGTGGTGATCGGCATTTCTTTCCGTAAAGCGCTTCGTACGGGGTCATTCCAATAGTTGCTTGATAACTGTGGTTACACGAGAATTCCACAAGTAGTAACACTTGTTCCAATTTCATCCTCTATCCAGGACAACAGTCTTCAACATGTCTTCAAGCGTTTGAATGGTCCTCTCAGATTGTCTATCCGTTTGTGGGTGAAACGCGATACTGAAATGCAATTGAGTTCTCAATTCCCTTTGTACGCTCATCCAGGATTTGGATGTAAATTTTGAATCTCTATCAGACGCAATAGTCTTTAGAACTCCTTGCAAACGTATGATTTCTCGAACGTACAATTGTGCTAATATACCTGATCCATATGTTATTAGGATCGGTAAGAAATATGCGCTCTTGGTCAAACGTTCGATGACAACCCAATTAGCGGTATTTTCTTTTATTGATTTGGGGTTGCCGGTAATAAAATCCATGGTTATATCCTTCCATTTCTATTCTGGTGTGTCCAGCGGTTGTATGGTTCCATACGGTCGCTGGTGGAGTGTTTTTACTTGTTGACACGTCAAACAACGTTTTACGAATGGAGCTACGTCTCGCGTCATTCCATCTCACCAAAATTCCTCTTTGAAATCTCGGTACATTTTGGTGCTTTCGGGATGTGCGGTGTAAGACGTCTCATGGGCTTCTCTCAAGATCTCACTTTTAAGCCCTTCGTCTTCTGGAAAATACACACTCTCACATCATATAGCAAAACATCATATGTTGCTATTCTAAAATTCTTGTGGTCATTATTCTTGATTTTGGCTCGTTCTCCCTCCAGCTTATTGCTCTTCTTCCGAGCTTCCAAGGTTCGAGCTCTTAAATCTAGGATTGCAATCAACGTTGCAATACAGCCTTATATCGTCTCCAACGGCTCTATAACTTCGATATTAATCCTCTGAAATTCATTTATAAGTATCTCCTCGTGATTGAGGAGGCATCTCAAACTGGGGTGATATTTGCGACTCAAGGCATCTGCTACATCATTAGCCTTGCCTGGGTGGTAATTGATACCACAGTCGTAATCTTTCACTAGTTCTAACCATCTTCATTGCCTCATGTTAAGATCTTTCTGCTCGAAGAAATACTTCAGGCTTTTATGGTCAGTGTAGATCTCACATCTAACTCCATAGAGATGGTATCTCCAAATCCTTAAGGCATGTACGACCGCTACTAGTTCCAGGTCGTGCGTAGGATAGTTCAACTCGTGTAGACGTAACTGCCTTGAAGCGTGGGCAATAACTATGCCTCTTGCATCAGAACACATCCTAATCCATTCTTCGAAGTGTCTGTATAGATCGTGTACTCCTTATCTGCTTCAGGTACTGCGAGTACAAGTGTTGTTGTCAGCAACTCCTTTAATCTCTGGAAACTAGTCTCACACTCGGCGGTCCAAGTGTACTTGATTCCTTTTCTCAACAATTGGGTCATGAGTCGGGCTATCGTTGAAAATCCTTCGATAAATTTTCGATAGTAGCCGATAAATCCTAAGAAGCTCCGAATTTCATTCGGGTTCTTTGGTGATTCTCATTCTCGAACTATATCGATTTTCAAGGGGTCTACTTTGATTTCCTCGGCGGACACGATGTGACCTAAGAATGTCACTCGCCTAACCAAAACTCACACTTGCTAAACTTGGCGAAGAGTTGCTATTGCCTCAACCACGCACACCGGTCCTCAAGTGCTCTTCGTGGTCTTGGTTATTCTTGGAATATATTAGGATATCGTCTATGAATACTAAAACAAACTTGTCTAAGTATGGGTGAAATACCCTATTCATGATATCCATAAATCTTGTCGAGTATTTGTACGTCCAAAGGCATAACGATGAATTCAAATGACCTTACCTTATACGGAAAGCCGTTTTAGGTACATCTTGGTCAAATCCTTAGTTGATGGTATCCCGACTTTAAGTCTATCTTCAAAAGACTCATGCTCCTTGTCGATCAAGCAGATCGTCGATTCGGGCAAGGATACTTATTCTTTAGAGTTATCTTGTTTAACTCTCAATAGTCTATGCACATTCTCGGTGTACTATCATTTTTCTTCACAAAAGGACGGTGCTCCCATGGAGATACTGGGTCTAATGAAACTTAACTCGAGGGTTCTTGTAGTTGGATCTTCAATTCCTCAAGTTCCTTGGTGTCATCGATATGGGGCTTTCGATCTGAGGCGTAACACGGTTTGAGATCGATTGTGGACTCCATCGTCGAGTCGGCGGTAATCCGGTAGTTCATCCGGAAAATCATTGGAATATTCTCTCACAATCGAAACGCCCTTTGTCCTTCTCTTATTATGGTCTTCCTCTTCGAGATAGACAAGGTAGATGTGGTCATCTGTCCTTTTCAGAAATGTTCTTGCTTATAGCGCGGATATGATTGGGACTCTTCTTCCCATGCTGATCCCGTGAAAGTTTATAGGTTTCTTTCCGAGATGTTGGAAAGAAATCTTACTTTCATTCGAGGATAGTATCATTATATTCGGTTAACCAATCCATTTCTAGGATTATGTCCACATCCGTCATAGGTATGACGTGAAGATTATCTGTCATGACCGGAAGTAAACCTAGTCCAAGTTCTAGGTTCAAGCATGTGTGGGTTACCGTTCTTATTCCTCCTACTGGAGAAGAATTTCTCATGATTTGTTCAGCGTGTTTAGGATCAAATCCTAAGTTCTCAACGCATGCTTCAACAATAAAAGGATGCGAAGCGCCAGTATCAAACAGTAGGGTAACCGGAAGTTTGGAGAAGTATTCTCATACCTGTCAAGTTTCCTTGGTCCCTTGGCGGCTCCTGCGGGAATTTCTTTTCCTGGTTGAGGCGTAGGTCCTAGTTTGCTGGGGCAGTTGCTGTTGTTGATGATGGTGTTGTCGTTGTTGTTGCTGCTGTTGTTGTTGTTGGAGTTGGCGGTACTGTTGCTGCGGTTGTCGCCATTGTTGTTGTCGTTGCTGTCGTGGTTGATATGGTCACGATTTGGTGGAAGTACTGCACCGGGGTTTGTTCTTTGGAGCGGTTGAGCTTGGATAGCGTGGATTTATTGGACTCGATTCGGTACATTGGGATGGCCATTCTCTCATTGGCGTATCCCTGGACAGTCCTTGGAGTAGTGACCCCTTCTGGACACATTTGAAACATTCATCATTGTGAACATGTAGACTCCGTTGTGACTCCTATGGCATTTAGGGCATACGGGAGTTTCACGAATATTTAATTTCCTCCGCTAGCGCGGGTACTATAGTGCGTTCATTGTCTTATTCGTGCCTAGATGGTACATTACTCACTTGTCATGGCCTCGTCACCGGCCAACATTTGATCTTTGACCTTGGTGGGGTCCTTCCACTTTCTCTTCCCACGATCTCCTTGGTGATTCGGTGGATGTACAAATGACAATCCTATCCTCGAGCGGGGCATCCTCAATGTCTAATGCTCTATTAAGGGCCTCACGATAGATCGATTTCCATGACCAATTAGTGACACTCGATCTCATGATAGAGTGATGCAACCTAAAGTTCGTTGATTCCGACTTGGTTCGGGTTCCCGATGAACCAATCACAAGAGCTCGAGCAAAGCGGTTAAATTTTCAGCCTGTATAGAGGCTTGTAAACTCACGAAATATTAAGCTTTGATTTCAAATATATTAATGAGTTTTATTCTCTTCAAGAGCTCTTCGTTTTCACATTTGATTCTAGGTTACGCATTAGCGTCAATTTCAACCGATTGGCGAGGATCGTATCACGTAGTCTCTTCGAACTTCTCGGTTCTCTTCCGTCGATGTCGAACAAGCGAGGCGCATACCGCGACACCTCGCGGGATGCACAGTCGTAACTTTGTGACCGTGGTCTTTCCTTATAGTAAATTGTAGAACTCGTGTCCTTTCATCTACGGTAGCTCTTGGAATGTACTTCTCGTACACTTCCTCCTTGAACTCTTCGGTGTAAGCTTCTAGTTCTATTCATATAAGGTCTTTCTCTTCGCTTCGCCTTAAATCATTTGCACCAATCATTTGCAAAGCAACGCATGACAAGCGCTCTTAAGAGGTGCAATAAAGGAATTTAAGGATTCGTTCTAGCGCGTGAATCCATAGTTCCATATCCACGAGATTCCAGTCCGTTGGAAATTGGCGGATTCTAAGGATTAGCTCTTCAATCCTCTATATATACGCAATCAAACATCTTCTTATACCATCCATCGGGATCTTAAATATCTCGGTGCGATATGTATTTATAATCATACGCGTAAGTCTAGTACATCGTCGACATATGTGTCGACATCAAAACTAATTGCTCTCGATGAGCTATCATCATATCAAGTCAAATGCTCACAAGGATTTTCATCGTTTTGAGATTTACTAAAAGAGGCCAGGTACGGAGTATGATGCTCCAAAACTAATATCGGCATCCTCCACATACCTAATCACGATGCGTACAAATATTTAAATACCACCGAGGTCATCGAAATAAGGGTTCGTATCAGAACGACTCATCGTTCTCGTATGCATCACCAAATATGCAATCGTATATAAACAGAACACTTTCTAGTCTTAAATAACTAGATCCATAATCGCCCAGGGTATAAATAGAGCTCATCGTGTTGGAGTCAGAACCGAGAGTATGGGTACTATCAATTTCCTCCATCTCATTGACAGCAGACAGGTCCTCCTCAGGATCTTCTCTGGGTCCTACTCCTCTTTGACCTCGTCATTGAATGTGGGGTTCACGGTTTCTCGAATTCAAATAATTCTAGCTTCTTCCATAGCAATTAGGTCTCGGTGGACCTCAGCCATGATCTCCTTATGGGCATCGCTGTAATTTGAGAAGCGGCAAGATGGCACAAGCTTCTCTCACAACGCATACGGTTAGGCACGTGATTCGTAAATCTCTCTGAGATCGTGGTACATGGGTCCGTACGGTTGGCGACAGTTAAACTGGGGAAACGCCGGTAGGTAGAGGTGAGTGCTGGCATGGAATGATCGACAGCGATGGTGCGGGCAAGCAATGGCGGGATGGAAACCCACTTGGTGGTAGGACCGGAAAAGGAGTTGTCGAGGACAAGAAGATCCACCTCGAATATTTTCTGTCACGGCCGGTAAGAATGCAGATCCATCAGATGCTAAACAAGGCATCTTCGGATGGTGCCACTCAGGATTCTCATCACGCTAGGTATATTCCCGCTCAGGGAGATACGGTCCACCAGATGCAGCTCCTTATACCATGAATACGTAATTGGTAGTTGATTTAACGGGTAAGTCTACCTCAAGATCGAAGCTCTCTCTCGACGTCGATAGATGAAATCTGCCGATATCTCACGGGCATATCCCTGCCAATCGGATGGCAGTCTCGCAACCAGTCGAAGTACGCCGTCGTAGTATGATGTACCACGTCCATGTACAGTAACCTAGTGTCACATGAAGTGAGCTAAGAACTCACCGGCGTCGTCTCCTCGATACGTCTATAGGAATATACAACCTTCTTGGGTATGGTTCTACAGGATAAGGACTTTTAGTCGTAAACATCGCTCGAACCACAATCTTATATCTTATTTTATTAATTTGGTATTCGAAAAGAGATTGTATGGTCTCTTAGGATAAAACAGACATTCAATGTCTAGCCTTCGGGTAAAGGCTAAGTGGTCACCATTTCTCATTGAGTTATGAAACCTTTATTTCCATTCGAATCATAACATTCGATCATATGCGTTCCCGCAATACTCAAAATTCTTTTTTTAATTATTATTTATTATACATACTTTCTTAACGTTATGCTTTGATTCTTCGTTATCGCTACGATAGAAATAGCATGTATAGTGTTCGAAATTTCTTCGCGTAGAGAGGTTGGGATTCGTAACAGTGCGAACCTCCAGTTAAACAATCGCTTCGTCATCGTAGAGTTGTTGCATTCTCATCATCAAATCCGTTCGGATTGAGATTCTTATAATTTCGATGTTCTCGTTCTTCCTTAGTATTCCGTTCAATCGGGAACACCTTATGTTCTCATACTAAGTTCGGCGCAAAATGGATCATGCGTCTTAAGAGTCTATGTTCTCATGGGAAACATACTCATTTATATTATGCCTCTAGCATGCTTTGCATATAGGAGTAA
This sequence comes from Salvia rosmarinus, assembly GCA_036937905.1. Lineage (NCBI taxonomy): Eukaryota > Viridiplantae > Streptophyta > Magnoliopsida > Lamiales > Lamiaceae > Salvia > Salvia rosmarinus. The sequence goes on along the minus strand of CM072818.1, from coordinate 44,035,480 downwards.
ACACAACTCATAACATATATGCAATCAACAGATATTCTCATATCATTACTTTATCAATCTCCCAGAGTTTTCAACTTTTTCTTCAACTTAACAATCAGTTATTTTGAAAATAATTTTTCAATGTCAATCATTCATTTTTCCAAAATCATTGGAAACAACAACTCCATTTGAAATTTTGAGACCTTTCTCTTTTCAACATGTTTCAACTTTCAACACAATGCGACTTTTGTAAGTCCATTTCACACTTCATAAACTTTCATCATTTCAAAACAACTTTCGGTTGAAATAGTTACCTTCTTCCTCGTTGAGCAGGACGATGATGGAGTGCAGTGCAGTGGTAGTCAAACACAAATAATTTCTAGTCTCAACTTTCAATTTAAGATCCAAGGAAAGGCAATCAAATACCAAGAGTTTCAAGACTCAACTTTATACTTAGGATTGATGAAAGGGTTTCTAGGGTTCGAGCGAACAAGTGCTCGATACCACTTTGTGACGACCCGACTTCCAAAGAAAGTACGGACCACATGGATCGTCACTGGTATGATAAATGCAGCGGATATATATAATTTAAACCAATACGATTAACCAACCAATTGTGAATAAATGCGTAGACTAAAGGGATCTGTTGTATCAGACAAACTCAAGTCACGAAAGACTTGCCAAAAGGTTCTATGTTCAAGTCTAACCCAATCGTAGGCGCACTTCAGGAGCGAGGTATGACCTCCGGTTCAATACGATATGATAGCGGTCATAATCAACACATACCAACAAAACATCAGAGTTTGGCAGCAAATAAACGTGTGAACATACATATGATGATGCATGCTCAAGGTTCTAGAAATCCCTTCAATTAAAGCAACAAAACCACTACCACTTTGCACCACCTCGCACCCATCATCAATCCTTGCTCAACCTGCATATCAAAAACGAATATGCAGGGCTAAGTACAAAAGTACTCAGTGGACTCATTGCCGAAAACATTTTCTTTATAAAAGTTATTGAACTGCCCACAATAGCACATGAGGATTTTAGTTGAAAAGACCCATGCCTATCAAACATTTTATCGTTTTCCAAAAGTGTCCGGCCGGACTATTTCATCCACGTTGTTCCATATCTGGTAATTCATTCATCATTCATTCGTTCATTCATTCGCGCACTATGGAGGTGGCCACCTACACATAGTCGCCGTGACCGGTCGAGGTAGCTAACCTTAACACACAGTCACACGTGTACACAATCTGAGTTAGTCCTCAACTAAGTCGAATCCGATCGTTACCTTTTTTTAACGTTGGTGGACCAACTCATTCACATACCACATTGGATATACCAATCAATTCTTGTCCCACATTTGGACAAACCAACCTCAGATATGGACACAACAAAACATAAATATTTGGCGATCGATAACAGTTCATGCGATAATATTTTATAAAGCTTTTGTAAATCATGCTTTGAGTTATGCATAATCATTTTGTTTGAAAAGCCCACCTCAAGAATTGTGCTTCTTGGAGTGCGTGCGCGATCCTCTCGTTGTTTTCGTTTACGTCCTGTTGGACCTTATCAATGTAAGAAATATAATTTAGTAAGTCATTCGCTTCTTTCGAGAAGCATCATTAAGATTCGACAATGCGATATCTTTTAAGTCTTTGGGTTTAGGCTTTTTGTCATCGATATGACTTAATTAACATTTATTTTTCGTCTATTCGATTGGTCTCGTCATAACGATAGATGACACTTCGACGTTGCATTCTTCCCTTCCAACGATGTTTCTCCACGTCGTTTCGTATAATTTATGAATCTTAAGTTCATAACTAATATTAAATCGTTTGTTAGCAGCGTGATCAGCGCTTTCGAGTTCTAAATCCTCATTCATTGCTAAAATTTATTCGCCGCGTTTCTCGTCCCACACGTTTCACATATTCTAATATAGATACCCATATCTATAGTATACTATCAATAAAGGTTTCTTATAAATCAATCATCTTCTATCAATCGTTCTATAATTTAGAGTTGATTAAATAATATTTCCTCAAACATCTATTTGACATAATCAACTCATTACTTAATTAATTCTCCAATTTAATTAAGTAAATCCATAATTAAATATTAATTAAATGGATCAATTTAATAGTCCAATAATATTTGATTAATCAATCAAATTAATTTAATTCATCTTAGATATCCACTAATTAGAATTTATTTCTAATCACATCTTCGTAATAAATTACATAAGTCCATCTCATTACATAAATACATCACTTAAAAGAATAATTCTCAAATTATTCCTTAACATAATTAATTAATTATGTTATTCAATTTCTAAAAATTAGATTTTATTCAATCTAATTAATTTAATTAATTCACTCTAAATAATTGATATTTAGATTATTGTTTAATTAATTAAAATAAAGCTCAAATTTAATTTCCTAAATTAAATCTCATATTTAATAGTATATATAACTTATTTAATCCTTAATTTAATTTTAATGGATCATATATGAATAGTTCAAGTCCATTACCAAATTAAATTATTAGCCCAACATTTAAAATACATATAAGTCTATCTTGAATTAATAGAAGCCCATATTAATTTAATTTAAGAGTCCATATCATTTTAATTTAAAAGCCCATAGTAATTTATTCTAAAGGCCCATTTCAATTATTTAATTCGAAGCCCATATGAATATTATTTCGCCCATTGAATTAAACATAACTAAGCCAATCTAATAAATTATAGCCCATTGAATAAGGTCCAAACACAATTTATTTCAGCCCACAAGAAAGTAATCCAATTAGATTCAATAGGCCCATTATATCTTTTATTAAAATCCCTCTAACACTAGGCCCATTCTCAAATTTTCGGCCCATATCACATTAATTTCGAGCCCATCTATTTAATACACATCAAGGCCCGATACCTTTATTTTCGCCCAATGAACCAAGACCATTATCAAGACTTAAAATTTAAAATCTATCACCAACACCATATTAAATCGGCCCATCCCATTTGGCCCAATATAATTATAATTCAAAAGCCCATCTATTGGGCCCAAAGAATAAGGCCCAAAATACCCAAACCTAAAACTAAGGAACCCTAGCATCGATCGCCCCTCATCTCATCTCTCTCGATCCAATCTCTCATCCGCAGCGACACACACATGTTCGGTCGCCGCATCGCCTCCGTCTCCGCGAGCCGTCGCGGTCGGCGACTTCGCCGTGACTCTCTGCTCCTCTTCTCTCGGTTCTCTCACGGCGTCTAAGCGCACACACATTGAGTTTGCCGCCGCGTCGTCGTCTCCGGCGAGATCGCCGCCGCCGTGACCTCGGCTTCTCCACTCTTCACACGGCGCACACACACACACTCACGCGGACGCACGCAAGATCGTCGTCTTATCTTCTCCTCGGTGAGATCGTCAAAGCGGCGCCGGATCCGCACCGTCGCCATCGTCACCGGTCGGGGCTCATCGTCGGTAGGTGGGTTGCGTCATCGCCGCCGCGGTCTCAACCCCTCCTCTCGCGCCTAAGCACACATACACACTCACGAGATCTGAAAATTTCATCCTCCATTCGCGGCCGATTGGCGAGTTGCACCGCCATCGCCGTCGTCATCGGCGGTGAGCAGCAGCGCCACCGCGTGGCATCCCGATCAACGAGCGCCGCTGTCGCTCACTCATGCCCACACGCGCACGGATCTCACATATACGGATCTCATTTTCTCTCGATCTCTCACCTCGTCTTGTTTTCGGTCGTCGTCGTCGCTCGGTTGGATTTGCCGACGTCATGCCTCACCGCTCCAGCCACCTTCTTTGCTTGACCACGGCGGGCGTTCGACATCCGAGCCTTAATGGCTCGGTCCAAACACTATAGTTCTATGTTCGATAGCATTTCTTATGCATTTGAAAATTATTGAAACTAATATTTGTTTATGCATTTCGTTCTTAGATTATGTAATAGGAATGAATAAAAATTGTAGTAGAGAAAACACAGTATTTGCTTTGTTGTTTGGATATTGTAAGAAGATGAAATCTGAGGAAAATGGGTTCTTACATTGTTGGTTGGTTCTCTTACTGCTGTTTCGACAGACTTGCAAGTTGGAGGAAATGTGAGTTAATTGAATATGAGAGGAGAGAAAATGGTGGTGTTGTAAGTTGGCATTTGATGCTTAGAGTACTGATGAAGTTTTGACCAAAATGATGAGTATTTAGGGAAAAAGTAGAGTAGAGTAGGGTAAAGTGGAATATTTTGGGGAATAAAAATGATGTGGTTTGACTAGATAATTTATTCAGTATAAAACATCTTATTCGACTTATAACTATATTCGTTCTCGACATTCGTTTAAATTTTCTCGTTCGAAAATATAATTAAAACGTCAACGTTATAAATTTTTAATAATCGCTCTAAACTCGAATATCGATTAACTAGATAAATTAATTAATCGAAGTTTTAAATTTCTCGGGGTATTACAATGTCGCTTTCGATCATGGTTCTTTCAAAGAAAAAGAATCATTCAGTTCTTCTCATTGCAAGTCCAGTGGTCACCTCGTATTGCAAGGATGTCGCCTTCGAGATATCAGCGGTATATAACACATTAGCCACTACATGAATCTTCCCATAGCTTAGTTCTTCTTAATAAGACCCCGCTTTGATTATCAAGTGCACAAATGTCTTCACAATTCGATTCGGTTGACCCCTCCACTAACATGAGTGTCATCAATCTTTGGATCAATGGGTCTTTAACAACTTATAATGTTAGGCTTGGGTGACGGTAGGATTGTTTAGGATAATGTAGCTCAAAACACCTGGGCACCTAACTCATTCTTGGTTCCAACTATCCTGCCATTTCTCTTTTCTTTTTATAGAGACCCCGCATCTTCACCTTTTTCGTCTTATCCTCTCCGGTATATACTTTTTTTTTTTACTTCAACTTCCGAGGTAATTTTACTTTCACCCTCGACTTCCGAGGTTACTTTACCTCGCCCACCCCCAAACTTAGAACATAACATTGTCCCCAATGTTGAGACTTATACAAAAATGAGGGATGAGACACTGTTATCTTGACATAGAGATTAATACGGGCACTATTATAGATATGAGAGAAACTGAACCACAATTAAGCATGCCCAAGGTGACAGGTAAGGAATAATATATGTGGGTATACAGGAGAGTATTTAGCGGATGCAAGAAAGAAAAAGCTTATAAGCTCAAAGGGGGACCCTAGGAAAAAAAAAATATGATATTAGGGAAGGCTAGAAAGGCACAAACGATCCAAAAAGGGCCTACGTCCTATCCATGTTGACACACTCATGTATATTGTCTCAAGGGGGAGTACCAACCCAATATGAAACACAGGCACTCATACAAAATCGTAGGCCAATTAAGATTTACCGATGCCGTGGTCAATCCCTATAGGAACTAATATGCTAATACCAAAATTAATAGAGGTACCCCCCACAACATAAGGGTAAAACCGAACAAGCAATAAGGAGTACCAAAGATCACAATATAAACAAAAGCAGTTGACATCATAAAGCTATCCTTGCCAACCAAGCATCGTCCTTAGAAATCATCGAAGCAGAATCACATGATTTTATTTAACAAACCGAACAAAACCAGCGAACACCGACCTTAAAACTTAAAACCGAACACAAACAAAACGCAACACAAAAACACAAGGATTGAGTTAGAAAACACCTTAGCCTACGCCCGGGAGAACCGAAGGAGTAGGAGATGCGTGTAGATGGGGTGGTAGCGGTAAACAGCTTGACGGTTTCGGGAGACACCTGAGCTCGGCCTCGGTCGAGGCGCAAGACTTCGTCGAATGGGCACTGGTACCGAGCCTCGCTTGGGCGGCAGGATCGATTCATTGGTGAGTCGACTTGGGCCAACATTCTTGCGAAGCGAGCTCGGGTCGGCCTTGCATTTTATCTTCTCCCCAGTGATGTAATCAAAATCGAAGGTAGAGGCTAAGCTTGGAATACCCGATGTGGGAATTCGGGAAGGTGGCAGATTTATCGTGAATAATGACACGAGGCTATCCTCCAATATCCGATCTCGTTTACGACGGTATGCCCAAAATGCTTAAGGCGTCTTCTAGTGCCGCGGATCAAGCATGAGGGCTTGGACTTGCAAAGCGAGCACTCGCATGTCTAAAACAAGAGAGGCTCGGGTGAGGTCGGTATTGATGGGGATGGACCAGCTTGCGCGGCGTGGGAGGTTGGGTCTTCGGACGTACCATGAAGATGCGTCAAAGTCTTGATATCTATGAAAGCTTTCTCAACGAGGCGATCCTCATCATCCCCGAAAGGCACCCCGGCCTTTATGCACAATTGAGTAATCAGAGAAGGGAAGAACAGTCGGCCCTTCTTCCTTTTTCGGCACTCGTCCACCTCGCGCCGATTTGGGCGCCACATTTCTGAACTTCCGGTGAAAATGCGAGAATATGACATCCGTTCTTCCGACACGGTGGTATCATGGGTGGTGGGCAAAATCCGGCTTTTAATGAAGTGGAGCTAGACATGAGCCTCCAATTTTAATGATGCAACTTTAATGGAGCGACACCTCATGTGGAAAACGCCCGTTCATGCCTTTTACGGTAGTCAATCTAAGTGCCTCTTTCTAAATCATCGGTGAAGGGCCTTCTTCATGGCGGAGAAAGCATCATCCACCTCGTTCTCCGATTCATAAAAATCATTAATGGTTTCGAGATAAACCACCAACTTACCCTTACCACACCGCACAAACCTTCCTTATTCGGCAAAGGCGTGATATTTGCATAGAATTCCTTAACCAAGGGTGTAATGGGTGGAGGTGGAATTTCCGCAAAAGTTGCCCATCCATTTAAGGAAATTAGCTCCACTACGAACACTGGAGTCTCCTTCGACTTCTGAAAACCCTTCTCAATCCATAAATGCCTAGGTTTTAGGCGCTTAAAACTCTCGAACCCACCATGAGCTCGAAATTTAGGAATGGCGTCGATTGAACGTCTTGCCTTTGCTGAGGAGGGTTTGTCCACCCTCGCCTTCTTGCCTTGAATATCCTCCGGCTCATCTGCTTCCACTATTTTGGCCTTACCCTTGTCGTCTTGACTAATTTTTCTTTTCGAAGAAGAATGCACGACATCTTGTGGACAACCAGGTGAATCTTCCGATGACAACTCGGCGTCTGATATGACGATAGGCGGCAGAGTCATTGCTTATCTGAGCCACCGCCTCCCGACCACTGCTAAATCTTCGATAGTAATGTAATTTAACAGCAGAGAGATTAAAACAACTAAATTTCAGAGATCAAAAGTTTTGAGAAAATGAAGGTGGACGTGAAAAGTGAGAGCAAAGCGCTGACAAAATTGGGGAAATAAGCAAATTGATGTAATATAAAGAGGAGGGAAAAGGCGCGGTCTTCCAAACCCAAATGTCGACCAAATTTTTCCATTCTTTTTACTAAAATAGCACTCCTATTTCACTTTTGCTCTTTACGCAAGCCCATTCTTGGAACAACAACTAGCACCATGCTCGAATTTACGCCAGAGGTACGCATGTACCACACCGCAAATTCAAATACCACATACCATTTTAGAGCAAACCACCGTGATCTTCTTTAACAAAGCTAAGGTAATTTATTATCACACACAAACAACGAGACAAAACGAGAAATAAAACAAATATTTACAAACAAAACAACAGATCGCTGGCGCCCGCCGCCATGGCGCCTTAAGATACCTCCGGTCAGCGTTCGCCGAGGTCGCCGAGGTCTTCTCACGAACGACCTCGCCATCCCAATAGTGCTTGACACGCTGTCCATTCACCATGAATTCACTACCGATGTTCCTTCAGAATGTGATAGCACCGTGGGGTGCTACCCGAGAGGTGTGAAGGACCCGACCATCGTGACTTGACTTTCCAGTGGAAAAGCCTCACTTTGAATTGAACAATAGCACTTGCGAATTCGACAAGAACTCATGGCGCAAGATATTGTTATCATGCCATCTCTTGGTTTCTCCTTGTACAACTTGGCATTCTCATAAGCCAACCACGAATTCATCCATTTCATTTAGTTGCAACAAACGGGCCTCTCCAGCAGCCTTATGCTCAAAATTTAGTTTCTTTATTGCCCAATAGGCTCGATGTTCAAGTTCCAGGAGATGAAAAGCTTTCCCATAAATCATCCGACACGGAGACATCCCTAAAGGTGTCTTGAAAGTCGCTCAGAGGCCCGTACAAAGATCATCAAGCGTATGGACCAATCCTTTCGACACGGGTTCACCACCTTCTCAAGATGCTTTTTATCTCTATTTGAAAGCTCGGCTTGACCATTTGTTTGAGGATGATATCATTAGCCACCTTGTGTCGACATTGTACTTTGCTAGAAACGGCACCCACAACCACGCTGACAAAATGTGTGCCCTCATCACTAATAATCGCACGAGTACCAAACCGTGAAGATGTTCTTTGCAAGAACTTGATAACAACCTTCGTCATTGGTGGGGCTAGCCACGGCCTCTACCCATTTAGATACATAATCAACCGCCACCAGGATGTAGAGGTTGCCAAATGAGGGTTGGAACGGACCCATGAAATCGAGGCCCCACACGTCAAAGAGTTCAATTTCCAGAATGAAATTCATTGGCATCTCATTCGGGAAGATATATTCCCCCCTTCGACATCTTTCACATCTTTGCACAAAGGCGTGGCGTCTTTAAATGGGTTGGCGAAATAACTTTGTTCAGAAACCTTGGCCGCCGTTCTTTGTCCCACAAAATGACCGCCATATGGAGTAGCATGGCATCCCTCTAGAATTGATTCCATCTCTTCATGTGGTACGCATCGTCTCATCAACCCATCGGCACAGCGTTTATACAAGAATGGTTCATCCCAAAAGTAATGCCTGACCTGAGAGAAACCTTTCCTCTGTTGAAATGAGAGTTCGGCTGCAAAGACCCCACGCACTGTGAAGTTGACAAAGTCTCGATACAAGGTGTACTCTTGTGCGCATGCTCATCAATTGTTCATCGTGGAAGCGTCTTGAATTTGGGCATGAGTTTCATCGCCCGAGGTCAGTAGGCAATCGAGATAAATGGTCGACTACTTGATTCTCGGTCCCTTACATCTCGATCTCGGATCAAATTCTTGTAGCGACAAGATCCACCAGATTAACAGTGGCTTCGCATCTTTCTTGGCGACAAGATATCTTATGGCCGCGTGATCTGTGTAAACAATCACCTTCGAACCCACGAGGTAGGCTCTAAATTTTTCACAAGCGAACACTACTGCTAGCAGCTCCTTCTCCGTAGTGGTGTAATTTATTTGAGCTTCCACCAACGTTTTGCTAGCGTAATAGATGGAGTGGAATATCTTCTCCTTTCTTTGACCCAGCACGGCCCCCACGGCGAAGTCACTAGCGTCGCACATAACCTCGAAAGGTAATGACCAGTTCGGTCCAATGATTACTGGAGCTGTCACTAGAGCTCGTTTCAAAACGTCAAACGCTTTCAGACATTCCGGGGTGAGCTCGAAATGGCTATTTTTCTCCAGCAAGGCACACAGTGGCTTAGAAATTTTGAAAATCCTTTATAAACCTTACAGTAAATCTGCATGCCCCAAGAAACTACGCACCCCTTTACGGTAGTAGGGGTGGAAGTTTATCTATCACTCGATCTTGGCTCGCCCACTTCGATCCCTTCTTGGATATGTGATGCCTAGCACTATGCCTCTTGCACCATGAAATGGCATTTTCCCAATTCAAGATCAAGTGCGTCGCCTCGCAGCTCAAGACCTTCCCAAGTTACCGGGCATACCTCAAAAGTATCCTCAAAACACGGAGAAGTCATCCATGAAGATTTCGAGTGACTTCTCTACCATATCCGAGAAGATGGCCATCATGCAACGTTGGAACGTCGTTGGGGCATTACAGAGTCCAAAATGCATCCTTCTAAAGGCAAAAGTGCCATAGGGGCAAGTGAAGGTGGTTTTGTGTTGATCATCGGGTGCGATGGCGATCGATGATTACCGAATACCCGTCTAGGAAGCGAAGAACTCATTGCGGCGAGTTTATCAAGCATTTGATCCATGAATGGCAGAGGAAAATGGTCTTTCCTAGTAGCCGTGTTTAACTTCCTGTAATCCACACAAACACGCCATCCCGTTATCACCCGAGTTGGAATTAACTCATGCCGATCATTAGAAATCACTGTAACTCCTCCTTTTTTAGGAACACACTGCACCGGGCTCACCCAAGAACTATCCGAGATCGGATAAATGATTCCAGCATCCAGCCATTTAATAACTTCCTTTTTCAACACCTCTTTCACATTTGGATTAAGACGGCGGTGTTCTATGGAAGTGTGTGGCAATCTTCAACAATATCTTGTGCATGCACAGAGCCGGGCTGATCCCCTTGATGTCGGCAATTGACCATCCAATAGCTCTCTTGTATTTGCGCAGCACCTGTAATAGAGATTCTTCTTTGTCGAGCTCGAGCGCAGCTGAAATGATTACTGGAAGAGTTTGTCCCTCGCCCAGATAAGCATATTTAAGGTGGTTGGGCAAGGTTTTCAGACTAAGTATTGGAAGTTCGTCTATCGAGGGTTTGGATACCGGGCGAGCCAATCTGAGCCCAAGTGACCGGGAGCTCGGCCGTCTGTGATGGCACTTGGCGAGATCTCTTATTAGAGGATGCCGAGGTAGCCCCGGTTCTTGCTCTATCTCCAGAAGGTCGGCATATTCATTCTCACTGTCTTCGAACTGAATCGAGTGTTCTAACATCTTTTCGGCGATGACCTGCTCTAATACTTGTATTACCGAGCATTCCTCCACTTCGTCAGGGTACTTCATAGCATTGAAAACATTGAAAGTAACCTTCTGATCATTTACTCTCATTGTGAGTTCGCCTTTTTGGACATCAATCAGAGTTCTTCCTGTTGCAAGGAAAGGACGTCCCAAAATAATAGGCACTTCGTGGTCTGCTTCATAATCCAATATGATGAAGTCCGCGGGAAAAATGAATGTATCAACCTTTACTAGCACATCTTCAATTTTTCCTTCGGGATGAGCCATGACCGATCCGCCAATTCTGAGGTCTTTGTTGTGGCCGAGCTTCTCCTATCCCGAGCTCACGAATATTGAGGCGGCATTAAGTTTATACTTGCTCCTAGATCACATAGAGCACGACCAACGTCGTGACCTCCAATTGAGCATGAAATTGTGAAACTCCCTGGATCTTTCAACTTGGGTGGAATCTTGCTTTTTAACATGGTACTACTGCTCTCAGTCAATGCCACTGTTTCGAACTCCCCCAGGCGTCTCTTCTTTGTTAGGATATCCTTCAAGAACTTCACATAATTTGGCATTTGTTCTAGTGCTTCCACCAATGGAATATTAATGTGCAGTTGTTTCAAGACATCTAGAAATCTCTGAAACTGAGTATCTTGCTGTTTCTTTTTCAACCTTTCGGGGAAAGGTGGTGGTGGTCGATAGACCACCTCGTCCATTGACTTCGACAGTGGTTTCACCTCGGAAGGCTTCTCAGCATTAAGGGGTTTCTTTGGAGATTCCACTTCTACCACATTGCCTTTAGTGTTTGAGGACTCCGCCTTCTCTTCTTGGTTCAGCAGTTCGGTTTCGTGCATTTTCTTTCCACTTCGTAAGGTAACGGCCTTGACATGTTCTTTATCTTTCCGAGGGTTTTCCGTGTCACTTGGTAGATTACCAAGTGGCCTATTCCTCATCTCGGTGGCTAATTGTCCGATCTGAACTTCCAAATTCCGTAGCAAAGTGGACTGCCCTTGGATTACTGCATCTGTCTTAGCCATATACTCCTTCATCAAAGTTTCAATAGACTTGGGCTGTGGAGCGGCTTGTTGCTGCTTCGGTTGGAAATTTTGTGGATGTGTTTTTCTCAAAATTTCCACCACCACTTGTTCCAGCTCCTTGGCCTCCCCACGAGAAATTAGGGTGTTGTCTCCACCCCGAATTGTATGTTTGTGAGTAAGGATTATTCCTTTGGCCGTTCTGATTTCCTATATAACACACCGAAGCTGGGTTCGATGGGCAACTATCAAAAGTATGCCCCTCCCCACAGTAAACACACGACGCTTCGTTTACTTGCATTGTGGGTGCGACCACTGGAACACTTGTCGCTTGAGCAGCTGGATTGGCTATTTGCAAGCCTTTCAACATATTGCTCATAGACGCCACTTGAGCAGTTAGCGCCGTCAAGACATCAACTTCCAGAACACCGGCAACAAATTTCTTCCCCATTGGAACTCGAGAATTGGACCATTGACAATTGTTATTAGCGATCCTTTCCAATATCTCATATGCCTCATTGTAGGATTTAGAGAGAATAGCTCCATTTGCGGAGGCGTCAAGCACCAAACGTGTGGACGCGTTTAACCCATTATAGAAGGTCTCCAGTTGAATGCAGTGCGGAATGCCGTGGTGAGGACATTTTCGTAGCATTTCCTTATAACGTTCCCATGCCTCGCATACAGATTCATCATCATTCTGTTGGAACGACATGATGTCATTTCGGAATCTTGCATTCTTCGTAGGCGGGAAATACTTCATCAAGAATTTTTCGCCGAGCTCGTTCCATGAAGTGATCGAGTCCGATGGAATACCATTCAACCATGCTTTTGCACGATCTCGTAGCGAGAAAGGGAACAGCCAAAGTCTCGCCGCTCGGATTGAAACACCCGCAACTTGAATGAGTCACCGACCTCCGTGAATGACCGAAGGTGGAGACGCGGATCCTCGCGTGGCTTGCCCACCGAATCGCCTCTTGTTTGGAGCATTAGGAACATGACCGACTTCACTCGAACTGGTTTGCTTGCACCTCGGGTCGGGTAATTCCGGTTTAACTCATTAAATGCGGGGTTAAGCGTAATCACGTGATACCCTTTCCCGGTCATCGGCGATGACTATGGCATTCCTCCATTATTCCCATTACCTCCCCGTGCGGCCATTTTGGCTTGTGCTCACGGATGTTTGACGTCGTCTTCCTCGACGGAAGGTGCGTTCAATCTCGGATCTAGTGGGTACAATACTGCGCTTGGTTTTATGATATACCACAACCCGAAACCTGATTCACGCAAGAGAAATAACAGAGTTAACCACTAATACGAAATAAACACAATATTACGCAAGTGCACGTAATCACCAAGTAATATACGGAAATATTCCGAGATCGAATCCACGGGAACGCACTTTTTAAACCATGTCGAATACAATTTGTTGTGATTATGAGAGAAACAATTAAAGAGAAATATTACACCGAGGCGAGGTGGATTTTCGACAAACGATGATTAAGCGGCCGATAAAAGGATGAAAGATAGACTTGACCTCTTGATTCCACCCATGCTCAGTATTAAAATTGCTACAACATTATCATCGCCTTTATTACCATGACATGAACTTCTCCGATTCTTAGTATTTTCCAAATCTAAGTTATATTCTATAAGTCGGTTTATATATTCCTATATCAAACAGCTCTTAGAATATCTTTACTATCTCATTCATTTATGTCACGCAAGTAAACGCATATTCATATGCTATTCATATGCAACACAATATTACGCAAGTGCACGTAATCACCAAGTAATATACGGAAATATTCCGAGATCGAATCCACAGGGAACGCACTTTTTTTAAACCATGTCGAATACAATTTGTTGTGATTATGAGAGAGAAACAATTAAAGAGAAATATTACACCGAGACGAGGTGGATTTTCAGACAAACGTATGATTAAACGGCTGATAAAAGGATGAAAGATAGACTTGACCTCTTGATTCCACCCATGCTCTGTATTAAAATTGCTACAACATTATCATCGCCTTATTACCATGACATGAACTTCTCCGATTCTTAGTATTTTTCCAAATCTAAGTTATATTCTATAAGTCAGTTTATATATTCCTATATCAAACAGCTCTTAGAATATCTTTACTATCTCATTCATTTATGTCACGCAAGTAAACGCATATTCATATGCTATTCACACACATAATGTTTAAATCATGTTCTTGCGTCACTCTCTTGTTTTCCCACTCTATAAGAACTTCCCAGCAATTAAAGAGCTACGATCTCACCCAGTGACGAAGCCAGGAATTTTTTTTCTGGGGGGCCCAATTAATTATAATTTTAAAAGGTAATAAAATAAAATTATAAAATAATAATAATTTAATAATATAATAAGTTTAGTATAATCATTTTTTAGAAATTTGATTGGTAATATTAATTCACATATAAACCTTTATTATTTGCATATATCTTTTATTTTATCTATATAAAATAAATTATAGAAAAAGAAAAGAAATAGCATTTTATCAACATAAAACAAATTATAGTAAAAAGATAAAGGAAAGAAAAAGGAAATAAAAAAAAAATAAGTATAGAAAATAGAAAATATGTAACTAAAAAGAATTGAACCAAGATCTCTTAAATGAGAGATAAAAATCCTAACACATTAGACTATAATAGATTTAGTTATTAAATGTTAAATATTTATAGAGAGCACATATGTTTAGTTAAGAATTAATTCACATAATGTTATTATTTGCATACATATTGTATTTTATCAACATAAAACAAATTATATAAGAAAGAAAAAAAGTAAAAAAGATCTCAAAATAAAGAGAAAAAAATAGAATAGAGGGAGATGGAGAAAATACAAAGAAAAAGAAAGAAACGTATAAGGAAAAGGAAAAAGAAGGAAAGAAAGAGAGGAAAAAAAGAAAGAAAAATAGAAAGAAAAAGGAAAGGAAAAATAGAAAGAAAAAGACATGCTGCTGCCAGTGGGTATCGAACTCGGGTGCCCCTGATTTCAAAGGGAATGCTACCCATCAGGCTAGGACAAAACTTTTAATATTTTCTTACATATCAAATATATACGTGTTTTTACAAAAAAGTTGGGGGGCCCATGGGCCCCTGAGGTCTCTATGTGGCTCACCGATCTCACCCATGGTAATCAATCACAAGTCAGATAAATAATCTCGAGAGAGCAATAGCAATTTAGCAAGATAAGTGTGAAATAAGCTCGTCACGCGAGCATGGGTTTCATCAAAGATCAAGTCCTACAAATTTAGCTCATAACGAGTGTGCAAAAAAATTTGAAAACACAGATGCCATAGCAAAACAAAAGAATTCGAGATTCAAAGTTAACACTCGTCGTGGGAATCACGTGCTCCTCCTGGATCGTCGCCTTCCGATAGCTTCTTCTCCAAGGCGTTGCCCTCTGATTCCCTCTTCCAGATACTGAGTAATGAATAATCTCCTGATTGTCGCCTCCCTTTTAATAACCAACTCTAACACTTTTTAGGTGTACAGACTAGGCACCTGCAAACCCCTCATCCACTGATCCTTTCTTTTTCCGTTGGCTCTGGCAAAACGCACGTCCTTTATGCTGTCGTGGCCAGCCGCCACGTGGCTGTGGTCCTGCAGATCTCTTCTTCGTTTCTTTCATAAGCACGGCCTCCTCTGGTAATACGAGCTCTCCTCTACTCAGTTTGCATAGGTACGAGCTCATCTTCCTGATGAAGACCTCGCATCCGAACTCAACCCCTTACAAAAGCGGCCTCACTCAAAGTTCCATCCTCACGTCTGAGCTCGGCATCGTGACAACGCCTTCTTTTCTTTCATTTCTTCCGAGCTCAACCTTTGAACGGGCCTGACCTCGTTCATGAATCCGATCTCAGTTGCGGTCATCAGTCTCGAGCTCGGCTAAGAGTCCGACCTCGCTTGTGAGTCCGACCTCGCCACGAGTTTCGATGTCGAGGTCGTCTTCACACTTCGCCTTTCGAGTTCGTCATCACTCACGGGTTCTTATCTTCTTCCTTCCATGAACATGAACTCCTTCACATTTGCGAACTTGTCTTTGAGCTCGGCTTAGGTTGCGAGCTCGGCTCTGTTCTCTTTCTTTCCTGAGTTCGGTTCTGTTCATGAGCTTGGTAGTCTTGAGCTCGGCTTCTTGACTTCGCTCCAGCCTCTTCGGTTTTCACTTTTCCTGAGCTTTGACTTAGTCCTTGTAGTTCGACTCTACTCTCGTATTTTTCAGCATTTTCCGTTCGATCCTTCCTCGTACATCGAAGTCAGGTTC
The DNA here is from genome assembly GCA_036937905.1 of Salvia rosmarinus. Taxonomy (NCBI): domain Eukaryota; kingdom Viridiplantae; phylum Streptophyta; class Magnoliopsida; order Lamiales; family Lamiaceae; genus Salvia; species Salvia rosmarinus. Next base: position 44,019,392 of record CM072818.1, on the reverse strand, counting down.
ATTCACGAGTTCGGCCTTGCTTGCGCGTTCAACTTGGAGCTTGACTTTAACTCAACGGACTTCAGCCTTGTCTTTTCTGCCGCTCTTCCTGCTACATTCCATAACTAATTAAATAACGCATAAATGCAATTAAAAACCCTTTGATTTCACCTGACTCAATCCTTCACACATACACACGCAAACATAACAAAAACATATAACAAAGCAGCAAACTAACGAACAGAACCCATTACACCCAAGGATATTATCATCAAAAAGGTCATATAATAACTCTTTTATAAGAGTTATCAAAAACCCTAGGGACATAAGAACTTTTTAAGTTCTCGAGGTGGGCTTTCTCATCAAAACCATTTACGAGCTTTCTTGGAAAATGATTTACTGTTATTACTTTACTATTTTTCTGCAAATGATGAAGTACGATATTGTCTGCCAAAAATGTTTTATGTTTTGTATATGTCCATTCGGGTTGCACAGGGCAACAAGAAGTTCTGGTCGGATCCTAATTTGGAGGTAAGGGAGAAATTCCGGCTAGGGTTGTGTACACGTGTTGGGCCTCGAACATTTGGCGGTCATGCTCTGAACATTGGGCGGTTAGTTTGCGTCGGGTGAAGGAGGCCTCCTCCGCCGCGTTTATCCATAGCCGACTTGGAATATACGTTTTAGTTATGTGAAAATGCTCGGCCGGCGATGATTTTGAGAAATGAGAAAATGTATTTTAGTAAGAACAAGGCCTTTTCAATAAAACTCTTGTGTCTTCTTGTGATGAGGCGATCTGATATTTCAGAAAGAAAAATGTTTTCGGCATGTGTCATCGAGTGCATTCTTTGTACTCGACACGCATATTGTTTTTAAATGTGCGAGTTGAGCGGTGATGGAGCAGGCGGGAGTTGAGCGGAATCTTTTGACAAGTAGTATGAAGTATTTTGGTTCGCCTTGAGAATGCATCTCCATATGCATGTCTCACACGCTTTATTCATTGCCAAACTCTTGAGACTACTGTTATGTTTTGTTACTACGTTAAGCTTTGTAAAAGCTCTTTGTTTTGTTGGAACCTTGGAACCATCCTATATATATATATAAGCTATCTTGATCCATCATGATTCTCGTTTACATTTGGAACATCTATACTTCATCGTAGATGAAATGAGTTGAAACCCTTATACTTTCATATTCACTTAAACCGAACCCCAAGTCACGGACCGGCAAGGATAAGCCAAACCGGGCTGTGACAAATAATGACCTTCTGATCCTTAGGATTATACAAATAACCACCATTCGTTCCTCTAGGATAGCCAATAAACTGCCTTGCTTCAGATCTAGCCTTCAACTTGTCGACTTTTTGTTCAAGACACGTGTCGGATCGCCCCATATCCTTATGTGGTTTAAACTATGCTTGCGCCCAAACCACAACTCGAAATGGGTCTTATCGACCGACGGACGGTACTAGATTGAGCAAGTATGCCGTTGTTTCAAGGCATACCCCGAGCGAAATAAGCGATGTTGCATAGCTCATCATTGATCTAACAATTTCTATAAAGTCATATTTCTTCGCTCGACACACCATTTTGCTGTGGTGTGCCCAGTATAGTGAGCTAGGAGGTAATCCCACACTGCACCAAATAGTCCATGAACTCGTTCTTGAGGTATTCGCCACCGCGATTAGACCCATGATGACTTGATACTTTACCTAGTCTCCACTACGCTTTAAATTCTTTGAATTTCTCAAAGCATTCAGACTTGTGGTGAAAGCAGTATATGTATCCGTACCTTGAGTAGTCGTCAATGAAAGTGACAAAATACTCGTACCCTCCACGAGCTTGTGTGGACATTGGTCCACATAGGTCATAATGGACTAGCTCCAACACTTCTTTGGCTCTATAACCCTTCGCTTTGAAGGGTCTGGTCGATATCTTTCCTTCATCTGATTCGATTGGGAGCAGATGGCTGTGATATCACCCAACGCTCCATTCTTAGCCAGTATTTGGATCCTATTTAGATTGATGTGACCTAATCTAAGATGCCAGAGAAATGTGGTGTCATCTTGCGAAGAAAACTTCCTATTCTTAAGGTTTGATGTAGATGCAACATAATTAAAGGTATTATGCTTGGCAGAAATAGTATAAAGCGAATTATATAAAATGCTTCCACAGATAACTTCGTTATTTCTTATGAGAGAAACACCACTATAAAAAATAACTGAATATCCGTGAATAAATAGTTTTAAAACCGAAATAAGGTTCATGAAACTCCGGCACATATAAACGTCTTTCAATACTAAAATTGTTCTATCAAAACATAAAGAAACATCTCCAACTGCAACGGCCTCGACTTTCACCGCGTTGCCTATGGAGATCGTTATCTCGCCATCATGCAGCTCCTTTGTCCGCAGGAACCCCTGCAAGGTGTAACAAACATGATCAGTCGTTCTCGTATCTACTACCCATGAATGAGTAGAACAAGTCGCTAAACATGTTTTACGTTACTAAAGCAAATGGCGTACCTTGAGCCTTGAGCATAGGGCATTTAGCCTTCCAATGCCCAGTCTCATTTCACTTGAAGCATTTGTCCTTCTCCTTTTGCTTTTTCAAACCGCTGGTAGAGCCTTTTGTATTGCTCCCACTCTTTTCTTTAGCCTTAGCATCTCTTGAATTCCACTTTCCATTTTCATCTTTCGATAAAGCAGTGGTTTTCCTTGAGGTGCGTGCTAAAGACTGTGCACCTTTGCCCATTTTGCGTTCCTCCGTTACTAAGTCCTCTTGCAATGAAACTAGAGTATAACTCTTATCATAAAGGACTACTCCATAACGGAAGTCATCAAAAGACTTGGGCAAAGTGTTGAGGATTATATCGATTCTGACTATGTCATCAATATATCCTCCAACCAATTCGAGCTCTCCGAAGAGATTGATCATTTGCTCTACGTGGTCATGCACTGAATCGCTTTCCTTCATTGAACTTGACATAATTAATCTTGTCAAATTATAACTGGCGATCCTATCTGACTCCCCATACGATTTCATCAGATTTAGCCATATAGTGGCTGCATCATCCATCTCTTGATGCTGGAGTTACAAGGACTCGCACATGGTGACCAAAAGAAGGCATTTTGCCATTCTATTTGATTTGTCCCATTTCTCGTGCTCCTTGCGCTTCTCATCAGTAGATGAATCATCTAGGGGTTTGGGACGGGGTGTAGTGAGTACAAATAAATTTTCTTCGACAGTAAGAACAAACTCAATGTTTCGTTTCCATTCGATAAAATTTGGATCGAATAGAGGATTTTGTGTGAGCATATTGATAATCGGTGTAAGAGACATATCTAAAAAGTAATGTAAACACATAAGCATACGATGCACATAATTCGTAACAATAATATTGTAACCTTTTAATAAAACAATATTAATTGAAACCTCCAATCACCCAAGGAATCCCACATGCAAGCCATGTGTGTGGACGTTTACACATGAACCCCTCGACCAGACTAAAATATACCTTTTAGTCATTTAATTTCAATCCATGTCAACTTATCCTTATGACAAATGAAATTAATGATTGGACCTTACTAGACCACATCACTATCACAAGAAGGGACTTCGCGTGAAGTTGTACTTGAGGTGATATCTAAGTAATGACCACAATTTTAACAGTAGAAAATGAATTCTTAGAATTGACATACTCACTCGGACCATGCCGCTTCCAATCCAAATTCTTTTGTCTTCTCATTTTAAAACTATCTCTAGAGAATTTATGAAAATCGCATATTCAAGCCACGCGTGTGGATGTTTACACATGAAACTCACACTTCTCAATAGATTAAAATGTTTTATTTAGAAATCTCTTCTAACAAACTTATGATAAACAGTGCAACCAAGCCACGCGTGTGGACATTTACTCACAATGCGTATCACTTTGTATAGAGATTAAAAAGTGGAGGTCTTGATATTTTAATTTTAGAGGTTTCTTGCTTAGTCTTTTGTTTCAAAACATTTGTCCATGCAGATCACGTAATACTAGCATGCTTTCTATAGAACTTAACATGTAAAACATGCTCGCAGAATTCTAAAAAAAATGCTTTAAAACACGATAAACCTAGCATGCTTACTATGCTCCTCCAATCACAAAAACATATAATATGTTTATCTACGTAATTAAACTTACAAGCATGCTTCTGCATAATTTAAACATCCACGACATGCTTTGAACGATAAAAAAATAAAATAAATTCGTTCATCGCGGCCCACTCGTGGATCACAGTACTTCTGTCTAATTTATTACATAAATTTGCAAAGTCTGAATCTTGAAAAAATCTCGAAAATGGGCTCGGCGTGTGCAGGCACAGACCGGATTAATCATAACTAGATTTGGGCCTAAAAATTGAAAACGAGCTGGAACAGTGGGTCGGGTCGGATCGGGTCAAAAAACGGAACCGGTCGAAATTGGTGCGGGCCAAAACCGAAGTTGGGCGAAAATGGGCGGGTCGGCCCAGATGGGCTGGTCGCTGCTGGGGCACGACCAACGCTGCGCCAAAGACACCCCGCCGTCCTATCTGCTGCGTCTGCCGGAGGCGGCGAAGCTCGCCGCCGCCCGCCGAGACTGGCGAGACTCGCCCACGCCATCGCCCACCGCTGCGTCAGTTGTCGAGGGCTGCCGGCGAGACCTATCGAGGCCGCCTGTGCGCTGCCAGGGAACGACTGCCGAGGCCGCCCAGCCTTGTCGAGGCGCCCGACGCTGCCGAGGCCGCTGTGCGTTGCGAGGATGCTGCTGGCGGAGGGTGCCGTCTTGTTGCAGAGGCCACCTCTGTTGCCGAGGGCTACGCGCTGCCGAACGCCGCTTACCGAGCGCTTGCCGAGAGTTTCTACGCGCGACTCACGCACTGGGCTTGCCCGGCACTTCGCATGACGGGCACCCGCGCAGAGATCGCGCGCCATCTCACGACCCGCCGAGGCTGCTCGTGTTGCCGCCATCCCTGTTCAAACGTTGCTGCCAAGAAACCCGTGCAACTGCCGAGAAACGTGATGCGAGAGTCGAGCACGTCCGCGTGCTATTTCCACACACCCGCAGCGTGCGTCCGGTTTCCGGCGGCCTCCCGTCGCGCCGTGTGATGGGACTCCGTCATCTCGTTCTTCGTGTTCGTTCATCTTTTACAGATTAGATTTACAAGAAAAATCCTAATCTAACCACGGATTTTCTCGTGGTGTAAGCGAAACCGACAAAAATAAAAGCGAGCCACGATGAGCAGCGGATCCACAATTAATTAATTGCGCGCGTAATAATCAAGCGTGAATTAATCCAATGAGCCGAATCGATCCGTGCTCGATACCAATTGTAGGAAATCGATTTTAACCCTCTCGGGATCTATCTTGAATGTTTAATTCACCATACATTGATTATATACCTAGCATGCATCTATATAATTAATTGCAACACGTTGGTGTTTTCGTGTTTACCCGCGAATTTGTCGAGCAAGGATTGGATCAAGACTCGTGCTTTGATCTTACGGGTGTATCCCGATTTCTTAAACTCGATGTCGAGTGTGGACAATCTATGGAAATCTCGCGAAATTCACCTTTTCCTTCTTGAAAGTTTTGAAAATCCCAACCTTGAGAAGAGTGGTTTTCGAAAATTTCACAATTAGGATTAGGGTTTGATTTTCTCTCACCTTATATTTATAATGCAACCCTAAATCCTATCATGATAGGATTTCTGCATATCTAATAAATATAATAATATCTCTTAAGATAGAGAGGATCAAAATAGAGTCCCAGAGGGACTCTGCAAGGAGGTGGACGAATTTCATCAAGTAACAGGCCTGGATGGGCCAGCCCAAGGATCAAATGCAAGGAATAAAGATGGGCCTCAAATAAATTAATTATCTTATGTTCAACCCATAACATAAATTAATTCAAAAACTTTATTCATGCCACTAGAGAAAAAATGCCAACTTACCCCTTTATTTTCGAAGTTGAGTCGGGCTCGCACTTAGACTTAACGAATCCCCATATTTAAGATATCGTACGTCCATTAATTATTTACAGCGTTCTGACTGCTTAAAATAATTAATTACTTTAATTCTTTAAGTAGTACCACTCAACCTTATTATTGTACTTGAGATAAATCAACCTGCAGGGTTTAGTACAATAAATCTTTTGAGTCATCATCCTAGCGGATACGGTGACTCGACACGTAACTAGCATGACATACAAGACTTGCCACCACCCAAGATGCGAGAGAATCTTGGGTTATCTCATGTAACCCTCACCCATAACAAGTCAAAGTGATGGTCAGCAACTCATACTCACCTAATACCTTATCGAGGTTTAGAACAACGCCAAGTCACTGAGATCTAGGTTCTTCACGACGGTCAGATAGAAGAACTCATCTCACTGTGATCTATCGATCGTCGAGCGTACCGGCATAGACAAGCAACTAAGTCAAGTAACTTCTTATCTATACTGCATGACTATACCGACAACTCGTCCTCAAGTTGTCTCAGCTGTGATATTTTTTATATCTCATTAAGCTTGACCAATCATACAGACTTATGTGATCTACAACACACTGTATCATCAAACTTATATATGAGATAAGGGACATACATATGCAAGCAAGTAAACAATTCAGATAGGAGATTGTAATAGTGGTAACAGGAAACATTGTATACAAGCTCAACCAAAACTGCTTCCAGTATACAAATCCAACAGTAATTACGTACACAATCCACACATGAAACCATACACTCAAAAGTCTTTACAAAGTAGGGTGGAACTGCAACATAGAGTTATATTTTCCATATTGAATGTGCTATTACATCTCTCGTTTGATTCCATTCAACACTTGTTTCAACCGCATCCACAAAATCATCATCTTCGTTTTGTTCTTCATTTTCAATATCAGCTGGAAGAGAGTCAATGAGTTGTTCGATGAGATCAACAATCATCTCAGACCTTATGAAGTTGTTGATCAAGAAAGAAGCCATTATAAGTCTATTTTGGATCTTCACCGGATAGTGTTTAGTATGATTTTGTGCTTATTTTTCATATGTTTATGCATGCCGTTTTCCGTAGTTTGTCCTATTTATGTCGTTGTTTGATTAGTATTTATCGATTTGGACTTATTTGGCTTGTTTCGATATTTTGTAGAAAAACGGTATTAAATTGGATGAAATTAATCTTACAAGAGTCATCCTATATTGGAGAAAATCTCGATAGGAGTTCATAGGCGCATACGGATCGCAATTCGGAGTTCAGACGAGGGAGAACGGAGCGAATCATCAAAGTCGCGCACGTGCGCCCCGACGCCCAGCGAGTCCGACGACTTACCCCGTCGCGCGCCTCACCTCGCGCAACTTCGCCCGACATCAGCGCTCGTTCCACCAGCCCCAGCGCCGCTTCACCAGCACGCGTCGCCCCAGCGACTCACCCCGTCGCCTCGTCAGCGCGCGCTGCCTCCCACCCGACGTTCACCATCCAGCGCTGGCTCCCAGCGCGCGTTCCAGCCATCTCCACTCTCCCGTCCGTGATACGCCTCCAGCTACGCCTCGCCCAAGCGCCACGCCGTCTGATGCTGGCTGTCCATCCGACGCTGGGCTCACCCCGCGCCCGCTCACGACAACACTCCAACGCGCCGAGCCTTCCCAGCGCCCGCTGTCCTCCCTTCTGGCGCTGGGCTCACCCGTGTCGCCTTGTCCGTCCGGCGTTCCACTTGCGTCCGGCGCTTGGTTCCCTTTCGCCTCATTCCAGCCGCTGCGTCCGGCGCTCCACTCCGTCTGACGCTGAGGTGCTCTCTTTGTTCATTCCAGAGAATGCTCGCGTCCGACGCTACGTTGCGTTCGGCGCTGGGCGTGATTTTTTAGGCCCAAACTCGGCGTTTTAAATGGGCTTTTTGAGGGTTGAATAAGGAGAGAACGCACGCACACCTTCAGGACGCCCATCTCATTCTTGCGCCTCCTCACGCGATTTACTCTTCACTTTTCTTCTTTATTTTCCTTTCACTTTCCATTCAGTTATTTTGTACTTGGATTAACAATTGGGATTGTACGATTCCGGATTTTGGAAGACGAATTTGTCTACGAATGGTTGTAAGTTTTTTCTCGTTTTCATTATGTCTATGTAATTGAGATTGGAATAATTTCTACCATGAGATGAATTATGATTTGTAGAGAAATATATGTTGAATTGTTCTTATCTTAAATCGTGATTGTTGGGTTGATGATTTGCGATTTTCTTATCCTTATAAATTGTTTATTTCATGATCTTCATACATGGTGTTCGAGAGAATAGTGTAGGTTATGTGCTTATGTTTGATTATGAAGTTATGCGAGAGCAGATTTATATTAGATATAAGTTTAACAACGAAAGTGATTGAGAGATTGGTTTGTTGTTGAGTAATTAATATATGTGGGTAGGGTTTTTGTTATTGTGTGCTTTGTAGTAAAATATCCTTCGTAGTTGATGGTGGGTTGATTGAGAGATCCCCTGTCATTAAATTCGAGTCTAACGTTGACGTAATCGAGAGATTAGTTAGTGTTGACCGTTTGGTGAGAGGCGTGGGTGTTTTATGCATTGTGTACCAGTCCTTGATTCATTAATAGCGAGGATAGATTCGAACCCTAGAACACCGTCTCCAAATCTGTGTATTTGTCAATTCCTATTGTTGTCCAAGTGCATCCGCTTTCCCTGCTTTATTTTATTTCCTACTTTCATCCGTTTCGTGACAGATCCCTTATTTTAGGGCGTTAGTATTTCTTTTCTATTTACGTATGCGGCATTAAACCGCAGACCCACATTAAACCTTCCTCGAGAGATTGACTTGGGTCGACCTTACCATTCTATAAGGACCTCGTCTTTGTTGCGAGTGGTGAAAAGAACAATTTGGTCGGAACAAATTTTGGCGCCGTTAATCGGGAAGGCTTTAGGCTTTGGTTTTGTGTCGTTTTGTTTTCGTATTTCATTTTGTTTTCTGTTTCTTCCCCGTGCTTCTTCTTTTTATTTCTTTCTTTTCTTTTCTTTGTTACTTTTTCTCCAGCAGTGCGTGTGATCTTGTTTTTGTAGTTGGTGTCATTAATGCGGGGTTATCGATATGAATATGGTCGGGGCGGCTGGAGGAGAAAAGCACGTCGTATTGGGCAAATTCTTCTTACAAAGAAGGAGCTCAATTCGACTATTTTGAAGGATACCCGTCAGGCTGTGAGCATCAAGCCTATGATCCCTACTGGAGGCATCCTAAGAGTTCTTCATATAGTCAGGACCTCTTCTTGCAACAACAGCCAGTGAAGTCGACATTGGAGGATTCATTGCAGGCATTCATTCAGGCGAGTCAGCCGGTGAAGCCAACATTGGAGGAGTCATTGCAGGCTTTCATTCAGGCGAGTCAGCCGGTGAAGCCGACATTAGAGGAGTCATTGCAGGCTTTCATTCAGGCGAGTCAGCCGGTGAAGCCGACATTGGAAGACACATTGACGTCTTTCATACAGACAAGTCAACAAAGGTTCGAGATGTTGGAAGCATCTATGGAGCGTTTAGAGACTCAAGTCAGTCAGTCAGCCAGAATAGTGGAAGAATTGGTCCACAACCAAAGTGTGGAGGAGATGTCGAGACAATTGGAGCAAACTTCTTCTATCATAGTCTATGAAGATGATGAAGTTGAGGGGAGAATCATAGGAGATGATGAAATTAAAGAGTCGAGGTTTCATCAAACCGCGACTAACCATGAACAACGATATCTTCCGAACCGTTAGAGGAGGAAGAGAGGATATACGTTGAGGTAGCATCTATAATTTTCAATATCCTAATTCTCCAAAGTATTGTCTTTGTTGGAGTTGAAGTTATCTATTTTGCTTTGAAGAATAGGATGTTTGATTTGAACTTAATTAATTCATTACTTGCTACCTTGAGTCTCCTTTGTGCTTACATTGTTACTCTCGATGCTCGGTTGAGATGGTATTCTGAAGGTGAAGGACTATGGATAGTCCGTTTTTCATTAGTGGAGCTCGTGCCATTGAAGCAAGCGCTGCGTGGGAAAGCGACCCATGGGTTTATTTGTTTTATTTGTTTTGTCCTTTTCTTTTCTTTTCGGGTTTTAATAAGTGAGATGAGAATTGTGGCGAGTTGCATATCATGAACACTCGAGCCATTTGGGCGTCGTCACCTCCGTACCTAGTTGACTTGCTCTCCCAATTTCAGGGAAGGTCACTTCTGCATTTTACCTTTATGGCTTTTGTCTAAAGTGTGGATGCGTGCTTGCCGTCTTTGTGTGTTTGCATGTGACTTGTGTTTGTTTGGGTGTGTCGTCCTCCATTTTATACCTTTTGTTTGGATTTGAGTATGCTTTATCGTCTAGTATACGAGTAGAGTTGAGTGAGCATGATTTGATTTGGTATACACGTCCGAACTAATTTCAAGAAATTCTTATCGATCGTGACTTGGCTTGATAATTGTTGATGATTGATCTAGGTTGTAGAGCGCGTCAAGTAAATTGTGATGAAGTGATATGTGTAGTTGATTGTCGTTGCTATTTATATGGTCCCCTTGCATGTCTTATCTCGAAAAAAAAATTATGAAAATATGAAAAAGATTGTTAAAAAAAAAGAGTTGGAATAATTTGTTGATGGTTGAATAAGTGAGCTTAAGGTTGGAATAAGGGGCTCTACTCCTCTCGCTCCATGTTGCTTCTCGAATGGAAGCTCAAAAGTGACGAGTATGGAAAACCACATTAGGATACTCGGGTTTTCAACTCGAAGGTTTCACTTAATGAATATTGTCCTATAATCCTCCTTGAGTCGTCACATCTAGTATTGGAAGTTGTGTGTTATGTTGAAAATGAGATGCGTTATGCAAGGATCTATATGAATTGGCTTTTCGATTATTAAATGCATGTAGATCAAAATTATGATTTGCTTGGACTAAGCCGCATGTTCAATCAATTGTTGATTCATTATGATGTTGAGAAGTGTATTGGTTTAGAATTTCTAGTATGATGTGAAGTCATGTTTTATCCATTTGAATTTATGTTTTCTTGATTTCTTTTCTCGTGTCGTGAAGATGATGTTTGCTTGAGGACAAGCAAAGGTTTAAGTGTGGAGGAGTTTTTTAGTATGATTTTGTGCTTATTTTTCATATGTTTATGCATGTCGTTTTTCGTAGTTTGTCCTATTTATGTCGTTGGTTTGATTAGTATTTATCGATTTGGACTTATTTGGTTTGTTTCGATATTTTGTAGAAAAACGGCATTAAATAGGATGAAATGAATCTTACAAGATCTATCCTATATTGAAGAACATCTTGATAGGAGTTCATAGGCGCATACGGATCGCAATTCGGAGTTCAGACGAGGGAGAACAAAGCGAATCATCAAAGTCGCGCACGTGCGCCCCGACGCCCAGCGAGTCCGGCGACTTACCCCGTCGTGCGCATCGCCTCGTGCAACTTTGCGCGACATCGGCGCCGTTCCACAGCCCAGCGCGGTTCGCCGGCCGCGTCGCCCGGCGACTCGCCCGTCGCCTCGTCGGTAGCGTTGCCTCCACCCGGCGTTCACCATCCAGTGGCGGCTCCGGTAGCGTTCGGCCATCTCCACTCTCCGTCCGCGCTACACTCGCCTAAGCGCCACGCCGTCCGGCGGCGGCGTCCATCCGCGCTGGCTCGCCCCAGCCCGCTTCGCGACAACACTCCAACGCGCCCAGCCTTCCTAGCGCGCATTGTCGTCCCTTCCGGTGCTGGGCTCACCCGTGTCGCCTTGTCCGTCCGGCGTTTCACTTGCGTCTGGCGCTTGGTTCCCTTTCGCCTCATTCCAGCAGCTCTTCGCGTCCGGCGATCCACTCCGTCCGGCGTTGAGGTGCTCTTTTTGTTCATTCCAGAGAACACTCGCGTGCGGCGCTACGTTACGTCCGACGCTGGGCGTGATTTTTTAGGCCCAAACTCGGCGTTTTAAATGGGCTTTTCGAGGGTTGAATAAGGAGAGAATGCACGCACACCTTCGGGATGCACATCTCATTCTTGCACCTCCTCACGCAATTTACTCTTCATTTTTCTCCTTTCTTTTCCTTTCCCTTTCCATTCAATTATTTTGTACTTGGCTAACAATTGGGATTGTACGATTCTGGATTTTGGAAGACGAATTTGTCTATGAATGGTTGTAAGTCGTTTTCATTATGTCTATGTAATTGAGATTGGAATAATTTCTACCATGAGATGAATTATGATTTGTAGAGAAATATATGTTGAATTGTTCTTATATTAAATCGTGATTGTTGGGTTGCTGATTTGCGATTTTCTTATCCGTATAAATTGTTTATTTCATGATCTTTATACATGGTGTTCGTGAGAATAGTGTAGGTTGATTATGTGCTTATGTCTGATTACGAAGTTATGCGAGAGCAGATTTATATTAGATATAAGTTTAACAACGAAAGTGATCGAGAGATTGGTTTGTTGTTGAGTAATTAATATATGTGGGTAGGGTTTTTGCTATTGTGTGCTTTGTAGTAAAATATCCTTCGTAGTTGATGGTGGGTTGATTGAGAGATCCCCTGTCATTAAGTTCGAGTCTAACGTTGGCGTGTCGAGAGATTAGTTAGTGTTGACCGTTTGGTGAAAAGCGTGGGTGTTTTATGCATTGTGTACCGGTCCTTGATTCATTAATAGCGAGGATAGATTCGAACCCTAGAACACCGTCTCCAATTCTATGTATATGCCAATTCCTATTGTTGTCCAAGTGCATCCGCTTTCCCTGCTTTATTTTATTTTCTGCTTTCGTCCGTTTCGTGACAGATCCCTTATTTTAGGACGTTAGTATTTCTTTTCTATTTCTGTGTGCGACATTAAACCGCAGACCTGTTAAGCCTTCCTCGAGAGATTCGACTTGGGTCGACCTTACCATTCTATAAGGACCTCGTACTATTGCGAGCGACTGAAAAGAACAATTTGGTCGGAACAGATAGTACATTGGTTTCCTAAATATTCCCCACCGCATCCTCATGATGCCAAAAGCACGCTCAATAACATTTCTGGCTTTAGTGTGCCTCATATTAAACATTTCAGCAGCATTTTGAGGTCGTGCGCTCTCTGGACCCCATTCCTTCAAGTGGTACCTTACACCTCTATAGGGAGATAAAAAACCTTCGCAATTTGCATACCCATTGTCGCACAAAAAATAGTTCTCTAACATGACACATAAATAGTGAACAATTAAACAACACAAAAAATACTTTACCCAAACTTAACGTAAATTAAAACAAAACGATAATAATTTTACTAAGTATTTTATACCCTTTGGAACCTTCAAACCATGCACCATATTAACTGCATCTCTTAATACCCTAGAATCAGAAACAGATCCCTCCCATCTAGGTAGGACGTAAACATATTTCATGTTTCGATCACAAACGGCCAAAGTATTCGTGCATATTTGACCTTTCCTTGTCCTATATCTGGGCTTATCTGTATTGCGGACCATAACAGGAATGTAAGTGTCATCTAAAGCTCCTAAGCACCCCTAAAACAAAAGAAGAGGAATTAAATAATTTAGCATACAATACTTTCCGCTGAATGAACCATATCATTTTCATTACATTATAGACTTCCAAAAACTAATTTCTATACCTTAAACCACTTCCATCTAGGATCACTGCAATCTTCATAAACCGGCGTTGGTTTGACCAGTAGTAAATTATGGAGCTTTAAAACCGCCTTTAAAACGAGATGAATATAGTACGAGATAGTTTGACCCGATCTCCAGAAGTCAAATCCAACAATTCTATTTTTTTTTTGTGATGAACTAGAATAGCTAAGAACATTGCGACTTGCTCTTCAACACTAACATATTTTCCGTCAGTCAATCCTCCTAGATGTCGCAATAAAACACATAGTCTGCCGAACATATTGCGATCCATTCGAAGATTTATGATGCAATCAGTATCACTAACTCCTACCATTCTATGCAAGTGTTTGACTTGGTCGGTATCTATCAATCATCTGATATGGTGCCGCTATTTATGCGTTTTCTTTCTTGTTGTTATCCTAAGTAGGAGGTAGATGGCGAAAAATATCGAGCAAGTATTGACATAATATCTCCTCTATCAATAAGTAATAAGATGCAAGTCTATCAACATTCTGCGGCATGTTATACTTTTCAAAGATAAGTCGCAACAAATATCGCATATAAACATATGTTATAGTACACTTTAATTGGTGTAGAAGTAAACTCAAGTTAAACAACGATCATAATATGACACAAAATATATGTAATCTGTTTTACTTTTGCACAAACACACAAAACGCAGACACCGTCTCATATAACAAGTTCCTCTTAATAGCATGGTTATAAAAACAAAGGTGAATAGCACAACACCTCTTGTCCTATATACCAATCGATGGTCGTGTGATTTCCACTATCATTGTAAAACAATAATTAAAAAGGCTATAAAGCTGAAGCTATAAGTCGTTAAAATTGAAGGATGACTTGTGAACCGATGCCAAAAACGATGACATATGGAACCTATAAAATGCATTCTTTCTTTTCTTTGGGTTGAAGTGTCTAGTTTATCTCATTCTTTGTTTATTATTTGGACGATGAATCTTTTGGTTTGCGTTTGTGCGAGCAGTGCTATTCGTCATGATGGAATAGTATACAAGCATAACACGTCTTGCTTTCAGTTATAAATCCAATTGAATGAAACATGTGATAATTTGAGCTTGAATTGTGCATACTTTGCGTTTTAATTCATTTTTGAGAATTGTCATATGTGTAGTGCTCTTTTAGAACTTGCCATGACTTTTATTTGGAGATTGCACTATTGTGCAAAGAACTAGGAAATGACAGCATACCATCTATTGTTAGCCAATCTTTAACCCAAACATTTTTTAATTTACAAACTCACCAGTGTTATCCACTTTTAAGTTTAATTGCCTTTATTTATTTGTTGGAGGATAAGGGGTTGCAGGAGGATAAGGGAATCGTGTTGGGTGGTTGTTGGAGGTTGAGGAATAGAGGACTTAATATTTTGTGTGTTATTCGTTCTTGTGAGCTCTCTGAAAAAAATGGAATTAAAAAATGTGAAACAAAGAAAAGAAAAATATAATAGTAGAAAAAGTTTATAAGAGAAACAACTGGTGGTCATCATGCTTTGAAAGAGAAAAAATGCGGGCATAAGAGAATGACTGTCGGTTTTGGTTTGTGAATGGAGAACTGTACATTTAGAAGAACTGTACATTTATCCAGAATGACTATATATGCCTTTCATTATTTGATGTTTATATCTTCTTCAACAGCTTAGTAATTTCATTGTTAATTAGCGTTGCACCTGTGCAATGCAAACGGTGGGGCCTTTTTTGTTCCCTGAAAAAGTTTTTGTAAATTAACTTATAGATTTTTAGTATGAATTAATGATATAGAGATATTAAGATTTTTTGGCTGCATTATTTACGAAAAGCATTTTGAATATTATGTAAGGTTTGCACTTGTCCGAATGCTGATGTGATTTTTATGTTTCTACAATTTGACATTTTTAAGAGTATATGTAAAAAGAATGAATACATGATACGGATTTTTATGTAATAACAGCCTTAGCACGTATAATATCCATTAATTGCTTTTAGTAATACTATATTTATTTAGCCTTTAGAACTCTATGGATATTTTGAACCTATAGTAACTTATTTAGGATGCAGAGACGTTCCTTTCAGCAATGAAAGGTCACAGGTTTGGAAAATGCTAGTCTCTTCCGTGCTCTTATTAATTTCATCTAAAGCAACCGTATTAGTTAATCAGTGTGTACTATAACTAACAGACATCTCCAATTAATTCTAGCTATTTGTCCTCACCAATATGACTAACTAAATTCAAGCTAAAGATCCTCAAAAGCATCATACTAGAAACAGCAAAGCATATCTGAATAGATCAATATTACTCTTTCCAACAAGTACTAACTTGAGTTCTGAAATTTTGGTTTAATAGTAATATGATTCACTGCAATCGAACGGCAACTGGATTTAGTTTGAAGGCATACATAATTTTGCCCAATTAAAAAGAGATATGCAAGCAGAAATATTCACTGAACAGAGCACACTACATTCTCACACAGAACTCTGTGAAATTAAATGCAAAAATAAATTACAGCAATCATATAAGGATGGTAGGACCTCCTAACATCTAAAACTATGGTAGGAGCTTGATTTGCACATACCAATTCTGTATCAAAAGAGCAGCATTTAATAGTGAAGTATACAGAACCACGAAACAATACTACATGAGCTTCATCACTGAGCTAAATCATCTGCTGCCCCAATTAAGAAATAGCAACATAAATCATCTAAAGAATTCATGGATTCAATACTTTTCATCCTACCCATCTGAAATTCAAAGTGCAAACTCACTTAAAATTACAGTCACACAATTTGTTATATAGATTGCATATGCTCTCGTTTTGCCTCATTTCAAGATTGATGGTAGAAACAAGCCACAAATTAGTAAATCAAATAACGCAGCAAATTAAATGCTACCTCATTTCACCAAATTTCAGGCATAGATTGTTCTTGAAACAGAAAAGAAAAGGGGAAATTGGTGACCTTAAGATTGGAGATGGATGCTTGTTCTCGCTCCTAATGATGAAGCAATTGCTGAATTTCTACAAAAAAAGTCAAGATTCGTAAGCATTTGTTAGATAAATTGAACAAATCAACCTTCAAACTACAGGCCCATTTTCAAAAATAAAACAGAGTAACCTAATGCACAAGTTAAAGTTGGGCGTTCTTCTTCGTACAAGACTCTAGATTGGTACGAGGTTGTCCACAGAATCTCCGGTCGTTGTGGGTGAACGGCGCGGTGGGCAGAGACAAGTCGCAATCTCTCGGACGGCCTCCAAATGCTGTGGGTGGACGACGCAAGTTGCAATGTGTTTGGATTAAAGGCGTCGCCTGAAGCGTAGAGGATGAAGGAGCAAATTTCACGGGTGAAATTGCGGTGGGAGGCTAGGCGAGAGTTTTCGAATGGAGAGAAATCAATGTTTGTGCGATGGAGGCTAGGGCATCAAATCACGGGTGAAAATTTTGTTGGTTCACGTTCCACGGCAAAATCAAGGCTATTTTGGTAAACTTGATCCCGAATTGAGGTATCTGTGCAGATTCACTATAAAAAGGGGTCTTGGAGATACAATCTATAAAGCGCTAAAAGGATATAAGCTCGGCTTTTTTTTTGTACGGGCTTAGAGATACAAATCTCACGTACAAACATAGAGATAAGTCTGGATAGGTACCCTATCAAGACCCTATCTCACATACCAAACGAAGCCTTAATGTCTTATATTATTGACCCTGTTAATGTGGCGGCGTTTTGTATATATATTTTAAAATGAAATATTCATGAAATAGTCATTAAGCTATGAATAATGAGATGGAGTATTTTAAGATCAGATGACACCTTTTTAGCAAGATGACTATTCTTGGTTCAAACTTTAAAACAAGAGGATTCTTCTTGATTTGATACTAAAAGTCGCCAAATAAGTATCTTTTTATTAAAGTGGCTAGAAAATATATTTGCTTATTCTAAAATGACTATTGTTCTATTATACCAAAAATTTCTTTTATTTGCCAACTTTATGATTCATTCAAATTTCTGAAATACTAGAAAGTTTGTTTAAACTTTTGCCCAAATGAAGTTCCTTTACTTCAAATTCAATTTAGACATCGTTATTCAGCCGATTCGTTGCTTAAATCTCCACAAACAGCACCAACCACAACCCGAACAAATTAGGAATACACTTTTCTTTAATCAATCAAGACACCTAATATACCAGAATTTAGCATTGATTTTCTTTTTTATCAATTTCTTTTTAGTATGAAAAGAAAAAAAAAATGGGATTTTTTGTATATTTAATGGATATTGCAAACAATTGTCAATTGCCATGAATCAACTACCAATCACGGTTTATTGCGCAAGGAAAAATGCATGCGAACCTGCTACTAGTGTGTATAAATTACCCTCTCAACTTGTCATATTTCGAGCTTTTTTTTTTCTTTTTCTTTTGTGGTTTATTGGTTTTCTCAAGGAGATTAACACCTAGATTTCCATGTTCAACGCTCCTAGCCTTGCAGTGTTAGTTTATTTTATCAACTGAATTAGTTAAGTTGTTAGCTTACGTAAAGTGATGTAAGCGAAGTTAGTTAAGTGGTTAGGCGGTTAAGTAGTTAGACTTTCATTAAACAAGTTGTATAAATACATGCATATGCACGTATGCAATCGACTCTCATTCAATAAACAAATTTTCAGTTTTCATACTTTGCTTCTCTATCCGAGTTTATGCTTAGTTTGAATTCTCAATATGGTATCGAGCAATCTTTCCATCGTTGTTACCAAATCTACATCCGATGGTTCTTAGACTTGATCGCAACAACTATACTTTTGGCGTATTCAAGTCCTTTCAACGATCCGAGCTCACGGTTTTGATGATTTCATATCATCAACCGTTGCGACTCCTTCTCCATTTCTTCAATTGCATCTTCCTCCGCAATGCCGGATACAAATCCGACTATCAGCGGTGGATTCGCAGAGATCATTTTCTCATGAGTTGGATGCTATCATCCATTAGCGAATCTATGCTTGGTCACGTCGTTCGTTGCTCAACTTCCGGCAGATCTGGAAGATACTTGAGCGATTATTTGATCTCAATCGCGAGCTCGTGTTCTTGATTGAAGAAGATGTTACATTCTCAGAAGAAAGGAGCTCTCTCGGTGGATGAATTCTTCTTAAAAATGCGTGGTTATGCAGATCAACTGAGTCACTGGTCATATAATTCCTGATGATGAACTTGCGGATTTCATTCTAAGTTGTTTTGGTCCAGAATATGAATCCGTAGTGATCAATCATGCGCATCGATCTGAACCTCCTTCTTTGCGGTGAAATGCGACGTTCTACAATCACATGAAGTTCGTTTGCAACAGTCGACTTACCCTACTGCAGAACCTAATGTGAACTACGTGCAACGAGGGGGTGGTCGTAGTGTTCGTGGACGAGGCATGATTGGAAGAGGGCGGTTCAAGTTCTCCGGAAAATCTCCAATTGTGTGTCGATTGTGCACTCGCGCGGGACATGTTGCTCTAAAATGCTACTGGCGTTTTGATGTTAACTTCACCGGTGCGATTCTCAAAATAAAGTTCACATCCATGAGCTCATCTTGCTTAAAATCGGTCAAAATGGTTACGAGTTTGATGAAGAAGAAGGAGTGTGGTATATGGATAGCGAGCAACAAATCATGTTACCAATACCTTGAGCAATCTGCAAATTAATGCTCCATACACCGGTTCGGAGGCTCTCAAGGTTGGCAATGGTAAGGTTATCCTATTGCTTACATTGGCCACACTCATATCTCACCTACTTCTTTTCCAATTCATCTTTCTTTGCTTAACAATATCTATTTGTCCCACAAATCACCAAAAACTTACTTAGTATCTCTCAATTCACAAAAGATAATAATGTGATTTTTGAGTTTCATGATTCACATTGTCTTGTGAAGGACAAGAACAACCTACAAACTCACCGATAGGAGACTTCACAAAGGGCTATATCAAATTGATCTTTCTTCTCTCTCGCAATCGGGATGTCGCCTCATCAAAAATTTCAACTTGACCTCTTGACTAATAAGTGTTTTTCCACCGCTTTAAGCGCCAAATGTAATGTGTCATCAAAGTGTCTCGTCAACAACAGTTTAGTGAATGAAATAAATGTTTGGCATAAGAGGCTTGGACATCCTCATTTTTCAGTACTCTCTTATGTTCTTAAAATGCTACGTATCTCAGCAAATTATTCTTCTCTCAAATTCTGTGATGCTTGTAGTCTTGGCAAAATACATCAAACATCTCATAAATCTCGGCCCTTCGCTGCACGAAACCATTTCAACTCATACATTCGGATCTTTGGGGACCTGCTCACTTTGCTTCACCCATGGGATATAGATACTACATTCACTTTATAGATGACTATACCCGTTATACATGGATATATCCTCTTGTCTTAAAATCTGAAGCTTGTTCTGTGGTTCAACAATTTTTAAATTGATTGATGTCAGTTTAACACACCGATACAAGCCTTTAGATCCGAGGTGGTGAGTATAGAGCACTAGTACCATTCTTTAACAGTTTAGGAGTTATTTTTGACACCCTTGTCCTCACATTCACACTCAAAATGGTAGGGTGAACGTAAACATCAACATATCGTTGATATGGGTCTCACTCTTTTAAGTCGCCTCTATGCGCTTTAGTATTGGTGGCACGCCTTTGAAGTCGCCACCTATCTTATAAACCGTTTACCTACAAAAATCTAGCCATGAAATCTCCTCATGAAGTCTTGCTCAACAGTCGCCTAATTACTCATTTCTTCATGTTTTGGTGTACATGTTTTCCTTTTCTTAAACCTTATAACTCTCACAAGCTTGGTTTAGATCTCGAAATGCATTTTCCTTGGATACAAGAACAATCATAAAGGCTACAAGTGTCTCAACAAGGATGGAAGAATATATATTCGTCTGAGACATTTTAATGAAGGTGAGTTTCCATATCCCACTCTCTTTCGACTATTGAGTCGAGTTCTTCGCCTACATCTCTTCCTTACCGTAACTCTACCTCCTTAATCTTTCCTTCTCAAGACCTTTCTCGGACCCTTCTCAAGACCCTACCTCGGATGATAGGTCGACCCGTCAACTCTTCCGCTACTCCTCATTCATTATTACCTTCTCCAACTTCTCCATCTATGTCATCATCATCTCATTGATCTACTTCCTCATCTTCCATATCCTCTTATGTTCCTTCCTTCCACATCTTACTACCAATCTTCACACTATGCAAACTCGTTCTAAAATGGCATAAGCAAACCCAAAGTTTATCTTGCTCTTCTTACTCGACCTCCTTCTTCAACAAAAATTCGACTTTACCATTGTCTCTTGATGAAGCCTTAACACATGATGGATGGTATAAGGCCATGGCTAAGGAATTTGATGTCATTCTTGGTAAAGGTACGTGGATTCTTATACCTCGGATCCGGTCAAAAGGTTATCGACAACAAATGGGTATTTGAGTTAAGCTTAATCCAGTTGTACTTTGGATAAAAAGCTCGCCTAGTTGCTCGAGGTTTTGAACAAATGGCGGGGTTGATTTTGTTGAAACATTTAGCCCCATCATCAAACCTTCTACCATCAGTTAATGTTCTCATTAGCTGCTACAAAAGGATGGGCTATTCAACAAATCGATGTTAACAATGCCTTTTAAATGGTGAACTCACCGATCATATATATATGGCACAACTTCTTTGGATTTGAAGACTTACAACATCCGAATATGTTTGCAAACTAAATAAAGCTATATATGGTTTGAAACAAGCACCAAGGGCATGGTATGACAAATTACGTGGTGAAATCTGCGACCTTGGTTTTAAGAGATCGACTCGGACTTCTCTTTGTTCTATCGTAATCTGGTTCGCTATCACACTTATTCTTGTCTATGTGGATGATATTTTAATCACTGGGATGATTCGGTGATGGTGCATCGTAATTGACACTTTGCACGACAAATTTTCACAAAAATCTGGGCAATATTAGCTATTTTACGGGAATAGAAGTTCAAGCATTCACAAGAGGCGTTTGCTCTATGTCGAAAAGTATATTCATGAGTTACTTGCTAAAACAAAATGTTGAGCTGCAAATCGTGTTCTACTCCAATGACTCCTGCTACAAAGTTATCTCGAGAGCTTGGTACTGTCTTTGAAAATCCCACACTTTACAGAAGCACTGTGGGGGCTCTCCAATATTTGACTTTGACACGACCTGACATTGCTTTCACTGTCAACAAACTTAGTCAGTTTCTAGCTAATCCAACCACCGTGCACTGGACTGCTTGTAAAAGATTGCTCCGTTATTTAAAAGGCACAACCTCGGTCAGCTTGAATTTTTGTCCATCTTCTTCTTCTCAGTTGGTAGCCTATTCGGATGCAGATTGGGCTATTTGCCTTGATGATAAGCGTTCAACCGGTGGTCATTGTATTTTCCTCGATTCTAATCGATTTCTTGGTGCGCGAGAAGCGAAGTTGTTTTCGCAGCGGTGCGTAATCTGAGTATGTAGTATGGCTAATGCAACCTCGAGGTCGTTTGGCTTGCTTCTTTATGTGCGAACTTGGTATTACTATTTCGCCCATCTAAGCTCGGTGTGATAATGTAAGCTCTATTGCCTTGGCGAAAATCCGGTGTTTCATGCGAGGACCAAACATATTGAAGTAGATGTTCACTATGTTCGTGAAAAGGTGCTCGATAAGGCGATTGATGTGGGTTATGTTCCTTCAATGATCGACTTGCAGATATTTTTACAAAAGTTTTGCGATTCACGATTTTGTTCGCCGTAGTCGACTAAATCGGTTACTATGAAACCGGGTTAGGTTTCACGGAGTGTTAGTTTATTTTATCAAGCTGAATTAGTTAAGTTGTTAGCTTACGTAAAGTGATGTAAGCGAAGTTAGTTAAGTGGTTAAGCGATTAAGTAGTTAGACTTTACGTTAAACAAGTTGTATAAATACATGCATATGCACGTGCAATCGACTCTCATTCAATAAACAAATTTTCGTTTTCATACTTTGCTTCTCTATCTGAGTTTATGCTTAGTTTGAATTCTCAATATGCAGTTTATGGATTTGCCGCTTTAAGAGCATCTCCAAGGGAGACATTACAACAATGGTGCCGCTTCGAATGACGGTGAACTCTTCTCCAAGGGATCGCTTCACGTCATACTTAAATCTCGGAAATGAGCAATAACTCGCTTTTTTTTTTTGGGTCAATTAATACAGAAATTTTAAAGGCTGCGTCACGCTGGACTCGAACCCGAGACCTTTGGCCTCGAGCATTAACCACTCTACCACTAGGCCAACACACACACACACAAAATAACCCGTTTCTTGTAGCGGGTATTGTTCACCGCTACTTTTCCCCCTTTTTCTTCTCTTTTATTAAATAGCGAGAAGAAGAAGCAGTGTGATGAGGAGAAGAGCATATGAAAAGTGAAGAAGAAAAGAAGAGGAAGAAGATTAATGAAAATTAGGGATTCTCTTACTTTTCCTTTTATATTGATTTCTTTATTTTTGTTTTTATAATTTTTTTATTTTTATTTTGTTTATTAAACTCAATGAAGGCCCATTCTATTATTATTTAGTTTGGATCATTGGTTTGGATTATTAATTTTAGTTTAATTTAATCTAGATCCACAATTATTATACTTTAAGTGAGTTTTTTTATTTAGTTTCATTATTTTATCTTATATCCTTATTTTATCAATAACTACCATTAATTATCTTAATTATTTTTATATTTAAATAAATTAATCATTTTACAACATTTAAATATACTACTCTATTAAAGAATTTATTTTATAAATAATATAGTTAAATTTATTTATTATAACTAAATATGATTAAGCATAAAATAAATAATATAAATGTATATATGATATATAATAATTACATCAAAAATTAATTCAACAATAGAAAGTATAATGGAGAATATTCCATTGTACATTTAAATGAAGAATTAACTGTTGAAAATAGACATATAATTCATTATACATTTTACTCTACAATAATGTAGTTACTTAACAAGCTTCTTTTTAGTCTTAACAATGCCTTTTCATACAATCTCTGAGATTACAGTTTCCTTATGAGATATTTACTTTTAATAGTATAGAACAATCTATTGTTTATTTTAATCAATTGGAACCTTGAGATATCCCAAATGCCATTAATAATTTTTATCATTTGAGCTAATTTAGTTTGATTCGTATTTCATTAGAAAAATAGGATTAAAGAAATCCTAATAATAAGGAAAAAAATACTCAATCACATATTATATCAATCATGAAATATAAAAGCAAGCTTCCACAATTATCAATTAACTCCTCAAGATCGAGATCAGTAAGTCTGAAACACTCTTGATTAAACTCATGTTTAAACTACTAGTTCACATGATTCAATCGTAGATCCCAAAATTAGTTATCTAATCTTCTCTCAACTAAATCTAGGTTTGTGATTTGTGGGAAAAGCATGACCAAATCATGCTTTCCCAAATGTAGATTATGCAGAATAATGGTGTTGGGAAATATATGATTTTCGTACTTTCAAGATATTTAGTTTACCATATATTGAGTATATTCTTAGCATGCTCCAATATAATCAATTGCATTATATAGAAGTTTTTCAGATTTACTTGTGAATTTCTGACAAATCTGATCAAGAGTTGACTCTAGCTTTGATTTTCTAGACTGTGTTCTGGATGCTTGATCTCCAATACTAAGTGAGAGCAATCTATGGAAAACATCTAATTTTCTCTCTCCCTACGATTTTTGAAATCTATAGTGCTTAGGATACGATTGGCTTTCTCATATAGTGCTATCTTTAGAATCCTAATTTGATTAGGATTTTGGCACATATAATAAATACGATAATTATATTCTATTATAAAGATAATTTCTTTCTAGAATAATTATCTTGATATCTTTAGTTATCCAATAATTCTATCTAGACTAGGAGATGTATTAAATTAATAATACAATTAACAAAGCTCAATCCTAGTGGGAGTATTATATATAGGAGGCAAAAATTCCATGGTCCAAAGACCGTAGGCCAACCCAAAGATCGATTATAAGGAATAAAGATGACGCAAAATGAATTAATTATCTCATGTTCAGCACAGAATATAAATTAATTTATAAACATTTATTCATTTCACTAGAGAATAAACCTCGTCTTTTACTTATATAATAATGTTAAGTTCATATATTTATTGATAATTTTTAAAATTTATGGAAACAAATAAAATATGTCCAAACTTCATGTATTTTGGGGTCAATGCACCTTAACAGAAATCTAGATTCTAGCAGCAGAGGCAATTTGAACAACTTCTTGTCTGCCTCATAGTCTCCAGCTTCAGGTGTAAACATTATTTTTGAAGGTATATAGTCATATTTTTTAATTACGGAAACTAAAAATATCCTTGAGATGGAAAGGTAGGAAAATATCTCAAATTATCTTCATGACCTGTTCGTATATGCATGAATTTAATTGGAAGTGGAAATATCAATGGTAGGAAAGGCTACAAACTACTGGAGCAAATCAAAGCCAAATTGGAACGAAGCGAGTTAGTTTAGTATTTTTATTATTTTTAAATAAAAGATTTTGTGAATAAAATGGGAGCTATGAAAGAATCACCATAATAGTAAATTTAGCGAGATTAAGAAGCCCAATATATCATCGTGGAAGATAAATGAGGCTTAAGTAAAATATATTGGATATGGGCTCAAACTGAAGATAACGGGCTGGGCTTAATAATAGTCCTAGAGAGTGATATTTAAATTTAGTAAAATTCATCAAACTTTATTATTTTTAAACGTGCTTTCTAGCTAATTTTATGCTAGAAGCATAATACTTAGGAATATCAATTGGGTCAATCTACTTAGATTCAGGTTAATTTATTTGGATTGTTGGAATATTCAGATTGTCATCTTTTACGAATTAAAAATTTTCAAGTATAACCCTAAACTTTTGGATTTCAAGTAACTCGTCGGAACAATCGTGTCAAAAAAACTCAAGGAAATACATACATACACACACACACACACACACACACACACATATATATATATATATATATATATATATATATTCTTAATAATCATATATTTATAACAATTATTAAACCAAAACATGTTTCATAAGTATCTGAAAAAAAATATCTTGTCATACTGAAAATCATGTTTAGAAGAAAACTTCAATTAATCGAGTCAACCCACTATGTTATTTGGTCAACCCATTCAAGTTCAAGCTATTTGATTACGTTCATTGGTGCTGAATTTTTTTGGGATATACATTTCAACCTTAACCCTATCGAATTGTCGCCTATTCAAATCAACTTATAGATTTTGGACTACATTAACAACCCTAATAATACTCTACACTTCCTTGACCTATTATACTTTCTACACTAGTATTCTTGCAATTATCACCTACTAGGCTTAGGATCTAAGTGAGAGGTGCGATCACTTAGAGCTCAAAGCTGGAAAGACCTTCCCAAAAAAATTGTACTCTATCATCATATTGGAAAAATAAAATAAATTTTGGTGATCTATTTTATATATTATTCATTCTCTTTTTGACTCAACTGAAGTGAGCCTATACAGATAGAATTTGATTAAAAAAATTATTAGCCTTTGTTATTTATTTTATCCGAAATTCATAAAATGTCAGGAATATAAATGAAAGTCATGAATTATGATTTGTACCATGTGAGTATGTCGTCAATTGTTTAGCAACTTATTTTATTCATGCATATACGTGCCAAACTCAATTTGGAAATGGATAGTGTATTTGCTATATATATACGTATAGTGTACGAGTATAAGCTAACTGAGAATTTAAATGATAGTTCTTTAAAAATAACTATTTTTGAACTATCATAATGAAATAAAATAGGTGGGCGTTTAGGTTAACAATGAAAAATTGGAAATTTAAATGATTAAACTAAGAGGAATTTTTTAGTAAAGCAAGCTCTTATTATATGCGTCAATATAAAATCCTATGTAAGAAGTATTACTTTCAAAAAAAGTTTGTTTTAGAGTATATGTAAGTCCTCAACCATGTTATAAGTATAAACCATATTTGATTTAAGAGAATTGCGATCTCAACCAAAAGCCAAATGGAATTTGACATCTAACTCATGGAAGTTCATCCTAAAAACGTTGGTCTTGGATTCACAAGCTAGGCCTAGCCTCTAGGTCCACACTTCTAAATAGAGATGTTATACACTTCAAGACTGATTCAATCCAGAGGCTTCTCTCACCCTATTTAAATGGTGTAGGCCACAAAACTCTTCCACCAAGGTCCAGTAGGACCACTACAACAAGGAACATGATATATATATATATATATATATATATATATATATATATATGAGGGATCAAATAATACCCGAAGCCGAGATAATATGTATAAGACTAATCTCATCCACTCATCTCATAGATCCAAGGTTGAGATTTTTCGGACTTTTTAAGCTTAATTTCATTGATTTTCGCTACAATAAGGGTAGATTAGTAATTTGAGTTGTGATGTGATTGCCAAAAAAAACTATACATTTAGTTGAATTGAATAATGTATTCAAATGAACAAAAAATGCATGTAGTTGAACACAACAATGCATGCGGTTGGAAGCTTGCGTCCAGTGTGCCCTCGTGCTCGTGCATTGCTCGGGCGCTCGCTCACGTGCCCGTTGGCCAACAATGCATTTTTAAGTTTTGTTAAATGCGTGAACATGTTTTGTTAAATGCATGGACATGTTTTGATCAATGAATGAACGTGCTTTGTTAAATGCATGTTTGTATTTCATGGCAACATGCAATTTTATGTTTTCTTCAATGCAGTTTCATGTTTTGTTCAATGCATTTTTATGGTTTTCGATAACAAATCTCTCATCCATCCTTATCTATCAATTCCGTCGTCTCTTTTCATGATTACCGATAAATTCGCGTGAACCACCGTCATAGCCACCATCTTTATCGATTCTTCAATCATCTATCAAATTCATCTTCTATTTTTCCTCAAAAGCCATCAATTTTGTTCTCAAATTTTTTTCTTCTTTTTCTTTCTTTCTTTCATATATATATATATATATATATATATATATATATATATATATATATATATATATAAGAATTAGTTCATGTATATACAAATTTTAATGTACAAACATGAGAATAATTATTGACTATTCGATTAGTTTTTGGATGGTTCGGATGTGTAAGATTTATTCGCTTTTTTATTAATTAATATATTTTAAAATTATTTAGGTAATTTATTATTTTTTATGAATCTAATCCCATATTTGTAGGGCTTTTTTATATGCTCATTGTTATGCAATTTTTCATGCATTTTTGAACACATTCACAATAACAAATATGTGCATTTGTGAATAATTATATTTATACAACTGTTCAAAAGTGCATTAGTGAAATGCACTATTCCAACATATAACAATTTAAAAATACACAATTACAATATGCACATGCTCAATCTTGTCTATATGTACATTTTTATCTAAATGCATATTTTCTTACCTGTGTGATGCAGATTCGAAATAAATGTGTAAACACAAGCGTGCCTTCTCCATCCCACAAACAACCTTATTTATAAAGGAAAAGAGAAACACAATACATCACTTATTTTAGAAAGTGGAAACACACGGCACACATTATTTACAAAGTGAGAATATTTTCCAAAAGTAAAAAAAGTGAATAGTGTTAGTCCACTAATCACATGGTGGATGAAGACGTCATGGCATTCGTCACTTTACTTCTTGCGTCAATGCATTCGTCAGAGTTAATTTACTCATTCTTGCATTTTCAGAATTATTTTGGGGATGGTTCTCCTTGAAGGGCAAGAACAAATGCATCAAATGGATCTTGAGCTTCTTGAAAATCTTCATTATCTTCCATCAGAGTATCTTCAATAATTTTGGTCTCTGATGAAGATGGTTCTGTTGAACTTGAGCATTTTGCTTGAGAACTCTCAGATCCAAAACTTCTTTAAGCAATAGATTGACAGAGTCTTTATCCATTCTATGTAATAGATCTTTTAGTAAAGACTCATGCGATGAAGTTTGTGCATTAAGATTTTTTATGATCTCTGGACTAGCAACTTTTACTGTTAAAATTCATCTTCTATCAAAGGTTTTACCTTCTTCAAAGAAATTCTCTTTAGGCCACCATTTTAGGAGAACTCTCCTAACAAAAATTGTAGGAGTGAATTTTATCTCATTTTTTGAACGTGCTTGTTCTTGCAAGCTATAATCCCATCGAATAATCCATGGAATTGTATAATGATTAGCAAATTGTAGAACTGCGGAAGACTTTCAAGATGGTTATTAACCTTATGAAATTTTATCCATATATCTTTTACTTTTAGAAATATCATAGGCATTACCCCACTAAAAGAAAAAGTCAAAACCAATTTGGTATTATTTGAAATGGGTTATCGAGATTAAACTTAACCCACCACAAATGTTTTCGTGAACTATTTTCATATAGGAAAATATTATCCCATAATTTGATATAATCAAAATAATTATAATAGTTGGGATTAGCTTGATAATTATCAAGTTGCCTTGTTTGATGAGAATCATTCCCGGTTTGAAGGTAGCAAAATTCGTTTAATAACAAGTTTTGAAAAAGCAAATTCTTTATTTTGCGATCCATATGTTGAATTTCAACGGATCCGGTTTCTATTAGAATTGCTTCAAAGTAATCACGAGTCTTTTTCCAAAGACTTGTGGAAGATCTTTATTAAGATGGCTATAAGCAATTTGAACCGGAGAAAGACCTTTTAGGTCATCTTCAATCGGACAACAATTTAAATATCCAGATATAATACATGGATATTTAATTTCATCTTTTGATCCTTTTTGAAGAAAGATTGCATCATGATAGTATTGAATATCATATGCATCTTCATCGTTTTCAAATTCTTTAATAAAATCAAATTGACCGGTAATTCCTCAATTTCTTTTTAAAAATTCATCCTTTAAGCTTTGGATTTTTGACTAAATTAGTCATGGGTTTTTACCCAATGCCTGCTTTTCTCACAATTTCATTCCAAGATTTGTCCTGTAAAATTCTCGTGTTAGAAAATCGGTAAACAATTATTTTCCGAAATATGTTCAATATCAAAATCAAAACATGCTAATATAGCTTGCCATCTAGCAAAATTTGTTTTGAAGCAATATTTTAACATCTTTGTTAATATATCTTTTTGATTTACAATCAACTCTTATTAAGAATTTTTATTTAAAATATCACTTTCAAATTTAGTGACACATTCTACTATTGAAAGTAATTCTTTTTATTGTAGAATAATTCATTTGAGCATTATTCCAAATGCCGTAAGTATATCTAACAAGTTCTTCTTTAGAATTTTTCAATTCTTTTGTTTAAGAATTCCTCCATATCCGATTTCGGATGCATCTGTTTCAACTATTTTGAATGCTTGAGGATTAGCTATTGATAAAGAAGGAGTTCTTTAACTCTTTGTTTTATTCTTTTTTAACTTCAGATGATCATTAGTCCAAGGTAAAGGATTCTTCTTTAACCTTTGAAATAATAATTTGATCTTTTGCTAAATCTTGGTAGAAATCTCCAATGTAATTAAGACTTCCAAGAAATCTTTATAATTGATTTAAATCGATAATTTTATCGGGAATTTGTCCATAAATAAAAGTACTCTTTCAATAGGAATAATAATTTTATTTTCAATATAATGTCCTAAGAATTTTATTTTGTTTGAAATATTTTTACCTTTTTAGGATTTATAGCTAAACCAAATTATTTTTGTAGTTTGTATAAAAATATTAAGATGTTTAAAATGTTCATCGATGGTTTTAGAAAATATTAAAACATCATCAATATATCTGATAATAAAATCCATATGAGGATTATAAATTTCATTCATAATATTTTGAAATTCCATTGGAGCATTTTTAAACCAAATGGCATAACATTCCATTCAAAATGTCCAAAGGGACTAGAAAAGCGGTTTTATATCTATCTTCTTTTCAAGAATTTGATAGAATCGATTTTAAATCAAAGAGAAAATATATTTCAGTAAACATTGTATTTAACAAATCTCTTTATTTGGTAATGGATGTTTTATCCATTTAAGAGCTTTATTAAGAGATTTATAATTTATAACTAGTCTAGAGCTCTCTTTCTATTTCGGAGGTATTTTCTACATAAAATGCGTGACAACCCAAAGACTATTACTAGGTCTTATTAAACCATTTTAAGAAGAATATCAATTTCTTCTGCGTAATTTTAAAATCTTTCTCCCATAAGAATTGGCGCTTGGTATTGACTTTTCTTTCATCGAAATTATCAATACATAGAGAGATACTTCATGTCTTTTCTATTCCAAAGGCATTTGGAACTTCAAGACAATTTTACGTATTTATTTTTTGAAGGATTTCTTTTATTTTATTTTGAATTTTTTGAAACTAATTTTCTTTGATTGTTTTAAAATTACACTACAAGAATTTTGCTTTATAGACCACACGTCATGTATCACGCGCATTAGTCTTAAAGTGGTCTATTATGGCATGTATAACGTGGATGGTGAAACGCGTGGTCTATAACCATATTTTTAACGGTTATGATCACGCTGCAGAACCGCGTGGTTATTAGCGTGGTTTTATATTATATCACGAGGTTCATTCGCTGCCATTAACAAGAAAATTCCATGTAGACAACGGAACTTTGGCACGTCGTCTTCCTCTCGTGTTGATTAAAATACCACGGTCATTAACCGCGTGGTCTATCGCCTCATTAGCCACGTTGTCAGCCATTAGATTTCATACGAGTCATACGTTGATTTGAGCCATTTGATATGAGCCCTAATATCTCCAAATCTCGTTCCGATTTCTCTTCACCTTTGTCGTCGTCAACAGAAATTCCATTTCCCTGAAATCTAGTTGCCCCCTCAAAACACGCACGCATTCATACATACATATATACATATAAATATACATACTATCCAAATTTTTAATGAATCAGAAGAGGACCGAGAGTCCGGTCTACACCCGTCAGTGGAGCGGCGGATCCAGCAGCACCGGTTCGTCCTCGCCCGCCGGATCGCCAGCTCATCCCCAGTCCAGGATCCCCCCTTCCGCCTCAGGGATGTCCACCATTAAGCGGACTCAGAACGTCGCCGCCAAGGCCGCGGTGCAGCGGCTGGCGCTTGTCATGGCGTCCAAGACTCCCAACGATGACGACGATGACGAAGAAGAAGACGATGATCTCGGCTTCCGATTTGCTGCTCCCCCAGCACCGATGTCTGCTTCGAGTAATGTTAGTGTTAATAGGAGTGACAGTGGGAATAACGGTGGTGGCTTCTCCGGAATTTCGCTTACCAAGCCTAATAGATCTCTGTCGCCTGCGGTGAGATTTAGTCTCTCGTTCTCAGTGTTGAGTCCTTTGAGTTGATTTCGGTTTGATTATTTTCACGCCCCGTTGATTTGTTATTACTCTATGTTCAGCTCTATCTTTAGAATTTATATCTTTTGTTTTAATGTGATGTAACATGATTTTTTGGCCGAGCTAAAATTGTGTTATGCTGCATTCTATTTCAAGCAATTTGGAGTCATTAAATTCCTGCCAAAAGAATGTCATCAATCCTCCAGTTCGTTCGACATAAGCGGGAAGACCTTCAATGTCTGTCCGTACTGCAACAAATACAGTGGCACCGCCAAGTAGATCCTCACTGAAAACTCCAGTTACTATACCTTCAATTGAACCGCCTAGTAGCAGGTTAAGAGAAAAGAGGTAAGAAATAAATTTTACCAAGATTTCTTTATTTCATAAGGCATTTTAAGATGTTACCGAATTAATAATGTTACCTGATACATAATGCTACAGATGTAGTACATTGACGTGAAATGTATATCTAAATACTGGAGTACGGTAACATAAAATTTTTGTGCTCTGCCCTTTTTTTCTAAAAATAAATTAATAGCATAGGGACCATAAAAGTTGGGGGTTTTATATTTATATTATTTGTCTTTTTTTTGCATTTCACACTTGTCCATAATTAGAATTCCTATTACGACTTAGGAGAATGTCATTTGCCAAGGTTTTTGAATGTTGAAATCCCTTTATAATACCAAACCAGATAATAATGGTGATGATTTATGTCCTTACTTTTTAGAATTAGAAATAATGAAGATTTATGTAATATGAGTTTGGAGTGGAACATCTTGTCAGCTATGGTTTTGACATCATTTTTGTTTTCAATCTTTTGGTGTTTGTGTAGTTCTGCATGGTGGAACGACAGAGAAGCCAAACGAATTTTCTAAATTGTGCAATTATAACATAATATTTTTTGTTTTATTACTCCTTTTGGTCTAGTTGTTGGCATTTGAGCCTTGGTGTGGTTCTACTTAGTTGGAGTTAGTGGTTCTACTTAGTTGGAGTTGGCATTTGAGCCTGTACTCTCTTTCCTTTAACTGTTGCCTGCCCACCCTGAATCCTTATATGTAGTCCTTCAACTAACTGAGTTGTCATGAGGGAGCGAGAGCTGAGCAAGCTGCAGCCTGAATGCCTCTTCATTGCCAGGGCTGATTGTTCTTTTCCCAGATGCTATATATTTTGAACCATTTTCCTTATATCTATTGTATGACTTTCTCAGCCTAATGTTTAAGCTGAGTTGTTTTTTCTCTTGTCACCAATTTTTGGGGGTAGTGTTAGTTTGGAATGGCTGATAGTTGATTGATCATTCTTTGGGGGTAACAATGCAGATTTGTACCTGATATAGGTCGTGACCCGGAAGGTTCTGAAAATCAGCTGGAGGCTTCTGCACTTCGTGATGAAGTATGCCTTTTATTATATCTACCTACTTCTCTAATACTAAGATTGCTGAATATGCCTTTTATTATTTCCTAGCCTACTTCTCTAATACTAAGATTGCTGCTTTCTTATAAAGAACCCATATCTATCTTCTGCAAACCTTTAAGCTTTCTGTTCAGTGGTTGTACTGTATTTTAGCTGGAACAGGCCCATGTATATGGGTTAACTTACATGAATTCAATTTGTAGCTTGATATGCTGCGAGAGGAGAATGAAGTAATCTTAGATAAGGTGATTTTTCTTGCTGGCTCCCAAAGAAAATACGAATAGCGAAAGAGAGACGTTGAAAGGTAATCTACTAACAAATTCTCTTGTCTGGCATTATGGCTAATTCTTCCCACAGCTTCGTCATGCAGAGGAAAAACGTGTAGAAGCAGAAGCTAGAGCTAGAGAAACAGGTTAGAGTTACACTCTTTTTCTCTTTTTCCATGACATAAATTTAAACTCAGTATTGGTTTATGATATGTCAACGCATAGAAATGAAAAATAAATAAATAAATCCATGCTCCTTGTCCTCCTTCAGTGTCTTGTGGTTCCCATTTTATCAAGCCTGGATCTTAATACTGAAACTATCAAACTAGCCTTGCTGCCTTTATTTGGATATTGTAAACCCATTTGTTTAGTTTGACTCTTTATTTTTTATTTTTGTAATTTCCTGTTTTTACTCTATGAATAATGTGCCCTTTTTCTGGAGCAGCATCGTTATTTCCTCTAGCTACAATCTGAACTGTGTACATGATTGTGAATGTGCTACGTCTATCTTTTTCTAAGTTCCCTTATATCTGGTTCTTATGCTAGTCTTTGTCTTAAATCCATCCTTTCAGTATTCTCCTTAACTTTCTGAACAAAAATTTATAGGTAGCTTCCCTGGGGGAAGGTGTGTTCTTGGAAGCTAAACTATTGACCCGGTGAGTTTCTATTATATAGCTGTGTTTCAAGCTATTTAACATTGTTCTTGATGAGTTAATCACTGATTCTATGGTTGTTGATGATGGTAAGTTTGATACCTTTATTGAATTGAATATTTTTGAGATATTAAATTTTATTTCTGAACATATTGCATCTTATTTTGATCATGTAGATGGAGAGGCGAATTAGATGATTGATGTTGGAGCAGAGATGGTGAAATAAAAGGTTCAAGATGGTGAAATTGATATTTTGTGGACAGACAATATTTGTTGTGCTACAATTGTTGATAGGGGATTTTCCCGGTATATAACGTTTATGTATTGTACCTTGATTTCTCTATTTATGAGATAATATATATTTTATATCTATTTTGTATTATTGTTTTTTAATGGCAGAAACATTTATTTTGAATTATATAATAAATAAATAAATAAATAAATTTATTTCGTTGACTGATCAATAGACAACAGGCTTCTCCCCGTTGTCTATTAATATATAGACAACGGGGATGTCCACGTGGTCTAAAACACAATGACAACGGGAATATCCATTGTATATTACTGAGGCCCTCGTCGTCTATAACATGATGACCACGAGGATTTTCTCGTTGTACATATTGTGATAGACGATGGGGATTTCCGTGGTCTATAAGCCTACCTAATAGACTATACCTTGATAGACAACGGGGTTTTACGTAATGAGCGATGGGGATTCCCGTGGTCATAATCCAAATTCTTGTAGTGTTAATTTCTTCTTTAACGAGTTAATAAAATTATTTTATTTTAACAACTTCTTGTAAAACATTTATAGATTTTGTTAAAGGAATAGAGGAAAATGGGAAGAACAGATTTTTTCCCTTAACTTTAGTAAATAATCTCTTTTCATTAATTTTATTAATAGGGAATAACATTTGGAAAAAATGAGTACCAAGTATTACTGGCGTAGAAATATTTTTTATTAAAATAAAAATAGTATTGAAACAAACTCCTGAATTACAGATAGCAACATCAAATAATTTGTAATTAACAATTAAAGGTTGCTTATTAGCAGTTGTTATAAACTGAGTAGTTTTAGAATAGTATTTTGAAGGTATAATTCCTTCACTAATACAATTAACATTTGCTCCTATATCTAAGAGAACATTAATGGTAATAGTGAACTCTTTATTTACAATAAGAGTTACCTTAGAATACCATTTTTGAGAACGAATCTGATCAATTTTATTGATCCAAATTTGATTCTTAAAATTAATTTGATTTATTTCTTGATCTTTTTCAAGAAAAGTAATTTTTTCACTTTCTTCATCTTCATCAGATGAAGTGGAGTCATTTCTCCAATTAGTATTTAATAAATCAATTCTTTCATTAAGAAATTTTATTTCATATTTTATCTGATTAATTTCTCCTTTTAATTTAGAAAACGTAGGCTCTCTTTCTTTTTGATTAGTCTTTTCTAATATTTTGATATAGGAATATAATTCTTTTTGTTCATTAACCTTATTAGTAAGTCTAGTTTTAGACTTTTCGATTTAGAATTTGAAGCAATAGAAAGATAATATTCTATAGCTTTTCTTTTTTCTATAGGATCTTTTATTTGGTCTATTAGATCAAGAATAAAATTTTCTTCTTTAGTGATAACATTAATATTTAATCCCATAAATTTTACGAGACAAACATCACAATCACAATCTGAATCACAATTTTGTAATTACGATTGATCGATTCATCTTACGAAATTTCAAGATTCATCCTCATTTTTAAGGATAGTAATAAAGATATCTTCTTCGTCTTCTTCTTCATTAAGAAGAATATTGCATAAAGATTCTTTTAAATCTCTGTCAATATTAAGATTGTTAATTTTCTTTTTTACATAACATTTATTAGTCTTATATCCTATTTTTCCACATTTCCAGCAAATAGGCTTAGTTTCTTCAGTTTTAGAAGATGATTTTTTAACTCTTTTTGGAGCACTTCTCTTAATTGCTTTCTTTTGTTTAGAATAATTTTCTGAATAAAATTTTTTCTTTTTTCTAAATTTATGTTTTTTCTTAATCCTATTACGATACTGTTCAGATTGAAGACCTATTTGTTCACAAAAATTTCCAATTATATTTTTATTTTCATCTATTTGTCTTTTTAATTTGATTTCATTACAAAGAATAATTCCTTCAGCTATTTCTGCTGAAATATCACCATAAGAATGATTTTCCCAAATAATATTATTGTTAACAAATTTTGTTTTTAACCTATTTAAAACTCTTTCTGAAAATAATGTTGGTAAACCAACAATAAATTTTTCTTTCCGAAGTTCATATTACAATCATTTCTAATAAAATTTTGGACATAAAAGCGTCTTTATACCATCTAAAATCAGATAGTTTTTGACATCTTAAATTCATTAATTGTTTATAAGTTTTATCTAATTGAAGCTCATTAGCTCCAACAAAATTTGTAAGTATAGTGTAAATAAGAGTATTAACCGCATCAGACTCATCCTTTTGAGTGATAGGGTCAAATGCAATTGCATTTAAAATTTTGCTTTTAGCTTCTCTTGAGATATAAAAATCCCACCAACCTTGAAGTTGGCCGGTAAATCCAGTAATAATGGCTTAAGCAATTTGCCTGTCATTATTACCTTTTATTTTTGATGCCGAAGCATAAATAAGCATTTGTTTTACAATAGTTTTTATCTGATATTCAGATTTTTCATCTATATTCCATTCTATGATAGACTCACCACTAAATTGAGCATAGTCTCATTTTTCTTCAATTTGAAGATCTATAGGAGTAGATTTTTTATAATAAGGTTTTACTATAGAAATATCAGCAAGTTTATTAATTTGCAAATCATCATCAGAAGAAGTATCATTTGTTTCTTTTGTTATAAAAGAAACATTTTTATAAGAACATTCTTCTTCTTTTTCTTTTCCTTTAATACTAATTTTTTGTAATCTATTTATTAACCCTTCTAAAAATTCATTATCCTTTTTAGAATTTAATGAAAAATTTTCTTTTTTTAAGATTAGGTGGTAGTTTTATCATAAAAGTTTTAGAACAATTTTCTTTTGATTTAGAAACCTTTGGAGCAAGTATTTCTTCAATCCTATTAGTTTGATTTCCAATAGTATGAAGAGCGAGATTTATAAAATTATTTTGCTGTATGATATGATCAAAATCTCCTTTTCCCATTTTTGATTTTATAGGGACAACAAAAATTTCTTTTCCTCCTTTTTGAATATATATAGTAGTAAAATGGGGATGAATCTCTGTAGATTCTTCTCGCATTTCTTGATTAATACACTACTACAAAATCGGTATAGACTACGCGTTATATGTGTAGTCATGTGCGTTCAGTGTAGAGAAAAGTGGTGTAGAGAAAAATAGGCGCGCATACATTACGTTTTTTATGCGTAGTCTATACCGACTATAGACTACGCTTTTATCACATAGACTACGCTTTACGCGTAGTCTATATCAAACTGCACTACACAAAATTTCGCACATACACTACGCTTTTACGGCGTAGTCTATACCCACTATAGACCACGCCGCTCATAGACTACGCTTTTACGCCAGTCTATACCAAATGCAGACTACAAAATTTAGCACATACACTCACGCTTTCGGCGTAGTCTATATGTATTAACTACGGTTTTGAGTTTATTTACTACGGTTTTAATGCCAAATTTACTACGCTTTTCTATTACAACCGTAGTCGATTTAATAATAACTACGGTTTTCAATTTCAACCGTAGTTAATTTCTTTATTTAAACACCCGTACAATTAATAACGCACAAGCAAATGAGATTAAAATATACTTGCGATTACATTCAAAATCACTATTCAAAAATATACAATCCGTTTTCATTACGACTACAAAATCACTATACAAAATATCTGATCTGTTTTCATTATAGCTACAAAATCACTATCTGAAAATACTATACACATCACATAACAAAACAATAAGGCCAGTATCCCCATATCACGAGACAAAATAATTGAAAAGAACAATAACTTACAACTAAAACATCACAAGACTATATGTGAAGAAGCATGAAATTTGCCCATTCAACGCGAACTTCATCAATTTCCTCTTGAGAGTAAGACCGATTTTGAAACTATTAACAATTCAAAAATAGAATATTAGCACTCTTGTATGAAAAAAATGATTATATTAAAGAAATGAAATGTTTATCTTACATGTGAACGTAAAGAAACGGAACCACTCTTCATAACTTCTTCAATTATATCTTTCATGAAGCGTAGTACAAAGAACCCGCATTTCTTGGAATCGGGTTATCTTGGACATTGCCTTCATTGTACACATTAAGAACCAATGTGCATGCATCTAATTTGCTGAAGGTTCAATACTTCCGTTCAATCCTACAATGAACACTTGATATATTATTCTAACTTCCAGATGACAACTAGCAAATGATAGTTTAAGTGCTTCCTCATGATACAACTAAAGATATTGAATATGGTAGGAGTAAGTGGTGAAATGCAGTACACAATGAACAAGAGAAATTATCTTATATGCTGTGATATAATATTGGACTATACACACAATGGATGTCACTAAATACTTCACAAGTTCACAGGAATAATCAAAACAAAACATGTCGTTAACCACAGGTTTGAAGTTATTATGATTGCTTGCTTGTTCCCAGCATTAAGACATCAAATTTTCTAAGGAGCACGAAAAACAGTGTCACAAAGAAATATTATTATTTGACAACACATAAATACAAACATTTCTTCCCAAAATTAAAAAAGCAGCATGCAGCATAGTCTGCAATGAATTAATGGCTCTTTCTCTCTCCAAATATATGTATACTAGTACATACTTTTTTATCTACTTATGGATACTTCGAACCAATAGAAAATTTATACATTTAGCTATGCACTCGAGGCATGTGCACTTCAAAAATTAACTGTCGGCACGTTTTCACTCACAAAAGTTCTCAATAAGAAACTCAGAAACTTCCATCAAAATATTGGATACAGCAAAAAAACAGCATATTATGAAATAAAGAAAATAGACTATCCAGATTTTCTTAAAACTTTATTGTTTTAAGGAGCATATACATAAGTTGCAGAATTCAAAATGGCAATTATTAAAGAAAAGATATAGTTTCCTGATAATAAATTTGATTATGGCATATAACATCAACTAAGCCCAATAAACCTCAAAACTTACCTATGTGTTTAGAAAACAATAGGCACAGTTAAAAAATACATAGTGACTCTGAAATATTACACTTCTATAAGACTTGGTCAGTTGCACGAACAAACTTGTTCTTAATGAGGTAAATATTCCTGGACAACAAACACGTTTTCAGATGCTAATCTTTTTATAGAGCTTGCAATTGAAATTGTATCTCTGCCTGATGCAACCACAAGTAGTGGGCCATCCCTAGAAGAAGACAAAGAGTTACTTCTCATGTATCAAACAAATATCCATTGACTCAATTCTGGTAAGTCCTCTTGAGCTTAACTAAAATTATAAACGATGTAATTATGAAGACAGTAGTGTTTCAAACAAAACAATTAAGGAACAACTTGGTTGGAGAACTTTGCTGCACATCTGTACAATGAATCACTTTATTTATAATCACAGTAGCATAAACTTCATAATTACACGGAGGACTGAGACATGTGTCATTTATACATAAGTAGGAAAGTGAGTCTTTTCGTCCACTTCTTATTCTGCAACAAATAAGCGAGATCAAATAATTTTACGAAATACACCAATAGAATTAAAACTTAGATAGCACACATGATGCAAGCACATGATTTTGAACTTTTCTAATTCCAGCCAATTTAACAAAGAGGCCAAATGTCAAGTAGACTTTTAGCTACTCAAAGGTGACGAGCAGGAAGATAAAAGACTAGGGTGTGGCACTTAGCAATACAAGTAGAAAGTGTAATAGATATGCTCACACACATGGGCTGGGATCAACGGTCATGAGCCTATAACTCCTTTTGAGGAACTGCATCTGCTCCATCATCAGCCTCACATCGCACTCTTCTTCGCCTTCATCTTGCTCTCTGCCACCCCCAGCGCCTCATGCAACAGCCGCATCACCTCCTCTATCTCTCCAGAGCGGTCCATCAGCAGCGTGTTCTCGAGCAGCGCCTCAAAACATAGCGGATTTTGGGCGAGAATCTCCTCGAACGCATCGCGGTATCTTCGATTCTCTCCGTCTCACTCAGGAGCCTCGTAATCATGAACTTTCGCTCCAATTTTCTGACTGGCAACAGAGAGCTTTCGGAGAATTGATAAGCTCTCGCCGTCCTTGCCGGCGTCCAGCTTATCCTACAAAAGCTTCTTCAGCGCGTCAATCGCTTTGGAGCTTGATTCCAACAGCTGCTTTGTAGGCAAATTCTGAGCGCTATCGTCTTCATGTTCGATGTCTTCACGGTCTATGGTTACCGTTAGGGTTTCTGACGGCGTCGGAAGCTCCATCCTAACAAGGGTGCGTAACTTCGAGAATGTCTGAGCCATCGAATACATCGGCTAGACAAAAGCTTTTAGATGGGGTTTGGTGGATTGAGGGGGATGGCTTGGTTCAGGAGGCGGCGGATAAGGTGGCTTTGATAGAGAAATTCTTCTTGTGTGAGAAAAGAATAGGTACTGGGCGAAGAATACGGGTGGCGGTGGAGAGTGACGGTGGAATTAGAGGAGCGATGATTAAGAGAGCAGCGTCCCTTTTCTAAAGATGGGATTTTAAGGTTTTTTTAGATTTGGGGAAAATGGTGAAAATGTGAAGGAAGAAGAAGGCTTTGCAATTTGCAGTTAAATACTTTGAATTAAATGGTAGTGAGTTCGATTGTTTGAGGTTTGCATTTTTATTTTATTTTTTATTTTAAATTTATGCACAAAGACTACGTTTTTTTTTTTTTTTAAAACACGCACATAGACTACGCTTTTTAAGCGTAGTTAATAATTCATATAATACACGTTTATGTATAGTGTAGTCTATATTTCAAAAAAATCATGCGTATACTGCTTTGATAAAAGCGTAGTTTATACTTATATGACTACGATTTTTACTGGCGTAGTACATAAAATGTAGAGAAAAGTTATATTTAGTAGTGATATTTTATAATTTTTTCTATAACATTTAAAAGTTTTCATCGAGAAATCGGAAATTCTTTATTTCTTGAAGGAAATAAATGTTTTGTAACCATATAAAAAATCAAGTTTAGAATTATTTTTTAGACTCCATTCCTCATATCTTTTAGAATATAAGGATCTTTGTTTAGGAGAAAGAGAATAAAGAAACCATTTT
Organism: Salvia rosmarinus; assembly: GCA_036937905.1. NCBI lineage: Eukaryota > Viridiplantae > Streptophyta > Magnoliopsida > Lamiales > Lamiaceae > Salvia > Salvia rosmarinus. The sequence goes on along the minus strand of CM072818.1, from coordinate 43,977,737 downwards.
CGTTTTTCTAAATTTTTTATTTTGTTAAGACTTTTTTGAATTTTTTCAGAAAAAAGAGTTATTACTAATAACAAAAATATTGTGTCCGGAATATACCATATCCGAAAATATGGGTGATCCGGGATTTTTTTTAGAACTTCTACTTTCAGGAATTTTTACTTTATATTTTGGTTGAGATACTTGTTCTGGAGTTTTATAAATTCCAGAAATTCCAATTTTTTCGTAATCAGTCAAAAGAATAGAAGAAGTTGAACTTCGCTTCTTCATCTATTTTAAAGCAATTTTCCTTTGTGATGAGAATTTTATCTCAAAGATCTCCATCAACATATTGTATTATACTTTCGAGGTTGTCTATTCTCTTCTTTTATTGGTGGAGCTACACTTTCTAATTTCCAAGTTTCTGGAAGTGAAACTTGATTCCATTTTATTGTTTTAGGAATTGCAATATTACTTTTAGTAACATCTGTTAAAAAGAGAGTAATTTCTCCTCTATTTGTACAAATTTCTTTAGATCTAAAATTAAATCTAGAGATTGTAAATTAGAACAAGATTTTATGTTCCTTCTTCATATTGAATCCTTCCTTTTTTATTTTTATTGTAATGGCATCCAAAATATTTGGATCATTTAATGATAATGGAAAATTGGAAAAACAGCTGAAGTAAATTGGTCTTTCACAAAGTGAAGACTCAATTATCCCTATTAGGGAATCTTATATAGGGAAGAGTTAAAATAAAAATCAATTTTTTCGTAAAAACCTACAAACCAATGTACTTTAAATATAAAGTTACTGCACTATAAAATATTGATAAATAGCGTTGATTTTTACCATAACTCAATGGTGCATTTGTTTTATACATAAAAATGCATTAACTTTATACGTAAAATGCATTGATTTTTAGGTTCTTACGAAAAATAGGTTTTTATTATAACTCAACCCTATATGTATATATATATATATATATATATAAGTGGTTATTGTAAAATTATCATTAACCTATAAACTACGAACTCCTGAAATCATTGTGTACGTATCTGAATTAAGAAAAATAACGTCCCTCATGAGATTCAAACCCATACGTTTGAATCCATCGAATAAGATGATGAATTCATTGTAGATTTTCACAAATCGAAGGCCGAAAGTGGTTCCTATTTTATACTTTAAGATTTATTTATGTTTGATCACATTCCTATATATATATATGGATAGTTCACGTATATACACTTCTTAACATGTAAATTTGCAAACAATGCATGTGCATTGTATACATGCATTCAACATGTATAAAGTAATGTATATGTATACATATATGAATTTTATACATATGTAGTACTTTATATGTATTGTGTAGGTATACAATATATTTATGCATCGTTTGCATGTTCGCACGTTAGGAGGTGTATGTGCATGAACTCATATATATATATATATATATATATATAAATGATTGAGTTATAATAAAAATCTATTTTTTCGTAAAATCTTAAAAACCAATCCACTTTATATACAAAGTTAATGTACTTTATGTATAAAGCTAATGCACCATTTAATTCTAGTAAAAGATACTCCCTCCGTCCCACTTAAAACGTCCTCTTTCTTTTGGACACGGTTATTTAGGAGAAATGTATAAAGTAGTTAAATTGTTAAAAAGTGGTAGGGTCCACACTTTTTGAAGGGTTAATTATTTCCTAAAATATAATGGGACATTTGTAATGGGACAACCCAAAAAGGAAAGTAGGACATTTTAAATGGGACAGTGGAGTAACTTTATACATAAAGTGCATTAATTTTATACATGAAGTGCATTGGTTTTTAGGTTTTTACGAAAAATAGGTTTTTTTATCTCTTCCCTACATATATATATATATATATATATATATAATGGTTAACGTGAGAATCATTTTTATCGTGTAGAACAAAAAAATGATGAATTTACTGTGAAAGTTGATGAATCTGTTGAGAAAACGAATGAATCCAAAAAATAAAATTTTCGTTCCTCATTGGATTTGAACCCGGGTGAAAATTTTTGAATTTTTGAATTCAGTAACTTTCTCAACCGATTCATCAACTTTCATAATGAATTAATTTGATTTTTAATTTTTAGGATAAAAATTATTCTTATTTGAACCTAACTCTCTTTCTCTCATGACGATGAATTCAAACACAAGACCTTTGATCTCAAGTATTAACTATTCTACCACTAAGCTAAAACACACATACATACCGAATTTATTCTTAGAAAAAGATTATGGACATATCCAATAAATAATGTGGTGAAGTCCATAGCTCAAGATTTTGACTATATAATGGGAATTAAAGTTGGTTTTGCTGCCAAATACAAAGCAACCAACAGAGACTAGGGTTTCTTAATTAATTGAGAAGCACGGGGCCCCAACTTATCTACCCAACTTTCATAATATGTAGGGGTGAGAATTTGGGACCGGGACTCGGGAAATTTCCGTCCCGACCCGAGTCCCGACGGGATTCGGGACCCCGAGTCCCGAAATTTACGGGTTCGGGACCAGGACCGGGACCGAGAAATTTTGATTTTCGGGTATCGGGAAGTCCCGAGTCCCGTTCGGGAAATCCCGAAGTCCCGATTTTAAATATATCTAATTTTAATTTCGGGACTTTCGGGACATTTTCGGGTAATTTCGGGACTTCGGGACGTCGGGACTTCAGGATATTTTCGGGTAATTTCGGGATATTTTCGGGTAATTTGAGACATTTTGGGTAATTCGTCACTTGGGACTTCGGGACATTTCGAAATTTCAATTCGGAATGGGACCGGACTAAAATTATAAATTTTCGGACCAAGAGTCCAAGTCCCGATCGGACCGGGATCGAGTCCAAAATTGCAAAATTTTGGGACTTGGGACTCGGGGCAGTGCCCGTCTGACCGATTCTCACCCCTAATAATATGTGTACCACTCATACCCAACCTAAAAATTAACTACAGACCCATACCCAAACCTATTAAACAACTATATTTTGAATCAAATCAAGAAAATTCGGACATTCATGAAGGCGGAAGACGATGATGTGAGAGGAATCGATTCTTTAACAAATTAAAGTCGACCCAATTACATGCAAATTAAAGTGCATGTTTGATTAAAGTCATGCAAATTAAATCGTTGACTGAGTTTGGCTATTTAATATATTGGCTTCCGGAAACATTACAAGCTTCATACAATTTTCAAAGTCTGTGCAAATTAAATCGTTGACTGAGTTTGGCTATTTAATATATTGGCTTCCGGAAACATTACAAGCTTCATACAATTTTCAAAAATTTCGAAAGATAAGAGAGAGAGAACAACCGTGAAGAACAATTTTAAAAAATTTTGAAGGAGAAGAGAGATTGAGCTGAATTTCATTCCCATTCCCGGAATTAATAGTCGAGCTTCACTACCCGGAGGTAATTTTTCAATATATACAATGTTGCTTGATGTTTCCGGTCGACTAAGCTTCTCTCGGTCGAGGAAGCCTTCTTTCCCTTCATTGGAGAGAAGGCTTTGCTCGATCAAGAGAATCTTAGTCGACCGAACAAGAGATACATGTATATAAGCGGAAAAGCGAAGCCTATCCTCTCTCGATTCGACAAAGCGTTGTCTCGATCGAGAAGGCTTGTCTCCGTCGGCCAGGAGACAAGTTTCTCGACCAGGAGACAACGGTTTGTCGGATCGGAGAGGACATGGCTTCGTTTTCCGCTTATATACATGTAAATTTTATGTTTTATTTAAATTTTCTAATAATTATGTATTAGCGAATATTTTAATAATTAGGGCCAAACCATATTTTGCTTATTCGAAGGAAGGAGTGAGAATATTTGTTACTTACGGTATGTTTTCGGGCATATTATTTTGAATAAATATAGTTATGTGATTTTGATATGTTACGATGATTTTGAATAGTTGCATTATTTTTGTAAGATTATATTAATCATTTCAAAATTTTATACTCTGCGTGAAATAATTGTAACTAAAATCCAAAAAAAATTCAAAAGTGTGTAAATATATACAAGTTTTGAAAATCGAAGATAAAATTATTTTGTTCACAGACTTAAATATATAAAACTCATATTAGCCTTATTTTGTTCACATGTCGACGCCTTATTTATTGAGGAATTTATGTAAAATATGTGGAATGTTTAAATAAAATAAAAAGTTGCACGTATATGTGGAATGTTTCAATTTCAATTTCAGGATAAATGTTTATTGTTGTTTATTGTTGTTTTACGCAAAAATTGAAGTTTCGGTCGGAGATTTGTTGTTTCCGGTCGAAATTTGTTGTTTCCAATCGACCGGAAACTTCCGGTCGACCGAAAACAACAAATTTCGACCGGAAACAACAAATCTCCGACCGGAAACAACAAATTAATTCAATTTCTTGAATTAATTTGTTGTTTCCGTCGACAATTGAAGTTTCGATCGAGGAAGCTTCTCCGATCGACAGGAAACATTGATTTTTCAATTTACATATCAATTTAATTTGAATTTAATTTTCTAATAATTAGTTATTAATTGAATTTTGTAATAATGCAGGAACCATATTTTACAATTATTTTCGAAGGAAGCAGTGACAATATGTCGGACTTACGGTATGTTTTCGTGTATATTATTTTGAAACACTATAGTTATGCGATTTTAATATGTTTACCGTATGTATATTTTGTAATTGAGATATTTTTCCGACTTATAGTATGTATATTTTGGATAAATGATGTATATTTTGGATAAATGTTGCTAAATGTGATTGAATATGAGTAGTTAATATTTGAACGATTGAATATGAGTAGTTAATACCGATATAAGCGAATAATGTGATTGAATAAATAGTGTTTATGGCTTGTATGTTTCGATTGAATGAGATATTTGTTTTGGCTTGAATAATATTTGAACGATTGAATATGAGTAGTTAATACCGATATGGCTTAAATAATGTGATTGAATAAATAGTGTTTATGGCTTGTATGTTTTCGATTGAATGAGATATTTGTTTTGGCTTGAATAATGTGATTGAATATGTAAAATCATTTGAAATTTCAACTTTGGATTAACATTGAATTGTTGTATGTTGTGTAATATGTGGTATTGATATAATTGTAGGTCGATCCTGTTTTTTTGAGACCTACTACAATAAATGTTTTGGCGGATGTAAAGACTTATTTTAGGACTGATTATTTTAAGTATATTAAGAATGTCTTGCTAGATAAGGGAGACGAACAGTTAGTAGATATGTTTAGGGGGCGGTTGCTTTGGTCATCTGATTGATTGGATTCCAGGGCCTAAGTCTAGTTTATCTTTGCACCATATAGTCTCCGTCGATAGAACCCACATAACCGGAGATGTATTTTTCATCAATGGAAGATATATATGTTTTTCCATTAGAGATTATGCTCTAATCACCGGCCTGCAATTTGGGTCATCATCATTTGATCCCACACAAGACTACGACTTGAGCGACGTTGAGGTCTATAGCCTTTTTTGCGGGGGCACACAGATTACATTACGTAATCTAGTAGATAGATTTTGTAGTAGTGATTTTAGTGATGATGTAGATCTTCGTCACTATTTACGTGTGGCCCACGTTATTATCCTCTATGGATTCGTATTTGGGTACGATACGGGGAAGATAATAGATGATTGGGTTTGGGCATTGGTTGACGATCCGGAGGCGTTTGCCGATTTCCGTGGGGGCCTACGGTTACGGATATTGAGATATTATCGACGCAGGTGTTAACCTAATGCTCAATACGACCGGGCACTATATGCTTGGTCACTCGAGATCATACCAGCTTGGGAAGTATATTGGGACTTACATCAATCCCACACAGTGTCAAGAGTGTTGAGGTGGAAGTTCAAGAGTAGGCTCTCACCGCAGACTTCTACGTCTCTTTTTGAGCAAGAGGTCTGAATTTTATTATAATTTTAAATCATGTATGAGGTATTGTATTTATTAGAATATTAAATAACATCTTTCAATTTATTGTGGGTCGATTATCATCTCACATCGATCGAGCCCGACTCATTCGAGGTTAGCACCGTTTCTTGGGTGTCTGTCTCACACCCTCTCCACTCGGTGTGAATTTTGTTATACCGTCAAATCCTTTGAGGAGGGACGACAGTTCCTTCTCGTCATGGTGTGTCTCATCCGGTGGATGAGCCTCGGCGAGACGTCGAGTTCCGGAGGAGGCTCACAGTTTGTTGAGGATCCCGATCTTCGGGGTCTCCATCGAGCGAGCCTCGAGCCTTCACCTTCGAGAACCAGCCGAGAGGACATCGTCGGTTGGGTTCGTTGAGGTTCCGGTTGTTGATGAGCTGCAGCGGCCATATGTGGATAGCCGTCCATCTGTTGAGAGACGGGATACGGGAAGACATACCAGGGAGGCAGCTTCATCGAGCAGTGGTGGTGAGCACCCAAGGCGTCTTAGTTCCGTCGATCGTCGTTAGATCCAGGAATCTATCCGGGAATCTGTCCGGAGAGTGAGGACAGAGCAGTGCAACGCATCGAGAGGTCTATCGAAGACAAATTTATTCCAAAGATAAAAAGTGGTTTGAAAACCTCTTAGAAGACTCGATGTGGTTGCACATAGGGATGATACGGCTACACATGCACCTCATGTCCCACGTCATCCGGCGGCGGCGGCGAGAGGTGAAGATCGAGAGACCACATCACCGTCCGGTTCGAGATGTCCCTCGAGGCGGTGGACATATTGAGCCGGTGGCGACCTCGCATCGCCCGGTGATACCCTCCCCGCTACTCTCACGGATCCATGGTACGATCCCGAACTACATCTCATCATTCCATGATGGACTGGACCTATTTAGTGATCGACGCCTCAGACGTCGTGAGGCGGACTTTCGAGCTGCAAAGCAGCAGTTGGAGCAACGGTAACTATTAAGTCTCATATTTGGCGGTTTATAATATTTCATTAAATATGTTATGTTTTCATTTCTCTAAATTAAATGTTTGTAGTTCGGGATCCGGAGGGTGAGCAGACACGAGACCTTCGGTGTAATGAGGTCACCATACGTGAATAGCCCGATGCCACGTCCATTATCCGGTGATATATTGATAAATTACCGCATTTCTTGAACACAAATAAAGCAATGGTGGTTGTTGAGTCTTGATCGACAAGTCCAGTTGCATTTTTCGTGAATATCGAAATGCCGAGAGGCCTTTGATGTTGAGTGCGTTTTATACAATATGCTTCGTTTTTTAAGTAGATCTACTTATATTGATATGTAATCCCTAAAATAATTTTGCGGTCGTCGATCTATTCATGGTGTATTTGAGGATGAGACTCGATCTGGGATCGGCGTATTGGATGGGGTGGATTATCAAAACACAATCATCCTTGATCTTGGTTTTTTCGTAAGTCTTTAATACAATCAATATATAGTATATATGTGTAGTATCTCTAATTACTTAATTTTCAATGTTGAATAGATGTTTCGCAAAATTCATGGTCCAGGTACACGCAACGCTTTCGTCCTACATTCAAGACCAGCGTGAGGAGCAAGTGATCATGACCGTGAGAGCATTGTTATGGCATGGAATCCACCAAGCGCATTGGATAGCGATTGTCCTCGGCATGACGGGTTATACATCATGGTTACGTACACGCGGTAACCTTATTTAATACAATAAATTGCAAAAATTGAAATTTTCCTTGTTTATTTTATCTAAATATTAATTTTTATAGATCATCATCCCATGCGTCATCGGCGTTTCGCGATAGTACGCGTGGATATGCACTCGGTCATTGCGTCTTTGTTTGACTCGCGTATTTGGCGGATGGACCAGATCAAGTGGATGCGAGGATGATGGACTTGTGTGCTGACTAGATTATTGCGGCGGTTCGATCTTCACTAGATGGTTCGAGGCTAACTCCCACGGATACCACCATGGAATAATGATGCGATTATTACACGAGCTGCCTCTTGAGGTATTTGACCGGAAGGCGATTTCGGTGATGGTCCATTTGCGTGCATGTTGTGGAACGCGTCTTATTTACAGTTCACCGAGCATCGAATGGGTGCGTCTAATGTTGTAGCATATAGACATAAAGTAGGTGGAAATATATATGAGATATGTGATCCATATAAAAGCCGAGAGGAAGAGGAAGATGAAGAGGTAGAAATTAGCATGTACTATGTAATGATTTTATTTATTTTATCTCATGTAATAGATTCCTAGTTACATTATCTTATCGACAATGGATTAATTTTAATATGATCTTCAACTTCAATTTCAATTTCAATTCCAATTCCAATTCCAATTTCAATTCAATTCAATTCAATTCAATTTGATTAAGTTAAAATAATAATAATGTTAATAATATCTTTACATGAATGTTTTCTTTCATTACAATGTCACTCGTCTCTGGATAAGTAAGGACACTTCCGACGCGTATGAGATTCATTACCACACATGCTACATGTCCGTAGTGCACGACTTCTACTACTCGATCCCACTTACATTTGGATGACGATATCGACCCACTTTCGTGCGCCCGACTGACGGACTCTATTAGGAGGCATAAGCGTAATTCCAAGCAACATCGGAGGAACAGTTCAACTAGACCGTGGTGAACATGATTGATCCGATACGGTATGCTTGGCTAGCTTTGCGAATGGTAGTACTTTCACATAGTTAGATATATGGTGACCTTTATGACTAAAAATTTATATAATCAATTATATGTAAGTGAAATCAATTTGATCAAAAAATTAACATAATTAAACTTAAATTGTACCATATAGCTGCAGCGACATGAGAACACGGTATCATATCCATGTCCCACTCCAAACACGCATTACGATTGCGTATTGAGATTGACTCTGAATGTTTTGCTTCCGTGCTTGACTTTGAAAGTGGAGTCTGATGAGGGCACTACATCGTATCTGCGTGATAGTTCCATTGATACCATCATCTTACGCGTTGCTTCAGGGGTCAATTCAGCCGCGTACCTCTTTGCTGCTTCATGTCTCTCATCGAACAATTTTTCTATAATGTGACGGATTGCCTCAATCATTGAGCAAATTGGCAATCGTCTAGCCCACAATATTCGAGAATTGAATGATTCGACAATGTTCGATGTCATAAAACTGTAGCGCCTAACGGGGCACTGTGATCTATCCCACTTCTGCACTCCAACCTCCACCAACTTGGTATATGCGCCACTACCATCGGCCTTCACGAGAGACTTTAACATAGCCATCGCTTTTTCAAAGTGTGCATCTTGGTACGCATAAGCGGCTTTCTGGAATAACTTTGCGGATGGTTGCCCAAACGGGGTGATTTTTTTCAGCAGATGGTAGTAGCATAATCCGTGTGTTGCATCAGGGTAGACACACTTGACCGCGTTCATTATACTGACATGGGCATCTGAAACAATCAACATCTCTGGATTTGATCCATAAGCAGCTTGTAGTCGAGACAGAAACCAAGTCCATGAGACATCATTCTCGATCGGACCAATTCCATAAGCTAATGGAAAAACTTGCTCGTTGCCGTCCTTTGTCACTGCAGCGAATAATACGCTTTATTGCGGCCCTTCAAGTGCGCACCGTCGACTACAATCACGGGTCGGAGGCACAATGTGCTGATCTGCATGAACCGGCGCGACAAAGAGGTGGCGGAACCTACCATCGATCCAATATCCAAGTCGGTCATCGAACCGGGATTGCTCATCCGTAACATATGCGAGATAACTCGGTAGTAGTGAAATGATTCTTCATGTCCACCGTATATCATCTCAATCGCCCTATTACGGGCTCGCATTGCTACATGTATGTAACGTGTACACCGTACTCTCCGCAAATCAGCCATAATGGACCTCGACTTTAGCACTTCACCGTCTTGGCGTATTTTTCGTGATATGTATCTGCAATTACACGGGCATTAACCTTCCTTACTCCGATATTCACTGGGTTACGTGCGCAAGTATGTATAGCATCAAACTTGCGGACAAACCAAAATCCACCTTAACTGCGATGCACGTAGTAGAAAAGGACATCGATTATGATATCGACATTTGAATGTAATCCTCGAATTATCGGATCGAGGAATAACAAATTCTACTCGACGTTCCAAATGCCATAGCCCCACGGATATCTTGATTCACCCTGGCGTCGAAGATGGAACCTTCGCTCATTCATCGTGAGTCGGAACCGAGTCCGGAGGGCGAGCAAAGAGATTAGCGAAGCATCATGAGGAATAACGAGGACCAGCCGCTTGCTCATCTCCTCAACTTCTTCCGGCTCTGGGCCTCCTACGTGCGCTTGCGTGTTACTCGCATAATTGTAGATAGAAGCTTCGAATCCACCCTCTCGGCGGATCCATGCGTCAAACTCTACAAATGAGCCATAGCTCACCAAAGCGACTTCGCGATCTTCTTCCTCTTCATCGACTCTGTTTCATCTTCTTCTTCAACGTAGTCGTCGTCATCATTGTCCTCAACAAGTGTATCAGCCCCGGTTGTGGTTGCGGCATATGTTGGGAAAGTAATTCTGGATGGATCCATGTGTTGCGGCATATATTGAGATGTATCGATCAAACCAATCGGATGATTTAAATTGTTGTGTCAACGACGCATCGAACGATATGTGTTGGGAAGTGTAGTCATATGTTGACGAGGATGGTATCTCAAACGAAGGTCTATATAGTTCTTGCTCCGATTGGGATGTGTCGGCATCGTGAGTCACATAGACCTCGGTTGGGCATCATGAGCCAATCGAAAAGTTGATCATCATTACTCAAAAGTAATTTGATAATTCTACCACTCCGAGATCTCGATAGATAATGCGGTTGGTAGGTTGTAATCAACGAATTTGTCGACATAATTTGATCAATCATCTCTATGAACTCGAGATAATTACATTGTCCATTCGAACAAAGGCATTTGATCGATATCCGCCAATGTAACATAAAGAAGGATCCCACCGCCTCCATATCTAACAATAATGTTCTTCCATCCGACATCTATAACAAATACAAGATTACATTAATGAAATATACGTCTTAATATGATTTTTCTAATGTACAAAACAAATATACATTCTAATCAAATATACAAATAAGAAAAAATAGCAATCTAATCAAAATCTAATTAAATAATTAAAGTCTCTTACAATAAATTAATTAAAAGGGACTTATCTAAACGAATTATGTCGGGACTTATCTAACGAATTATCCAATAATTATATCCAATTATCTAAGCGAATTATCAATAATTATAAATAGCGAAACAATCGAATTATCTAAACAAATAAGCAAAACAAATGTAAACAAAATTAACAATAATTAATGTAAACAAAATTAACAATAATTAATCTAAACAAATTTAACAATAATAAATCTAAATAAAACTAACAATAAGAAATCTAATATCATAAACAACAATAATTCAAGATTATCCTAATTGATTTCATTTAAAATTAATTTCGTGGATTATCCTAATTGATTTCATTTAAAATTAAAACAACAACAATAATTCAAGATTATCCTAATAAATCTAAAATTATCCTAATTGATTTCATTTAAAATTAATTTCTAAAAAAATTAATTAATAATTAGTATTAAATTCCTTGTTTCGATCGATACATTCATCTAAAATTAATTCAAGTTTTATGTCTCGGTCGATATTTCCTTGTTTCCGATCGACCGGAGACATCAATTAATAATTAGTATTAAATTCATTTGATAATTCGAAGATTCCGTTCGAAAATAGGCTCTCTCCGGTCGAAAATAGGCTCTCTCCGGTCGACAATCGAAGATTCCGGTCGACCGGAATCATTGTTAATTTGATAATTTATGTTTCCGGTCGACCAATTTTATGTTTCCGGTCGACCGGAATCAATAATTAATTTAATTATGTTTGGAATGACCGGAATCAAGGAATTGGTCGACCGGAGAGATGGATTTTTAACTTAATTTAATTTTTTAATTCATTTATGCTTTTTTAAAAACCCATAAAATCATTTATTTATCTATTTTTTCATATAATTCCTTTAATTCATCGACATCTCTCATATAATTCCTTTAATTCATCGACCGGAGAGAGAGATTCCTTTAATTGATTTATTTTTTCATATAAAAAACCCATAAAATCATATAAAACATCTAATTTCATCTAAACTAATTATATCCAATTATATATTATATATAAGTAATTATACAATAATTATCTAAGCGAATTATATCGAATTATATATACTAATTATGCAATAAATTCAAAACACTAAACAAATTATCCAATTAATTTAATTATCTAAATTATATATACTGAATTATGCAATAAATTAAAACACTAAATTAATTATCCAATTAATTTAATTATCTAAACGCAATAATTTATCCATACCAATAAACAATAATAAATCTAAACAAAATTAACAATAATAAATCTAAACACAAATTAATATCATAAACAACAATAAATTCAAAACACGTCGAAAATAAATAAAAATTGAATAACTTACTTGTTGAGACATAGCTCTTCAAGCTTCGGATTGAAGAAATAAATTTGAAAATTTTGAATATAAAATCGAAATGAACGAGCGAAAATTGGAGGAGCAAGAGCAAGAGCAATTTGTTGGATTTGTATTTATTACAATCGATTGTATAAATAGGAGAGAATTGGTTCAATTATTGGTTTACTTTTATGCATTTATTTGTCTTCTTCAATTTTTCGCAATTTTACGCATTTATTTGTCTTCTTCAATTTTTTCGCAATTTTAGCTGTAAGGTTTTACTTTTCCTAGTACTATTTTGTACACTATTAATTAATACGGTAAATATGAAGGATAATTTCAATATTAAATATTTCAAAATTCATACAAAGATTTCAATATTTTGCAAAATTTCCATAGATTACCTTTAAATATTAATTTAAATATCATACATTCAATTTAAATTAATTAGTATTAAATTAATTTGAGATATCCTTCTTTCCTATTCGAAAAATCGTTGATTCCTACGACCTTTGATGTTTCCGGTCGACCGGAGACATGAATTAATAATTAGTATTAATTTCATTTCATAACAAGTCGATAATTCCTCTCTCCGGTCGACCAATTTGATGTCTACAGTGACCGGAGACATGAATTAATAATTAGTATTAATTCTTATACAAATATATACCGATAATTCCTCTCTCCGGTCGACCAATTTGATGTTTCCGGTCGATCGGAGATATGAATTAATTAAAATTGTATTAAAAACCCTCTCTCCGGTCGACCAATTAGTATTCAAAATTTGAATTTTTAATTAAATTTCGGTCGTTCATCCTCTCTCCGGTCAATGATTCATGATTCAGTGATATATAAAGTAATTTAACATAATAATAATATCCAATACACTGAAAATAATTTCGCAATCATTTTATTGATTCACATGTTTGTTATGTTTGGTCGGTGTTATGTCATTTCACCGACCAAACCGATTTAAATCGCACTATAAATATATATTAAAAAAATATAAATGGGTATGTTGTGTATTCATTTTGAAAAATGGGTATGAGCTGTACACACTTTTACAAATGTGTGTAGTTTGATATATTTCAAATGGCCATTTCAAATACTTGAAACACATTGGATGCAGTGCAATTATTTAATTGAGATTAGTTATATAATTAAATTAAGGGACCGCATATATATTAATCCACCATTATCAACTCAACATTTGTAGGCTTCCCATTTGTCCAGAAACTATTTCCTTTCCCCAAATAGGGTGCTCCAGTCAACTCGAGCGGTGATTGGGCCAAAGTTACGGCACTTATACTATTAATAGAAAGTATTTCAAATTCTTAATTATTTTATTTTAGTGAAATTTATTAATTAAATAGAGTACAGTGTGAGCATCATAATATGTTTCCTATTAAAAGGTGGAGTGATTATAAATTCTCAATTAAGATTTTGGACTCCAAGTCAGGTTCATGTCACATTAAAGTCTTATGTTATGGCATCAATAATTAGGTTTCCTCTAGTGTTGGCATAAGTTCTTAGTGGTATATTATATAAGTGGATTAGATTTGTAATTTCGTTAGCCCTATAGCTTCCATATGTAACTTGAACATATATGTATTAATTGAGACATAAATAAATTTGTGGGTGAAACCAATTATGAAGAAAGGCACTTCTCACAAGGGCCAATGACATGACATAAATATAGCTAATGCTTCAACCACCAAGTTATGCCTCCCATGAAATCCATCTAGCGAGCTAGATACTAATAAAATATAAGTCGCGTCATCTTTCGAATATAATCAGTATATAATTCATTTACACGTGAAGTATGCGTGATTGTTACATTGAACACATAAAGATATTGTTACAAAAAGAGTTTATCAGAAACATGACATGTCTATCTATAACTGAATAATCAGATTGTCTGGTCATAGAAATGACAGACGAGAATGATAGATTGCTCCCAATCGCGAATGTAGGGCGGATCATGAAGAAGATCCTCCCACCAAGCGCCAAGATCTCCAAAGAGGCCAAAGCAAGAATGCAAGAATGTGCATCCGAGTTCATATGCTTCGTGACCAGCGAGGCGTCGGACCGGTGCCACAAGGAGAACCGGAAGACGGTGAATGGAGAGGACATCTGCTGGGCCCTGAGCTCTCTCGGATTCGATAACTACTCGGACACGATGCTGAGGTACTTGCACAGATTGAGGGAGAATGAGAGACAGAGGGCTAAGCAACAAAGCTAGCTAGTATATATATAGCAGTGAAGAGAAAGATGAAAGAAACCAGCTGTGGAATACGCTACTTCATCAGCACCATCATTCGATTTTCGAACAAGTCCAGAGAGAGAGAGAGGAGAATCTTCTTCTTCTTCTTCTTCAGCAAAAACCTGGCAAAATGACAAGAACACAGGTAATTCTTCTGAGAACTGCAGGATCTCATTTAGGGCTAAAATTTCAACTTTTCATTTTGGGTGCAAATGTAAACCTCTTCCTGGGATCGGGACAAATCGAAACAGCTTTGAATATGTTTGTAATTTAAACTTGTTTTGCATATAAATCTTGAAATATGACTTGCTTTTTTTCTTCTGTAGATCGGGACAATTAATGCAGTTAACTTTATCTCATTCTAGAACCAAAAACAACTGATTAAAATATATGATAATGGCTTCCATTATACACTTGGAATCAATTTTATCTAACTTTTTTCAAGTCGGAGAGAATTTAAGGAAAAATCTCCCACTGTTATAGCATCTTATCAGCTGTGTTTCTCTATATCTACTCCAAATTTTCTGCCCAATCTTACTACTAGATCATCAATGATTTGAGCTTATACAGTTCTATTATAATTATCTGAATTTGTTAAATTATATGATCTCAGATCTTTTTTTGTCCTCAATCAAGTGCTTCAATTCTTCTCACATAATTATTTAATGGCTCCCCACATGCTCCAAATTAGAAATCAATTTTGACCTTAATTATACATCTACACATCTATGGCAACTCTACCACCAAAGTCAACTTAGAAAGATGTTTGCTTCAATTTTATGGGTTAAATTTAAGATATCAACATATTATTTAGCAGAAAAGGTAAACTGCAGATGTTAAACTTGTTTATCCAAATTCACCGATCTGAATTTTAGTTTAATATTGGAAAAAGGACTCTTATACATATGTTAAATCATGCGAACTGATAATTTGGTGTTTATTACGCAAAACATTTTGCTTTTATTTATGTTATTTTATACTACATTTGAATGAAATATATAAGAGTGGTGTAGTTCTAAGTTTCATAGCCCTAACTTGTTAAGTATTATTTAGATGTAAATAAGCATATTAAACATGTAAATGAATAAAAGCACATGAGTTTAACCCAATCTGAACTTCGTATAAAGCAAAAAAGTGTATTAGCCATCAAGTCAAATACCTTTTGGGTGAAGCTCATTTCATTTTCTTTTCTCTTTTTTGAGCCAAATTGAGATTCGAGTTAATTTCCTCTTGTTTTAAAAGGTCGAATTTCAAGCAATTTATTTTTAGTCAAGATTCAAATAACTCATCTTGTTACAAATGGCGAAGAGTTAAAATATATCCTTATATTATGTTTAATTTAGTAATAATCAATTTTTTTTACTCATTTATGAACCATATAATATTTTATTTTTCTTCCTGATCAACTTATGTGATTTGAAGTGGTTTGCAGGCTATTGCACAGGACCGTGGGGTTTACCCAAGGCGCACCTAAGGTAGCGGCTGCGGGTTCCCCATGATATCAAAAAAAAGAAAAAAAAAAGAGTCTTTCGAACCCGTATACAACTATTATTTTAAGTAATATTAGTATATATGGAAGTGATAAAACATTTATAGTATAGTTAAGAACCTTAAAAATCTGAAAAATGTGTTATATAAATAATAAAGATTTTCATGTACGGCTTTAATAAATAATTTATTATGATTTATTCAGACTAATGTAATGATATAAACAAGTAATTCATTATTAAGATCTAACTATGTGCCGTTTTTTTGGCTCGGGATAAATGTCTAGTTATTTAATTATTATGAGAAATGCACTAAAATGCAGTTAAACATTAAGTGACCTCTTACCCCCCAAAAAAAGGAGACTTGTTTTTTGTGAAAACAAAAGATGGTAATAATAAGTTATGATAATTAATAAATCTTATGTTTAATTTGATTCTCCACTCTCTATATCAATAAATTAATTTGGATACTGAGTTTAGTTTTTGACTTGTTCAGTTTTTGAATTGTTTTCTACTTATTTATTAGTTCAACACCATGAGTATTAATTACTAAAAAAGTAGGAAATATTACAGTCTAATTAACTGGCACTCAATTGGCATATTAAAGTGTGTCGTGTTACAATTTTTAATTATTATTTAATATTTTCTCGATTTGAATGTACATTTCGTATAAAATTAGATGTACATTTTGTATAAATAGAATGCATCTAATTTTTAGTTTATAGACTGTCTTCTATTTCATATTTGTCTTAATAATTTATTTCAAGTTTCACTATATATACATATATATACGTCTATACATTTAATTCATATCTAATTGTAAAAAAGATAATGTGTATTTCGTAGTCCAAGAGAGCATTATTAATAATTCTATAATATGTAATATATTAATTATGAGGTTGCAAATGTTGGTTTGAAGATCCGTACTTGAACCGAATTATCTAAAATCTAAATTAGCAATATAGATGAGTAATCTAATCCAATATTTTAAAAGTGTGTGTGTGTGTGTGCATACTTATATATCAAACTGTGTTTTTAACATCTAAATGTGGATCGATGTCTGAACCCTTGTCAAGAAAAAGAGGAGGGGCAAAGTGGGGGATAGTTAAAAAAGAAAAACTTCTAATACGTCCTTATATCTAGCCCTTTCTGAATAATCATTTTATATTTCAAGAAAATAATGTTTGGTGAAGACTCATTTTCAATAAGCACTATTGCGAATTTTAAAAACCCATTCCTATTACTTAAAAGCATATATATATAGATATCGTCAACTAGTTGGTGGGTGCAAATTTGACAGAACCCTTAGTTATATTAAAGTAAATATTTTTGGAAATTACATTAAATATCTCCACCTAAAAAGATAATCAACTAAATGTTTTGGTGTGTTAATGTCAAGAATTGGAATTCTCAAATTAAAGTTTTAAATGCATGCGATGCTTATTGATAAAGAGTAATTTAATTAATCCAACAATAACTCATTTAGGATCGTTTACTTTTCATAATTAGATTAATAAAATATTGAATCGAGTATTTGAAGGATAAGATTGCCAAATAAGTTCAAAATTAGTCAGTCCATTAAAATAAATGGTGGATTAATTTGAATTATTTCAATCTATTTATCCTATCATAAAAAGTAAACCCTCATGTTAATATTTTGATATTTAATTAGTTTACGATGAAATATTCCACCTCATGTGAACTGTGTGATGTTTACTCAAAGTACGTATGTTAGTAAAAAATGGAGTGGTCTGTGCAGACCACTACATTATTAGGTTTTGTATATAAATTTACCATCTTTCTTAACAAACTAGAATTTCGATTTTATAATCCATGAGCCTGGAGAGACTTAATTTGTGTGAATATATTTGCAGAACTCTATAATACATCCTTTAGAGTATGTAATTGGTTATATTCTGTCGCAGTTAGTATTCTTTAATTTGTTAAAGAACAATTTCACAGTAAGATTAAGTCAAGGATTTTCATTCACTACTCTAAACTTGTTACAGAATCTAATTAAATTAAGCATATATAAAGAAGGTTACAGGGAGTTAATTAACCACGGTAATTTAATTAGATACAGAGAAAAAGAATACAAAATCAAAAACAATGATTTTCTTGTAACTCCAGTGTGTAAGTGCCAACATAGGAATTTTTACTTTAAAAGTAAGGCTTTTAAATCTTTTTGTTTTTGAAGCAGTTGCTACGCATTGAGTAAAACTCACGTTTTTTTATACAATAGCCTATAAAACACATAAGATGGGTAAACCACATTTGAAAACTATGATAAACACAAACTTCGAAAACTTTACCCTAGTTTTTATGTAATAGCCTGCAAAACACACAAGACGAATAAACCATACATAGAAAAAGAAAATCATGGTAAACCACACTCTGAAAACCCCATCCACATTCTTGTGTAATAGTCTGCAAAACAAACAAGATGGGTAAACAACATTTGGAAAATCAGGATAAACCACAATGAAAAACTAGATATAATAGGCTCAAACCTATAGAGACATTAGTGAGATTCTAACTATAACCTTTCACATGAGATTTTAATCTTGGTGAAAATTTTGAATTTTTTTATTCAATAATTTTCCCAGTAGATGTATTAACTTTCATAGCGAATTTTTGTGATTCTTAATTTTTACGTTAAAAATAATTCTTATTTAAATCTCAATATATATATATATATATATGTGTGTGTGTGTGTGTGTGTGTGAAGTATGGCTGCAAATAAATGTGGGGAATATTTGGCAAGAAGAAAATTTAGGGTTTGTAGTGCCCTTGAAGGTGGTGCTGGTGGGAAGGATGCAAGATGAACATGGACAGCGCATGTTACTCTTTTTGCGAGTTTTAGAGATGCAGTTTGCGATATCCCAATGAAAATTTCAATGATTCTCGTCATTTTAATTTAAAGCCTGTGATTATTTATGTCAAAGTTAGGGTTTTTAAGCATCATATCTAGGGTTTCCACCATTACTTTTGGGACCACTTCTCCAATACCTTGCTTTTACGTACAGTGGCTGAATGCACACTTTAAACTAATTAATCACTTGTCAAGAAAATGTACTTGTTTGTCATATAAATAATTAATCTATAGGCAAGTAGAAATTAGTCCTACTATTCTATCGATTACATCACTACGTGTTGACAATTAATATTTTTTTCAGGACTTCTGCTTATTGATCAAGCAACAAAAACTAGGGTTTATCATCGAAAATAATACAATATTATATTTATTAAAATTCATCATTATTTTCACATACACTCGGGCATGCGCAATAACAACACCAACGTTTTAAACAATTATAAAATTTCTGATTGTTTTCAAGAAAGTTTGTTCGATATGTACCCTAGAAAAGTCTTATTGTAATTGCAACATTTTTAAAGTACTCGTGTGAGAATTACAAACTATAGTAAATGATGTGCTATTTATAATAGTATTTAGTCCCAAATATTAATGTTTTATTTATGATTATCAAAAATTATATTCTTGGACAATGAAATATTGTATTATAATTGCAGAATTATATACTTGTGTTGTAAGTTGTATTATTAATATTTGAGTTAATTAACCATTTCTATTTATATTGTTATAAACTTATAGATCTCTAAGGAATATTTGTATTGTCAATTCAATTAGATGGTGAAAAGTCGTCCAGTAAATGGTTCTACATTTCCAATTTTTCTTGCTTCTTCCTAATTGTCTGCGCTTTTAGTCAAGATGATTCTACAATTCTATATGTATTTAGTGCTATAATTAATTCATTATATACAGAGCCGGCCTTCATGCTTAATCAATGAGGCAAAAGCCTAGGACCCCCAAATTTGAGGGGTTCCAAATTCTAAAAATAAGTACATTACCATTAATTTATTAATCCTAAATTTATTTCTAAAAAATTATATTTTTCTTCTAATGTTTTCATGCTTTGCATTCTTCCAAATGTGTTGAACATAAAAATAAAATTAATTGGTGAAGTTCTTGAATTTGTTAGAACTTCATATTGGTTTCTTAATATTTTTCTTGTGCATATAAAATATTATTAGCTAAATCGGTTACTATAGCTTCAATAAAAATAAGTTTTTCAAAACTAAAATTGATAAAATTATACATGTTTCTACTATGTGTCTCAAGAAAAATTAAATGAGTTGGTATTTATATGCATTAAAAATCAAGTATTAGAAAAAATTGAGCTTGAAGATAATATTGAAGATTTTGTTTGTAAAAATGCTAGAAAATCTAAATTATTTTACTAACTATTTGATCGTTATTTTTTTAATTCATTGCACATTATATTTAATAATAAAGTCATGCAGTCAAACAAACATGAAACATAATATCTATAACTAGTAAAAGATTATCGAAATTTTATTTTTTAAGGAATCTCTTTTTTCCTTTTCGTCTAATACCCCATAATGTCAGGACCGACCCTAATTACATACATGCAAAATTCGCTCCCTCAGAAACACTACCCAAATAACTTAACCACAACATCTATATTACCATTAACAGAGATATATAGTCATTTTCCTCTTCGTACTTCCTTTTTTTTAATATAAGGAAAATTTGCTGCTACTATCCGAGGTGCTTGGATAAACCTCGGTCCTCTGTAATATACGCATTTTTCTCTTCAATATACTTATGACCTAATTAGCTCAGTTTATTTATATATATATATATATAATGAGGTTCAAATAATAATGATTTTAACGTGAGAACTAAGAATCATGAAAATTAGTTACAAACAAAATGATATTTACTATAAAAGTTAATTAATCCGCTGGAAAGTTATTGAATTCAAAAAAATTCAGAATTTACTATAAAAGTTAATTAATCTTTTTACATAAATATCATTTTTCCACCTATTCTGAAAAATATTAAATTTTTAAATTTTAAATTTAAATTTTGATTCGATAAGGGCAAAAATGTAATTCTATAAGATGGTTTTAATGTAAAACTAATTTTTTAATAGATCAAATATTAAATAAATGATTTTTTCATTCAATAAAGCTGATTATGGATGGTCACATTATGACCGAATAACATCACTCTTTTTTTAAGTGTGCATCTGAATTAGTTATATACATATTTGTGCATTTGTGCATCTGCTTCATATTTGTACATTGAATCGAAAGCATCCATATTGATTTATCAAGGGTTAATTTTTGTTCTCATGTTTACATCATAAGGAGTGTCTACCTGATAGTCAATATATATATATAGGAATATGATAAAATACAAACTAATCATAAAGTATAAAATTATAAGAATCATTTTTAGCCCTTAATTCGTGAAGATCTATAGTGAATTTATCGCCTTACTTGATGGATTCAGACGATTTCATAAGTTCGCAGTTTATACGTTAAATAAAGTTTTTACAATAACTATATAGGAGATGGTTTACGTGAGAACTTGAAAACAAAAAATGATGAATTCTCTGTGAAAGTTGATGAATCCACTAAGAAAGTTATTGAATCCAAAAAAATGAATTTTCGTCCCTTATGAGATTCAAACCCAGGTGAAATTTTTTGAATTTTTAAATTCATTAACTTTCTCAACGGATTCATCAAATTTCATAGCGAATTCATTTGGTTCTTAGTTTTTAGAATAAAAATGATTTTCATTTGAACCAAACTCTCTCTATATATATATACCTGACATCCCTAATAATAAGCATTTCAATTATTAAAATGCAACTATTTCACCAGCTCAGTTATCATAAAATTAGTCATTACTACGAACATTTGTTATACGGTACGTGTACCCCTTAGATATCACGAACTTAAATTGATCCTCGCCTCAAATTTATTTTTAACTTTTACCTTCCCGTTTTAAATATGTTAATACAGGAAATAATAAATATAAATGGACCCATGATGTTATCCCTAATTGTCTGTTGAAGTTTTTACCATTACCCATTATATTTATATATATATATAGGGGATAGATCAAATAAGAACTTTTTTATAGGTGTTAACTAGGAACCAATCTAAACCATTTAATTCTTTAGATCAATAGTTATATATAATCAAGATTTCATTTAATTTTATTCCTTTTACAATTCATAAGGTTATAATAGTAACTCTTCATAGATTTGTATCCAACGGATTCCTTAAATAATGGGATTCCGCATTTATAGCTTTTTACTTGTTATATATTTATTATTGATTATAATGTTTTCTAATATCACCAACGTGTTATTTTATCTCTTATTGAAGCATATTATATTTCATATTGTAAACGTTTTCAATCTCTCTTTTCATTTCTTATACCTCTTTGCATTTCTTCTATCTCTTTTCTTTTCTTATGTTTATAGCAATGCACTATAATAATTAAAGCAATAAACAAATAATGTTTTAGCATTGAATATATAGGTGTTTGCTATAACGTCACGTTCATGCTCATTGTTTATTCTAGATGTTAACATTTAAATTAAATTAAATTAATTAAATAATATCTATAAATAAATAAGTTGATCCCATCCGTCTGTACCATGTAGACGAGCTCTTAAAATGATATGTCATTGTTTATTGTTGATTTATGTATTGCTTATATTTTGTTTATTCATTGCTATTAAAATATTATATGATCACTTATTGTTGGTATATATATTGCTTGTATTTTATTTATGCATAGCTTATTAAAATTGTGTTGTTGCTTATTGAGCTTATATTTTGTGTATGTATTGCTTATTAAAATATTATGTTGTTGTTTATTTTTGGATAATATATTGCTTATTTGTTTATATTTTGTATATGCATTGGCTATTAATACATTATGTTCTTGATAATTGTTGGTTCATGTATTGCTTGAAGTAGGGAAAAAAATTAAAAATTGATGCTTGTAACATTTTAATGACAAATTATGATATTCACAACACCAAAAAACCACATGAGATTTTTGTGAAGTAAAACCACACACGCCGTTGTTGCTATTTGCCACAGAGAAAAAAAGAAAAGAAAAAGCCATGTGCTTGTGAAATTTTCAGAAAAGTCCAACCTAATTATCATCGTGACTGGCAGTCGCAGTTCTATAGGAGGGTAGGTGTCATCTTAATTAATATAGTCTACCTTTTATGTTCTGAGGTTGCATGAATACAGGTTATATGTAAATATTTAGGTAGACCACTCATGACTATTCATGTACCAAAATTGAGCCCAAATTATGTGATTCATACATACAGCCCAAAATCGATTAAATTGGCTCATGAGAGTTAACTGGTCAGAAGTCTCAGAACATTAAATAGCCCATAAAAAACCAGAATTCTCCAAATCTAGGGTTTCAGCTGCCTGCCGACTCTTGAGGCATCTATATATCTATATCGGTATGTCTATGAATGTAATCATTGCACGCACTACACACACTTAGCTTGAATTGCTTTCGAATTCGATTATTGATTGTTAGTTCGCGACGATTTGACTCAAAATTGGGGCGAGCCGTAATCGATGTTCGTACAGCTCAGTGTGAAAATCGTCGCCAGAAAAAGCTTTTTCCTTTGTTGAGATCTCCGGCGCCGTCGGAGATTTCCGAAGTTGAGCGTTGTCATATCCTATCGCCTTGGGTAGCGGGTTACTGCTATTAGCTCTTGGGATTGGCCATGAGAGAAACATTCATTCACGATTTCGTTTTTCCTCAATTTGTTTTCTCAAAAGTATTTCGATTTTTATGTTTTCAAGTTAGTTTTTCTCAGAATTATTTGGATTTGCGTTGCCTGTGATGAAATCTCTTATCAAATTACACCATCTTTCGGGACTGAGTTTCCGTGCTGATATTCTGCAATTCTGAGGCTATTTTAGAATTTTTATTTTTCAACTGAATAATTCCTTGTGCTTATTGACGGTCCAGTGCTGTATGATTAAATTTACAGTACTTAACATTATCATAAGCTATAGAAATTATGAGCCGCCTTTCGTCTTTCGAGTCTGTTCTCCAAATGAGACTGGGCTATCCGTGCAGCGGCTTTCATTTTTTGTTCCCCATATATCTTTTTTAACTTTATTTTTTTAATTCTTTATTAGCTTTCTTTATGATTATGGCTCATTTTGAAGTAATTTTTGGTAGATGGATCGAGATTATTTTGAATTATTCGGCTTCGAATTTTGTAATTGCAACTCAAAATTAACAATTGTTCGACGGCATCTAATAAGGTCTATGAATGTAGTTTATTTTAACCAACAAATTATCATTTAAATGCAAAGATTGTAGAAAATTTAGAAGTTCACAAGAACAACTTAAATCAGTAACTAAAGCTCCTGCTTTTCTTGATGATTCTTTTAAATATTCATTTTATAAAAAGAGAATTCAAATGGTGTTGGAAAGTACTATGTTCAATTTCTTCAATTGATAATAAATTAAGATTAATTTTGTCAAACAAATAATAACACACCACCAATGCTGGAATGGAAAAAAGTTAGTTGTTTCTTCAAAAAAGAATTGTAAAATGCAATTCCTATATATCAGGATAAGACTGGTTTGTATCGGACCACTAGACTGTTTAACCAAATTTTCTAATAAAATATTTTTTTTTTCTTAAACAGAACGATTCACAATCTAACTTAGTTTTTAATGGGTTGATTATTGTTGAATGTATAAAATTTGATACAATTCTATGTTTGTTACGTACATGAATTTTCTATTATTTTTTTAATTTTATCCAAGTTGAAAGGGCTTTTCTAATTTTCTCAATTTCGCCCTAAAATCACGCAATCATCTTCAGCTTCAAGCTGCCCAGTATGTTTTCTCACCGGTTATGGTGGAAATAAAGTAAATCAAATGACATTTTCTAGTAGGGTTTCAATTTTTGTGCGGCAGATTTGCAATTGCCGGCGGCGAAAAAAAATTTGTGGGAGGAAGAAGGTGAAATTGTCAATGAACAGTTTTAGAATTCTCCTTGACTAAGTGATGTAGGGAAGCGTATAAGTTTATAGTATTAATCTGTTGATTCGTCGTTGAATACTGGAAGAACACAATGATAGGAAAAAAAAAAATCCAAGTTCTTTTCTTATAAAAAACCAAAACCACCTCTAATAATAAAAATAAAGTCATATTTATGTCCCTTAGAGACAGCCCAATGGTTAAGGTGGGTTCTATGACCGAGAGGTCACATGTTCGAACCTCACCAAACGTATTTATGGGTTTGAGTTTGTCACACCTGGTTTTTCAAATGTGGTTTATCTGTCATGTGTGGTTCACAGACTATTGAGACAGAATGGGGTTTACCCAGGTCACGTCACAAGAGTAGCGGTGCATGGCCCCCATGATACCAAAAAAAATAAAAATAAAAATAAAGTCCTATTTATACTAGAAGTTCAGATAAAGCTAACAAATAAATAGCTAAAGATATAACTATAAAAACTCTAAAGAACTCTAAACAGCTCGGGCTTTGGCTGCATCTATTGCAAGAGGATCATGTTTATCTAAAAACAATGTTGCAACTTTATCTCCAACATTCTCTCCTTCGTAAAAACGATTTGCCCTCGAATCGTCTTCAACTTCATCTCCAGATAAATTATCGCCATGGAACGGAATAAGATGTTTAACATTAAAAACATCGGACGTGCGAATATGGCTGGGAAAATGGAAACCATAGGCGTTGGGGTTAATTTTCTCAACAATCTCTAAAGGACCAATCTTGCGAGACGCAAACTTGTTATACTCATGCGCCAGGAAACGATCGCGAGTTAGGACAGCCCAAACAAAATCACCCACATCGAAATTGACATCACGTCGATCACTATCAGTTGCATGCTTGTAACGAGCATTAGCAGCTTCTAGATTTTGGCGTGCAGTTTCATGAAGATGAGTCAAATCAGTAACAAGCTCACAGAACTGGTCTGCTGGTGAATAAGGCAATGGTAATAAATCAGCAGGCCACGAGGATGACAACATAAACCAACCGAAAAGGACGAACCCAAGGTTCGATTATGAGGAATTATGAGCAAACTCGTTTAGCTCAAACGAAGATCCCAAGACTTAATGTTGTCACCAACCAAACAATGCAACAAATTACCTAATGAACGATGTACCACTTCAGTTTGACCAACCGTTTGAGGGGTGATAAGCGGCTAATGAAATGAAGCTCGGTATTGACAAGGCGCCATAAAGAACGCCAAAAATGACTCAAGAAACGAGTGTCACGATCAGAAACGATCGAAGTTGGCAAAACATGAATACGATATATTTCACGAAAAAATAAAGAAGCAACATGACTAGCATCGACAGACCGTTTACATGGGATAAAGTGAACCATCTTGGAAAAACGATCCACTACGATAAAACGGAATCATGACCTCGTTGGGTACGAGATAAACCCAACACAAAATCCATACTAAGAGCAACCCACGGCACATGTGGAACCTTTGGTTGCTGAACCTTTGGAAACTTGGCAGATGCGACAACGCTCGACAAAACGAGCCATGTCTTTGCGAGCAGAAGGCCAGAAAAAATGCCGTAAAAGAAGCTCAGCAGAGCGATCTCGTCCAACATGACCGGCGCCATGGATTTCAGCCACGAGCTTATTGCGTAAATTGCACGATGGAACACATAATGTGACACCTTTAAATAGAAATCCATCGTGCACCGAAAATATTGGATCTGAAGATGAAGCCAGACGCGCAACTATAGGGCCAAAATAAATATCTGAAGAATATAGTTGACGAAATTCATTAAATCCTTGTATAGCAAGGCACATCTCAGCAAGTAGCATGGAACGTCGACTTACAGCATCAACAACTTTGTTCAGAATACCCGAATGATGGCGAAAAACAAAGGTAAATTGTTATAGGAAAGAAGACCACTTGGCATGACGAGCAGATAATGAATTTTGATTAGAGAGGAACTTTAGTGCTTCGTGATCAGAGAATAAAATACATTCTCGCTGAAAGAGGTAATGGCGCCAGTGACGAATCGCTCGCACAATATAATAGAATTCAACGTCATAGGTGTTATAGCGCGTACGAGCGCCGGTGAGTTTTTCGCTAAAATAGGCCACTGGGTGGCCACCTTGGCTAAGTACATCACCAATGCCAACTTTAGAAGCGTCACAATAAAGTTCAAACGGTGTGTCAAAATCAGGAAGCACAAGTAGGCGTGAGTAAGCTTAGACTTAAGAATATTGAAAGTTGCCTCAGCCTCTGGCGTCCATTGGAATGATTTCCCGTGCATGACATCCATTATGGGCGCTGCAATAACACTGAAGTGGGCGATAAAACGCTTGTAGAAGGAGGCTAGACCATGAAAACTTCGAACTTCCGTTAGAGTGGTAGGTGTTTTCCAATCGCGGATAGTAGCAATTTTGGTGTCATCTACACTAATTCCCTCAGCTGAAATTCTATATCCCAAGAATAAGATGAGCTAACCGTAAAGCAACATTTATTTGGAGATGCAAAAAAACATTCTTTGCGGAGAATTAGGAAAACTTCAATCAGATGAGAGAGATGGTCTGATTCCGATTTGCTATAAATAAGTATGTCGTCAAAATAAATGACAACACACGTGCCAATGAGAGGGCGTAGAGTCTGGTTCATAACACGCATAAAAGTACTAGGTGCATTAGATAAACCAAATGGGATGACCAACCATTCAAAGAGTCCTTCACGAGTCTTGAAAGCCGTCTTCCATTCATCGCCAAGACGGATGGACGGATGCGAATTTGGTGATAGCCACTTCGTAAATCAAGTTTACTGAAAATAGTGGCACCAGATAGTTGATCCAGTAAGTCATCGAGACAAGGAATAGGAAAACTGTACCGTATTGTAATTTTATTGATAGCACGACTATCACAACATATTCGCCAATCACCGATCTTTTTTGGAATGAGTAAAGCTGGTATAGCACAAGGGCTTAAACTCTGGCGAATAAGTCCTTTATGCAGGAGTTGTTCCACTTGACGTCGAAGTTCTTCATGCTCAGACGGACTCTTTGGAAGTTGAGCACCAGGAATTAGATCGATGTGGTGTTGAATGTTGTGCACAGACGGGAGGCCACTTGGTAATTCATCAGGAAAAAGATCCGCAAAATCTGATAATAGAGCAGAAACCATCGGAGACTGACTTGATGACGAAGATACTTCACGTGGTAACAGTAAGAAAATCGGTTGCTCTTTGTCCCATTCTTACAAAATTTCGCCTGGGAGAAGAGGAGAACGTGGCTGCTTTGAGGTGGTTTAATATGGGATGATGGTGACATCGCCGCAATAGAGGATGGTACCGAAGGTAAAAGTACTAACTAAACACCCTTATGAGTAAAAGAATATGTATTATGGCGGCCATCATAGATAATGCTCCGATCAAATTACCGCGATCGACCTAAAAGTAAGTGACACGCGTCCATGGGCACAATGTCGTACCAAAGAGTGTCTGTGAATTTGTTGCCAATAAAGAAGGTGACCATTGCACGATGTTTCACATGAATTGTGTTCCCATTTTGAAGCCATGCAAGAGAATATGGGCGAGGTTGAGGTTCAGTCGCAATGGCTAAACGTTCAACGACATTTGAGGTAATGACATTCTCACAAGCTCCTGTATCAACAATAAATCGGCAAACTTTTCCATTAATAGTGCACGTTGATTGAAATATTAAGTTACGATGAACCTGGTGATCAATAGCACGACATTCATGACTGTGTTGAAGACATTATCGAACACATTCTTCTCTATGTGCATGACATCCAAATTATGCCGAATCAAAAGAGAACTACAGTAAGGTAGATCCCAGAAAATACTTCTTTTCTTCCATCCAATTCCAAACTGTTTGGATATTCTACTATTTATTTCATCACTGTCAATCTCTGTTATAGAGACTAGTCTCATACCCATAATTAGTGACAGAAGCTCATCTCCTGATCGCGCTTCTGGTGGATCGTTAGTAATCACTGTGTTCTTTCCGAAACTTCTTTGATCCCTTCGAAATGGGTGATTATGAGCTAGAAATTTACAATGATTATCAAACTATGACTGCTTACCACTTTTAGCTAAAGTAAAAGCATCGGTATGCTCCATGCAGTGCGGGCAAGCTAATCTTCCAGTTGTACTCCATCCGACAACATAGAATATGCGGGAAGTCACTAATTGTCCAAAGTAAAGCGTGCATTTGAAAATTTCGCTTAACGATACATCATAAGTAAGAACACCGTCATCCCACAAATCTATTAACTCTGCTATCAATGGTTGCAAGAACACATCAATCTTCTCCTTCGGATTACGTGGTCCAGGCACTAAGATCGTAAGAAACATGTATTGCTCCTTCATACACAGCCACAGGAAAAGATTATAAGGGGCAAATATAATAGGCCATGATGAATATTGCTTTCCTGATTGACCGTATGGCTGAAAACCGTCAGTTGAGAGTCCCAATCGCACGTTACGAATTTCTGATGCAAATAAGGGAAACTTCGTGTTCAAATGTTTCCATGCAATTGAGTCTGCCGGATGACGCATGACCCCATCATCGATCGACGATGCATGCCAACGCATATTTTCCGCTGTAGCATTGGATGCATACAATCTATGTAGTCGAGGAGTTAGAGGAAAATAATACATCTTTTTATATGCTACTTGTGCTTTCCGTCGACTTCCACCAGCTCGAGTATTGCTCTTGAAACGAGAATGATTACGAATTTATGCTCGTCAATTCGTAATCTTCGCACCAATAAATCATACAATTAAATGGACAACAATCAATTTTGTGTACAGCAACCCCATGCCACACAACAATCTCTTCGTCTTGTAGAAGTCATCGACACGCATTTCCATCCGGATGTGACTCTTTCATCGTTCGATATTTGATCAAACCCTTCTCGATAATGTTGTTCTTGCTTTCCAACTCAGAAGTCGAGCCACAAATGACAGCTGTGTGTGATTCGAGCAACCCGACCACAGAGGTTTAGCGGCAACATTCAACATGTCGTAAAATTTTTATGCATCAGAATTTGGCTCCTCTTCGATCTCGTCAAAGTTGAACTGTGGACCAGCAAAGATCCACTACCATCGTATGATACGATTTGGTTGACGGCTAACATCCGAATCCACAACATTGTCCCTACTTGTGGTTGTCTCTCCTGAAATATCCATGTGATAATTTGGAACAAATCCAAATGTTGATAAGTGATATCGCACAAGATCTTGCTTCGATAAGGTATATTCTTACACTTTTACACGAACACTTAATTTTCTCTGCATCCGCGAATAAAAAATAAGCACTAGCAAATTCAATAAAACTTTCAAGTCCATCTCGAAATTCAATATTTAATCCACCAACCGAACTAAACCTCTTATACATCCACTCACGATTGTCATTCATTCTTCAAGCTCCTAATTTTAAATAATTAATTAAACATATTCAACATAAGTATATAGTTAATAATCTCAACTATCCAACAATAATCTACACATATTTTCAATCCAACAACAATCTAGTTAGTCTCAAGCATCTAACATAAGTATATAGTTAATAATCTCAAGCATCCAATAATAATCTACACCTATTTTCAATCACCTAATCTCAATCGACCAACAACATATCACTATATTTTCACGATAAATTGTTAACAATATATCACAACAACATATCACTATATTATGATAACACATCATAATAATGATAACAATATATCCTAGCATCACAACAATCATAACAATATATCCTAGCATCACAACAATCACAACAATATATCACAAAAAATCAACAAAATTTGAAAACTAAATAAACCCTAACCTGGATAATGCCTGGAAGACTACAAGCACTGAACGACGGGCGACGACGGTAGGCAGAGCGACGACGGCGGCGCGGCACAACGAAAACACCAGGCAGAGGAAGCAGGCGAGCGGCTGGCGGTGGGGCACAGCAGGGCGGCGACGGCAGGCGAGAGGCAGCGGGAGACGAAGGGGCGACGAGGCGGAGTTTGGGGAAGAAGTGGATTAGGGCGCGCGAGTTATGAAATTTGGGGAAGAAACTCGTCTTTATATATTTTTCTTAACGGCGGATTAGCGACGAACATCTCCGTCGTTATATTTAAAAATTGATAACGATGGAGTAACGACGATAATTTCCGTCGTTAAAATATTAACGACGCCGACTTCAGTCGTTGAAATTCTCAAAAAAAAAAATAAAACTAATACTAACGATGGACAAACTCCATCATTAAATTAAGTGCAAAATAAAAAAAGTAAAAAATCCGTTAATCTAACGACGGGTATAGTCCTTCGTTAAATTTAATGACGGATCAGCGACGGTTATTACATCGTTAAAATATTAACGACGGACTAACGACGTCGACTTCAGTCGTTGAAATTCTCAGTGGAAAAAAAAATTAAAAAATAATATTAACGGCGGACAAAATCCGTCGTTAAATTAAGTGCAGAATAAAAAAGTAAAAATTCGTTAATCTAATGACGGATATAGTCCGTCGTTAAATTTAACGAAGGATCAACGATGGTTATTACGTCGTTAAAAGTTCGCGCGAGATATTCCTGCCGCACGCCGTCGTTGATTCGTCGATGATCCGTCGTTAATAAAAAAATTAAATTCGTTTGTATTTCGTCGCTAATTCGTCGTAGAATCACGACCCGTATTTTGGCCGTCGCTAATCCGTCGCTATTAGGCTGTATTTTTGTAGTGGAGGAGTTAAACAAGTGCGAAGAAGAACAATGGCATTGCCCACGTCGGGAGGTATATGCTCTTCAGGACAATCCGATATGGGTTCTTCATCATATATCGGATAATCTGAGTATTCAGTTTCATTTGAAGAAGTCAGCAACCCTCGGGAGTTTCTTAGTTTGGGACAAGAAGCTTAGCGATGACCCGATTCACCACAATTAAAGCAGCCACCAGTGCAAGAAGGAGCCGCTGAAGGTCGAGGAATTTGAGAATCTGGTGTTGGATTGCGAGCAGAAGGTGGACGACGAGATTGTTGTTGTTCGAGCAAGAGGGCTCGTTGATGAGCTTCAGAAACAGAGAGTGGTGTAAACATATTGATTGTATCCTGAAAAAAGATGCAAAGACCACCAATATAACGGGCAACGAGCTGATCGTTAGTCTCAAATAGATCGTTTCGTGCAAGTAATTGATAAAATTCACGCGAGTACTCATCCACCGAACGAGAACCTTGACGCAGATTCTGAAGACGTTGATATAGAGTGCGAGAATAATTAAAGGGAAGAAACTCAGTTCGGAGATGTTTTAGAAACTTTGACCACGACGTCAATTTAGATTTACCTTGACGTTGACGAAACATCTTAAACTGATGCCACTATGGAGATGCTCTTCCACGAAAATGAGTGACGATCCATGAAACACGTCGATCCTCGGGTACCCGTTTAAAATCCAAAAGATCTTCAATCTCATGGAGCCAATCAAGGAAGGATTCGGCACCAGATTCACTCAAAAATTCAGGAATTTCGAGTCAAAAACCTGTTTCCCAACGTCGGGTTTCATCAAAGCGGACATCATCATTTAATGGTGCAAAAGGATTTTCCATGCTGATTGTATCCTCATCGGAAATAATTGTGCGATCTTTGTGGTGCGGTTCGCGATGGTTGTCATCACGGTGTCTCTCATGGCGATTGTGCAGAAGGTCAAGGATCTGTTGATTCTGCATTCGTAGTTCTTCGAACTGTTGAGATAGAATGCTGACATCACGGTGGAGATCATCTTGAACGTTCGGTACAGGTTGACGACGAGGAGGCATCACATCGGAGAATCGTAGCAAGACTCTGGATACCAACTGATGTAGGAAAGCGTATAAGTTTATAGTATTAATCCGTTGATTCGTTGTTGAATACTAGAAGAACACAACGATAGGAAAAAAACCCCAAGTTCTTTTCTTATTAAAAACCAAAACCAACTCTAATAATAAAAACAAAGTCCTATTTATACTAGAAGTTCAGATAAAACTAACAAATAAATAGCTAAAGAGATAACTATAAAAACTCTAAAGAACTCTAAACAGCTCGGGCTTTGGCTGCATCTATTCCGAGAGGATCATGTTTATCTAAAAACAATGTTACAACTCTCCATCACTAAGGTTTTGATGTGATAATTTCAAATAAAGCAAAACCAAAAAATAAAAACATTGAAACGGAAGAGGCCAACCTTGAGAAAAAAATCTATGTTTGTTATAAATGTCTAAATCAGCTTTGCCTTTTATACATGTCAACAGTGTTAATGTCTAGTTCACTTTCGATTTAGCTGTGTGGAAAATATCTGAAAAATAAAAAGTTCATATATTAATATTCAAATTTTAAAGTTCTTGCATCAAAGTTTTCGGATTTAGCAGCAATTAAGTCATTTCTAATTTTATCAATAACATCACTCCAACTTAAGTCATATTCATTATATTCCATTATTGTCGGTTCATTTTTCTTTTTAGGTTGTTCCGCTATTGTTGGTCCGTTCCAAAAAATGAAATATTTTTACACTAAAAAGTACCTCAAATTTCGTGTCGCACGCTACTTTACACACAAAACATAACTCTCCTTAATTTATGTGTAAAAAGAAAGGTGCCAACAATAACGGGACGAATGAAGTATTTCTTGTTTTCTTTGTTTTTAGTTAAATATTATTTATAATAATTTTTACTTAATTTAAAAGATCCAACAAAAAGATACTCCCTCTGTCCACGAATTTTCTTTACATTTTGCCATTTTGGTCCGTCCACAACCTTTCTTTACATTTCAATTTTGCCATTTTAGGAAGGGAAGTGGGACCCAAATTCCACTTTCTCTACACTAAATCAATAACAAACAAAATACAAGTGGGACCCGAATTCCACTAACTACATATATCTACTCAAAGTCAATACAAATTATTAAAACCCGTGCCAAGTCAAACCGTAAAGAAAGATGGTGGACGGAGGGAGTATTATTTTATATTTATAATTCATTAAAATATTACTATATAATTAAAATATTGATACATAACTTAATAACAAAATGACAATTACATGAATAGGAAAGAAGAACGAGTTTTTATTTATTGGTGGAAATATAGAAAATATAAATATGAATTTTGATATAATTTTTATTATTTTTTAATGAATAATTTACTATCAATATCATTATGTCTATAAAATCTCAATGAATTAAAGAAACTTGTCATTTGTCAATATAGAATTGGTCTACAAAATATAAAAGTAGGTGTGTAGACCACCTTGGGTCATTGATATACATGAATTTTTTTATTATTATTATTTTTATAATTTTTGAAGTTTTATCTTTTCTTTGTTAGGTTTGGAATCATGAATGGTGATAGTTTTATCTAGTTTGAGACCGTTAAGAAATGGCACAAATTTGTATTTTGGTTCACTCTAAAAAGTTAATTTAATTTGTATAGTTGATTTAGACTAGAGTTTGGAATATTTTTATTTATTTTTCTGTTAAAAGTTTCTAAGATGAAACGGCAATAGTAACATTTACGGGACATCTAAACTAAAATTGCTTCTTAATAAAAAACACTTTTTTAACCATAAATCACATTTTCCAGGCACTTAATCTGCGCGTCATACGTGTGGTGAATTAATATATCGAGTGTATTAATATTAGGGGTAGTATTCGGTATTCAATCAGTATGCTCACAAAAATATCCGAATTAAATAATCAAAATTTTAGAAATGATATCCAAACCAAACCGAAATAATTTCGGTTACCAAACTAAAATATCCGAAAATTATTTCAGATATTTAGGATAAAACCGAATTTTTGCCTTGATTCTGAATTCTAAACAAAAAAATACAAAAGACATTCTAATACTCAACAAATAACTAGTTTGCAATATTCATAAATAACATTACCAAATACTAAACAACTCATTAACAACAATTTTCATAAGTTCAAAGTTCAAAAAAATTACCAAATACGAATAATTCATAAAAATGGTACAATCTTCTCAAAACATCAAATTTAAAGTTCAAAGTTCATAAGTTTCAAGTTCATATTCTCAAAATCCAAAGCTTTTTTAATCCATCGAACCTTCTAATGTCACACCATGTGGTGTTTTGTAAATTAGTTTTTCATTGTAATTGTAATCTGATGTTGATTACTCACTGTTTGACGATTTAAGCTTCTTTATTTTGAAATGATCTAATACGGATGCTATGTTTGCTGACGATTCGTTATGGCTTCCTTATCGGCTCTGTTAATTATCTCTCTTGTATTGTTGTTTAGTCTTTGAAGTTGTTGGGTTTGTTTCCTGAAATACCTTTTGATTATGTATGCGTTATGTTTATTGTAATTGTAATTGGTGTAAAATTAATGTAAATATAAATTTCGGGTATCGGATATTTGGGTAAAAAAATCCATACCCGACCGAAAATCATATTACCAAAATATATTTCGATTATAACCGAATTGTCCGAAATAACCGATTTACCCGAACCAAATTAGATATTTCAGTTCGATTCGATTCAGATATTAGATATTTTGTTCACCCCTAATTAATATGTCGAGATTTCCAAACTTCAAAGACCTAATTATACGCCCAGCCCAGCAACCGAAACACAGAACGATGCTATACATGATGATTCTGTATAATTTATTTTATTTAATATTATTCTTTTCTTATTACAGATAAAACCCATTTTCATCATCCAACTTTGAATTGCAAAATTTTCGACGCAAAATTATTTTCTAATAGAAAAAGGGGAAAGAAGAGGGTCCAAAGTGATAAAAGAAATGTAGTTCAGGTTACTTCATTATATAACGGAACCTGCTTTGCTCTTGTAATCCACTTTAAAAAAAGAAAATGAATATTGTAAATGGCTTTTTTAGATAATTGAAATAAATATTGCATGTCATCAAAATACTTGGGTTATTGTGAAAAGTAAAAGAAATGAATACTTGCGTTCAATTTAACAAATCAAAGAATTACATTAAGACCGAATCAGCCAAGTGCACAAAGGGCCAGTAGGCTTCAATTTCTTGTCACAAGCTATATCTAAGAATTCTATATGCAAATAAAATGTTGTAATGTTTAATAAAAATGGCACAGTTACAGGATATTGTGTATTTATATGACAATCTTATGATTGAGATTATCAAGAAGTCGTAGGAGGAGCTAGACACCCTCTAAACGTGCTCACAAGTTTAGAAATCTCCCCTGTTAGAAATCTCAGTCTAGAACCTGGACTGTGGAGATTAGAACAAATTTAGCAGCAAAATCGAAGCAACTCTTGAGGTTGAACATTTTCTAATAACCACATATGTCCGAGTCGTGTACGTTGGAAGAAGTGAGTATCAATACAGATGCTTCTACGAAACCCCATCCGTCTTCTACATCTGGCCCCATCCAAAACCCTGAAATCTGGACATGGACACAACAACATACACCAACATCGCACAAACCGGGCTCAAGCCACCATCTTGAGTTGCAACAATGGCTCTCATTCAATGAAATCATGCCTCCACCAGAATACTTGGGCGACGGATGCTTTCTCACCATGGCTTCAATTTTTAAGGCATTCAAGAATGGTCTAATCAGACAATTATACAAACTTCACTCAGCATGTCATTACATCAGTTATACATCTAACGATGCCCCAGTTCTACTTTCATCAAAGTAGAGAACTCCAGTCCGACAATCCTTCATATGTATTATATCATGGTCTTACAGTAAATTTTCTATTTCACTGAATTCTAGCATTACATATTTGATTTGGATAGTTTATTTTCTTCACTCTTAAGGATTATATATAAATGGGAAAAGGAGAATTCAACTAGGGACAACAAAACCTTTAAATGGAAAACATAAGAGAAAATGAAAGCCCAAAATTCTATAGTGAATCAACTGGCATGGAAAAGTGTGAGACTAAATTCTTGAAATATAGGGTACCACTTCCTGGAAAAAGTAATGAGGATTTTATCTATTGAAAAGGCCTTCTATGGAGTGCATCCATGGAAAAGTTATAGCTTATTATTCCATGTAACCTTTACATATTATTTTAAACCTTTCCATGTTACTAGGGACCCTCCACAAAGAATTGTATCTCATCCTAACGAATCGCACATCAAGCTAAGTGACAAAATGACTGAGAAATAACCTTAAAGTTTGCACCCAGTCAACAATTTAGCATCAAGCAAGAAATTGGAAAAGTACCTGTTCTGCTGGTGTGTGACTTTAAAAGTCTTTCGCCAGTTAATCTCCTTGAGTAAGATGCCTACAACAAGAGCAAACTATATAAGTATAACAAAAAATCAAACATGGCATACAGACATATAACTTTATCATATGAAACAAAAGCATGCAAATAGAATGATAATTCAAATACAGGAGTACCCTAGTAACGAGATAGCACAAAAGACAAGACTGCGAACACCAACTGACTTCTATTACTGAGAAGGTGCTCATTGCATGTTAAGTCTATGAAACATTCTTAGGTACAAATATAAGCAGGTTTGCATAGTCTCAGCTCAAGTCTCAACATTTATCGGGATTCAAATGCACAATTAACTCAAATGGCAGCTTGTGATTGTACTCGAGCTTCAAATCAGTAGTTATATTCGGGCTCCCATCATGCAGCACAAGGAACAACTAAATTCTTGACAATGTGACCATATTTAACATTCCCACAAGCTGATAAACATAGACAACTAAAAAGCAGAGCAGAAAGAATGAGGGTTTGATCATTAGAAGATTTCAGCTTCTGGGAGAAAAGAGAAGATACAGAGTGTCTAACAATGTAATGTTATGATGCAGCTGCAGACACTAATAGTATATACTATTATTCCACAACTTTTAATTTTGATAAAGCTCATTCAAACAAACACTGCTGAGAAACCATATTACATGGACCCAAAAGAAGAAATTTCATAAAATATAACGTTTGTAAAACAAATAAAATTTTCCATAGTAAGACATGATAATCAAGTAGCATCAGCTTTCTCTGCAATCCATTACAGCCCACTTTATTAGAAAACACTAAGCAAAGGGCACTAATTAAACTCAAATTTCACATTTTAAGCTCAAACGTCCCAAACATAGCGAGTGTTTTAACAACAGGGAGATATGCAATACTGTACGATAGCAGAAGCGCCGCAAACATAAAGCAAGGGAAGCCTACACAGAATGGCAATATATCCAAATACGAACACATTCATAGAAATCAAATAGGTTTTTTTTTCTCAGTTTCCCTTGTCCTGCTTTAGTACAACTCTTGGATTTGTGGGAAAAATAAGTTGTCAGTTGGAATAGGGCTGTGGTAACCTGAAATTGAGTTCGGCGGTGGCAGTGCGGCATCGAGAAGTTGATGGAAAGTAGGAGCGCCATGGGCGGTGGAGGAGAGTGGTAATGAAGTCGAAAATCAAAACAAGTTGTACAAATATGAAATACACACCTTCCTAATGTCCTAGAACATGTTTGACGAAATTAGTTTATTTTTGTTTTTGTTTTTCCAAAAAATATCTGTGTGGAATAATCAGATAGATTCATATCGATATCTATATTAATATTCATTTTACATTTTATACACAATAATATGGATGTTTGGATCCTTATTGGATTGGGTTTTGATAAACAAAAAGACTATTTTTTCATCTATTCTGTTACTGTATAAAGAGAGGGGGTGACAAAACCTTTTCATTTTGTATAAACTAAAAAGTAATTCATTTGTTAAAGTTGGTGACTTATCTTTTTTATATATTTTTTATAAATTAAAATATCTCTTTAAAATAATATTATAAAAATTAATAAACTCTCTAAATTGATAAATTTTTCAATCCCGACTTGAGTCAATACCGAAATCATCAATTTTAATAAGATAATAAATACTTCATTCGTTCCAACGATCTTGGGGCATATTCATTTTCAGGTCGTCCCAAGATAGTTAGATCATTTTCTTATATAGAAATAATAGGGATATTAACCCAAAATTAGAATCAGATTAGGGCAACTAATTGGGCCTTGATGATTTATTAATATGGGCTAACCAAAACTAAAACCCATTCCCCTTTCCCCATACTCATACCTATCTTTCGATTTTGTTCTCATATCTCTCGAATTTTTTGAAACACCACTTAGCCTCTGACGGCACTCTCGTCTCTCTCGATTTTCTCAAACCCTAGCTCATCGTCTCCATTCTCTATCTCTTAATGGGTGAAAACCCTACTTCTTCATCGTCCCCTTATTTGGATGTCTCTCTCGCGTCTCTGTCTCTCTCGATGGGTGAAAACCCTACTTCTTTGATGCCCCATTCTTCTGACGGGGTTCTCGCCTCTCTGTCTCACTGGGTAAACCCATGTTGCCCCCTCACGGTGATGATGCATCCGAGCGGTGGGCTCGCCGGCGGCATGGGTTTACCCCTCTGTCTCTCTCATCCTTCTAAATCCCTATGTTGCTCTAACCCTTCTTACCGGAGATTTCTCCACCACTACCACCTCTATCGCCACCACAAGCATAGATCCGTATTTTATCCGAGACGGCCTTCAACCTTTCATGGTCGATGACATCTCTGATGACAAGGCTGATCTCTCGTACCTTGGCGGCGGGCTCACCGATGGCGTGGAGGAGGGAAAGATGGAGCAGTCAATCTCTGACTTGAGCCCTATTTATTTTCCTCCCATCTCGACGAAGTGTTGTGGGCGAGGTCATTGCGGTCACGAGGCGGTTGAAGAAGAAGTGAGAAGGTGGATGAATGGTCGATGATGATTTGAACCAAAAAAAGCGAGATCGAACGCCCCCTTCTCTAATTCTGGTGAGATCTAATCTTGTTATTCGTTCTTGGCATTCTGTGTTAGTGATGATATTGGTTGAAGTAGTGATCTATATTGGTGATTCTATGTTATTGATTCTGTGTTGTTGATGATATTGGGTGAAGTAGTGATCTGTATTGGTTATGTGTTTTTTGATTGTGTGTTGGGATTGGATCGATGATTAACTGTTGGTGATTCTGTGTTGGTGCTTTTTTGTGTTGAAATACACTTATATTGAAGGAAAAACTGATACATACAAAAAAATACACTTTACACTAGAAAATGCATCAAACTACTTGCACTTTTGATTTATAAAATGTTTCACTTTACAAAAACTGATGACCAAAAGCTTGTTTTTAATACCCTTCAATCTGTAATGTCTATCATAGCTCCCTAATTACCTCAATGTTGCCTATTTCCTTGAGAAAACTCATGCATTGAATTGCTAGTTCTACCGGTATTTCTAAATTGTGTGGAAGCTAGTCTGATCTTCTAAGTGCTCATTTTTTCATGTGTGGAATCTTGTAGAATTCGCTTCATGCTCAAAATCTCAATCATGCAACCTTGTAGATCGAGGAATATATTGTTATGTGTAATGAGAGACAACTTGTTAAATGAGCTCACCAACGCTTCTAGAAGTTCATCCACTATTTTGCATGTTGTTTTATTTGTAGAGATTGTATGACTCGAAACCATCCCAAGTCATGGACATTGCAGTTTGGAGAATTTGTGGATTGCTGCACTAATTTGATGTTGAATCCATTTTGGCTTGCAACTGCCCTAAATTCTGAATCATTAACTTGAATATGAGGCCTTGCATTATCGTGTTGTATGTATATATCCTTGTTTGCACCTTCCGCCACTTAGACATTATTCTTTGGTATGATTTGTGAGATATCATACGCTTAAATATTTGTTAGTAAAAACATTAAATGAAAAAGGTAAATAAGGAAAAGCGATATGTGATTATTTTTTGGGAGGAGGGGGGATCTGATGATCATTCATTAATTTCATCGATAAGCAATAAATACAGTTGGTAACGATAATAAATGTAAGGAATCTATTCTATGACAGCCTCACATTCAATACCAATCAATTTGACATTACATTACAGACATAACATTTATGTATTACATGCCTTGCTGATTAAACACTCTTTAATCACCAATTTGGTAATTGAATCAATTGGTTTTATTTCTAGTGTACCTGCAATTCTGTTTTTATTGTTTCTCTTAACTGGAACTTGAGTTGTTAATGGAAAAATACATATTTTCCCATCAAATAACACATCTCCATTAGGGGCAAACAATGATATGCACACAGCACACATAAACATGATTTTGGATATGAATTTCCTGCTTTTACATGTCCTATGAGGCTCTGTTTCTCCAGGTGCTAAGCAAAATCTGTGGGATCCCTTGGTAATATAGAATCATTTCTCATCAATATATATGCATTGTGTTGTGCTTATTCTTGAACATGATCCTATTGAGTATTCTATCTAATTCTAGTGTTTTGAGTGAGAATATCATGCGTAACAAATCGTCTGGAGCTGTTAAATCAGACTTTTATGGTTGATGTATGAGCCCTGATCATCCCTGATTGCACTCCTCTCCCTATTGTGCTCTTACTTATGCCTAAACCCATTGTCAATTTTCTTATGGTGCCTCTTTTGCTATATTTCAGATTTGAGAGTAATGTGAGGTCAATGTGCACTACCTTATATTTTTTTCGATTTTCCCCCTGACAAGATGAATCACTTCTCCTTTTTGTTGTTGAATCTTTGCAACTCTCCATAACCTGGATACCATCTGTCTCCAGATGGAGAACTTCTATTGAGCTTCCAAAAGCTTGTCTCGAGGTGGTTTGCCACCATTCATGACTCAGGAATGAATTGGATTACTTGGTTTCTTTTTTCTGTTGAAATATCCTTGT
Organism: Salvia rosmarinus; assembly: GCA_036937905.1. NCBI lineage: Eukaryota > Viridiplantae > Streptophyta > Magnoliopsida > Lamiales > Lamiaceae > Salvia > Salvia rosmarinus. The sequence goes on along the minus strand of CM072818.1, from coordinate 43,935,895 downwards.
CCATCATGTTTTTGTTGGCTAATTTTGTGTTTTTGAAGTAGTGCGTTGGCTGAAGTAGTTTCTAATATTTATAGATTAGTTGGATCACATTTGATTTGAATTTTAGGTGACAAAACTGCCTTTTCTCTCTATCTATGGTTGGCATCAAAATTTTTGGCTCCAAAAATTTCAATAAATTTTAGGTTTCTTTTCAATTGTTTGTGTTGTGTTTCAATTTTTACCATTGTTTATTTCAGTGGTTTTTCCTACAAAAAAAAACAAAATAATTTGAATTAAAATTCGTATAGAAAAAAAAATTGTTCTATAAAAATATTTAATTTCAATTAAAATTCGAACAAAAAAATTATTCTATAAAAAATATTGAATATAAAATTATTTAAAAACACTAATTATAAATATATAACTAATTCAATATAATTACTAACACTCTTAAAACACTAACTTAAAGCTTCTTAAATCTCGTGCCCAAAAGTTTCGCCTCAAGATCGTTGGGACGAAGGGAGTAATAACTTCCTTGAGAGCCCCTATATAAATATATAGGTCCCGTTAATATTATAAATTAGTAATTCTAAAAATCTTATAACTATGGATATTATGGTAACCTATTAATTTTGGAGAACCACTCTTGTAAAAAAAATTAGTGCATGTTGGGTGGTTTCTCAGACTCACACGCTTTTATCCATTCGACAAGTCATTTATGGTTTTGCCTTTAGGATACCTTTTAGTTCGTGAGGCTATAGTTGGGATTATGATCTTAAACTTTTTTCCAAATTGAGATCTATATAGTAGTTTCATTATTTTATCATATATGAATATATATAAGGGGTAATATAGATTATATCCCAAAGTTTGGATCTTTTTCACTTAGTATCCTAACATTAGCATATTATTATTAAAATTCTTAACGTTTCAGAGCTTTTCACTTAATGTCCTCCGGTGAGTTTCAACGTTCATATGCTTACGTGGCTCGTCGGAGAGTCCACGTTCACAATCCACATAGAGAAAGGGTAATAATAGATCATATCCAAATGTTTAGATCTTTTTCACTTAGTGTCCAAACTTCAGCATATTGTTATTAAAACATAGCGTTTAATAATTTTTCACTTAATGTCCTCAGGTGAGTTTTCGACGCTCATACACTTGCATGGCTCGCCAGAGAGTCCACGCCCACAATCCACGAGATAATTTATTTTATTTTTTCAGAAACAATGTCATTTCTTACACGCGATATCAAGATCTCCTGCAGCCTCCTTCGCCTTTACCCGCACTCAACCTCGCAACACCAAGCATAGCTTTGCCACCACTCGATCTGCACCATCTCATGCAACAACCATTGTCGAGAACTTGAGACCAAGTTTAGAACCTCACGCCTTTCACTCATTGCAGTGAAAACCTAAGTATTTTCTTCAAGTCATGGCTACCCAATACTGGTCGCAACAACTATGTCCTTCCCTATGCGCACTTACAAAGCGATCAAACACCCTCAATATCATCTCTGCTGACCTTTATTAAATCGATTCGAGGATGAGATTAGAACTCTGACCAATCTTGGAGTCACATACGAGAAACAACCTCGATTGCGTACGTGGACACTCAGGCGAGCCATGTAAGCATATGGGCGCCGGAAACTCATCAAGGGATATTAAATGAAAACTATGAAACATTAGAAAATTTAATAACAATATGCTAACATTGGGACACTCGGTGAAAACGTCTAAACGTTGGGTATAATCTCTTACAACCCATTATCTACGTGGATTGCGGACGTGGACTCTCCGGTGAGCCACAGAAGCATACGGGCGTCGAAAACTCACCAGAGAACATTAAGTGAAAAATTATGAAACGTTTGAAATTTTAATAACAATATACTTGTAATACCCGAATTATTAAAAGCCCAATTACGATAATAAAATCGTAAATTAGGATTCGTCTCTATAATCGAATTAATAAAATATCGAATAATGATTTCGATTATTTTGGAATAATAAATTCTATATTTTTATTCACAAATGATTGTGAATTGATAAATACGATTATATAACGATTTCAACAAGATTATTTCTACGCCGATTACGATCGATAATTAAATGCTCGTGATATTTTCTAAGTTTTAAGTTTAGAATTTAATTCCATTATTAATGGAATAATTTAATAAAGTGATTACGGCTTTATTACCACCATTTTGAAATGAGTCGATAATTAACGTTGAGACGCTTCAAACGTTAACGTTTAGAGATGACTTGAGAATCAAGTCTCAACGATCAAGGAATTATGATATTTAAATTCCTATGATTATTTTATATAATTAGAATATTATTTAGCATTGAAATAATGCTAGAAAATTTTGGAATTATATTTTGATTATTTAAGATTCTCGAAAACCCTAAATCGAGAATTAGGGTTTCCTACCTATGGATTAATTCCAATAATTTTTCTTATGATATAATTTATCATCTAAGATATATATTATGATATATATATATATATATATATCTAATAATAGCATGAAAAATCAATTTTTGGCACATAAGGAGGAAGAGTGTCGTGACTAAAGTTGGGGAAGCAAATATTTACGTAAGTTTCAGGTTGATTTTGCTATGATATGAATTAAGGGATACAAGTGGTATATTGTGCACTCTTAACCAGGAAATTATGTGATGATCAATTGTGTGTGTGATAGGTATAGGAACCGTGTACCTATGTTGACAATTGAGGTAGATGATTCCACAAAACTCTTAGGAATGATGTATTCTACATTTGGCATTGTGTAGCTATTAAATGCATGGGTAGGACAAAAAAATAAAATTTGTTTCCCTTAATACACAAGCGAGTCGACGGCTCTTGGAGTCCAAGGAAAAAGGAATTTTTATTTTATTTGTTGAAAATTGTGTAAGACACATTAACTATGATGACATAGACATTAATGAGTCATAGGATAAATTCATGTATCTTCCTTGTGTGTTGTGTGAAAGTGCCGTCCCTTTTGATCCAAAATAGTAGGATTTTAAATTGTTTCATTCAATGTATTAACTAGCTTGACATTGTTGACCAAAGTGAGGAAAGAAGGAATATTTAACAATTCATCCTCCTTTGTGAATCAAAGTGGCCGACTCATGCTTGATCAAAAGAAAGGATTTTATTTTAGTTGTTCAAGGTGTTGTAAGAAGCATTTAAATTGTGTAAGAGATATTTACTATAGTGATGTAATGTCTTAGTGAGTCATAAAGCATTTTAAATTGTCTTGCTTTGTGAAAGAAAGAACCGAGAGAGAGACGTGAGATTTGTAAGAAATTGTTAAGTCTTAATTTCCTATTACTTTATATACTTAAGCATTTTGATAAAGTAAACCAACACACTCATACTCTTCTCAAAACAAAAATACCGTGAGCTTCTCCATTAGAAAAGCTCGAGTGTTCCTTATTCCCTTTAGCAAAATCCTCTCTATTAAATCCTTGTGCACTAAATCGACACCGATAAAGAGGTTAGAAATCGAACGAGTTTCAACTATACGTTAGAATTTTAATTATCCAATGGTTCGATTTTTATTTTACAAACATGTGTCTTGAGGAGAAATTATGTTATCATGTTTAGTGTTTTGTTAATTATTGTTATTTATGTTTAGAGTGATCATATGTTATGTTTAAATGCAAATTATTTATGTTATGAAATAAATAGTGAGGATCAAATTTTTAGGATGAATTGTTAATGGATTTATGATATATGTTAATAGTTAAGCTCTTTGTGAATTATTGGGAATTTTAGAAAATCATATAGTATTTATGTATTGTGACCGAAAATGTAGGGAGGATACATGTTGATGTGCAAAGCATTATCTATGTAATATTATAGCATATTCATGTTGTATGGCCTTAATTGGACATTGTGGAATTTTATTAGAATTTTTGGACAATTGTAGCTATTATTCTCCAAAATGGCCGAGACCTAGGACTATGGTATTAGTGGTTTATATTGTGTTATTATATGATATTATGATATTTTAGTGCTATATGATGGTATATAAGCATAGTCTAATTTTATAGGATTTTATAAAAATTGTTTGGTATATTATAGCCTATAGGGCCGTGTGATACATATGAGGGTTCTATGATGTTTTGTTTGATTTTATTAAACTTTAGGTTATAATTATGTTATATATTGATATTGGAGCCTTGTGTATAATTATTAGAATTTTTGGAAATTTATTGGATTAATTTTAGTAAAACCGTGACCTATATAATGTATATAGGTGTGTTCCAAATTTTTCTATAGTGATATTAATACATATTAATGATCATAGTGTAAAATAATACACTATATGAATTTAAGAGGAATTTTTGGAACAAGTTTGGAAAATTTACCATATAGCCGTGAGCTATATGTTGTTAAATAAGGAATTTTAATTCCTTTTTAATCAAGAATAATAAATTATTATATGTCTAAAAATTATATTAGACATAATTGAATTTTCGAGATTTATTAAACATAGAATATTATGTTTACGATGAAACGTTATATCAAAAAACGTTAAAAACATAAAATAATGCTTAAAGTATTAAAAGATTAATATTGAAAGAAAATATTAATCAAGTTTATCGATTTGCGTGAAAAATCGAGAATTGAAAAGAAATCGATTGAAAATCGATTTATATTAATTTTATACATTAAAAATGTATTTTATTGAAATATTATAACGAAAAGTCAAAATGGTTGACTTTCGAAATTAACGTACGAAATACGTTCGTTAAATACGCTAATACGTGAAAACGATTACTTTTATTTGAATATCTCAATTGTGAGAAAAGATTTCATAATTGAAATCATTTTATGAATAACGTTATTATACGTTAATTATTTAACCTAAAAGGTTAAAATGAGACTGTAGATCATATTACGTCTCTCTCGAAATTCGAGAATTATTTTTATTAAAATACGCGTTGAAACAACGTATTAAGATTTATTAAGACTTCGAATTATTATATTATTTATCAAAGTTGAATGAACTTTGAAAATCTCGAAAAGCGTGCCAACGTTCTAAACGTAAATTTTTGCGTAAAGGTGGGACGTGAAGGCTCACACGCAACCAGAGGAGAGCACGCATATCGAAAATCGAAGTTTAAAAGTAAAGGTGGGCTTTACTATACTCAAACTGGTAGAATTTACCAAATGATTTATTTATGATGCTTTATTGCAAGCAAATATTTATGAACTGATTTATTTAATTACTTGCCCAAAATGTTTATGTTTTATGTATGTATCCAATCCATGATATTTGATGCATATTGTTGGGTAGCTCCCACTTTATGACATGCTTGAATTCGTATTCTTGGAAGACCCCAAGGATGATGGAGAATTCAGATCCCGGCCGAGATGGCCGGATTTTGTGCATCGATTATTTGTGATTGTCTTTGAAAGGGTGCTCGGTTATTATGGCGTCTGTGAGAGGAAGCCTCCTCTCCAACAAGGAATTATTGTTGGATGAATTATTGTGGTGGATATGGATCATACATACAAGGAAAATGTCTCATGCAGACGATCTTTATGGAAAATGAAAGAAATTATTTAGTAAGCACGAGTATTTCAAATTAAAACCTCGTGTGTTACCGTGATGGGCGTAGTAATTTAAACTTGATAAATTATTTTGGCATGAGCCATCGAGTGTAAATCTTGTACTCACCGCATGTTTGTTTTAAATGTGCAGTTGAGCGAGATGATGGATGGAGATGTGTCGAGCAATGGAACCCCTTATGAATACGATATATTAGAAACCTTGAATACACATCGTCATATGTGTATTCACACGTTTTTCCGCTGCAATTGAATTAATTTATCTTATGATGTTGATTAGTTGAATACATCCAGAACATATGAGTTCTTGTATATATATTGGTTAGCGCTTCCTTGATTATTATTCTAAGTATTAGCCCCTGCTAAATCGTACTTAGGATTTAGGGGCTGTTACAATACTAATGTTGGGACATTAAGTGAAAGAGGTCCAAACGTTGGGATGTAATATGTTATTGCCCCTATATTTAATTAGGTACAATGTATTAGTTGATTCATGAATATATATTTAATTAGTTACATTATAGTGGTAAATGTGTGTATTTGTTTAAATAAACATACATTAATCTATATAATTTAAATATTTTAAAATATTATCTACCATTTATTTGTACAAAATATAACTTGATTTAAAATTATAATTTCTTAAATCAAGAAAATATTTTATAAATTAATAATTTATTAATTCAAATGATATATTAATAAATTATTAATTTAAAATATATTAATATCTCTTTAAATTAATGAAAACCTAGTTCTCAAGAATATTAATTTATAGAGGTTCTACTGTAGTTCATTTGTAAAAATGGTTGGTGACTTATTGTTTTTATATATTATGTATAAAGAGAGAGGGTCAATAAAAACTAAGTTAGTTTTTATAAACTAAAAACCAATTCTTATAAAGGTGGGCACTTGGGGTCGTATTGGCCTGTCCTATTTTTAAGTTAATATAATCATAAAGTTAAGATAAAAAATACAGATAATAGATTATATTACTAATGGGCAGTTTAGTAAATGAAATCTTTTGCTGGTCTCAAATACGAAGTTTTCAACATTTGGATCGGTGTTTCAAGTTGTCTCTCCTATAATCATCAAACTTTTATACAAGAAAAAGATAATAATTGACTCAATGTGCACTAGTTGTTCATCCTTTATCAACAAAAGATAATCACAAATCTTAAATTCAAAACAAATCCAATCACGTAGTTTCATGATAAACCAAGATGTTATTATTCTTATCACTATTGCAATGATTAATATTATAAAAGTTAGCTTTTATTATTGTTAAAAATCTCTGTGATTTGCAATTTGGCCGAATCCTGTGAATTCGTCAAATTTTGTAGTGATAAGAATTGAGCAGTGGAAACATGTAATGCTAGTCAAGTGTAACTTCACTGTAAAATTTTGTAGGTTTGACATTTACTTTTAAGGATTAAGTTAGATAGATAAAAATAGTATATGTTAATCTATTGTTTATTTAAATAGAATGGAACTTTATAATATCTAAGGCCCTTGATAATTTCAATCACCAAAGTCAATTTTGCTTCTAGTAATAAGAATACAAATATTCAATTATGTATTTTAGTAATCATAAAATGTAAACATCCATAAATATATATTATCTGCTTGTTAATGTGCACACAACCAGTGTAATATGTAGCAACATGACCTCGAGTTTTTCAATTTAAAAGTATGCATATTACGGGCGTCACTGCGACCAGTCACCAGCCTCACTTAAAACATCTAAGAAAAGTACAATTGAAGAAGGTAGCTCAACCTACTGAGACGAATTCACTTACTAAAATTAACTTTGTCACTCGCACACAAGACAGATATATGTTTGCCCAAAAAATAACAGAGTTCCATATTGTATTTCCTGAAAGGGAAAATTCTATAACTAACATATTAAACAAAATATTGGCCAACTTTAAAAAGCTACTAAGCTAGGAACAGCACTTGTAACAGCATAAATAAAAGAATGTATACTGCGGAAGAAAACAGGATATGCTTGGATAATGATAACGTTGATAATCGAAACCGGAAGAGTCGTAAGCCCTCGTTTGATCACACACAGCCATTCTGGAGGCACTCTTGAATTTCAAGTATTCAGTTTCACCACTTCCCATTTGGAATTTGCACAAAAAGACTTCTCGTCTCTTGGAATTTGCACACAAGAAAAGACTTCTCATCTCAGAGTATTTCCCCACTCATTTCATCTCACGTTCTTTCTTGGTCTCCGGGATTTCTCATCATCTTCGTAACTTTCTGACCGATCATCAAAACTGTCCCGTCTTCCTCCTCTCTTGCTGAACGACCCACCTCGTCTGTTGCTTTGGAACTTCGACAAGTTACCATTTCTGCCATTCTTCCCCCGCCCGCCATACGAATCTTCTTGACTGCTTCTATCAAATCTCTTCGGACCTGAAGACCTATCAAAATCACCCACCCGTGAACCTTTCCTGTCGGCCATCATGCCACCATGGCCCCGGGATGCTTGTCCTGGGCGATTTTGACCTCGTTTATCTCTCTGCCTGTCACTCCTATAGCTTAGATCACCATCAGCATCTCTTTCAGAAAACAACTCATTAAAATTGGATCTCCCTCCTCTAGTACTTGTAAACTCCATTCTGTTCGAGCCCCATCTGTTTCCTCTGTTTTTGTATCTTATTTCTTCATCGTCAGAGTCAGAGTTGACTCCAAAGTCATCATCTGAGCCATAAGTCATAGCGTTCCGACCTCTTTGCTGCTGTTTTACGTCAGCAACATGACTTGATTTCCACTTAGGGTGAACCGGAAGGTCATCATCAGTATCAAAGTCTACTTCAGCATCAGAGAATGTTTGGCGCTTCCTGCCACGTGCTGGGGGTTTAGCTTTGCCCCGAACGTGCCTGTTTCCTTCACCGCTTTCTAGATCTTCTGACTCCGAGTCAGCTTCAAGTTCTGATAAGGCTACTCGAGGAGCCCTATGCACTTCACTCTGGGCATCTAACTCATAACTGTCAACATCATCATCGTCTTCATCAAAATCGTTGAACCCAACACTAGATCTCGTGGAAGTAGAATCAGTATACTCCATTCCCATACCCCTTGGAGTCGGAGGTCTGCTCCTTTCTGGGCCATTTCCGTAACCTCTAGAACTTTCACGAGGACTCTGCTGGCTCAGGGGAAAGTCTTCATCCAGTTTCTGCGAATCCGCATACTCAAAAGCAGCAACATCTGCTCCGTCAGATTCATTATCATCAAAATCAAAATTCCAAGCATTAGAAACATCGGCTCTGGCAGGTTTCTTGTCCATCCTGAATTGAGAACCATGCTGCTTTTCTGGAAAATGATTCTCGGGATAAGTATCGGGTGGGCGCTTGTGTTCACAGTGAAAACAATCCGTATTTCTTCTATAGTTTAAGAAATTGCACCTGCACAAGCATCACACAACCAAAACATTAAGCTGTAGAATTTTAAAGCAGTCTCCACAGCTGTTCAAAAGCAATCACTCCTGAAAATGCATTGAGATATCACAGCTATTAACACTCTTGATTTTCATTCTAACTGAAGCCAGGTATGTGTGCCTGCATGCGTCCATGTGTGTGTAGGGTGAGAGAGAGAGAAGTACTGGGGGCATTCCCATTCTCCTGGAAGCAACTGTCTCTTTGGACGCTTTGCATCACATTGCAGGCAGATTGTATTCTTTGCAAAATTCATAAAGTCACACCTGAGAGAGAAAAGATAAATATTAGCAAAATTCCAAGTATCAAAAGAAACAGCCCACCAGACAATAGGAAATTCCAGGTTAGTTCCTACTGACCCTAGCTCTACTCATTTATATGTATCTAATTGCCAGCATCCAAATAGGGTGCTGAATTAAGCCAATTAAATTGCACCATAGCTGAACAAAGATCTTGTGTAACCCAAGAAAGCAGAAAGCATAATAAATATCACCCAACAAATCAACACTAGCGAACATCAAGAGGCAAGAAATGTGGGATAAAGGTCAAGTAGGACCAGTTATAAACCTAGGGTATGACTCCTTTATTCTACACTATCTCAACTTCTCTTCTCTATAAGCTGTCCATGAGTTCATTGTTGAGACTTAAAAGGGAAAATACATATTACATATAAATGTACTCAGATATTTTACCACAGTCCACAAGAGTATATAAATTTTGGATAAATGATGTAATTCACACAAAAAAGGGTTGTGAAACCTACTTTGGACAGAGCCAATCACCCTTTTTCATTTCAATATCATCACGCCCGACTCTTTTCTTTGGAGGGGGAGGTGGTTGCTTCACCTTGGGCGGTGGCCTTTTAATAACGGGAGGGGGGAGATTTGGATCTATTGGAACTGCACTCAGCTTGACTACATCATGGAGCAACTTTCGAACAATGGTCTTCACAGATTTCATCTTCAAAAGGGATCTATTTGCTACTGATCCATCTATTGGATCAAAACCATATGCAAGTAGCATACGCATGACATCCATTGTCCGTGCTTCATCCTCTTTATTACTCAGCAAATATGCTTTCTCACAGGAACCCCTCAGACTGCACGAACTGCACACCTGATTCATGGAATAAAAGAAATAATGAAATATTGATACAATTGCTTGCATGTTTTGTTTAATCCAGAATCAAACTGCATTTTATAGATGGGTTCAACTTTGATTAACTGATATTTCCCCCACACTAATTCATAATCAGGTTTTTTTGGTAAGTCTAATTCTAGGATGTGATAGAGACCACCCGAGGAATATCCACCATGATAACCTCAATGATAAAATGATCGTGAACTATGTAGAACAGATTGTTGAATATGTTAGAGTTCAGTTTTTCATTTTACTTCATGTTTATAAAGAAATTATAATTCACACATATATATATTGGATGCTAGTTCAACAGCTATAATTTCAATTAAAACCATGAAAGCCCTCGGTAACAGGACAGACACACATTCTATTTCATGCTTCTTCTTCACCAACATTAAAAATACCATCCTTTTTTGTTGAATCTTACAGTCACTGTTCTGTCTGAAAATCTCGCATAACTTTTTTCCATAAAATATCCTAAATCGTAATACTTCACTTACGCAGTAAATAAATTAATGAAATAGCAACGTTCGATAGCTTACATCTCCTTCATCCAGATGGACATGTTTCCTTAACAATTTGGCAGAATAGACCACCCTCTTGTCTGGACTAGGGCATCCATAACCAACTAATAGTTGAAGATCCTGTCTCGACAATGACCTGAAATAAATCAGTCCTAAGCAAGTTAATTTCTTTTTTTTTTAAATTGCTAAATTGAAATTTGAAGCAAGCAATAACACCTTAAAGTAAACTTAAACTCCACACACCTCAAAAAAAAAAAAATCAGCATCCAAAAGTGTATTCAATTAGAAAAGAAAAGAATACAGAGAGTTCATCAAAACAAGCAAGTGTTCGGGAAAATAACGATGTGATACCCTGAGTTATACACCCTCAATCGTATTCATCTCCACATATCCTAATAACCATACTTGCTTTTTTTCTTCAATTTGTCTGACATGAATGAGATGACAGGCTATGAAATGTTATATTCATATTTGAGTAGTTATGCAAAGCAATTGCAAGCCTGAACCCAAATTACTCCTCCATTTGAGAGATAATCCAAATCAATTCAAACAGCCTATCTCTTTGTCTCAACTGCCGTGCTACCCACACTGATTACTAATAAAATGGGATCTAAACACCTTACACCTATTCGCTAATTTCCTTATTTAATCGGAAAATTCATTATAAAAAATAAAATAAAACATAAATATCCAGTTGTCTTCTCATAGGCATTTCATCAAACATGTATATGCACCAAAATTAGAGTGTCCTCTGCACATCAAGTTACTATGAATTCCACCAAAAGTAAAACATATGTGAAATGCATCATGAAAAAACCTCAAGATGTCAAAGCGATCGCGGCCAAAATTGACCAGAGCATCCTGCACGGTCTTGAAATCCCGAGCAAAATTCGGCCGTTTATCCTCCTCCGCGGCAGACCCCGACAAATCGAACCCGAGGCGTTCCATCATACCATCCTCGTCCTTCCTCCTATGATCAAAATAATTCTGCTGCAGCAGCCTCTCCATCAACTCTATCCACTCCGGCCACGGGTGCACCAACTCCACCTCCTTCTTCCCCTCACTACTCCCCAACAACGCTTCGCTCTTTGCTAATTCCGACTTCAATCCTCTTCTACTGAATCCCCGCCGGCGGGTCGGGCGCCGCTTCCGCAATGGGGCTTCTTTTGCTTCTTCGACCCCGCCAGGCCCGGATTCGCTGGAGGGTTTGGTCTTCTCTTCGCGGTTTTATCGATTTCATCAATTTGTTCAAAGATGAAGCTCATGCGAGCAGAGAGCGAGGTGGGTTTGGCGGCGGACGGAGATTGGGGAGTGGAGTCGGGCGCGGGGGAGAGCGAGGAGAAGTGGAGTGAATTAGGAATTTGAGAGAGGAGATGAATGGAAGGCGGTTTTGAGCAATTGAAGCGCCGGAGAAGAAGATGAGAGAGCGCCATTTTCTGTTACGGATGTGGAAATTGGAAAAGAGAAACTAAAACACCGCCATGAGAGAGGGAGAGAGAGCTTAAACCCTGCTGCCGCGCAGGCTGAAGTGTTAAGTGTTAAATACAAAAGTGCGAGCTTAAAAAACAATTCCTCATTTCTTCGAATACTTGCATTATTTTAAAAATATAGGTTATGTGTATTTTTTTATAAATAATTCTATCAAAAGCTCGTATTATTTTTAAAATATAGGTGATGTATATTTTTTTATAAGTAAATAATAAATTAAGAGTAATTGATATTTTAAAAATACAAAATATAAAATTTTAATGAATATTTTAAAATGAATTAAATATAAATTTTTAGTGGACTGAAGGATTAAATATTTTTCAACTCAATGAAAAGAAAAGAATATTTCATAAAATACAGTTTTACCTCTGAATTAGTAGAATATGTATTCCACACCCCGCATGATTCTGAAAATTATCATATGGCCCCTATCAATTGCAGCCATTTGAAAGAAAATTGCAAGGTAGAATCTATTTCTTCCTTTTTTTCTTTAATTCATGGGAAATTTCTTTTATTTTTTTATTTTTTTTGTAATTCATAAAAATCCCGCAATAACTATACTTGAAAAATTATGTATAACATACTCAACTCCATAAAGACGTTAATAAATTCGAACATATGATCTTTTGATTTGTAAACTCTTTTTTAATAGGGAAAATACAAGTAAAATTAACACTTTACTAATTATATTTTTTTTACTTTCGACTAGAGTCAATAAGTTGAATAATAATTTTAATACGATAGTTATTTAATGAATTATATTTATCTACGTATTATATATAAAAATAGCATCATTGAAAAAGAAGAGGCTCCGTCCAAAACATATTATCTGATTATCTCTCAATCTATTTGGTATGAATATGATGGTTGTAAAAAGTTAAAGTCTTTTAAATCTACCTTTATTTTTCTAAAACAATTTGTATTGGACTTTAAAAAGTTTTTGGCATGTAGTCACAACACAACCTCGTTACTAGGTTAATTCTAAAAAATTTAAAGGTAATTCTTCATTTTACACTTCATATCCCTCCTTATTCAATAAATTAAAAATATTAATAAATATATTGTTTTAGCCTTAGTTCCAAATTAAATATTTAATCAAATAAGAATTATATCTCTGTGGCCGGCGGCCGCCTTGCTTGGCTGCGTCCACCCGTCTTAGTGTACCATCGGCAACTCATGTTGGCCGCCGTGAGACGGATGGTTATGTAGATATTCAGACGAAAGAACGAAGAGATACCAACATCTCCATCTTACCTTAATGCCAAGTTTCGTTTTGAAAACCATGAATACAATTTTTACATTAACACTAATTAATATCTACCTTTCCTCCTCTCCTTTCTTCTCTCTACAACTTATTTTCTTGAATTCATATTTGCAGTCCGATTCAATTCAATATTAATTAATTGTTTACTTTCGCACACCCATTCACGCCCTCTAGATTGGGGGAGGAAGCTCATTCCTTGTATAATCCACCGTCACAACAGATCTCTCAACGTTAGATTAATTACACAATTTTCCAAACACCAACCTCAAATCCAGATAACAAGTGTAAATTGTAATAAGTTTTTTGAGGATGATGAAAGCGTATAACCCTCAATAACATATAACTCATTGGTGTTTAATTTTTGAGATCATAAAGATAAATTTATTATTTTGTAGGGTTACAGGGGCTAGGTGTAAAGTATCCCATGACACAGGCTGTCCAGCCATGTTTTTTCAATTTCGTCATCGAATATTTGATGATAAAATAATTGAATCGAAAAGTGCAAGTATTGCAGCAACTTAGTTAAGTTCAAGCACCAATTAATGGACCAAACAATCTCCGGATATAACTAAAAATCTGCTCAATTGTCGGATCTTTCTTCGGAAATTCTTAAACGGGGGCCATGTCCACAAAGTCTTAATTTGGATATTCAGCTGTAGTACATGCCGAGAGGAGTTTAATTGTAGTCTCAATAAATATTAGGGACAAATTTCATAAACTTGTAAACTTTATATATTTTATAGTAACTTTTTTGATTGCTTTAAAAATCAGAATTTAGCAATAATTTGTGTATTTTTACATGCAATTAACCCAATATTAAATAGTACTAATATATAAATAGTTAACCTGAATTATAAATTAAACACATTATATTCGAAAGCAAATATTCGTATTGTCACAACCAGTTTCCATTCATCATAAATACACCAAATTACAAATTAATATGTACACCCTTTCTATATTTCGACATCAAATTTCAAGAATCTAAGCCTTTCTCCTACCTACAAGATAAACGGCAAGGAGAAGGGCAGATCTAATCTAACTGTATATACATATGTGGCATATATTTAAGCATAATTGTATATAATTTTATATGGGGAACTATATAGAAATACACATTATTTCAAAAGTATGTATCCTTTATATCCATTTTAAATATTTGCTACACTCCATACCCATTTTATTATTTTTAATGTATTTTAAGTCAAAAAACTTAAGAATCTCTCCGATCGACCTAAGACATTGTAATGATCGATAGAAACAGTGTAATGATCGATCGGAGACAGTGTAATGATCGATCCGAGACTTCAAAAATATTAGAATTATTGAAAAAACTTTGTTTCCGATCGTGAAAACTTTGTTTCCGGTAGTGAAAACCTTGTCTCTAGTCTTGAAATTGTTGTATCCAGTCGATCGAAGATAATTATTTTCACGACCGTTGACAACAATTTTACGACCTAACAAGGTTTTCACGATCGGAAACAAGATTTTTCACTGGAATCTCAAGTTTTTTCTATAATTCTAATATTTTTTGAAGCCTCCGATCGACCATTATACTATCTTCGGTCGACCGAAAACTTCACATTCCGCTTCAAATTTTAAAATACACTGATTTTGATATAAAAAAAAAAAAAACACACACACAATGATGTCGAAAATCACATCACATTTCACTCAAAAATACATTAAATTAATAAAATGGGCCTTGAGTATAGCAAATTTTACAATTGGTTATAGACTATACATACTTTGACAAAAATGAGTATTTAAGTTTGCCTCCCATAGTGGATAATGCATGAGTTGAGGAGTTAGAACCACTCTACCATGCATTTTGGTAGAAACCAGTTGCTGTAGCTACTTCAGACAGCGACTGCAATTCCTTCTGGACTTTGATTCTCTCATAGAAAACAGAGCACGCCAACGAAGTGCATTTCACTCCACTTTCAACAACCCAATCCCTCCTCCACAATGACGACATATCTGCATATTGAGAGTGATGAGAGATTGAGCAGATGACTGTAATAGGTAAAACAGAAATGAACGAGAACAAGACCAAAAACGAAGGCAAAAACTTGTGTACATCTGAATGTACGGTGCATCCACCCCAACTAGAGTTTATTAATTCCCACTTAGAATTTATTAATCTCCAATCAGGGTTTATTATTCACAATTATGATTTAATTAGGGCGAATGCACCAGTGTGTGCCTCAACAACGGATACATAGGAATTCTGAGAAGTATATTATATACTCACAGCAGCAAGGTGTTGGATGTTCTTTTCGAGTTTCGAAGTTCTTCCCGCCAAGGCTATAGCAACGGTAGTTTCATTCTTGGAACACTCATGACAAATATGAGCTGATCCCTGAACCAACTCACCACAGAGTGTACAATGCTTTGATGCATAGTAGTAATCGATTCGCATCCTCTGTGGATTCTGCACGACCGACTGACGCTTCCCAACAGCTTCGCGCACAGGCCGGGGAGTGTCCAGAAACCACTGGTTCAGATCAGCTCCAACCAGTCCAAACACTCTCTGCAAAGCTGGCATAATTTGTTTCCTGATGTAGTAAACATCATTTAATCTGAAAGGGGAATCAATGGCTAGAAGTTCGAGCGGATCAACAACCATGTCCACCAGACGAGCACCAGGCTCCCCGTGGATCACTACGTAAGGTATCCGCTCAGCATACCGAGGTTCTGCCCGAGGGTCATTGCGCAGTGATTTAGTGGCCACAATTGCAGCTGGTGGAAGTGAATAAGCACGTTCGGCATAAGTACCTAAGCGAACCTCCTTCGCGAAAACAAAGTCCTGAATCGAGACCCTGCCGGATAGTATTTTCGTCCACTGACGCAGCACATAAGTTTTTACCTGAACCAGGAAGATAGAAAAAACAAATATGCATTTAGATCTTTAAAGAAATATCAAGTTGCTATAGAAATTGATTGAGGTGTGCGGTCTCCTTCAGCACCGTCTTAAATCACACTCCATACCTTACCAATATCCTGGCTTTCAAAAAAGATCCTTAATGACTGCTCCATGGTTTTAGATACAGCACCACACGTATCTCTTCGAACTGTCTCGATGCCCTTTGCATCAAAGATCGGCTTGCTCTGATCAGGACTCTCGTAGCTGTAACCAACGTATCGCTTCTTTGTAAGGAGGAAGCAGGGGTGGTAAACTTTTTCCATTTTCAATGTGACAGGACTGGGATTCATTTTGGTTATTGCTGATGCAATTTCTCGTCCAATTGAGAATGCTTCTTGAACAGATCGACCTTTGAGGAGTACGAACATGCTGCACCAAATAAGAGCTCAAGTATCTCAACCAAGAAAAAAAAAAGCAAAATAAAAAAATGCCAATTAACTTTCCTTTCGATTTCAAAAAAGGACTCATTAAAACATAGTCAATGAGTAAGAGTACAAACCTATCTGTATCGCCATAAATAACTTTAGCTTGCCATTTGTTGTTTGAGTTTACAAAAGAAATTGCAGTTTCCAAAGTTCTACGGCCACACTGCACGATACTATCTGCGAGTTCAGCACAAGGCATGCGTCCGCTAAACCCAGCAGCTGTATAGCCATAAGTGACATTTGCTATAAGCTTTAAAGCAAGCTGCCGAGCATTCAATATCCTGTGTCGAACAAGCTGAGATGGAGCTAACTTTTTCATTGCTTGTTTTACCATGATTCTGGTTGACAGTATCTCTTCCAACAGCCTAGGCAGTATACCTCTCCGGACTTCCGAAGGAACATACGCAACACCATTCGGAGCTACCAGTACCTCGTGTTTCAAATCATGCAATTTCTTTGAATCTGGTGAATACGAACTGACGCCAAGTCTGTGTGCCTTTGGAGCTGTAATCTTTCCCAGGCATGTACAAAAGCAAAGGTTATATCCAATTACCATTGATGGATAAAGGGACTGGAAATCCAAAACGACGACAGGATCTGCATAGAACCTCGATTCCGGCTCCATAACAAGCGGTATACATTCCATTGCCGGTTGACTGGCGACCTGTTGGGTTCCGGGGGAAATGGCGAGATAGTTCTGTGTGTGAGCTAAACGCAGAAACATTGATTCAACACGATACTGTGAACCTCGAGATAGTACTGAAAAGAAGTCGATACCAAATACTCGAGCAAGTTCTGATGTTCGGTTTATCATATCGAGCTGATTCAGAATCTGTAAATTCAACTTTGCTCTCTCACTTGTATATTCAATAGATCTGTACCTAGCTCGTCCGGGACCACTTGAAAACCATCTTGTTAGCACTTTCCAAGGGATGTATGGAATTTTTCGCCTCAGCACCGTCTCAGCAACAGCTTCAACTGTGTACATATTAAGCTTCACTTCATTACGCATTAGTCTCCAAATATTAAGCACAATTCTACCACCGACATGAACACCACTGGCATGCGTTCGGCCCCATTCATCATCAATTATGGAGTTCTCGAGATGGGCTATTTCAGCGGTTACGGATTTAGAATCTTTTCCTTTTTCAAAAGTCCTAGAATCTGCAGAAGATATATTGATCCAAGATGCTGTCCTCGATATATTATTCAGCAAACCAATGCCGAGATGTGCTGCCCTTTCAGCCAAAAGCCCAAGGGAGCCGC
Source organism: Salvia rosmarinus (assembly GCA_036937905.1). Taxonomy (NCBI): domain Eukaryota; kingdom Viridiplantae; phylum Streptophyta; class Magnoliopsida; order Lamiales; family Lamiaceae; genus Salvia; species Salvia rosmarinus. The sequence goes on along the minus strand of CM072818.1, from coordinate 43,917,857 downwards.
TTTGAACATCCCAGCCCATAAGAACGTCTGGGTCAAAAGCATGGATTAGCTTCGTAAAATGATTAAACAATTGTAATTCTTCTGGAAAAACAAACGTCTTGGACTCCGAAACTTCATCAAGGCCCTTTTCCATAATAGCAGGATCACAGCGCAGAAGCACATAAATATCAAACATAGATGCATCATCCTCTTGAAGAACAAGAACAATAACATTGATGGCATCAAATCGGGGGTCGGGTCTTAAATCCCCTCTAGTATCAGCTTGTACCTCTAGACTAAGCAATGTTAACTGCTGTCCTTGACCCGCACTTGCTGGATCTCGAAAACCAATCTGACTTAATGGAGTTAGCCTCACCTTTTTATCAGGACCAGATATCTGAGATGTATCTGGTGAGCAGCTAGCTTCTAGTTTCCTCTTAGTCTCAGTGAAGCCCTTATCTTCAACGCTGATGTTCTCTCGATTATGCTCTGGTAGTTGATTTTGCTTTGGCTTTTTGTCGGACATGGACGTAGTAGCAGATTCAGGTAGGATGGAATTGCTGTCATCATCAGCCTGAGAATCCACCATATCACCAGATAATCCATCAGATATTGGAAGAAATAGTGACGGTGAGTCTATCTTCCAATCAGATGACAGCCATATATCAACAGATTGCCTCGACGGAGGTGACATTACAGGAGTCAGCATGTATAAATATGACCCATCATTCTGGTAAAGAACAGGAACACCCATTACTGCTTCATGTTTATCAACAAGCCCACATTTTCTAGGGCTTACACATGGAAGTTGTACTTCTTCCAGGTAATTCCTCTCAAAGAAAGGCAGCAAATCATCTGCCGATCTTCCCTGAAGAGACATTCCTATGCTACCAACCCCATTTCTAAGAAACAAAGGAGCTTCAGTCTTGACCTCATTTTCCCAATCTATAGTTGGAGGTTTATTGGGAATGGTCAAAGCAACAAGTTTTACAGTTTCAGATTCCACGTCTACATCTTTTGATGAATCGTAAGCTTCAAACGTACCAGGATCTCTTCTACAATAGGGTGAATTTTCAAACTGCATGTGTGTTGTTTCCGTTTCCACGCCCTTCAAATCCTCATATGGAACATCACGCAACTTGTGAATAGAGACTGAGGTTGGATACCTCTCATTTGTGCAGTTGGTGTTGGATACAAGGTCACCTGCAGCTGAGTTTGAAGGCACGGTACATGATTGCACAATATCTGTTTGCAGCATCCTGTGACCTAAAACTTCACCAAAGGTCTCCGTGTTTGAAACATGAGCATGTTCAGACTTGCAAGGGCCGACAGCAACATTCACGTTACAATGAACAGTACTGTGCAAATTTTCACCAGAACAGCAATCATTTTTTGGCGGAATTTCTGCATCTATGCCTTCATCACTAGATGAATGATGTAATTTCCCTGAAACAGGGGGAGAAGATGGTTTTAAATGAATAGTCTCATTGCAGGCCTCAACATTGGAATTTATTTTCCTTCCACACTCAGCACCAGGACATAATTCTGCATCCTGAACTTCCACTGGGCTCCTATAATCAGAGACTTGAACTCGAGAAGACCGTTTTCTCCTCATCAAATCACGTGTAGAGCATTCAGCTATTAAACTAACTTGTCCTGTGCGACTCCCATCTTTCTTCTTATCAAATTTTACAAGAGGAAGCTTATCTGATTCATTTCCAGTCCAAGAAGTTCCCAAACCTTCTTTTACCTTGAGAGGTGAAAAATCACTCATTTTCTGACAGCAAACAGGTAAAGAACCCCATTGAGGTCTTTTATTTAGATGCTTATTCCTCAAGTTTGAGGCTATTCTAGACCATGATTGTGCTTCCACATTTGACTTTGCTTCACTATATTCCGTTTTGGGTGACTCGCCTGAGCAGGAGTTGATGGTAGATCGTCCCTAGATCCATCCACTTGTGGAATAACCCTACTCAACAAAAGTTTGTTAGTATCATTGTACTCGGCAGGCTGGAACAGGCTGCCGCTCCCATCTTCAGTATTAAGCATATCAATAGAATCAAGAATATCTTGACACTCTTTCTGAGATTCACTCTCATAATCTATGTTGGCTCTCTCTAACACTTTGTCAATGTCTTTTGAAGGAAGTAAGGGGCTCAAAATTGTCTCGCGAGCAAGTTCATCATCAGAGTTGATATCTTCTGCAGCTTGAGAAGATGCAAGCCACTTTAAAAGCCTCAAGGCATCTTCATCCTAACGAACACACATACACAATTCATAACTACAAGTCTACAAAGAAATCATAATGTAACCCAAATAACAAAGAAAATCACAAAGAAAAAATAATAAATTTGAGAACATGGTGTGTCACACATAACTTCGGAGCTATATGATCTTTTGGCAAAGATTTAATTCTTCACAGAATGACAGTAAATACTTTGAACATTACACTAACCTGATATAATAAATCCAACAAAATGAAGCTCTTCCTTTTTTCCCCAATCGATGCAACACAGAAAGACATCAATTGATAATCTAACCAGTTGATAATAACTTATAAATAAAAAAATGTTTTGATATTTTTTGAAGAATATTAACAAAAAATGCATGTGTTAGGTAGAAAAATGCACTGAACAATACTAACAAGAGAATTGAAGAAAACACAACTAATAACATTAACATACCAAGCCAAGAATTCTAGAAAAGAAAAATAAGGCAGACTTAATTGGCGCCATGCCTGAATTACAAGTTCTGCTTCCCCAAAATGTCCCACTTAGAGCTTTCAGTTCCTTAGCCCAGCTCCAACTTTAGCTGACACACTATCCAACTAATTCTGAGTTCAGAGAAGAGGTAGAGGATGTTCAGAGCCTAGTGCATCTAGTCTCTGGCTTTACTCGATAGAACTCGCAGATGAGTACCTACCCTGAGCAGAACTCTGTAGGGTACCAACTACTAGATAATTAAACTAGTCTTTTGCCCATATGCCATAAACTTCCCCCAACAAGGAACTATTTCATTCATAATCTGTATGCAAGTTCAGTTTTATCTTAGTCAACTTAGGTGCAATAGTGCGTCATGGCATACTTCTGTTGAAAGGATCATGGAAGAACTAAATCTGCAAGGTCCATCAGGAGTATGGTGTTCAAAGTGTGGGCTCTGTCTAGACTGTAAGACTAACATGGCCCTAGTTTATCAAGAAGTATCGGTGAAATACATCAATAGAAGCCCCAGTAGGGATAACAAGGAAAAAAAATTCTGAATCACTGAAGAATGGGGGAATATCTTCTCCATACTCTTGTCCAGTTTTATGACAAAAACCTTTTTGAGCCATGAATATGAGAATTACCTTTGCAGTTGACGGTTCCGCATTGGCAGATATCTGCAGTTGATCAGCTGCATCAGTCTCACTAGTTTCTGCTGCAACAAGTTTCTGAAGTGGTGAACTTAAAGATATTAAAGGTCCAACTTTTTCAATTGCCTTTAGATAATTGGAAGGCAGATAACTGTTTTCTTCATGGTTAGCAGCCGCAGGGTCGAGAAAATCTCCAAAAACTGCTGAAGACTGAACTGACTCAGGAGTCAAAAGTGAGCAGTTATCTGGATCATCTAACACTTCCATAAATTTCTCAAACTCAGCCCCGCCTAACAGATCCCTTAAAACATCTTGTGGTAGTGGTTTCTCAGGATCAAGAAGCATGACTTCAGTTAACCCATTCGCTTCATGTTCTTCCTAGTAAAAGAAAGAAACAATCATCATAAGCAAACATTAGTAGGCACACATTGGAAATTATGTTGATCAGAAACTTACCTCCCATATTGGTATTAGCGACTGAACCATTTTCGTGTTGGAAGGGGCTTGAGACATAGAGACATATGATATAAACTGCTGATTTACGATATCTGCATATTAATGCATGCAAATAAGTATATATTAGTTAAAGGCTACAGTAAGAACCATGTCAACCTTCGGACAACTGTAGAGCAACAACCGTGTGCTACAACATCCGCTTCCAGTTCAGAGGTACTCTGGCGCCTGAACAGTGGATTCTCTTCACCTGCTGAAGAACTGAGTTGATTTGAAAATTGCCATATCCACCCATCAGGAATCGTAGAAGATATCCATATCGGAGTAGTCAAAAATAAATCACCACCTAAATCTGCCTAGATAAGAAATCACAGTATACCCTGAATCAAATCCAAATTCAGAATCCACTTACTAGACTCAGCAAAAAGAATGCCACAGAAACCTGAAAGTCCATGCAAGTGGAGTCATCTCTTGATGTTCTCATTTTACCATTGTACTTGACTTTCTGGTGAGAATAAACATCTGGAACAGGTTGGCGAAACTTCATCTTAGAAACGTGTAAATGGCCCATTCCGTACAAATTGTAGTCAATCTGAATAAGTTTTAAGGGAGGCATTACTGTACTCTTCAAAGGGAAGACAATGTAGCAGAACCCAATAAGTTTTGGCCCTACTAGATAATCAATTACACATGTTTTTCTAAATTGTGTTTCCTCTTATGACCAATCAAAAAAGAGAGCCTTTTAAATCTCAATAGGTTAGTTAAAACAGTTATATAGTCAGAAGATTAATCTAGGAAAAGTTATCCAAAGCATATATAGAATTGTCATTCAAGGAACATTAGAAGTGGAATAATGAAATCTTGAACATCGATTGGCAAGAGATATAAATAGAAGACACTCCATAATCAACAGAAGGATTTTTAAGGGAAATTAACACGCAAGTGATGTGATAGCAAGAACTTTAACCATAAGATAATTAACATGTGAGGCTGTGACAGCAAGAATTCGATGATTATGCAAGTGCTATTCAGTGAGAACCATGACTATGAGCCACAAGATGGGGAATTTAATTACTCAAAATGAATTTGTGTTTGAAGATAAGCTTACCAAGAACTGCAGTAGAAAAGGAATATGTGATTCATATGGCTGTAAATTCTTATCCAGTACAGCACCTGCCTATAGAACAGAAAAGGTTAGATGTTCCAGGCTACCAAATTTGGGGGGACAGAGACAATAAAATTTTTGGATAACCACCAAATGAGTACTGGTGCATGTGCAGCATCTTGCAAATTTGCAATCTAATAGAAAGTTCAAGTTATCTAAAAGTGATGTATTGAGGAAAAGTTGTCCACTCTATAATCATTCCAAGAGCAATGTATTGAGGAAATGCTTTCCATTTAAACACACCCAGCCCACCCACCAGCACAAGTATACACAGAGAGAGAGAGAGAGAATCGATAAATAAAAGAAAAAAGGTACCACAAATAATCAAAAACGTTGTTTAGTCCAATCATCAAACCAAACTTGGGACCAGCTAACCTTCATCAGCTATAACACACATCTAAATGACTTACAGACACTACGTAAAGTAGATAAAAAATCCAATAAATAGGAAAGTTATTGAATTAATACAGATATGATAATTAAAGAAGCTCAAAAAATGGTTGGTACCAGAAGAAGATTTGCTGCACGAGAAACATCCTGTGGATGGTAGCTGATCTTTATGTCAAGGTCTTTCACGAGCAAAATATAAAGAGAAAAGGATGGTCAATTTCATGTTAATCTAAGGTGCAACTTTTGGAATATGATATGCACTAGCAACATCCTTGAAATAGTAGAAATAGAAGAGATGCTAAAAAAACTCGATATGCGAATAGAGAAGGCTATAATAACATAAACAAATAACAAACGACGAAATTACATGAGAACTCAATGACAGCAAATATTAATGCTTAATATTAATGCTTAATAGTTCACCATACTGCAGCTTTCTTCTGCTCAACCATATTCTGTAGAAGAAGAGAATTGAGATCAAGCCAAAGGCAAGGGCCATGCAGATTCAAAACAAGGGACAATTTCCAGCTGCTAAGATATAAAGCTAAAGATGATTCACCATGTTCATGGACCATATATAGTTGATTGAAATTTTAAAACAATGATAATCTACAAGACATGTTACCCCACCCCACACCACCCGCCCCCCACACACAAAAGAATAAAGAAAAAAAAAAGGAAAACTGCACATATATAATCAGGAGTACATATTCCAACATCAGGATACAAATATATCTTGACAAAGAGCTCTTGTGAAGAATGATAGCCGTAAAACTTCCTTGCAAAGACAAGATTGCAACCATGCACATGTTGACGTTTTGAGCCAGTGTTCCCTTTAAGCTGTTAAAATTAAAACCAGATTCTTATTGTATACTAGTGAACTAAGCTTTAGAATGTATAAGCAAGTAGGTGTTGAGATTCAATTAAAACCTTCAGGGCCTTCTCAAGGGCAAGAGATACAGAATGCATGCATGAATCAGCTGCTCAATCACAAGAAATATATAAGGATTAGATTACCAATTTGAAACTATAAGTAGTCCAAAATATTTTGGGGAAAGGATAAGAATCATAAGATGACTAGTACAAAATGAAGAGGACTGCAGCATGATACCTAGGCAATAAAGCATAGTACATAGTTCTAAAAAATATCATTAGTGCCACAATTTTTTTTCTCTAACATAGATATTACTGCATAATTAGAAAAATTAAGGGCAAAGAAAATTCTCAAGCCATACATATCATGATAAATACTAAAAGGGAAATGAAGGTTTGGTTGGAAATGGTGGTAGAGAAAACCAATTTTACAAACCAAAGTTGAGCCACCTTTGAAGTTTGAACAACTGAGAAGAAAATCAGGGATGATCAATGTTTAGAGTTAACAACACCCTACTTGAAGGGGAGTGCAGAATTTATGAATATGATTATCAGAAGCTAATATTTTGTTCCCTATTGATTTGCTGATGTCAATATAGAATGATTAGATGATGCTCTTTGAATGTTTAGAGCCACCTAACCTTTATAGAATGTCCAGAGTCAAAATTTTGTTCCCTATTGATTTCCTTTCCTAGATAGGCTGTTTATGGGGTGTTTAGTACGTGTATCCTTGAATTAGAGGGATTATTTTCTAATCCTTGTTTCCTATATAGATGCTACTGTAATATGTTTGGAACATAGTGTTTTCTAAAATCTAAACCGCCCAATTATGAGATTAGGTTAGAAAGTAGATTCAAATATAAGAATTAAGAATAACTGTTTTCTGTATCACCAGTGAAGTTTCAGCTAATAGATACCTTTATCATTTGTGATAGGGCCCATATCAGAAATAGGAACATACAAATAAGGTAAAACCTGCAAAACACAAAGGGAGCTTAAGCAATAGCTCATGAAGCAAACCATTGACAATTTAATCCATGAAACAAAAATAATTTATTCAAACAACACAACCTCTGTCTGTGCCAGTTGAAGCTTTGGGTAAAATAATCACTAATAACATCAATCTAGGAGCTTTAAAGAGGATTGCAGAAAGATATGTAAATGATAATTGAGAAGTGAAGTAAACATGTGAATATAATTTTCTTTTATACAGTACTTTGTCTCCTGTTTCCATAGCACATTCATCCTCAATAAACTAAATTAAATGAGAACTCAGGATATAGACAAAAAGTAGAGGTACAGAGATCTTAGGAAAACAAGGAGAACATCAAAAAGAAAAACACCACACAGCCACTAGAAATCCTCTTTACACCATGAAGTAGATGATGCATTAGTGCATTAGTGCAAATAGATACTGACTCTCTCAGAATAAGCCTCCAGTTATAGTTTTGAGAAAAACAACCATATCTGAGAACTTTTCTTCTCTTGCAACAAAATATAGTAACACCATCAGGCTTCATATTATAATCAATAGAAATAGGGGCTTATTTTGGGTACCCACAAAAAGAAGGGTACCTTCACAAACAGCCTTCCCTTCATGAAATTCGTGAATAGAAAATTATATGTAGACTCAAAATACCATTCTCGTTAACAGATTCTACAGAAAATTTATCAGACCACACTGTGCTAAATGAATATCTGTCTTCTCTTTTTCTAGACTTCATCTAATAAATCTCAAAAATTACTCCAGAATCTGTAGCAATACTTGACACTAAAAACTAGCAAGCCCTTTCATAATTCATCCATTTCTGAAACTGTAGTGTTCTTCCACTAATATTGTGTGATATAAAACAAGTCTTCTATCATCTCTCACCCTGCCATATAAATTGACCAGCCTAAATCTCACCCAATTGCGATTTTCCACACTACTAGAAGCAAATTTCTGACCCATTTTGCTCATGCTTTTTTAACTCCACAACATGTCAAGTCAGTACAAAAAAAATCAAATCTTAAATCTAACGATTAACATAGTTTCAGAATTTACAATGCCTGCATACAGGCTTACGTGTTAATTAATGGGATCAGAAACATAATCATACAAAAAACAAGAATTTCAAGCATCAAATGGGCATACTTGATGAACGTGCAAGCAAGTCTTCTGACCAGCCGGAGTCGAACCGTATATCCTTATCACTGGAACCTCGTTCACCTTCCCACCTAAAAATGGCGGTTTAACACTACCTCAAAATACTGAACATGTTCAAAAAGAAAAACTGCAAGCAAAGAGAAAAGGAAACCGCATGGGAGGCAGAAAGCCTTGATTATAAAGGCCAATATAAGACAGGGAAAACCCCGAATTAAGAGAATTTTACCGTGGAAAGAGCTATAAGAAATGTCGAAGTCGGGAATTGGAGGCGCCATGTGGTAGTCGATCGAAACTATTCTGACGCTGAACACTTGGGGCTGCGAACTCCCCATTTCGCTTCCTTTCTCTACTACGAAACCTATTCAGTAACTCCCGCCATTGAACATTGAGAGAGAGAGAGAGAGAGAGAGAGAGAGAGAGAGAGATTTGGCGCCGAACGGTGACGGTGGGTTTTGTATTCTGTAAATAGATTTAGAGGAACCGTGACTTGCAAGCTTTGAGTCTTGACTAGTTAAACTTTAATTTATTTATTTTATTTTCATAAATATCTTTTTTAATTGAATAATTGGTTTTTACATAATTGATTAGAAAAAGGAAACGAGGTGGTGCCGCAGTAGATTTTATCCTACATGAAGATGTCGTGGCACCCTTGTTAATCTTTGGTCACATGTTTTTTGATATATGGCTAATCATTCTTCATTTTTAACTCATTCTTTCTCCTTTGTGGCATTAAATAAAAATTAAATGTAACATTAAATTTATTAGTTTTTTGTAATCAATATTATAAAAATATTAGATGTCTTTTAAATTTAAATTATAATTTTTTCTATTAGATATTTAATAAACATATATAAATTAAAACAAATGACAAAAATAAACAAATCGATACTTCATAATATGTACAAAAATTAATATTTTCATTGATTCATCATCATAAAATTGTATTCAATTAATCACCACAAAGTATCATAATATAAAACTAATAATACTAAATTTTGAAATTGTACTATATAATATGAGTTACAAATAATCCATAATAATGTGTTTTGATGTTATTTTATAATATTTAAATTACTAGTAATTAATAATAAGAGATATGATATAATAAAAAATACATAAAATAATGTGTATGACACTACAAAAAAATCTTGTAACAAATGACGGATTAGAAGAAGCTAAAATTGGGGTCGCCATTCGAGACGGAATAACGATTTTAATAACGATTTTGACTAAATTAACGACGGATTTGAGACGTTATTAAGACGGAATTTAGCGGGCCTATTTCACATGAACATATAATTCACGCCATTTTCGCCGTTAATCCGTCGTTGAAATTAACGACATTTTGACATAATCCGTCGTTAAATTAAGGATTTTTATTTTTTAATGTACAATTTAAATAAACGTCACGATCCGTCAGAAAATAACGGATGTTTTAATATTTATTTTTAATTAATATTACGACGGATACTTTCCGTCGTTAATTTTATTTTAGTTTTATTTATTCTAATAATTTTACGACGGAATTTATTCCGTCGTTATTATTAATTTTTAATTTTTAATGCCAAGAATTTCAACGACGGATACTATAGTCGTTAGTCCGTCGTAAATTTAACGACGGATTTATTACGTCGTTATAAAAACGGATTTTTCCATTTTCTATTTTTCATATTTTAACGACGGATTTTGTCGTCGTTAAAGTTTTCCGTCGTTAATACGTCGCTATAGGGTTTTAAATTTAACGACGGATATTTTCCGTCGCTAATCCGCCGCTAAGAAATAATATTACAGACGCGTATTCTTCCAATTTCATTTGCTCGCACCCAAATCCCCCAAGCCCTAATTACCCTGCCTCAGCCCGCCGCTGCCGCCTCCGCCTCCTCTCCAAGACCGCCCCAAGCCTCGCGCCCCCACCCACCGCCCCAATTCCACCACCCGCCAGCCCGCCACCGCCTCCGCCACACTGCCTGCCTGCCTGCCCACACATGCACACGTGCCACCCACCGCCGTGTCTCCACGTCTCTGTGTATATATATATATATATATATATATATATATATCTATTTAAAATTTATATTTATGTATGTATTTGTATATATGTATATATTGGTACATTATGTTTATGTATGTATTGGTACATTATTGGTACATTATTGTTACATTATGTATGTATTGGTACATTATTGTTATGTATGTTTATGTATGTATTGGTATATATGTTGGATTTACTTGGTTATTTAATGAGTATGTTGGATTTTAGGTGCCTTAAGAATTGGACATGAATTTTCAAATTGCCACTCTATCAATAATCAATCCAACAAGTTGCTTTCACATTTAGCGGGACAAATAAAAGACGGAAAATAATTACAATTGGTCCATCCCCTTTTATTGCAATATATATCTCCCCAAAAAATAAAACCACTATACGATCGACATGATTTTATCTTATTCGTCTCGACTATATTCGATTCTTTCAATTAAAGAATACTCTCGGATAATAAAATTGGTGAAATTTTTAACTAACTTCACTCAACCCATATAATTAAAAACAACTCTATCGAAAATACTTTGGCCGGCTCGGTTTGACTTGACACGGACCTTAAAATTTTAACAAACAATCTCAATTGAAAATAATTTGGACTCATTTGTTATTAACTAGGTTGAATTGATTAAATTTTAATAAACACCTTTAAAATTAACAAACAATCTAAATTCAAAATAAATTGGATAGGTCAACTCAACTCGAGTCATTCGTTATTTAAGAGGTGAATTAATAAAATTTAATCGACTCGCTTAATTAATGAGGAACATTGGATGGCACCACTCTTTAATCCTTTGAATTTGTAAGAAGTGGTGGAATTCTTGTGTCAAAATTCATGTATCTGACAAATTTCATTAATGAGGACAAACGCTATGCTATTGTGCTTGCAATCAATGCCCACTAGAAAAATTTAAAAATAAAATTATAAACTAATAGTAATTTTGATAAAGTCGTTATGTGTATACAATTGCGTTTTAGCAATCAAAAACCAGTAGTTTAATACATACTATTTCTTTAGGGGGACTTTTAATATATATACTAGCTATTATATAATCGTTCTTAAAATAGAGAGATGTCACTAAGTGACAAGTATATATGCCTCGTATTTTGAACCGTTTATATTGTAGTTTTACATATAATATTTATATATTCATCTTTCTTTTCAGTCGACAATTATTAGTAAATAACCCCAATTATTCACATGATAACATTCTGAGACATAATAACACAAAGTTAAAACTCAGGAAATCATTAATATTTTAGTACTATTTAGGAAGAAACTAAAGTAAACATTTCTAAATAGTAAAAGTAAATAAATATTTCACATGACACGGTTAAAATTTATGTATGAATTTATCAAATAAATAAATAAATATATACAACAAATCCTACATACAAAATTAAACTAAATATAAAATTGAAAGATTTTATTCAATTTCAAATCTTTTTTTCATTTACAATAGAATTAATTACGATGTCATTCTTGGCATGAAACTTCATCAAAATTAGAGTCGACATTAGTGTTTGCAAGTTTGCCTATAACGCTTTCCATTACTTTGCAATAATATAACCTTGTATACACTTCACCCGTCCAACCACACCGGCAAATTGTACATTTTCCTTCTACAAGAAAATAGAGAGGTGTGGTGCAGCTAACATAGAAAATACCCTTGAAATGTCAGAGAACTATCGGTTGAAGATTCATGTAAATTAATTACATGGCCAATCGGGGAGATAAGCAACAAAACGATATGTATTATGTACGACTTAAAGCAACAAGATTCCCATCTCACGCTTCATCAACTAAAGCAACAATCAGCCTATTTACCTACTTCACACGCATAAACACAACTTGTCATAGGGGAACATATTAGCTACGATATAAGTCTTCTATGACCCAACAAAGAGTCAAAGACTTCCTCTCAATAGGAGAGTCATTGATTAAGATTCGCATCCAAATTCATACACAATTACATGTTATAAATATACTATTGAAATATGAGTTTGGATCGAATCTCGACCATCATACTACTCGAGACAGCCTCATGCAAATTTTGTGCCTTTCAACTTATCCTCCTAATGTGAATATGAGTTAGAAGCTGCGAAAAATCCTCACCAGTTGAATATGGGAAAGCAGCCATACAGCACAAGGCATATACATGAATTTTGACACAATTTCATAATTTTTATTAAATCACCACCCCTTGTGATTTAATAATTTCAAATTTTTAATGTAAATTCTTTAAGTATTAGATTTAATACAATAATTATAGATAAAAGATAAATGTATCTACTTTCTTAGTATGTAATTTTTTGTGATTGCTACTCTTTTATCAAAGAGAAATAAGACTAATCATGTGTGAACTTTTTCTATTTGGTGATTTATATTTATGCATCGATTTTATACCTCTACAAATTAGTTTCACGTTGACATGCATCCGTGTTACTTTTTATATAGTATATGTCTCGTGCATTTCTATTTCTATAACGTGAGAACCTTTTTGTTGTGAAACGTAGAAATAGACTTGGATCTGAATATGAGTATCATGTCTTTTGCATCTAAATATTATCCTAACATAACCAAACATTAGAAAATTATGCAGTATACCTCTATTTACCAATAAATAGAGTTATGCGGCATCTCTTTCACCTAAATTATCTCCTCTTACAAATGTACTTCCAAATCATTAACCAAATGTACTTCCAAATCATTAACCAAATTAAAGTCGGGCTTAGTAGTTGGTACTCGAATATTTGCCTCTCACTTCATCTCCCAACATTTGCGAACATTCATCTCCCAAGATTTGCTTCTCACTTCCGTAATCCCATTTCCCATGACAGAACATTTGCCTCTCACTTCTCGAATCTCATTTCCACTTCCTCGTGATGAGTCGAATCGTGAATGGATGTATAAGCATTTTAGTACTGTGGTGGATTAAATCATGATTTTCTTCATGGACTTGAAAACTTCATTGAGTTTGCTAGTAATCAACTATCATTCATGGATGGGGAAAAGATCAATGTCCTTGTAAGAAGTGCAATAATATACCTTATCAAGTACAAGATACCGTGTGATATCGTGTTTCAAAATTTGGATTTGTTCCAAATTATAACACTTGGATCTTTCGAGGGAGACAAATGTGAGTATAGATCCGACAATGCAAGATCACCCGAACCTCAATCAAGTACGATCGACGATGGTAATGGATCTTCTGGTCCTCGCTTTAACTTTGCCGAACTCAAGAGGAACCAAATGTCGAGGCACGAAAATTTTACGACATGTTGATCGTCGATAAACCGTTGTGGCCAGTTGCTCAAACCATTCACAATTGTCTGTTGTGGCTCGACTTCGAGTTGGAAAGTCGAGAATAATATATCCGAGAAAGGTTTTGATCAAATAATGTAACTCATGAAAGAGACAAATCCGGATGGTAATCTTGTACTGATGACTTCTACAAAGACGAAGAAATTGTTGCGTGGCATGGGATTGCTCGTGCACAAGATAGATTGTTGTCCACATAATTGCATGATTTATGGCGACAAGATTCGAATTGACGAGATGTAAAGTTTGTGAGCATCCACGTTTAAGAGCAATAATCGAGCATCCGAAACTCGAAAGAAATCACAAATTCCATGTAAGAAGATGTATTATTTTCCTCTTACTCCTCGACTACGAGGTTGTATGCATCCGAGGCTACTGCGGAGAATATGCGTTGGCATGCATCGTCGATCGATGATGGGGTCATGCGCCATCCGTGACACACCGCATGGAAGCATTTGAACATGAAGTTTCCTTTGTTTGAATCGAGATTCGTAATGTTAGATTGGGTCTTTCGATCGATGGTTTCCAACCTTTTGGTCAATCGGGACAACAATATTCTCCATGACTGTTATAGTTACTCCTTATAATCTTCCTCCATGGATGTGTATGAAGGAACAATATATGTTTCTCACAATTCTAGTGCGGGCCACGTAATCCAAAAGAAAAGATTGATGTGTTCTTGCAACCATTAATTTCGAGTTAGTAGATTTGTGGGAAGCGGTGTCCTTACCTATGATGTCTCATTGAAACAAAATTTTCAGATCGTCTTGCATTGCTTTGGACAATTAGTGATTTTCCTGCGTACTCTATGTTGTCCGGATGGAGCAATTTGGAAGGTTAACATGTCACATTGCATGGAGGATCAAGCGTTTACTTTACCAAAAGTGGTAAATCATGGTTTGATAATCATCGAAAGTTTTAAATCCCGATCACCAATTCGAAGGGATAGAAGAGGATTCGAGAAGAATACGGTGATTACTAGTAGTCCACCAAGCTATCGGAGAAGAACTATTATCTAGGATTGAAGGAATGGGACTAGTGAAGGTGGTGAAATGGGTAGTGATGCAATAAATAGTAGTGTTTCCAAATATTTTGGTAGTGGTTGGAGGAAGCGGAGTATATTCTGGGATTTACCGTAATGGAGTTCTCTTTTGATTCGACATAATTTGGATGTCATGCACATAGAGAAGAATGTATTTGATAATGTGTTCAACACTGTGATGAATATTCCAGGTAAGACGAAAGATACGAGCAAATCAAGAGAAGAACTTAATTTGTACTGCAATAGACCAGAGTTGAAGATGAATGAGTCGACAGGCAAGTATCCAAAAGCTTCTTACACACTTGACAAACATGAAAAAAAGTCTTGTGCGAATGGGTGAAAGGTCTTAGATTTCAGACGGGTATGTCTCAAATATGGGCGATATGTAGACATGACCAAATTGAAGATGTTTGGGATGAAGAGTCACGATCGCCATGTTTTTATGCAACAGATACTCCGATCGCATTTCGAGAACTTCTCCCACCTAATGTTTGGAAAGAATGGAATTAAGTTTATTTTCAAAGATTTGACCTCTCGAAACATCAAACTTGAGGACATGTGCAAACTTCAAGAAAATATTCCATCATTTATGCAAGCTCGAGCGATATTCCTCCTAGTTTCTTCGATTCAATGGAACATCTACTAGTCCATCTAGCGAGATGAAGCTCGTATTGCCGGACCCGCTCAATACCGATGGATGTATCCATTCGAAAGGTAAAACGCTCACTTTAACAATTGTTGTCCATATGTATAAATATACACATATAATTATTAATCTTTTATATACATTGATAGATACTACGTAAGTTGAAAACAACGTGAGAAATAAAGCTCGAGTGGAGGGTTCTATTTGCAATGCGTACTTAGTAGAAGAAGCATCAACATTCTTCTTATTATTTTGAGGGTCACGTAAGAACGAAACATAAGAATGTGCCTCGCAATTATAATGTTCGGGAGATATTAGCATGAAGACTTCCGGATATGCTTTCAATATTCAAGGTGGACGCCTTTTGGAAAAATGTCAAGAGATATCTAGATTCGAGTGAGTATGATCTTTGCTCGATTATATGTGCTATTGAATTGCGTTGAAGTTTTGGAGAACTATTTAAAGTAAGTATTTATAATTTCACGTTGTATAACTTTCAATTAGTATAACTATTTAAATACTAATTATAACTATTTGTTTTGAAGTTTGTTTATCGATTTCTTGAAAAGATTACATCCACGCATCCCTCCTCCGAGATTCAAAAGGAAATCGATGTAAACTTCTCACATTGGTTTGATACATATGTGAGTATATAATCCATTAACCGAACCTCCTTTGTAATATTTAATCACCGATTGATAGATGTTTATTGATTTGTTGGATTTAGGTCAAAGACCATACCAACAATGTCGTCAATCCATTCATATTGGATTTAGCAAAAGGGCCTTCTCCAAATGATTAAGACGTATCCGTGGTACTACATAAATGGGTATAAATTTCACACGTTAGAGCATGGGACACAAAGAGCCACCATGAACAATGGTGTGTGCATTAAAGGTGAAACTTATGGTGCGATAAGAATGAACTCGATTTTATGGGCGATTCTTGGAGGTTTGTGAGTTGGAATACCATGGGCTACCTATGAAGACCGTAATAATATTTAGATGCGAGTGGTTTGATCCATCACGATTGGGGACATCGGTGCATCCCGAATACAAATTGGTTTCGTGAATTATAGACGAAGGTATAATAAGTATGAACCGTTTGTCCTTGCCACAAGCCGCTCAAGTATACTATTGTCCTTATCCGAGTTTAAAACAATCTACAAAGGATTGGTGGGATGTATGCAAAATTAAAGCGAGAGCTAATGTGGAAGTCTCGGATGAATCATCTAGTTCGATAGTACCTCCGCCATTTCAAGAGGATGAAATGCCTTTAATTACAAGTGTAGTGGTTGATGACGACATGACACAAGTTCATCCCGACGGCACTTTGATAGACATAGAAGAAGCGGATGACGAATCATCGAAGATGATGAATTGTCGAATCGATTCATATGAATTATCGAATCGAAAATGATAATACATTGAATGATGATGATTATGATGGAGATGAATAGGGTCGATTATGTCTGCAGTGATGAACTTCTCCTGCATTTGACTTTTCAAGGTATAATCAATACCTCGGACCTCTCTCTCTCTCTCTTCTCTTTTTTTTGTTGCCATCCCAATGGATCATCTTTTGCTACAACCATTGCTTCTCTCTATTCGGTTATCGAGTATAACAAGATAGCACAACAATTCACGAACCATTACCTCTTCTCCCACTTTACTAATGCATTACAAGTCAAAACATAACAATTCTTTACTCAAGATTTGATTTGGATGCCTCGAACCATGGTCAAGGATGGATACTCGACCTAGATATAACAATTAGATAATGAATGTGTACACATCGGTGATAAGCAAAATATTCAAATATTAACATGCAATAGGACACATCAACGAATCTGACATCAAACCGCAAATTTAGAAGTATAAGCCTAAAATACAATGAACAACCATTTCAAGCATAAGAAAGTAAGTTTTCTCTAAAGACAACACATTTCAATGAATCATATTGTCAAAAGCTTTATAGGAAAAGAAACAAGAATTACCTTGAAAGATATTGGAGATGTAACTTTTTCAATGACAATGTTTAAACAAATAGCTAACAGAAACCAAATTCAGCACAATTGATAACTTTTGAAGAATAAAAAATTATTAAAGTAACGTACCAAATCTATTTTCAGATGGCAAGTCGAGGACGAGGTAGAGGAGTCAAGTCTAGTGATCGTAGGAATATTTCTGCATCTACCTCCTCAGATGAAGGAGTTGGCGCCTCGGTAGGAGGACTTACGATAGGTGGAGGAGAGGGGTCGAGCAGTGGGTCTGCAGACCAGACGATGGGGAAGAAGACCTTGACTATTGTGAATTGGTACCTATAGTTTAATTAGATTATTTTTAACTCAATTGTACTTATTTGAATATAATGTATATTATTTTTAACTCAATTGTAGGATTTTATGTCCATCGCATGATGTTGCACATGTGATCACTGAGTCGTTCAAGAAGGTCATGAACCATCGGGGTTTCAGTTGGAAATTGGTCCCTGAGGATCAGAGGCGGGTGTATTTTCAAGACTTCCAGGTATTATTGATTTACATTCAAGTATATTGGTTTATTTCAGACTAAGTGATAGTTAATTTGATAATATTTATATCCTTTTGTTGAAAATGATGTTTAAGGTTCAAATAATATTTATCAAATGTGATCCCTAAGGAAACAATTGTGACACAACACTATATAAGATATATGGATATGTATTTTACCTTTAGAAGACTTGTAAAAATTGAAAAAGCTTTTAACATGGAGGTAAAGAGGATCTTGGGGGGTTTAGCCATGAGTGAGGTGCTTTCTAAGTCAAGTTCATTAAATGAAATTTTTAGTGCAACTTGTCTTTCATGTATTAGTTATCGATATATGTGATGTTTTGTAATTCAAAACATATATGAATGTGCATTTCAAATGTATCATTTTCAAATTTATGCTTTAAATATTTCTGCTGGGATGCGCCGCTTTGTCTCATCAAGTAGTCTCGTGCATGGTGCCAAAAGGCGGTGAGATATAAGGATCTTATTCATAAGATCAAGAGCCTGAGTCGACGACGCCACCTCCATTCATTCCCGGATCGGATTGGCTGCGTGGCAGGATTATTGGAATCAGCTTGAGGTGCAGACTAAGGCAGAAAAAGCTAGGAGGAGTAGGATGACAGAGCCAGATGGTGAGGGGACGGGGATCGTTAAGCACAGGGGTGGCTCCCGATGTGCTTTAGATTATGCTACCAGCATTGTAAGTATTTAGTTTTTCGGAATTCAATTTAGGTTTTAATGTTGTTCTGCTTTCCGCCTCACATATATCATAATCTGTTAATTGCTAAGTTATTAGACGCCACAAACTAATTGGATTAAAACATCATTAATGAAGCTTGTTTAATTTTCTTATTTTTAAGTAGAATCGACTCTCTATTATATGCACACAAATACTTATTATCATTTACCCACGTGTGCATTAATAATGTTTGAATGAATGAATAGGCCGAGAACGTGGAGTCCATATTTACGAGGTCCGGTGGGATGTTTTTCGAGAAATATCATGTCGCCCCGATGGAAGTTATCTGAGATGGGAAGGCTCGTAGCATCGCGGTAAGTAGATTAAATATTAAATATGGTAATGATGTAAAATAACTTCTATTTGGAAAGTTAAACGATTTTCTTGCAAATACAGGAGCGGTGGAGGACCAAGTTGATTTTGACTCAAGCCGGTAGCAGATGAGAGCCCAGTAGATAGGACTCGGATCCTCAAGGGTATCCTGAGGCGCCGATCGAAGAAAAAGAGATTGTTTGGTCTTGGTTCTCTCTCACGTACATTCATGGAGAGCGACTCTAGTTCCGGCTCTGCAGCGACTTCTCGTATGGAGTCTCACGGATATCGAGCGATTAGCGGAGATGGAGGAGCGGATGAAGTTAGAGAGAGCGGATGGTCGAGCAACTACGGTTGGAGAAAGAGGCGTGAGTAGGCGAGGCGAGGATTCAAGCACAACAGAGTGAGCATGCACAGATGCTTCAACGCCTTCAAGCTCGGATGGAAGCTCAACAGAGGCATTCCAATGATTCCTATCGGGCTCGAGTAGCGATCGACCTCGACCACCCTCCACCATATTGATTCCTATCTATCGCTTTTACTTCATTTATGGATATGTTGAATTGTTGTTGTTGGATTTGAATTGTTGAATTGGACTTAGATTTGGATTTATAACTCCGTATCGAATAGTTGTTGTGAATTATCGATTATGGATGTATTGAATAATTGTGGATGGATTGTGGATGATTGTGGATTTGTGATTTGGATTGTGGATTTGTGATGATTTGGATTGTGGATTTGTGATGATTTGGATTGTGATTTGGATGGATTGTGGATGTTGTTGGATTTGGATTTGGATTTGTGATGATTGTGGATGATTGTGGATGAATTTGTGATGATTGTGGATGTATTGAGCGGTAAAAACACGGGTAAAACCTAATCTGGCCCGTTGTCGAAATATTTTAAGTATAGCGGCGAATAGAGACGAATTAAGTCGGAATCTGCGACGGTTCTGAGACGGAACAGAATCTAATTTGTCGTGGTGTAACAACGACGGATCTACGACGGACTCTGTTAGCGACGGAAAAAATCCGTCGTAATCTGCGACGGATTTACGACGGAATAGCGAATAGATGTTGCGACGGATCTGAGACTCAATTACGACGGAATTATATAGCGACGTAAAAAGTCCGTCGTTATTTGCGACGGATCTACGACGGAATTGCCCAAATAATTTAGCGACGGAAACAATTCCGTCGTTAGTTACGACGGACTTTTCCGTCGTTAATTCAACGTAACAAACGACGAGTCAAACGACTAATCTATCAACGACGGATATTTCCGCCGCTAGTCCGTTCAAAATTTTGCGACGAATTTTTACCGTCGTTGTCTGCAGTAATAACGAGGCTTTTAGAGACGGTACAAATCCGTCTACGATCCGTCGCAGATTTGTTTTACGACGGATTTTTGATGTTTTGCGACGGATTTTTCCGTCGCTGTTCGCGTGTTTTTTTGTAGTGCATGAACAATATTTACTTGTAATAATATTATATGTTGATCCTATCTATCATACAAATATTCTCACCGAGTGGGATCATAATAAACAACATCACCATTTGTGGGAATCTCAAGTTTTCAATATTTACATCGATGATGACCTTAATAAACAACATTCTCACCACAAGGGATTTTAATAGACAACATCCTTAAGATATGGATCTTATGTTTTCAAGATCCCTACCGATAGAGATCTTAATAAACATGATCTTCATTGTCCATTTATCATAATTATAGTTTGGTTCACCTTGTTATCATATGTAATACAATAATAATTTATAATAATATATTATGATACCATGTATTGTATTATATTATATAACTAAATAATATCTCTTAATATTGAGTTATGACATAATACTAAAAATACATGTAATATTTAGTTGAAATAACATCTTATAATAGTAATGTTAATGCATATATACTATTAGATAGAGAAATTAAGTGCGACATAAATTTTGCTACTCTTTTATAATTAATATTATAAAATCATAGATGTCTTATATAATTGAAATTTTAAAATTGTTTTCTATTGTGTATATTATAAACATATATAACAAACTGGAAAAAAAGCAAAACAATATTTCATAAGATATAAGAAAAATCAATATTTTCATTGACTTTTTATTAACGAGTCATCATAAAATTAATATTAGATTAATTGACATAAAACATCATAACATAATAAAAACAATACTAAATTTTGAAATTGTACTATATAATATAAGTTTAAAATAATCCATAATAGGTTATGATGTTATTTTATAATTTTATTTTAATAATAAGAGGTGACATAATAAAAAATACATTAATAAAAACATCAATGATATTTACTTATAATAACATTATATGTTAATCATATTTATCATAAATAATATATCACTGATGAAGATCTTAATAAACAACATCCTAATTTATGTATATCTCAAGTTTTCAAAATTTATACCTATGATGATCTTAATAAACAACATATCAACTGATGGAGATATCAAATTTTCAAGATTCTCATCAATGAATATATTAATAAACAACATATCTACCGATCATAATAAACTACACGCCCACCAATAAAGATTTTAATAAAAAATATTCATACCAATAAAATTTTTAATAAACAACATCCTCACGATTATAATCTTGAATTTTCAAGATCTCTATAAATGGAGATTTCAAATTTCAAGATTTCTATCGACATGATCTTAATAAACAAGATTCGCATCATCCATTTATCATAATCTTAGTTTAGTTCACTCTGTTATTGCATATAATACAATAATGACTTATATTAATATTTTGTGATATCATATACTATATTATATAACTAAATTATATCTCATAATATTGAGCTGTGAGTCATTATAAAATTCATGTTTGATTAATTGTCATTAAGATAATTTGCACATATTCACAAATTGAATTATAGGGACACCAAAATTTGGAGATATTAAATATTCTTAATATATACCTTGAATTATCATGAAATGTATGATAGCTAGAGTTTCCGTCGATAAATTTCGACGATATATATCGATCATTGATAACATTTAGTTAAACTATCGATATCTAATAAATAGTAGAATTGAAGGTGAGGAAAAGATATAATTTTGACATGAGGAGAAAATAGTTGGAAATATAAAAGAATGCGATGCATAAGTTCAGCTACCTTGGCACCGCCGCGTCGGAGGGGAGGGCTTTAACATTGGTATGCGCTGACTTTCTATTGGCTTCTGATGGGATACGGCCCAACTACTAGGCCCAAGCATCAGGCCCAATATAAATAGGCCCCGACATTAAGCTCGGCCTATGTGAGTTCGTCTCAAGAAGACTCATCAACCAACTACAACTCAAATCGCAATTGGAGCGTAGAAGATTCGATGCTATCTAAAGAATCCTTATGAGAAGACTTTGTATTAGAGTCAAACTCGAATCCTTATGAGAGAAGACTTTGTATTAGAGTCAAACTCGAATCCTTATTAGAGTCAAACTCAATATGATAGTATATAAACAGAGGATAGATTAGATGAGAGAGATCATCTACACTCTTTGTAATCGCTTCTTATGCACTCAATACACATATACTCTCTTGCTCCGTGGACGTAGATCTTTTCAACAGATCGAACCACGTAAATCCCTCGTGTTCTTTACTGCATTCATTACCTTACAAAATTAAGATTGATCACTGGCGTCGTCTGTGGGAACCAAAATTCTGTGCTTTCGATCCTATTTTTCTTAGGTAACAATCACAACGATGAGGAACACAAGAAGCGCTACATCCAGGGTCGTTATCGGCAATAGTAACGGTGGTAGGACGCGCCAAACGCGGCCTGGGAAAAGCCCGATCAGAGATACGACCCCCGAAGGGCACGTTCAGAGTCTCGATGAGCGAGGCAACCCTATCATGCGTGAAGAATACCATAGCGAAAGAGGTCGCAACAGCAACCGAGAGGAACCCCAGCACCGCATGATTGAACCTCGACGAGGCGGTTAAAGGATTCCTCGAAAGAATAAGGAGAGCTTCCTTCAAGACTCTCGGAGAACAAGGTCGGCATCGTCACGAAGAACGGGATCAAGCCTCATCAAAGCACGGCGGCACAATGAGGTGAATCCCCAGCCTCCGGATGATAGGCGCCGAGTCGCGGATAACATCCCACACAATTGGTTTCCAAACCAGCCCACGCAAGGATGAGCGGCGTGGGGCGGTCGTCGCGATCTCCGCGAGGTCGACCACCACTATTACAACGAGTCCGACAGACGACCTCAAAGATCGTTCCTTGGGAGACGGGTTCGATGATATGGGAGGATCATTACCCCCTACTCTGACCAGATACTCAACACTCCACTCTCGGACAAGTACAGGGTGCCGAGCATCGTCCCCTATGACGGACTGAGGGATCCGCAGAACTTCCTTTCACAATTCCAATACAACATGATCAATCAACGTCTCAACACCATCCACATGTGCAAGCTGTTCCCGGAGCTACTGATCGACAACGCCCGCCGGTGGTTCGACAGTTTACCTCCCGGTAGTATTGGATCTTAGCGAGATCTAATGGAAGCTTTTCATCGAAGGTTCTTCCAAAAAGCCGAGTCCAATACCACATCGGCTCATCTCCTCACTGTGAGGTAAGGCCGAGACAAGTCCATCAGCGACTTCATGACTAGGTTCAATAAAGAGAGCCTAAAAGTCGAGGATGTAGACGACCTCCTCATTATCTCAGCTTTCCAAAACGGCATCTTACCTGGGGCCCTATACTAGGAGATCGTCAAGTATGAGCCCCGCACTGCGTCGGAGCTGTGGCGCATAGCAGATTGGTTTGCCAAGGTAGACGAAGCGGACAGGAGAAAACGTGAAGTTGACAAGGTGGAACCCTCTGACAGAAAGAAGAAAGAGGATGATCGAGGAAACCGAGGCAGTAATCCCGGTAGAAATCGAGAAGAGAGACCTCGCCTACATTAGAGAAGCTCGGTACAAGCAACAAGTAGCTCGGTATTATAACCAGCGTGTCAAATCCCGACAATTCCAAGTAGGCGACCTCCTCCACCTTCCGTAGGCCGACCTCGGCCTTCGCCGCCTCGGCCTCCCGATGTCGGCCACCTCGCGCCGGCCCGCGAGCCGACCTCGGCCTCGCCGCCTCGGCCTCCCGACATGGCCGTCTCCGTTGCGATACTCCACCGCCGACTCGATCGCCGCCGAGCCTGCCTCCTGCTGCCGCATCCCGAGCTTTCGTCCGGCGCGCCACCCGCCGTTGACGAGGAGGGTCTTCTCTCCTCCAAACCCTCGCGACGCGAGCCACCCGATGGAACCGGACGACGGCGTCATTAAGGAAGTCCGTCGGTTGGGTGGACGTCCCTGCAAGTCTCCGTCATTGACTCGATCCGCATCAAGTCAACCACGCCAAACAATTACATCAAACACATAACTTTACAACGTGCAAAACAATAGCATTACCACATGGGAAGGACCATACCGAATTAAAGAAGTCATCGAAAAAGGGTCATATAAGCTCGCTCATTTATCCGGTAAGCAAATATCTAATACGTCGTTTTTCATTAATAAAATCTTTTTCTTTATTTACTTCATATGCTTGCATATTTCATTTGTCACTTATGCATACCACATTTTCCACAATACTCTCTACGGAGGATGATAAATAAATGAACAATACCCTCTACGGAGGAGAACCCTCTAAGGAGGAGATCTAAACGCGCGTGAGGGGACCACCCCTAGCGACACTTCTCGCCAAATAAGGAACCCATACCTTCGTTTATTTCGAAGATGAAATACCTTCGTTTAATACGAGGACGAACTACCTTTGTTTAATACGAGGACGAACTACTTTCGTTTATTTCGAAGATGAACTACCTTCGTTTAATACGAGGACGAACTACCTTCGTTTATTTCGAAGATGAAATACCTTTGTTTAATACGAGGACGAACTACTTTCGTTTATTTCGAGGATGAATTACCTTCGTTTTAATACGAGGATGAACTACCTTCGTCTATTTCGAGGATGAATTACCTTCGTTTAAATACGAGGATGAACTACCTCGCCTCGGCCTTCCGCAGGCCGACCTCGGCCTTTCCCGCCTCGGCCTCCCGATACCTGGCCGCCTCCGCCTCCGCCTCCGCCTTCGTCGCCTCGACCTCCCGATACATGGTCGCCTCCGCCTCGGCCCTCCATCGGCCGACCTCGACCTTCCACGACCTCGGCAGCCACCGCCGCCTTTGGCCCCTTAGCCAGATCGGTCATTATGGCCTCGATCAGAGGGTCCCGGTCCATCGAGCACGAACGAACTGACCCCTCCAGCAGCTCCTCGCTCAGGCTCAGCAGCCTCGGCCTCCTCCCGTGCTCCAGAAGCCTCGGCCTCCTCCCGAGCTCCAGAAGCCTCGGCCTCCTCCCGAGCTCCAGAAGCATCGCCCTCGCCATGCCTCCAAGATGCGCCACCTCTGCCTCTTCAGGCATAAAACATCTGCAAAGACGACAAGTATTCGACTTCGGCCAATCGAAGCCAAGCGACATACAAGCTCGGCATAAGACCTCGGCAGCACGGTAAGTATTCGACTTCGGCCAATTGGAGCCGAGCGACATACAAGCTCGGTAGGACTATACACGCTCCACTATGCCAGATCACGAATCTCAGCGAGGTGATGTCAAGGCTCTATCCCCCATCCATTACGACCTCACTTCTACGTCTTTTTGGAGGGGATGTGATGGGATACGGCCCAACTACTAGGCCCAAGCATCAGGCCCAATATAAATGAGCCCCGACATTAAGCTCGGCCTATGTGAGTTCGGCCCAAGAATACTCCTCAACTAACTACAACTCAAATCGCAATTAGAGACATAGAAGATTCGGATGCCTATCTAAAAGAATCCTTATGAGAGAAGACTTTATATTAGAGTCAAACTCGAATCCTTATGAGAGAAGACTATGTATTAGAGTCAAACTCGAATCCTTATTAGAGTCAAACTCAATATGATAGTATATAAATAGATGATAGATTAGATGAGAGAGATCATCTACACTCTTTGTAATCGCTTCTTATGCACTCAATACACATATACTCTCTTGCTCCGTGGACGTAGATCTTTTCAACAGATCGAACCACGTAAATCCCTCATGTTCTTTACTGCATTCATTACCTTACAAAATTAAGATCGATCAGCTTCAAACAGGATTAGGCTTCAATGGCTATGGTTACAATGAAAGAAGCCATTTCCTTCTTACTCCAAAGAAGAAACTAACAAGTAACGAGTCCAGTTATCAAGTTGTAGCCGATGTTCTTAAATCATGTGCGGCAACATCAGGTATCAAATTGGGGAAGTTTCTACATGCTCATGTTATTAAAGAAGGGCATAATTCTTGCCGGTTAATCTCGAAACCTTTGCTCAACATGTATGATGAATATAGAGTTCTTGACGACTACCACCATTGTTCGACGAAATTACCGGATCGAGATACCGCCACATGGAACACTCTCTTATCCGGGTTTGCGGGCTCGGGCCGCCGTGATCACACGGTTATGAGGCCTTTCAACATGCTACGTGTTGTGCATGACCCTAAACCGAGCTGCATCACTCTTGCCATCGCCATACCCGTCACGCACGCTCCAAAGCTTTCGGGATGCACGGAGGAGACTTCATGCATACGCGATAAAGTCCGGATGGAATCTCAAACGTTGGTAGGGAATGCCTTAATATCGATGTATGCAAAATCGGGACTTGTTTTGGATGCGTGCATTATTTTCGGAGAAATTTTTATAAAGATGTGGTTTCATATAATGCAAGAATTGCGGGTTTAGCGGAGAATAAGCTTGTCGAATATGCTTTTCATCTCTTCACCGAGATGATTTAAGGAGGTAATGCTACCTATGCCACGATTGCAAATTTTACCTATCTTTCTTTGCTATGTGGAAGGCTGGTTGTGATGATTGGGAAGGAGATCTCTTGTTATGTGTTGCAACGCTCGATTTGGAAGATGAAACAACGAGTCAATCTTGTTTTAAGCTACTATCCGAAAGTTGGTCGAATACATGAGCGTAGTCTTTATTTGAGTGCATGAAGTTCGAGACTCGGTTTCTTGGAATTCGATGATTACTGGGTATGCTTCAAATGGGCGGTGGTTGAAAGCATTGGAGACATTTTGTTGTTTTGTGATGAAGATGGTTGGATTGGACTCCATCCCCGTGATCATCATTATTCTGTTTGTGCCCAATTTAGTAACTGCAAGTGGGAAGGAAATACACGGTATGTTTTTCGGCATCCCGCCTTATGCGAGGATAAATCCTTTCGGAAATGCTTTGACAAAATTTTATGTGAAGTGTGGCGGAAGATGCGAGATTGAGCATTTTCACTTGGAAGGATTTGATATCATGGTAAACTATGCTTGGCACACTTGGTGTTAATTTGCTCGAAACTCGGTTTGTCGATCTCTTATGTTTGATGTTTGTGGAAGGAGTAAAACCCGATGTCATTACTATCTTAAGCTGTGGTACACTCGGCTTCTCTTCCGTAACTAGTATTGTTGAAGAAACGCATGGGTACTTGACGAGCCCATTTTTCGTGCTCTTTTGGGGTAGTCCTTACCCTAGAAAGAGTGCATTTTTGTGTGTTCTTTGCGTGTGTTTGTGTGCGGGAGGACACGCTGGGATGTTGCGGGTTGGGGTGGACTTTGGGCAAGATCGTGCCACCTTCCATGAGAGGTAAAATCCAAGACAATCTTGGCAAGACACTCGACATCTTGCAAGACATCGCATCGCATGGGAGCCGAGCACGATCAAAGAGTCGACGTGAAGTCAAGAAAGTAATCGAGATGAGGAAGAGGGGAAAGGATGAGGAGGACGCAGCGATGGATGAGGGTAAAGTCGGGATGCGGTGGGAACGCAGACGAGATCTCTCGCGGACTTGCACGCGAAAGGAAAGATTCAGGCAAGGTCCTTTCTGCACCGCTGATTTTTACCGTAAAGGAAAGTCAACTGCAAAGACTGGAATGAGACAAACCCGCGGATCGAAGCGGAGGGCCTTGTCGGTGTCCAGAGACTGAAGCCGACTTCTGCGCCTCACCACATGCCGCCTCGAGATACGCACGTTGACCAAGCCAAAGGGGAACTACACTTAGGCTCCCAACATAACAACTCCATACACAACATTATTCACATTGGAGACACACATTCGGTGGAGTGGAGAGCATCATCCAGAATTCTCTCTCAACTTCTCTCTTTTATTTTCTCTTGCATTTCATGAGCGATTGGTGAGGAAGAAACAAGTCCTACGGGCAAAAAATTTATATTATGTATTTATGACCTCTGCTTGAGCAACTGCTTGGCAGAGGATGCTTTTGATTTACGTTTGATTTTCTATTCAAGTATAGTTTCGATTATGTTCTTGTTTATTGCTTTTGTGTTTATGTCGATCATGTGTGAGTAGTCGGTTTGGTTGGGCTCGGGGTGAAGCACGTTGAGTCAAGGTCATACAAGTCGTGAGGTCTAAATGTCCTTAGAACCTTGAGTGAGTGTTCCCGAAGCTCTAGGCCTTTATACCCATGTTATTCCTTTCCTTGAGCGTTAACTCGGTCGGTAGCCTTGGGGGGAGGGGTAGCTACAAGCAATAGCCAGAGTAAGACATCGAGTGTCTCTTTGTCCCGGGAAGTGCGGCTGGAGTGGGTGATTGTAGCCGTCGGCCTTGGGCAAAGGGCTGCGAGCCACTCCCTTGGACCGGCTGTGGCTAGTTGGGCTG
This sequence comes from Salvia rosmarinus, assembly GCA_036937905.1. NCBI lineage: Eukaryota > Viridiplantae > Streptophyta > Magnoliopsida > Lamiales > Lamiaceae > Salvia > Salvia rosmarinus. The sequence continues at coordinate 43,889,133 of CM072818.1, read as the reverse complement.
TCTAGTGAGTAAAGCTGTTGGGGCGGACGAACCAATCTTGGAGACCGTCTTGGCAAGGGGGCAAGGCAGGGGGCCTCTGTACTTAGTCCTAAAATCTACGGGCAAGCTGGGGCTGGGGGGCCTGGTGTACGTGACAACCTAAAAGGGCATCTACCCCTTGGTACCTTTAACCACGACACACACTCATGGTGAAAATCCTTGAACCTATGACCGACGTCTTGACCAATATCTCAACGTGCGGAACCCTTGGCCCAACTACTTGTTATTTAATCTCTTTACCTTGTGTTTAGTTTCAGTTTTACATTCTGCTCAAGATCTATCTCTCAAGACATCTCATCGAGACCGTCAAGATGATCGACACCTCGCCTTACGGGCAACCTCCTACTCAAACTGTGACAACTCGAGTAACAACACAACCAGCTCTCTTGGGTTCGACCCCTTAACTTGCCATGTACGGAACTATATGTTCAAGTTGGAGGAGATTATAAATGTATCTTGACGAGTCTTGGGACCTCTAACGACGGGTAAATCGAGCGGTCGTCAGATAAGCGCCGTTGCCGGGGAGCTGCGCTATTCTAGTGTTGTTATTCACTTTTTTATTTTTATTTTGGTTTTTGCATGCTCCAACCTAACCTTGCAGGCGAGGACGGAGAGCTCATGTTTGACCCAGAGATTGAGAGAACCATTCGGAGAAGAAGAGGCAAGCCGAGAGAACGCCTCCGTCTTGAGGAGGCACGTGCAGCGCAAGACAACATGGAGGAGAGAATCTACAAAACCCACCACCTCCGGGGAAGCAGACGCCTGGGAGATGATGTTCCGAACAACAATAGTCTTCGATCCTTGGGCATCACCTTGCCGAGATCGAGAACAACTTGAGGTGAGGCACTCTTTTATGCAAATCTTGCCAAGCTTGATATGCCGGAGATGACCCCAGCCATCTCCAAGACTTGAAATGTGTGTAGCACAATAAGGTGTCTTGGACGAAGTCAAGAAAGAGTACATCCGACTCATATCCTTTCCATTCACTCTCCATGACGGTGCTCGAGAGTGGTCATACACTTTGCCTACAGGCGGTGTCACTATCAGGCGGGACTTCAATGAAGTTCCTTGAGAGATACTATCCCATCTCAAGGATACAAAGCGTGAGGAAAGGATGAGTTCCTCCGGATGGGGAATGGTGAGGCGGTGTACGACTATTGGTATCGTTCAAATCCATCTTGGCAAAGTGTCCCAATCACCAAATCTCGATCAAGATCGATCGATATTATGTGAATGGCTTGAGAGCGAGTCGAGGCAACTCGTGAGTCTGCATGCGGAGGTTCCATACTCAACAAGCAACCCAGTGAGGCATTCAAACTACTCATGAGACTTGGTGAAGAGTCTCGGGATGATGCCAACGCAATGGTCAAGACGATGCCCGGCAAGAAGCTACCACTCGACGGATCCGACATGAAGATATGAAGGCCATGATGAAACAAATGATGGACTGATGAGGCCCTCATGGCCAAGAAGAATGTCAAAGCGTGTCGACTTTGCTTTGCCACCACCCACAATACGGACGAGTGTCTACAAGTGGTGAAGAAGAAGAAATGAATGCCTTTGGGCATGTCAACAACGGTGGTGGAAGCGCTCAAGGTCGAAGCCCGTTTTGACCGTACAACCCACCGTGGAAAAATCATGAGAACTTGAGGTGCGGAGGCACACTATCAAGCACCTCCGGCGAATCCACCTCAAGCTCGGCCATCTTTAGCCGAGATAGTGCACAATCAAGGAGCTACCCAAGGAAGGATAGTGCAAGACCTCGACAAGTTCAAAACAGAGACAAGAGGAGTCCTACAATCTATACTGACTCAGCTGAACACCTTGACGCAAGAGATATCAAAGCTCAACCAAAAGCAAGGGACGCTCCCTGCTCAAGTGCAAATTCAGCCCAATGCGCACGTCAACGCAATCAACTTGAGGAGCGGCAAGAACTTTCCAAGCAGGGAGGGAGCCCTAGTCAAGGAGGCAGTCGAGACAGAAGACATAACCGAGGAAGTCGAGGACTTGGTCAAGGAACCTGAACCTGAGGTGAAGGCCTTCTTGCCCAAGGTAGCAGACAAGACAAAGATCAAGATCAGACCTCCTTTCCAGGGAGGTTGGCAAGGAACAAAGAAGCCGAAGAGATGAATGAGATGATCAAGATCTTCAAGAAGGTAGAGATCAACATACCTTTGATCACTGCTTTGACCTCGATGCCGAGGTGCGCCAAGTTCCTCAAAGAGCTGTGTACCAAGAGAGTCAAGTACACGGACGATGCTAAGTTCCAAATGGGGGAGAACGTTTCAGCCGTGCTCAAGCGAGACCTCCCAATCAAGTGTACCGATCCCGGGATGTTCTATATACCTTGCATGATCGGGACAACAATGATAGATCAAGCTATGCTCGATCTCGGGGCATCAATCAACGTGATGCCCCTATCTATCTATCAAGAGTTGAAACTCGGACCTCTCCGACCATCTTGTGTTGAGATTCAATTGGCAGACAAGTCAAGTGTCTATCCCGAAGGGATCGTTGAGGATGTGCTCGTCAAGGTGCAAGACCTTATTTTTCCAGCCGATTTCTACGTTTTGAATATGGGCAGTACCCGAACCAAGAAGCAGCTCATGCTGCTAGGCAGGCCGTTTCTCAAGACGGCCCGGACGTTAATCTATTGCGATACGGGGAAGCTCACATGCAAATTCGCTGGGGAGACGGTCACTTTTGACATCTACAAGGCCGAGCAATTTCCGATTGACACCGAGATGGTGGACTTTGTCGATCTCATCGAGAAGGATGTTGAGAGATACCGCCAACGTGATGGTCGAGGACGTGTACGAAAGAGTAATCGAGGACACTGCGAAGATTTAGAATATCTCGACGAGGAGGAGGTCGAGGCAACTGAAATGCTTGAGGTAGAAGCCGACCAAGGTGGGGACGATCAACCAAGCTATCAATCACCGCTAGCGCATGACAAGGAGAGGATGCAACCTTCCTTGAAGAAAGCCCCCAAGCTACAGCTCAAGCGCCACCAAGCACTTGAGTATATCTACCTCGGGTCAACGAGGCGTTGCCGGTGATCATAAGGTCGAGCCGACGTTCAAAGAAGAAGAAGAGGCGAGGGCCGTCTTGAGCAAGTACAAAGAGGCCATCGGCTGGACCTTAGCCGACCTCAAGGGCATCAGCCCTACTGTTTGTCAACACTACATCTTGCTCGAGGACGAAGCCATACCGGTCAGAGACCCCCAGAGGAAGCTCAACCCGGTGATGAAGGAAGTTTTCAAGGTGGAGATACTCAAACTCCTTGAGTTGGGCCTCATTTACCACATCTCGGACAGCGGTGGGTCAGCCCGATCCACGTCGTGCTAAAGAAATCCGCGTCTGGTGGTCGAGAATGAAGGCGAGGAATCGGTCGCGATGAGACTCGAGACGGTGGAGGTTTGCATAGATTACGAAAGCTCAACAAGGTGACCGGGAAGGATCACTTCCCTTGCCGTTCATTGACCGGATGCTTGAGAGACTCATAGGAATAGGTATTTTCGCTTCCGACGGCTACTCTGGTTATATGCAAATTTGTGTGGCATTAGAAGATCAAGATAAGATTACATTCACTTGCCCGTTTGGCACATTTGCATATCGTCGTATGCCATTTGGTTTATGCAATGCTCCGGGGATATTTCAAAGATGCATGATGAGTATATTTTCTTATTTGCTTGAGAAATGCATTGAGGTGTTCATGGATGATTTTACTGTGTATGACAAGACGTTTAACCAATGTATAGAGCATCTTGAGTGAGTTCGCAGAGTGCGTGGAGAAGGATCTTGTCTTGAATTATGAAATGCCACTTTATGGTCGAAGGAATTGTCCTTGGGCATGTTATCTACGAGAAGGGCATTGAGGTAGACAAAGCAGTGGAGATAATAGCCAAACCGCCTTATCCCACCAACATCAAGCGCTTGGGATTCCTTAGCCACACTGGATTCTATCGGCGGTTTGTCGAGGACTTCGCCAAGATAGCCTGACCAATGAACCGCCTCCTCCGAGCGATGTACCGTGGGAGTTCGCGTACGCGTGTAAAGAAGCCTTCGAGATATTGAAGGAGCACCTTATCACAGGCGCCCATCATAAGGCCATCCGAATGGGGCATGCCCTTTGGTGATGTGCGACGCTAGTGGATCTGTTGTTGGCGCGGTGCTTAGGCGAAAATTGGCGAGAGCTTCGTCATCTACTATGCATCGAAGACCTCACCGGGACGCGAGATCAATTACGACCACGGAGAAGGAGCTTGCCGTGGTGTTTGCCTTCGAAATTTCACTCCTACCTCTTTGGGAGCAAGGCGGTGGTTTACACCGACCACGCCTTGAAATATCTCATGGCAAAGAAGGACACAAAGCCAAGACTTATACGGTGGATACTTCTCCTCGGGAGTTCGACGTTGAGATCAAGGGCAAGAGTGGATCTCAAAACCAAGTGGCCGACCACTTGAGCGAATTATGAGAAAGGATGAAGGAGATCCAACCCGAGCAACATTTCGCAGAGAGAGCTACTCGAGATTTACGCCAGGGAGCCGGTACCGACTTGGTGAACTATATCGTGACTGTGAGTGTTGCCCGTGGGGATGCCAACACACCAAAGGAACAAACTCAAGAAGGAGAGTCGACAACACGTATGAGATGACCCATACTTGTGGAAGCAATGCTCGGACTTGATCTTGAGGAGATGTGTTCGGGAAGGCGAGCAAAGAGCATCCTTGAGCACCTTGCCATGAGAAGGAGTGCGGCGGACATTTTGGCACAAGAGAGCGGCAAGAAGATCCTCGATTGTGGGTTCTCTTGGCCCACTATCTTTAAGGATAGCTACGAAAAGTGCGAGAATGCGATAAGTGCCAACGCTGAGGCAATGTCTCAAGGAGGAATGAGATGCCCTTGGTACCTATCTTGCCGGTGGAAGTATTCGACATGTGGGGCATGGATTTCATGGGCCCTTGCCAAACTCTAAGGAAACCAATACATACTCCTAGCGATGGACTACGTGTCAAAATGGGTAGAAGCCAAGGCCACGGCCAAGGCGGACGCAAGGACAGTAGCCATTTTCTCAAGTCAAACATCTTGACCGGTTCGGTGTGCAAGAGCCATAGTCGGTGATCGGGTACCCACTTCTACAATGCCACCATTGGCGGCTTACTCGAAGTATGGGGTGCATCACGGATGTCTACCGATACCATCCTCAAGCCAATGGCAAGCCGAGCTCTCAAATCGCATTGTGAAGACTATCTTGAGGAAGGCCTTGAGAGAGAGCGAAGGAGTGGAGCACTCACCTCGACGACGCCGCTATGGGCATACGGACAGCCTTAAAAATACCATTTGGAATGTCTCCACCGGATGGTGTTTGGCAAGATGTGTCACCGCCTGCTGAAATGGAGCACAAAGGCGTCTTGGGCAATCCGCAAGCTCAACTTTGGTCGGGATGAGGCGGAGAGAAGCGCAAGCTTGACATACTGAGCTCGAGGAGATTCGCCTCGAAGCCTATGACAATGCCGCTATATACAAGGATAGGCTCAAAAGATCCCATGATCTTTTAATCAAAGAAAAGAAATTCGAAAATGGGCAAATGGTGCTACTCTATCAAAATAGGTTCCGCTATGCCTCTGGCAAGCTGACCACCAAGTGGGTGGGACCTTACATTGTGCACGCCCAACATCCGAACGGAGCTGTGGAGATAAGCGACATGGACGGCAAGAAAGTGTTCAAGGTGAACGGAAGCAGACTTAAGACATACCATGGGCACGACCGAAGGCTCAGAGAGTGGGACGCTGAGCAAGATGAGCCTACCGAGGTTCCCCAAGAGGATCCTCAAGACACCTGAGCTCAAGGAAGACGTCGAGCTAACGACGTTAAACAACAAGACTTCGGGAGGTAACCGGTGGGTGCGATTTTAATCGCTTACATTTTATCCCCTTTTTGGCAAGGGGGTGGTCTTGACCACTTTTAACACTTTGCCTCAGGCAAAGTGTGTGAGTGGGGAAGCCCACCCTCGTTATTTTGATTTGCTCCTTGAGCGGACTTATTCTTCCTCGAGGAGCGTATTTTCTTAAAACCGCAGGTCAAGAAGAAACTCAAGGCGAGGCAAAAATGAGGCGCTGCAGGTGGCAAGGCAACAACCTTGGCCAAGAACATGGGATACGAGGCGGCATCTGCCATTCTGCGGGCTGACGTAGAAACGTCCCATCAGTCAGCCCGGAACCCTATAACCGCCTCCAAACCCATGTTCTAATTAACTACCCTCATTTCGTCTACCCACGTTCAAAAATTCAAACCAAACCCCACAAAAAACTTCCCCAAGCTACAGCACACAAAAACCTTAACCCCCCACCCATGGTGCACACACGTCCAAAGAATAAGCTCCCAGAACCAACCCCAAAGAAGACTGTAACCCGTCGCATAAAGATGGAAAAGACACCTGCCGAGCCCGCCGTCGAAGGGAGCCCATCGTCCGATGACGGAGCTCCCCCCACTGAGTTCGCCGAAGGAACAGAAGAGGCGCCCGTCCTCCACGACATTCACGTGGGTGGAAGCTGAGGAAGAAGAGCAGCCCACACCGAGAACACACGGAGAGACGCCGAGAAGGCGCGGAGAAAAGAAGAAAGCCACCCTCTACCGGAAAAGAAAAGCGAGCGAGACTCCCACACCTCATCATCAAAGAAGACGGCCGACCCCCTCACACGGGTGCAGCCGGCACGAAACCAGGTGCTTGGGAGAGAGGAGGTTTCGGAGGAGGAGCTCGGTGATGCTCTCGGAGAAGGCAAGGGCGAAGGGGACGACCCGACGGAAGAGATCGAGGATGAAGACGTCTTCCTCACCGAACGGCCGACGAAGAAGGCAAAGATGGCGGCAGCGTTCGTCAAAGCGAGAGAAGTCCTACGGTGAACACGAGGAGCTAGTCAAAACCAAGGAGATGGTTGTGCCAGCGGTGGAATCGCACTCCTCGAACAACCGGGAGTCGAGGAGGAGGTCGAGAGGTTGTTTAAGGGAATAGGATGGGGAAGTTTCTCGAATGAGATACCACGGTGTCTGTGCCGATGGTGAAGGAGTTTACGGGGATCTTGACATAGATCATGACAAAGGGGTGCAGTGGGTATCTGGTTTACTCTCCCGGTGGCGAAGGGAGTTTCTGATTGATGAGCTCAACCAAGCTCTCAACATGGTAACATTGATGGAAGCAAAGGGAGCCCATACGGGGAGCCAAGGTGGTACCCAATTTCACCGATGGGAAATGGTCCGGATTTAGGAAAAGCGATTGGAAAGGATGGCGCACAATTCAAGTCGTGTGGCCTTGAGGGATGACCCTCAAGGACCCGGCCATGCAAGTATGCCACGGATCCTCTCATATAATCTCTTTGGCAAGAAGGATAGCGGTGCAACTATGTCGAGAGAGAGTTGTTCATCCTCCGGGCAATGCACGAAGGATGAGGTTGAACCGGCGTCCTTCGCGATCTCGCACATGAAGAGCATAATGGGCAGGAGCAGCAGAGGCTCTCCTTGTGCCATTTGCCGACTAACTTTGCCAAAGAGAACGAGCCTTGGCCCCGACTTTGCCATGACCCCGAGAGAGGATACTTTCGACTGAAAGTCATGAAGAAGATGCTCGGGATTGTAGAGGACGAGGACAAGCAAGCTTACCATCCAGCAAGAGCTTGAAGCCCGTTGCCAAGCCGGCCCGCTCAAAGGCTAAGGCAAGGCGGGACCTTCAACAACACCGAGCTGCCCAAGGAGATACTCAAGCTGCCCTTGTCAAAACACAGAGACCTTGGTGAATCCAGATCGCCCACTCGCATTCTTTGCCCACCAAGGATTGTGTACCCACCGCATCCCCTAAGCTATCCTCCCTTTGTTTTGTTTCTTTTGTTTTTGTTTTTGTGTTTTTTTTTGTTTGTTTTTGTGTGTTTGCTTGTTTATGTTTTTCGGGACCATACTCGATCTAACACTTTGCCACGAGCAAAGTGTGTGAGTGTGGATGGCCCCTGTTTTGTTGTTGTTGTGTGTGTTGACCAAAGATGTTGAGATGATCATGATAGTTATGATCTTGGCATGGGCTTTGTAATACATGTTTAGCTTGTATCAATAAGGTTGGTATGACGGAAAAGGGGCATGGCATGCACACCTGTGAGAAATTGAGCCTATATATGCTAAATCATTGCAAGCATGAATTCTTTTCTGTGTGATATTCGGATGCTTGACTTGGTTGTGCTAGAACTTGCCTGCTGTCTTGATCAAAGCCCAACTGCTATAGGTCTGAGTGCTCTAGATGATTTAGGCTTTCTTTTCATAGCCATGGTCAACACTGAAATTAAACCCAGATATATATGTCCTTTGCTAGCCCCCTTGAGCTGTTCGTTTTCTTTCAAAATATCTTGTGCTCTTCCCTGACTTAGGGATTGAGAGAAGAAGAATAGGGGAGGGATATATATGTCTTGGGCATCATTCTGGGCAAAACACAACATTAAATGCCTTGGCCTTCGGCCGTCATAATGAGTTTATATTCAAAATGTGTAGAAAAGAAAAGAAAAAAGGTGGGGGGAACAAGGTTTAAGAGTATAAAAAGAAAAGAAAAAAAGTTCCCCCAAAAATATAAAGTGTGCTCAGGCCCGTAAGTATCTTGCCAAGGGAAATGGGAAAATATTCTGCCCAAGACCTAAGTCAAGACAACCTTATCGCAAGATTAAATACTTTCAACTCAGCCAAGAAGCCACTCAATACAACCCTAAAAGACCTAAGGATAGAGAACTTTGACCAAGGTATAGGGCAGAGATAGTAGACGGCATGTAAGCCTATGGCATTTCCTTGATCAAGTCATCATTGAGCGTGAAAACCCTAAACACAGAGAGTTTGAGTGCTTGAGAGGAATTCCCACAAACTTGCTTTGCCCCGATCTTGACTAACCTTGATGCATAGTCGTATTAATCGCCTATGCGATTATCTTTGTCATGTTATCATCTTATCCTTCTTTGGTTTTTGCGTGTGTTGTTTGTGTGTTTGTTTTTTCTTTTGGGCAAGGAATGCTTGTACGCTTGAGGACAATCGTGTTCAAGTGTGTGAGTGTGACGAGCCCGTTTTTCGTGCTCTTTTTGGGGTAGTCCTTGCCCTAGAAAGAGTGCATTTTGTGTGTGTTCTTTGCGTGTGTTTGTGTCTGGGAGGACACGCTTGGGATGTTGCAGGTTGGGGTGGACTTTGGGCAAGATCAGGCCACCTTCCATGAGAGAGGTAAAAATCTCGAAGACAATCTTGGCAAGGCACTCTGACATCTTGCCAAGACATTGTACCGCATGGGAGCTGAGCCTGATCAAAGAGCTGACGTGAAGTCAAGAAAGTAATCGAGATGAGGAAGAGAGGGGAAAAGGACGAGGAGGACGCAGTGGACGGAGGGTAAAGTCGGGATGCGGTGGGGAAGCGAGGCGAGATCTCAGCAAACTTGCACGCCGAAGGAAAGATTCAGGCAAGGTCCCTCGCTACCGCTTGATTTTGCCGTAAAGGGAAAGTCAACTGCGGCGCTGGAATGAGACAAACCCGCTGATCGAAGCCGGAGGAGCCTTGTCGGGTGTCCAGAGACTGAAGCCAGCTTGCTGCCCTCACCACCTGCCGCCTCGAGATGCGCACGCTGACCAAGCCAAAGGGGAACTACACTTAGGCTCCCAACATAACAACTCCATACACAACATTATTCACATTGGAGACACACATTCGGTGGAGTGGAGAGCATCATCCAGAATTCTCTCTCAACTTCTCTCTTTTATTTTCTCTTGCATTTCATGAGCGATTGGTGAGGAAGAAACAAGTCCTACGGGCAAACAATTTATATTATGTATTTATGACCTCTGCTTGAGCAACTGCTTGGCAGAGAATGCTTTTGATTTACGTTTGATTTTCTATTCAAGTATGGTTTCGATTATGTTCTTGTTTATTGCTTTTGTGTTTATGTCGATTATGCGTGAGTAGTCGGTTTGGTTGGGCTCAGGGTGGAGCACGTTGAGTCAAGGTCATACAAATCGTGAGGTCTAAATGTCCTTAGAACCTTGAGTGGGTGTTCCCGAAGCTCTAGGCCTTTATACCCATGTTATTCCTTTCCTTGAGCGTTAACTCGACCGGTAGCCTTGGGGGGAGGGGTAGCTACAAGCAATAGCCGTAGTAAGACATCAGTGTCTCTTTGTCCGGGAAGTGCGGTGGAGTGGGTGATTGTAGCCGTCGGCCTTGGGCGAAAAATTGCGAGCCACCCTGGATCGTGTGGCTAGTTGGGTTGTCTAGTGAGTAAAGCTGTTGGGCGGACGAACCAATCTTGGAGACCGTCTTGGCAAGGGCAAGCGGGGGCCTCTGACTTAGTCCTAAAATCTACGGCAAGTGGGGGGTGGGGGCCGTGTACGTGACAACCTAAAAGGCATCTACCCTTGGTACCTTTAACCACGACACACACTCATGGTGAAAATCCTTGAACCTATGACCGACGTCTTGACCAAGATCTCAACGTGCGGAACCCTGGCCCAACTACTTGTTATTTAATCTGCACTTTGTGTTTAGTTTCAGTTTACATTCTGCTCAAGATCTATCTCTCAGTACATCTCTACTGAGACCGTCAGTCTGACTGACACCTTGCCTTCTGGGCAACCTCCTACTCAAACTGTGACAACTCGAGTAACAACACAACCAGCTCTCTTGGGTTCGACCCCTTAACTATATGTTCAAGTTGGAGGAGATTATAAATGTCACTTGACGAGTCTCGGGACCTCTAACGACGGGTAAACCGAGGGGTCGTCAGGTACTCATTGAGATCCGGTGTTCTGCATGGTGATGTGGAGCCCACTCTCGGAAACGCACTGCTTGATGCGTATGCCAAATGTGAAAACATGGAATACGCATCAAAACTGTTTGATAACTTAGCTGGAAAGAGGAATGTGCTGCAATTCGATGATTTCAGGATACTCGGAACATGGTTCACATGATGATGCAAATACTATTTTCGAGAGCATGTCTGAAAGGGATCTTACTACTTGGAATCTTGTGACCGGGGTTATGCCCTGAACGAGTGTCCCGGAGAAGCTCTCCGTTTGTTTCATGAGGCACGGGATCACGGATTAAGGCCTGATCCCATGACTATTATGAGTGTTATTCCTGTTTGTGGTCAAATAGCTTCGGTACACTTGCTGAGACAGTGTCACGATTACATAATTAGGGCTTGCTTTGATTACGCTCATTTAATGGCAGCTCTTCTAGATGTGTACTCAAAATGTGGAAATATAAAAGCTGCATATAAGCTTTATCAATCGACTCCACATAAAGACCTTGTTGTGTTCACGGCTATGGTTGGAGGATTTGCTATGCATGGAATGGGCAAGGAAGCGATTAGGGTCTTTGAGTTCATGCTCAAGTGTGGTATCAAACCAAATCATTTTGTGATCACTGCTGTTTTATCTGCTTGTCGTCATGCTGGTCTTATTAGAGAAGGATTATCAGTTTTTAATTCGAAGATCAGGTGCATCACGGGAAACCGAGAATGGAGCAATACGCGTGTGTGGTGGATCTCCTTGGCCGAGGCGGTCAGATTAAGGAAGCATTATTGTTTTTGAATCACATGCCGATTGCACCAAATGCCAATTTATGGGGTATTCTTGGTGCCTGTGGAGCCCACCATGATGTGGATACAGGTAATGTTGTAGCTGATCACCTTTTAAGAAGTGAAACCAGTGACATAGGAAATTACATGGTTTTATCAAATCTGTACGCTGCTGATGCTAGATGGGACGGAGTGTTGGAGATGCGAAAGATGATGAAAACAAGAGACCTGAAAAAGCCGGCAGGCTGTAGTTGGATTGAAGTGGGGAGGAGTAAAAATATATTTGCAGCTGGAGACTCTTCTCACCCAGAAAGAAGCCTCATTTACAGCATGTTGCGTCACTTGGATAAACAAATGAAAGAGTTGTATGAGTCTCCTTATACTTGAGGCAAGGACAGCATATTCATGCAAGGTTGTTGTTTGAATTACATACTTTCCTTTCAAACAGAACTTGACTTGAGTGCTCGAGTTTTACAGATAACAACCTTAATGGCAAACCTAGCAAGGCTAAGGGCATAAAATACTACTAACAGTTACATTGAGATGCTGTTGGGAATTCCCCTGCCTGTCAGTCCAATCTCACTGCTCGGGTATAGCAAAGTGTACGGCATCTTCACTGGCCCCGACCGATTCCTCCATCTCGTATCATTGTTCAAATCGATGAACTTTTGCTCTATCTCTATCAACCGGTTCCCGAACCTTTCAAATGCTTTGCGTGCCACTGTGTCTGCTGTCCATTCAGGAGAATCTCTTTGTCCAAGATAAATCTCATCGGAAGAATGCCTGGATAAGATTTCTACAAGGGAGATGCCAAGCACACTTTGCATCTGGGAAGTGATGGTTTTCAAGTAAGCCTTCTCGGGATTCAGCTTCATTTCTTCATACTCAGGAGTGCCAATATCTGGAATGAATCTCCGGCTAGTAGCAGGACGATTTGGTAGGTACCCTCCATAAGGATACTGTCCGAAATTCAATGCTGCATGAAGGGCAGATGCCACCCATATGATAGTGGTGCAGGACTCTATCAGCTCTTTGCATGACTGCATTTTTGGCCACCAGGGTTCGTCTTTCTTGTCTCCATGTCCCTTTTCTCGTATTTCAGTCCACCAAGCCTGAAGCTCAGGATCTTCCTGAACCATTTCGTCAGTCTTGTAGTAAATGTTGCAGTAGTCCTGAACCCATGTTTTGATTGCTCCCCATATCTCGAGTCCATCAACAGCATAAGGATAGTCCTCTATCAGTAAGCGCACACCATGTGGGCAGCTAGAGTCTTCGACTGCCACCCCTCTGCAAATTCGTAGGTAGACTTAGCAAGAGATGTAAGGTCAAACCTTTAGAAAGCTTTAGGTTCTTTTTGTTCAGTTTTACAAATTTCTGATCCAAGGTTATAAAAGGATTGATTGGACAGTGCCTTAGCATTTTTATGTGATAGGTGATGAATTATCTGCAATCTTACGACAATAGTATCATATTGTAGAGCTCAATATACATGTACCTCTTTATAAGGTCTCCGGAAGTGCTTGCTCTGGGAAAACCCAGTCCTTATAAACCATAGATGACATCTCCAAGGAATATCTTCCTTGAAAAACTGTAATCTCGACAAACCCTCCAGCACATATGAGGGCTTGACGAGCTAGTGCATTTATATTCATTGTATCTCTGAAGTGAGGCTGCAAAAGCTTATGAATTGGGTGGAGTACGCTCAGCTGTCTGTTGGTGGCGATAATAAATGGCTCAATTGATGCATGAGTGTTTAACCTGCGATGAGAGAAGGAGAAAAGATTTCAAAACTTTTCTTCATTAAGATTATGCTCTGCCTAAAATTTTGTTTCACAGCTCTGTTTAAAGGCTTTACCAGTGACATATGAGCTGATGATAGCCAGAGTCATCTACTGCCACATAAGCCTTCGCCAACAGCCAAATGGTACTTTCAACTCCATCTTCTGCTGGGGTGCATACGCGACTCACTGCACCGTAATGATCCCCTTCTGGATGTGGCAAACTCAATTCAATTGCTACGGGCTTCAGCGTTCCATCTTCTTTCAAGAAGAGGATTGTTCTCGTTGCGTAAGTCTTTGCAGCTGTAGTGTTTATCCTCCTCAGGTATGGCATCAGGCTGTCGTGATGATCTAATATGTACAGCTTATTGTTCCGGATCGCCTATATAACCACCCCATTACTTCAGTTAATCTTTGATATTAATCATCCATGCAGTCAAGTTTGATTTAGTTTTACCTCAGCAACAGTCAAGCCTTCTAGATTGTGTATTATATGCTCTTCTCTTATTTTGCTGGATTGCCTTCCATATAGCTCTGGGTTTAGCTTGCTTTCTGGTGGGAACTCCTTTTGATTGGAAAAGCATTAACAATCGAACTTGTGACACTTTTAACCTCATAGGACAAACAAATAAGATGAACAACATAACCATGTGTTATTCTTTGTTTTTGTTTTTCGTTTTCTAGATGTTATTAGCACATGAAAGTTACTCAGCAAATTCTGTATTTTCTGTTTGATTCTGTTTCTTTACTCAAAGCTAAAAATTAACAGCTTCACATCTGATACTACATGGTTATGTTGAAAGAGATTAAGAGCAGAAAACTTTGTTTACTTGGAGGCGTTGGATAACGACAGGATTGATTCCAGCCAGCATTTCTCTTCCAAATTCTTCATCAGATCGCCAGGCATCTTTATCCTCTGCTCCATGAAGAAAATAACAAATTAGTTGAAGTAAAAGGTTAGCTGTCTTCATTTCTTAAATTAATACATGTCAAAGTCTACAAATTCAACATATTGTTTCCACTAATATTACCTTTGATGACCTGTGGCAGCGGAAAATTATATGTTTTCTCTCCATCTGATCTCAATAGCTCCTTTATCGTCTCTACGGGTATGTGGTGTCTAATTTTCTCCAACAAAGTTCCATTAGATTCTTTGGTCGCACCATCATAGAGCTGCAGCACTTCCTCAAATGATTCAAACTCATCAGGAGTTTTGTCAAACAGATCCTTAAACTCAGGTGCAAGGAACTGAAATATTGACTTCAGCGCATATGCTACAAAATCTGACATCTTCAGATGACTAAACCTTTCATCCCTCGGGACATAGATGCTCAAGCTGTTATATACTGGTATCCTGCTCTCCACTCTGGGATCTACAAAATAGTAAGTGATTAAACACTTCTAGTTTATACACAGATGCTAAAATGCTTAGCATATTCATCTATACAAGGTAATCTCTTGTTAAGTTTAATGTTTAAATTCTTACCTAATGAAGACACAGGCCGACCTGTTCTTCCCCTGCGAGGATATGGGTATTCAGATGAACCCCCAAGAATAGGACGTTCGTGCTCTGGACCTTTATCAGGATCACCTAAATCGTTGTATATAGCATAGTCATACACCCTATCCCATTCCTCAAGCTTTCCTGTTCCAGTTCCTCTCAGGTTCTCCAATTCTTCTTCTCTGTAACCACGAAGTGGCGGAGGCGTTTGGCTGGGGAGATATGTCTGCAAGAAAAGGTTATATTCTTCTTTATTTAGAATACTTGTCACAGGGGCACAAAATCACTCTCACTGAATCAGTGCAAATTGTTTAATGGTAGAGCATGACATGCAAATTCTGTTTGAGTTTGGCATCTATCATTCTTAGAAACTATTCGGTACATGGACACATGCACAAGAACATATATGAACTTGAGTTCATACTGAGACAAAATATAGCATTTGATGCACGTTCATCTATGAAGTTAGTAGAGATAGCTCGTTACATAGCCCTAAAGAGTGTGGTGATTCATGTTATGATCTATTCGACATGCTACAAGATTTTTCTTTTACCTGATTAGCGAAAAATATGCGGTCTTTGTTATAGCGTTCGGCATGGTAAACCCAAGAATTGCAGACGAAATGGACGTCACCGTGACCAGGGACGTCTTCAAGAGTGAGCGTCTTGAGGTAGAATTCGCTGCGGTGAAAATTTGCGATTGTGAATGCCCCCGGATAGCCCATCTCCTTGCTCCACTCGAAGGTAACATTGTACGTCGCGGCTGCTGTCATAGGGGTGATTTTTGTGATCCACTCTTCTAAGTATGCTTTCTTCCCAAGTTTGCCTCTGTAACTTTCGGCTGTAAAAAGAAACTGGAGTCAAGTTTGATCTTTGTATTGCTTTTTTTGGCATTGTTGCCTGCAGGTTATGGATCAGTTATATTTGTCACTATTTTTAATAATGAAACCTTCAATGGATGTTACATACTTATGTTTACTTCCAACCGACCAGTTTGCTAATTGTGAAGATCAGTAATTCAAGGATGCTGGCTGCTGAAACTATTTCACTGGTTGCTGACAGACAAGTCGCTCATGATTCATAAAGGACCCTCTCTCTCTCCCTAAACTAGAGGTGGTGAAAGACTGGGTCGGATTGAAAATAATGAAACCTAATTTCGTCCAAAACATAATTGAAGTGCAGAATTTTTAGGCAGGGCCGAGCCCACCGAACTTTTAGATGGGGCCCAACCCAGCCCGAAATCTGGATTCATTTTGTCGGCTCTAGCTACAATCCCTCTATTTGACATACTTTTTGACATACACAAGAGACTTGTTTATAACTATACAGAATTGCCTTCAACCACTAAAATAACATATGACCATTGATATACAAGATCATAGACTTGCAATCTCATGATGTCTAAATGGATAAATGAATTGAACAACAAATAAAATCTCAACATCCACTCAAATTCAAAGCCTCAATTAATCATTTGGGTTAGAGGGAGCGCTAAAAAAAATAAAAAAAAAACAAAAAATAAAAAGAAACCATAAAAAAAATGAATTCAACCAGTCTTTTTCGTGTTCTTTTTTTAAGAAGAGATCCATCATCCATGACCATGACTGAAGTTTCATAAGTACAAAATGATTGACCACCGCAACTGAAAAGCCTACATCGCAACCGTAGACTCACTAATCTGTCGACGTGTACTAGTTAAATCAACGGTAGAGATGCAGCTACTAGATTAGCATCAATCAAGCTTCATAACCAAACATACACATACCAGCAGAATCTCTTGCAGCGGCGGTGCCGATGAGCTGCAGCGCGACCTTCCTCCCCAAAACCTCGTCGAATCGGTCGACGACAGACGCCGCCACGTTGTTGACTCCGAGAACGTTCTTCTTCATCAGTACCACCACTCCCCTCACCTTGCCGTCGCCATCGACGGCCTCCTCGTCGTACTTGGATTTCTTGCTGGGATTGCGATCGTCCATCGCTATAAACAGTGTTTTCGAGATCAGCAAGTGAAAGTGATGAAGAGGAGAAGGTAGTGAGGTTGATACTTATATTAGTAGAAAACAGTATAAATAGTTATAGCATATGGTTTACTTGGTTGACTAGTATAGTATTATTCCAAAGTGTGAACTATAATATTTAAAAACTTCGGGGAGTGTGATTTTTGCGTAAATGAAGAACCAAATTCCATGTAAGTGGAATTGGAAAATATATTTTGTGATGAGTAAGTAGGAAAAGGATCAACAAAACTTAACTCAGTCCGATAGATTTAAAACATCAAGAATCAAGATCGGCAGACAAGATTTCTTTCTTTTGGATGAGTGGATGTGTCAGCTTTGATTTTCTTGTATTTTATTTACTTATAGTTTTTTCAACAGTTTTAAATCATGAATTTTACATGTCTCTCTCCTTCTCCCCCACTTGCGCTTAACCAGTTTGTGCTATTTGTTTGTAGAATTAAAATATTGCAAGTTGTCTTTTAAAAAATAGTAAATAAATATTGCAAGTTGACTAGTCATCGGGCAAAGGTATGGTGTGCCCCTAGTAAACCAAAATCAAGATTTATTTAGTTTTCTGAAAAATCAGATCGGTCGACTTTGTGATAACATGTTATATATTTTCTATATATATTGTATTGAAACGAAGTTTATTTTTTCTTTACTGTACTTTATTTTATTTTATTACATATGAATCACCATCCAAATGTGTGCATTTGGTAATTAATAACACCTGTGTGCAATAAATAGTCAATCAAAATAGAGAGACAACAAATAGCATACTATGTTCGAAATAGTGATGCAGACATAAGGATTTAAATTTAATACACCAACCTAAATAATGCCACTTGTTTTAACTGTATCATTTTTATAGGTTTCTCTCGTCCTTAGTGAGGAGTTGAAATATTACTATTATTTTCACAATTCAGATATTTGTTGACTGAATCTGAATGGTCCTACTTTTTCAATGCCAAATTACATTGCAACTTACAACGGCCGTCAATATTGAATCTCAACAATAGTAACTCAAATTTATCAGAAAATATTTCTCCTAATAAATTTTGCTACAATGGTCGGTGTGGAAAAAGTTGAATTTGCTCAACGACGTGGGTTGTTGAGGAGACAGATAAGTCATATATAAATAAGATCAATTTATAAATGAAAGTTGTTAGAATTAATTAAGGAACGCAAATATAGCATGAAGAGAATTTCAAGGTTTCATGTAGCTAGTAAAGTCTTTTTCTTATGGAGCATGCAGTATGAATTGAAAACTATTTTCCGTGCATGGTTATGAATTAATATTATATTCGGCGGTGAAAATTGACTTTTAAAGAGTTCATGGCTCCAAACTTCTATAAAAATATAATACGCTATTGTTACAAATATATACATATAATAGGTGATGGCTAAAAGCACAAAAACGGATAAAAGCGTGCCTAACAAGATATACTATATAACTATTACTCCCTCCATCCCTTAAAAGCTTATATTGCTTTTGGTAATATGAGTTTTAATAAATTGTAATGAGTATAAAGTGAGTAAAGATTATAAATGGATATATTAATAGATAGTGAGAGTAAAAAAATAGATCATATGTAGTTTTTTTGTAAATAAATGATAGATTGATGAGGGGACAACACAAGAAGGAATTAAATGCAAGCTTTTGATAGACGGATGAAGTGTATGTTATTTGAACCCTTCATATTGTTTGGAAAAGAGAGAGAGAGCATTAATATAAATAGTCCCAATTTTAAAGTTCAAAATATAGGAATGAAGCAGTTACACAAAATATTTAAATTTCCACCTAAAAGAGGAGTATATAAAATGATTGACTTTCGTTGTATTATTCTGTCTTGCAACCACATCCTGGTGGGGGAGAGAAAACTACTCGCCAACCACTGAAATAAATATAATCTCAGTGATTCACTAGTATGAAAATGACTACCTATCTAATTTTAACTTTAAAATTGATTATATTCATAATTCAACAGATTTATTAATTTTACAGTCTATTATTACTTTGTAACCCGGGAAGGGAGAGATGTGGGATTAACCGAAATCTCTTTTTTTCGATATATTCCTTCAGCTTTCCTCCTCCAAAATCTAAAGGGTTAATTGTAAAAGAATTCATAAATTTTGAGATCATTTGCGATCTTAAATAAAGCTTCAATGTTGATCTGTGGTTCTACTAAGTGTAAAAGGAATGACATAATCATGGTGTCAATCGTTACGAGGTTGTTGGAGACTTATTGAAAAAAATACTATGTGCCCATGAGTTTTACGACACCAAATTTTCCCTTTATGTCATCAATCATCATGTCAATTTGTTTTCAGAATTTTCGTAGATAACTAAAAATCAGATACAAGCTCTCAGTTTTAAATCCAAATTATTTCTTGCCCGTTTCCAGAAGCATTAAGTTCTTATGGACATTTTAAGTTAACTCGTAGGGTTTCTTCTTTTTTCTTGGATTGACAACTCTTCTTGATTCTTCAATTACAATACCAAGGGCTGCTCCCTTTCTTTTTCACTCTTCAAGTGTGTAGTAGTAGATGTCTCACCCTTATATACAAGTCATAGACCATCTGAAACTATCCAAGATAATGATTTTTATTTGAACCTCAACGTCCCAGTGTTAGAACTCGTCATAACTTGATAAAAGATTAGACGACAAAAGCAAGATAAGAGAAGAATTTAAAGCTGGCGCTCTTTTAAACCTAGTTAAGTAGGAAGACTATAATTTTTTTTTTGTCACTTTAATACAGAAATTTAAAGGCCGCATCATGGTGGACTCGAACCCGAGACCTTTGACCTCGGGCATTAAATACTATAATTTTTTTTACTGTTAAATTGTGTTTATTAAAGAGGCAAATACTCCACAAACACACAAAAGGATGTAAAAAAAAAATATCAATTCAGAAATTGGAAAAAGTGGCAATTTTCCTGGGCACTGAACAATCTTATCACTTAATTCAATATATACAAATAGCAATATAAGCAACAAAATGCATGAACACCAAGAGGCACACCTTACATATGACCACAAGATATATGAGAACATGGAATATACAAACACAACTTTGAGTAATTCCCCAAGCTTCTTAGTTAGGTTCGGAAAAATAAAATTATTTCTGTAAACCCAGGTAAATGGGATTCCAGATACTGCAACCCCAATGAATCCAGTAATGCAAAGTTTAGCACAAACAGGATCACGAGGGTTATATTACAGATTATGCGAGACTAACCTGCCTCTCCCAGAGCACATCATCAGAGAATTTTGTAAGAGCAGCTCTAGGATCACCATTTGATATGGATAAGTAGTATAGAGCAGTGCCATCATCGACATGCATACTCCTCTTCAACGATTCTATCACCCTTTTTTTGCCTCGTTCAGTGCTCAGCCTATGTAGAAGGGAATTCAGATTTCTGTCAGGCCCACCCTCAAGATACAGTACAGCAACCTCTCTCTTTGCATGGGCATCCACTTCTATGTAGCATGTGGAATCTGCGAGTATTTCTGGGTTGCTAATAGGGATCAGCAGACGCTCCCTAGAGTATATCCCATGGTCACTCATCATGTTGTTTAAGCGCTTTATGTCCATAACCTGTCGAGGATGGATAATCATCAATCCACAATGCAGTGTAAAGCCTTTATAAGCAATAGAAAAATGTTTAACCTTTTAAATCAATTATAAGATTTATATAGCTGAATCATCCGCACAGCACAAAAGAATGAGGGCAAACCTTGACATATTGATATGGGCACGGAATAAAATCCATGCAAAAAACTTGCCATTGCAATTAACCGTTAGTAAGAATAGGATAGCATAAACTTTTGGTTCAACCTTGACATATTGAAATGAGCCAATGGCATCTCAGGGGACAAACTGAGATTAACAAGACAAGCAAACAGAAGCAGAGCAGCAGAACCATCATTGTTGATTCGTATTAGGCAAATTCAACCAACATCATGTATGATGACAAGCATAATAGGAACTTGGAGTGATATACATTTGATCTATTTGATATTCTATACATTGCTTGAAATCTTTGAGAACTGACATCTTCACCAATGTTTTTCATTTATACATAAACACAAGAAAGGCATCATAAGAGAATTTCAATTTTCAACGGCATTTCACAGCTGTGATTGTTATTGGCGAGATGCTTAAACTATAACATTTTACAGCTCCTTTGAATCATTCCCGGAAGGTTAGTTATCTTGGGAATAGAAAAAGAAGACAAACTACTACATCTACTCCTGATGAGCATGTAAACTGAATAGGAGTTTAACCTTTATGTCAAGCCACAATTTCTCAGGAATCTCAATAGGCATCATAAGTGATTGGAAATTTGGAATTAACCTCACACATCAGCTAGCAAAAGGAATTTCGTGATTTAATAGTTTACAGCCACGCGTGGAAAAGGTTGCATTCATCAGCTACTATTATTTTAAAAAGGTAATCAGAATCTTATGAACTAACCTATGATAGATTATAATAACCCATACCACTGAACGCATATAGACTGGGTTTGTGCATAATCACAATTCGCGAAAATAAACTCGAAAGATTAGCATCCACAGAATACCTGAACAGTATACTTAACAGCGAGGCTAGCAATGGAATCGCTGCGTGAGAGGCGGTGAGAGACGGCAAATTTCGAGAGGGAATTATCTCTCCAGAAGCCGCTGGAGCTAGGTTTTCCGACGATTTCTCGAAGCTTCCACGGCGAAATGAAAGCTTGAATCTGCATCTGGCTGTCGGAGGCCACCGAATTCCAGAGGCGACAGACGCAGGCGGCGCGAGCGAGGTCGGAGAGCGAGAGCTTCTGGAGTATGGCGCGGAGAGTGTCCTTGCACAGGAGAGCTGAGAAATTCGAATTCATCAGCGAGATCGTGGTGTCGGCGGAGGATGAGGAACAGAGCGGCTGGAGGAGGTCGTGTGGCGGAGAGAGCAATTGTGGCGACGGTTGTGGTGGTGCGTCGTCGTCGTCGTCGTCGTCGCCGCAGCAGCCCATTATTACTTTCGGTTCGGTGCTTTTCTACGCCTTTGCTGTAGTTTTCTAGTGGGTGTTCCGTTTACCCACCTACAGTGGTATTAATTTTATTTTTTTTCATTTCTATAGAATAGAATAAAAATTCATTACGAACTTTAATTTTTAAAATAGTTATTTATGATTATTAGTAAAAATCATATGTTTATTTATTACTTTTGCTTATTAAACTCATGCAGTAAATTTCGAATCCCGTAAATTAACAAAATAATTCTAAGGATGTCGTTTTTATGAGTATTAATTAATAATTAATTAATTACTCTTTACTGTTTACACATTCGTACTATAGAGCTTGAAGTTTCAATTTTTATTTATTTTAATTGAGGAAAGAGGGATTTTTAACTTCACTCTTTACATTGAGAATTCTCATTGTTCGGGTATTCCCAAAAGTGGGGTTGAGAAATAATTTAGGAGTACCTGCTTCGACGAGTGAGTGGCTTAACAAAGTTCTGGCTCCTGGCAGCAGGGTTGGGATAGACCCTGTGAGTAAAATCTTAATTCTCAAGCTATGTTCTGTCATATGCTTTGGTGCCGAGAGGCTCTACTCAGTAGTTGGGTCCTCTAACGGTTGCTTGAGCATGATTTGCATAATGTTGATGTACATGGAGGAAATTTCTGACATAAATATATAAGCCCTATAACAGATTTTGAAAGCCCGCATGTTTGTTTGAATGAATGCATAGATCAGCAAGTTCCGGTGGATTTTGGGCAGAATTATATTTGAGATTGGAAGATTCTGGATTTTCCAATTGATCAGATCTATAGTTCTTGACTGATAGTCTGGGTACCTAGTCCTCTCTTACTGTTGCCTTCCAAATCAAATGCATGCTTATATTGCATCTCGCAGGTGACTATTGATCTGTTACACGGAGAGATACTATTTTTCTATAGGATAATTATGGTAAACAATCATTGGAGTAGCTATTATTAGATCTTTTTTTTTTTTGTTATTCAATCGAGGTTGTAAAGACTGATTCTTAGTAATGAAGCTTTCTCAGATAATTTTTAAGAATTCCACTTGCTAGAAATTGTTTCCCAAATTTGCTTGTACTTGTTGATCGTCTTTCCCTGTATAGTTATTTTTTCTTTATTTTGGCATCTATAAAGATCATATTTTCTTCAATTATATCTATCTGATCCCAGTTTTCCATCTTCCCTTGGTTTGTGAAGGTTCAGTTCTTGTTTTCTTCCGATTCTGCAGATGAACTGAAAGAGGCCATATCTCAGAAGAATCATGAGCTGGTGTACGTCTATGATGTTAATCTTGTGAATGCTTTCAAATCTGCCTGTGATAAGTACTCTGGCACTGCTGGAGATGTTGATAAAAACAAAAGAACTGCGGCAAATGGCCCAGTCAACAAGTCACGTGGACTTGCTGCAGACAGTGTATAAGAGCTCACCTATTTCTTTTGCTAAAGCCATAAAAAATGAATCCGAATTAGAAGGAATGCGTAAGTCTCATCTGAGATAACTGCACCTGCAAATTTGCCCCTTTTTATTACTATTTGCATTCCAGGTCTGCAATAAGACACTTCCAATCATGCATGCCTTTTATGTTCCGACCCCATGATGTAGTGGCCAAAAGTGAGTTCTGACGCGATAGGCTTCATATCTATTGTTTAGTGTCCTTGCTTGTGGGGGAGGGGGGACCCTATTAGAAGAGTCTGTGGAGACGCTTGCAAGCCATTCTAAAATCACTGGTGCAACCTCTAAGCACTATTCTTGGTATTTGTCATGCCCTTGGCCCACTGGGCAAGTGTCCGGTAGCTAGACTCTTGAAACAAGGGCTCCATTAGGAACTAGTTTGAAATATCTAGGCTTAAAAAAATAATTACTGCAAGTTGATAAAAGACCATCGTAGGACAATAAATGATCCTTATATTCTTCCCATAAGACTCGCACTCAGCGATAGGTAACATATTTTAATTGCCTATATTGGAGGGTCTTTGCTAAAATGTCCCAAAACATCTAAATTATGGTGTATAATTCAACTGTTTCTTTGTACAAACCTAACGTTTTGAACTTTTGAATGTATTCTGAGAAGGAACCCTTTTTGAAATGCATTTAGATGCCTTTTATTTATTATGTGATGCACATGTCTTTGCTAGTTAGAAGCATGTATGACTAGTTCATTCTAATTTATATTAAATCATTGCAATGAATTTTGACAGTTTGTTCAATTTGGTGCTGCCAATTCCTACTTACCCAGTTACCTTCACCAAATTTATATTTTGATTCTGGTGTTTTATAATTAATTAATACCTATCTTATTTGTAATCTAATCTTTAAGATGTCCAACAGACCATCAGCCATTATGCAACTTCTAAAGTAACAAAACCCTAAAATTTATAAAGAAGTGGATCATCTTTTGTAGAGAAAGGATTAAGTATCTAGAAAGCAGTGGATACTTTTGTCGCATGATGGTGTGTTACTAAACAGTTTAACCTTCATATTCTAGTGCACGTGTTAACTGTAATCTTATCTTCAAGCTTGATTTTCTGGTTTCAGCTTACTTCTCTCCTTATTAACATTATACCTGGCTTGAAAAATCTGTTTCATCCATGCCACTTTAATTAAATTACTTGGTTAATACACATTTCCATTTTATGTTAGGGAAAACCTTTATAGTAGCATTATGTAAAATACTTCTTCTTTTGGGCTTTTTCTGTTTCCGTTCATCTCTACAAATGCTTTTCAACTCACTTTTGTTCACAAGTGTTAGGTTTTTTCCCCATGTATCATTGTGAAGAATATGGCAATTCGGGCTCCGGTTAAGTGTGAGGGACCTTTTGCAGGGATGCAGCAGCTCTAGCCCAGTTCTGGACGTGTCTGGAGGAGGAACCGAGGAAATCAGTAGTGATGTCATTTTGACAGAAGTTGATGTTGCGAGAAGCTTCTTGAATTCCGATCTAGGCAAGATGGTTTTCTGGATACAGGTTTTGATACGATAAGTTTTACATAATCTTTTACTCTTTCATTGTCTTTCTATTTGGCACTATGCCACTATGGAATGGTTATATATACTTGTCAATTCTCTGAAAATTTGGATAAGCACGAGGATAATAAGTCAAATCTATCTGTTACTCTTTTCCTTGTATTTCTATTTTTGGGCACTATTGAATGACTATAGATACCCTCGTCAATTCTTTGAGAATTTAGGCACGAGGATAATAAGTCAAATCTATCTTTATCCGACTCTGAAATCTCAATTAGTGATAGTTCACTAATAAGAAAGTTTGGACAGTTACTCAAATTAGTTTATTGTGTGACATATTGCCGTGGGATACTGATATTGTTGACACTTAGAGTCTCTCGTGAGCTAAATGTTAAAGGTAGTGGGAATATATAATGATTGCAATCAGGAATGGTGGATTTCTGGAACTCTAGTGGAAAATTTTGTTTGTCAAGTATTGGTCTGGCCTGTGTGTGTAATTATCTCATGATTTTAGGCTTTATCCTTATCCACTGGCCAATGACTAATTCATATTCCAGAAGTTTGAATAGGTATAGTTGATTATTTGATAACATTTCGGAGTAAATCAATTAGGTCCTTCAAATGTACAGAGAGTGGTTGTGCAAATGAGGTCTGACCTGTTGTAAGTGGATTTATTCCTTTGTTAATCTAAAACTTTTGTCTGAACAAATATGAAATGTATAGTCTGCTAAAATCAGGCAATAGGGTTGTACATGTCCCATGCTTTACTCATTTGTGTACTAACTGATTTGTTTACCTGAATGGGAGAATGGGACTCTATGCCAAAATATTTGTTTATAGGTTCTGGTGCAAATGGTGCAAGTATACATGACAAACCAGAGCCTAACAATTGTAGCATAGTAGATCCTGAGAAACTCTTCCTACTGGACAGTGGAGCTCAGTATGTTGATGGAACAACTGACATTACTAGGACAGTACATTTTGGCCAACCTTCTTCATGGGAAAAAGAATGTTTCACCAGAGTCCCCAGTCCTTCAGGTATTGTTCTTTCATCTGTTATTTGTTCACTCAATTACCTTAAAAAATCTTTGTAAGAAGAATAATCTCCTTAACATAAGATCAGATACTGTGGTTCTGTTCAATGATGGGTCA
Organism: Salvia rosmarinus; assembly: GCA_036937905.1. Lineage (NCBI taxonomy): Eukaryota > Viridiplantae > Streptophyta > Magnoliopsida > Lamiales > Lamiaceae > Salvia > Salvia rosmarinus. The sequence goes on along the minus strand of CM072818.1, from coordinate 43,863,101 downwards.
TTGGCAAACATTCACAAACCTGTTTTTTCAAAAAAATTAACAATTTAAAAGACATTGCCTTCTGTCACAGTCATACCAAGTGTAAGAGGGTGAACTCGAGAAGAGAGAGCAGAAAAATGACCGCTGCTTTACATGCTGTATACCTGGCACTCAAAATTCTGTTACAAAAGGAATCTTTCTTGATTATACTGAATTGTGGTTCTACAAGTTTCGAAGAGTTTGGAAAAGGTATATATTGAAATTTGAAACGACCGTTTCTTTAATCTAAGAAAATAAATCCGAAGTGACGAAGTCTGCTCTCAAGTTCTACGAATTTATTTCATTGACGGAAAACCAAAATGATAGCAACTGAGAAGAAAATAGGACAAAGTGCTTGCGAAATTACTTGGGCAAGTTGTTAGTACTTAGATTTCTGTCAATGAAATTTATATAGAAATTGATCTTGATATGTGGGATGTTAGTTTATAATAATTTCACAACCTTTGGCAATATTATTATTTGTTTAATTGAGAAAATAGACAACATGACCTCAGTTACTCTAATAACTGCTGAGATATGGTTCGGTATATCTTCTTGTTCCCAGGTACTATCTGCTGACTTAGAGCAGAAACAGTTAGCTGCATTACTTTTACCTATCTGATCCCGATGGACTATGTTCAGCCTTATTATGGTTGACTTGAGCAGCTTTAGGTTCTTGATGTTTCAAGATCTTTAGGCATCCAAAAAGTATCAAATGAAAGAATCTTCTCCATGTTGTTGTATGTCAAATAATTGTTGAGACTTGGGGGCGGGGTATATGTCTATAAGTTGACCAGCATCAACCTTTGACTTTGAGATGATCTGCTGATTTATTAACGGTAATGAAACATGCAAACTTTAGGTACCGGTCATGGTGTAGGAGCTGCACTGCTGAAGGGCATACGAACCTGGTTACTATGAAGACAATGCATTTGGCATTAGGATTGAAGTGAGTTCATAGTGTCAGTGCTATAGATTTATCATTTGTTGCAACTGCAAATCTCCTTTCCTAAAATTTTCATGTATACTATTCTCCCCCTCCTCCTTCAGAATCTACTTTATGTGAAAAAGCCGCGCATGCCAAATCCCGTGGAGTGGATTATTTGGGGCTCACATTTTTTCCTATTCAGTTGTTTTGACTTGCTGTTAGTATGAAATCCTATCCTCGCATCGCGATTCCCTGTTCTACCGAGATTATCCCATTAGAGCTTTTATCGTCTTAGTTTCTCTATCTATATTTTACTAGTGTAACGTGATCTTAATAAACCTTAATATCTCGATTCCCTACACATGAGTCAGACCAAATATCGTTACTCTACCATTGAGATAGATTGGTTCAACGATTGCCACAAGCAAGTCTGGGAAAACGTAAATATAACTTTAACTCCATTTTTTGCATTTGTCCTTTTACAGCTCAAGTCTTCATTTCTTACATATTTTATGTGTCCATTGCTGGAATCAAGGATAACACGAGTCCAGTTGTGAAGCCATAAACGTGTTGTCAAAGTGTATACATATAAAACTTAGAAGTGGCTTTTGCTGTAAGGCTATGATTTGCCATATGAGCATTGTATTACAAGTGTGGCTGGTAGGAAGTTTGAAGAATCAAGCTGTTGAGTAAGCCAGCTTGATCATGAAAATAGTCATCAGATTGTGTTTGTCCTATCTTGTGCTCCTACACAACTTTGCAGATAGGCTCTTATAAGGGTCCAAGCTTATGAAGACTATTTTAGACTTGCAAAAATGAAAATTTAGAATAACTCGTCACCCATCCACTGAATGGATCGTGTGAGATGTCACGACATCTTTTTTGGAGCCCCTGCTGGATCAGCCGTCGAAAGCTCCGTATAAATGCGAGCTATTGCTTGTGCAAAATACGTTTTTGCTTGAGGTCGTTTTACCTTACTTTCCACAATAACAAATAAATGAACAAAAAATACACAAAAGTTTGCACAGTCCAGAACATTTAAGAAAAAATGAAAGTTGAGGTCAAAATAAAAAAAATCATCAAAGTTGTGCTCATAAATTAGCATTAACACTTTTTGCTAATGCAAATAAAGAAATTTGCTCAACCATTTGATTTCACAATTTTAACATTTACTTTATTACTTGATGTATTTATACAGTTTTTTATATCAACATGCAGAAGAATTTAATGACAAACTCTGTCATGATAATATTTTTAATTCTTTTTAATATATCTTTGAATTCAACAAAAATCAATTCCAAACAACTATCGAACTTTTTATTATGCATATAACTCGAGAGCAGATTTACCTTAAAATGTTGGAGTCAACAAGCCATTCTCCACAGTGAACGGCTCAAGCACCAAGATTATGGCTTTCACAAATTCAAAACCCCTCAACTGTATCCAAGAAGAGCACTAATTAATAAACCGAATGAGAAGTCTGATAATGATTTAGAAATGTCGAAGCCTTGATTGAATAACATCTACAGCTCTGAAAGAACAACATTACCTGAGCTTCTCTTCCGACAGGATCCATGTCAGCAAGTACAGCAGCCTTCGCTCATGGATCAGCACAAAGTTGTCGTAAATCCTCATACTGCACGGAAACAACAAAGTTATTGAAGCGGAAGTTACTGAGGAAGTATGACAACAATACTGAATAAAGACTTCCAAATTTAGATAATTTTATTTGTTACTTTTTCCCTATGAAGAAGCTAGTTTTATGCAATATGGCTCCTTGTGCAAAAAGGATTTAAGGAAGAAAAACGAATCCAATGCAAAAGAATAATGACATGTGAGTCAACAAGTGCCTCGTTATATCATAATTAATTTCATTCCTCTAAGACCAATTGAAGTATTTTCGGTTTGGCCCCCAAAAAATCCACAGATTGAATGGACGCAAAAAGCATCACTCTATGTAACCTTCACATTTCATTCAGGGTGATCAGCCTGAAGAAGAAACTTCAGGTGATGCAAGAAAGCATGCCGCTGTTGACAAAACCATTCAACTTATTCTCCAACATGTCAGTATCCACTGCATGGGAGCGTTCAAGAAGCACTCAAAGTGAGGTAAAACTATTACAGATTGCTAGAGGATGGAGAGATCTAAGACGAACTGCCTACATGCAGCGGGCCACGTAGGCTGACTTCAATCTAAGTAATGGAGCCGTGTGGACAAAATATCCCAAATAGAGGTTTCCCTAAGGAGCTCTGCAGGTATAGAGAATGGAACTACAATCCTGATAATCTTAAATCCCGCCATTTCCTTGAAGAATATAGCTAACAGCTTCAAAAAAGTGGATGGCCAGAAATTTGGGATTCTCATTCAGGCATAATAACTGCTGGATGTAGGTTCCAACAGCTAAACAAGAAAGAGCACCATTTTCATAACTCAAGAACTGATGTAATCCTCAACAGATTGATTTGAATGAATTAGAGTGAAGCTCTAACATAGGCCTAGACAAGTAAAGTTTGCAGCCTGACATCTAGCAGAACCCACAGAAGAAAGCTAGATCAATTATAAGCTTTAGTTTCAAAACAGCCAGATTTCACTTACTATTACCTTGATATTTTCTGATGCTGCCCATTCTTTTAACACATCAGGATCCACACAGATCACAGCAACTAAATAGGAGTTCAAGCTATCACCTACAAAAATGAGGTTCCGCAGCTGAAAGAACAAGGGGGAGAGCTTGACTTAGTAAACAATATCATTTTCTTACCGTACACAAAGCACTGTGCAACAAATTTACACTTGCATACACATTCTCAATTTTCTCAGGTGCTATTATTCACCCTGTGCCAGTTTGAAAATGTTCTTTTCCTGTTGACACTTGACAGTGAACAAGAACTATTTGACCCTAGGTGGTATTCAACAAGATGTCAAGAACATGTCCTTCTATTTCTTTTGGAGGGTTAACAGATGATAACTTACCTATCAATAATTTTGAGGCACCCACCAGGTAGCCACAATCCAATATCTCCTGTATGCAGCCAACCTTCACCATCGATAACTTCTCTCCTGTAATTTCATAAAAAGATCCAAATAAAATTTCAACATCTAAACATGATCCAGAAAATTCAAATTCCAACAGTTAGGTAAGTACGTGTGAACTTCATCTTTATGCTGCAAAAAATAGAGTTTAAACAAATATAACTGTTGCAGACATCAATTAAAATTTATATTTGTACTCTTTCATGATCATTTTTATTTAACATGGTATGAAAGCCAAATAAATAAGAAAGCATGTTTGAATCTTTAACACGACCTAGTTATAAATAATTTCCATCGCAAAACACCTCCAGCACCATTATTTCTAGATGCAGACCAAAAACCACCTCCAACACCATCTTTCTAGATGCAGACCAAACCATCACCACCAAACCACCACCACCACCACCTCCAGCACCATCATACTAGATTAGGGTTTCAAAACACATTTACACATCAAAATCAAAATAGCTGGTTTAGGTCTCAACTCATTATTGAGAGAGAGAGCACCGGCGCCGGCGCCTGTCGCTCTACTTTCCTTTTCTTCTTTGTTCTTTTTTTTACAGTTTTCCTTTTTCTCTATTTTCCTTTTGTTCTTCTCTTTTTGGTTGATTAATAATGGATTGAATAATAATGGGTCAATGCTTGATTTTTTTATTTTCTTTTTCTATTTTCGTTTTCTCCTTCTCTCTTTGGCTGAGTAATAATGGGCCAGTTCTTAAATCTTTTTTTCTATGTGCAAACTTCTATGGTATTACTTGAGACTTAATTATGTAGTTACTTGTTTTATTTTGATATGAATGAATCTATATTAATCTAAATTATCTAATAATAATATTATTAAGAAAATATAAAAATATAATAAAAATATATAAACATATTTTGAACTTTGAAGTATTCATATTTTGATTTTTACAAAATTGATGTATTTTTGTATTGACGTATTCGTATTGTATCGTATTTCGTATTCGTATTGATGCTTCCTAGATAGTATGTTTCTTCAAATGAAAAATCTAGTCACTATCTTCTGTACATACTCCAAAAATTTACATCATATTACAATAGAAGAGGTACATATTGCATCACGAAAAGAAAATCATAAGATATTATGGATACCTGACTGAGAGGGTGTTTGGTTGAACATAAGCTCTTTAAAACAATTTATAAAACTAAAACGAATTTAAATTTGTTTTGGAACTTATAAGTTGTTCAGAAAGTGTTTGTGAAATAATTTCATAAAGCGAACATAATTTTGTGAAAATAATTCCAACGAACATAATTTCACAAAATAAGTTCTTCAAACCCAACTTATTTTTTCATGTTTTATGTTAACCATGAATTACCAAAATAAACTTTATTATAGTTCGTTATTTCCTACATATACACTATCAACTTAATTTCGTCAATTTATCTCTAACTCACGATTCTTTCTCAACTTATAAGATCAATTATCCAAACACTTTATTAACATAAGTTCTTGAAACATTCATCTTATAAGCTCTTGAAACATCTCTTGGAGCTTATAAGCTCTTTAAAATAAGCTTACCCAAACACCCCTAAGTAACATCGTTTACGAGACAAGCTTGACTCTTGAAACCAGAGGGTAGAGATGGTAGATGTTCATCTATCCCTCCAACTACCTATGCCATTCCAAGTACTACACGTCAAAAGAGCATGGAAAAGGGGAATAATGTTCTACAAGTATACAAGTCACTAAAAGTATGTATAGGCATACCACTATTACACGTGCAGAAGGAATCTCTGACAGGAAACTCAGTAGATGTAATTTTTAGGCAGAAACATTTAAAATCAGGAGTCCTGTAAATAACTATATCGAAATTACATGTTGCATAATTTTTGTTCTCTTACAGCAGCATAAAAAAATGTAAACTTACATATTGCTACTTAAAATGATATGGATGATTGAATCTGTAACACGATTTTGGAGGATCTAGATACAAAATGAGGCAGCTTCTTGACATATTCTTTCATTCTCAAAAGATAAGCAGAAGATAAAACCGGTAACAAGTGTTCAGCGATATGCATAATACTCCGGTAACCAATCAACTCAAAAGTTCTAGAACTGAAAAGAGATGTTAAGAAAAGACTCGCAGTGTTTAAGGTACTTGGTACACAGAAAATGGCCTGTATCTCAGCATGATTCACAATATACTTAACAGCATCAGGACCTGCAGATGCATCAGAAGATTTCACAATCAATGGACTTGACTAGACTAGAAGGCTCAACTGACTTACACCTACACACCAAGAGTGTCATATAAAGGAACTGATATGTACGAAAATGCTGAACAGGCGTGATCCACAATCTCCATTCTGGCCTATTGATAAAATAAAGCCCAACACAAGCTCCCTGCTCCAGGAAAAGCACGTTAGTGTCTTAAAGATAACAAGATTCAGGTGTAAGAGAAATTAATATTCAGGTTAACTTTTTCCATAGAAGAAAAAACTGGGTGGAAGTTGCAAAATTAAAGACACATAAAAAGAAGGGTCCTTAGGATTTTGATGTTACCTTTAGAAACTCTAGTCTAGCCACTAAAGATCTCCGTTTCTCTTACTTTGAAGTATTTTGATATTGGAATTGTCCGATTAGATGAATAGAGATACTAACTAGTACCTCGCGAGAGAAATGATAGAACAGGAAAAGAAAGTGACAAAGTTGGCTTACTGGTTGTAATCCATGATGGCGAAGTCCTGAACCTATTGCTGATCGAGCAGTACCTGCCTCTCCATATGTCATCCCTTTATAACTGCATGATGGTATGAAAGATTTAGAAAGCGATAAAGAACACAAGAGTTTTACGTGATTCGATCAAGAAAAGATCTACGTCACGGAGGTGATGATCCTCAAGATGTTCACTATAATTGTATTACAATGAGTATCTCAAAGAGCTCTAGTATTGATAATTTGCTAACCCTTTACCTTCAATCTAACTCCTATTTATACATAAGCGTAGACCTTATAACGAATCCCTTGATTGGCGGGTTCACGATCTTCCTATAATGACCATGATCTTCACCATAATTGCCATGATTTCCACCGTTATCCCATTATCTTAGCCTTGACTCGCCTTTAATTGGGGTTTGGAGGCGTGATTCGGCGCGAAGAAAGTAGGGCAACATTAGGTCGAGCCCGGCTCGTTTGGGCGCTAGTGGACTGAGAGGTTGAGCCATATCTATCATAGCCACAGAAAAGTCGAGAATAGCTTGCCGGTGAGCGGAGAATGTGCTTTCTTGAGGCGGGATGTTGCTTGGTGAAGTTGTTCGTTGAAGGTTCTCGATCTCTTGCCGCAAAAGAAAACCGAATTATGACTTGGATAGCGATCTTTGTATAGGTTACACCGAGGTTTGATGCAAGCGGCATCGCTTTCGGAGGACGTCGAGGTCCGAAGGAGGAATCTCTTGTAAGGCGATGTTCGTTGGAAGGAACCGAGGTTTGATTTGGGTGGCGCTTCTTGAAGGAAAGGCGAGTGCGACTGTATGACTCTGCGCTACGGAGGGCGTCGAGGTCCGACCGAATGACCTGCGGATGCGAGGAGGACATGGGCGTGGTCAGGGTCCGAGCTCAATGTAATCATTACGTGATCGGTGGCGGTCTGCCTTACCATAGAGTACGTCATACGCGTCGGAGGCGGTGGTTGGGCGCTTGAGCAGTGTGGCGCATCGATTACACATCAATCGCGAGATAGCACGTGTGATCAGCGAAGCGGTAGCTTTTAGGCGCCATTCGTCCTATAAATAGGTCGATTGAGGCAATCGTTCTTTTCTTCTTGACGCTTTATTCGAGAGCATACCAGAAATTCCTAATTCCTCTTTCAAATTTTGTTGAAGAAGTCGGATATCTCGCTTCAGAAAAAGTAAGTATGTATTCCTCATCTTCTCATTCCTCTTCTCGCTCTGATAACTCTGGTTCGGTTTGGGTTACGGTAGTCCAGTTCGATGTGAAGGATTATATATGTCACAACCGCCTAGGTAAATCCATAGGACTTAGTTCAGGGTTTCGCCGGTGTCATCGGTATGGGACGGCCTCGGGATGGCGTGGCGAGGTCAACTTTAACGACGGAGGAGCTTTTGGAGATTGCGAGAATACCACATTAGGAGGATGCATGGTGGTGCTGAGAAACCCGATGATAGGCGATGGCCCTCCGGGAGGGTTTATCACCATTTTGTAGATAGTTTGATAGTGGGCTTAGGTTTCCTTTTGCCCTATTTTCCTTAACCTTCAAGAATATTTTCGGATCCCCATATGCTTGTGACCTCGAATTCTATTAGGTCGGTGGTTGGGCTAGGGTGGCCTGTTATGGCATAGGCGAGGAGTTTTCTTTTGAAGTCTTGATCGTTTTTAGCATCAAGTCTATAGGAGGGTGTATTATCCGTCACCTCGCTTTGAAGTTTAAGATAGCGTCCCCTCAAAGTATCCCATTGGCAAAATAGATGCTTTTTCTGCGGTGAGGGTGTCAGGGTATGAGTGGGGCCTCGATGCGATGAAGGATGTGAAAATCGATCCCAGGCCCCATGGAGAAGATGTTGAATGATCTTGGGAGATATTATCGATTAGTTATCTGAGGATGACTTGAACAATCTTTGAAATTTGAGTGTTTATAGGTCGAGCGCTTGATGTCAGTCTGATTTGGGTGAGGGCAACCTTTTCTCTTTATCCTTCCCCGTCGATTTCGTTGTGCTAACGAAATTCTTATTGTATGCGGTGAAGATTGACCCTAGCGAGAGAAGTCGAGATAGCGGGCTCGACGCACCTGCACCATCGGCGAAAGGCGGCAAGGAAGAAGGCGAGGGCGGTGAGTCCACCCAAGCCCGTGGTGGTGGTGGGCATACGAGAGACTTCTTGGACCGGCCTCAGGCGACCTCGAGCAAGCCAGCTGGAGATCGAGGTTCATGGCGATCCTTGCCGAGGTGCGGCTTCCGGCACTCCTTTATCCTTCCCAAAGGTATAAGTCGCTACTCTTTTCCTTTGTAATTTTGTTGTTCTGCGTTGCTAGCTGTTTTATATTAGGATCGGCCTCGGTGGCGGTGAGATGCACCGCATGGCGGTTTTATTCTTTGAGCGCCGCTGTCTGAGGCCATGGAGAAAGCGGCCGCTTTGAAGCTCGACGAGGCATTTCTTGAATCCATGTTGACGCCATTGCCAGGCGGACGCTTGTTTCAAGGTGGCGGCGAGGCGCCTAAAAGAAGGGCCAAGGGCCTACGGGTGGCTCGTGCCGAAGTGGAAAGCGCTCAGGAGGAGGCTGCCGAGGCGGAGAAGAAGAAGGCAGCAGACAAGTGCCTTCTTGGCGAGGCGAGGACCTATCTTGAGGGCCCGCCCGTGAGCTTATTAGTCGGAGAGCTTTTCCTCCTTCATCTCCGACTGGCGGCGGTGTAATGAGGCGCTTGGTGATATCCGCCCACTGGGAAGCTGGCCGAGAGACCCGATTTGACAAGGCCCAAGACGGTTGGGTTGAGGTCGCGCCTCGGGAGGTATGCATGAATTATGCCGCATAATCGCGGGCGACCTCCTTCCCAGATGGTGGATGCTTGGCATCTTTCGCCTCGCTCGACGGCGGAGGTCAGTAACTTTCAGTCTGAGGAAGATGAAGGCGTAGAGCTTCAAGCATTCCTTGTTGAGGTGAGCCGAATCGAGGCGGGACCGAGCTCGGACGTCCTTGGGAGATCGGCGGCCACTTGGAGAATGCGGCGGGCGGTGGGCAGCGGGAGGTCGGTGAGTCCGCAATGAGCACGAGGTCGGTGGACTAATGTAATAGGCGATTTTCGGGGTCGATAGGACCACATGTTGTCTGGACTTCCATTTTGAATAATAGACACATCTTCTTAAAATGCCTTTTCTTGTTTATTTCTAGCATTCACATCTCAATACCGGACTCGATCATGAGCTACTAACAAAGCCGAAAGAAGTCCGAGGTGCTCAGTCGAGAAGGATGAAGAGGTGACGTCTTGGAGGTCGGTCTGCGGTGACTTAGGTTACAGCCGGCATGGATGTCGACTCGGCATCGTCACCGAACCGAAATAGAAGTTGCATGAGGTGGCTGCAAGTGGTCCGCCTCCCGGCCCGAGAATGAGGCGTTAAAGTTAAGGATTACACAACTCGAAGTCCGGGGCTGATTCATCTGGCGATGTGATCGAGGACGGCGATGCAATGCGAGAGCGGCTCGGTGACAGCGGAGGAGGCGGCTCGGATCTCGGAAGAGCATGCAGTATGAGAAGGTAATCCGCGGATGGTGGAACTACCATATCTGGCCGAGCGATCGAGTTGAGCTTGTTGGTGGAGGCATGGTCTGAGGGATGAGGAGGGCCAAATAGCAAGAAATTTAAAGGCGCCTCGACTACATCACGAAATACATGCGAGATGTCGAGATCGTTCATAAGCGCGCATGCCAAGCCCATGCGCGAGTCTCAGTGCGCCGTGGTCCAATAATTGAAGAGCACGAAGAGGAGGGGCTCTGCTGATCACGCCAAGTGCTCCGTCTAATGGGTCAGCGAAAGGGCGCTTAGAGGACAACACTCGGCGGTCGGGCGGGCGTTCGAGGCGGCGGTCGGCGTGGAAGGGTGACAGTTCGGGGCGGGCGTGGTCTGGCGGCGTCGAGCTCACGGGGTCGAGTGTGACCTCGGATATAGGGAACGCATCCCGGTGGAACCCGCCCGTGTCGGGTTAGGCTGCACCCGAGCGAGCCGGTGGTGCCGTCCTCATTGATTGGGTGGTGGGCACCGAGTTCATTCAGGTATTCATCGCCGACACGGGATTTTGTTCGAACTACCTCGGCTTGGTGAGTCCGTGGCGGGCGCCCTAAGCCCGAATGAGTTTGTATATAGCGTAGAACTTTGTATGTAGATATAAATGTATTTAGACTCGTTTGAAGTGTCGTTTTCCTCTTGAGATGTATAAACATAGCTTAGGACTTCGTTTTGGTCGTAAATGTATTTATCGTATCTGATGTATATTTTCCCAAATAAAGGGCATAATTTGATGAGATCCGATCCGGATGTCTTTTACATGTAGATTTTCAACTTAATGAGTAATCGTATGCGTGCATGTAGACTTTCAAATTAATGAGTAACTGTATGCGTTGCTTGCGAGGCGTTCAATTCAATGAGTAATCTACGAGTGCGGCGCGCGCTTAGTGAGTACCCTACTTAGTGGGTTTTTCATCTTCGTGAGGGCGTCCCCTCGTGAAGGTTAAATGCGGTATATCTAAATAGATGTTCGCATATGAATAAAATGAGGCGAAATGAAATACTCATTAGAAAAATAAATATTTTTTCAACAAGTATATAACATCGCACTTCGGCAAAGCAAGTAAGGAGGCTAACATGAGGTCGATCGAAATCGAAACTATGTAAAGTACCTCCTTAAATGAGAGATATGCCGAGTTAGGGATAAGCGCCGGATAAGTGAGATAGCTTGTAGGCCCCTGCCGAGGTCCTCGTGAGAGCGGTATGGGCCTTCCCATGTCGGATCCAATTTGTTAAGGCGTTCGGCTCTGCTGGCTTCATTATTTCGTGGGACGAAGTCGCCTACTTGCGTCTGGAGGCTTTGACCCTTTGTTGTAATATCGTGCGACCGGCCGCAGACTTAGCCGTTTATGAAGGCGAGTTCGCGTTTCTCTTGAGAGCATCAAGGTTGGCCGCAGTCGTCCTCGTCCCATCCGGGTCAAAGTGAAGAGTGCGTGGGCTTGGTGCGCCGATTTGGTGGTATGACGGCCTCGGTTCCATAGACCCAGTGAAAGGCGTTTCTCCGTCTTGAAGTCCGAGGTGTGGATTACGTAGGACCGGAGGACTTGGGAAGGTTTCGGCCAATCGCCTTTAGCTCGGTCTAGCCTCTTCTTTAATCCTTGTATGATCGTGCGGTTCGTCACCTCGGTCCGACCATTCGCTTGCGGGTGTGCGACCGAGGTGAGCGTTGATCGATCTGGAGCTCTTCGCGCTGCTCCTTGAAATTTTGTCAGCGAATTGGGTGCCGTTATGCGAGACGAGAATATGCGGTATGCGGCGGCGGACTATATTCTTCCACACGAAGGTCTCGAATCCTTTTGCTCGTTAGGCTCGAAAGTGGTTGAACTTGACCCGTTTAAATGAAGTAGTCTATGGCTACGACTAAATATCGAAGCGACACGGTGCTCGATCGAGCGGACCAGCGATGTCGATCCCCACGCATGAAAGGCCATGGACTCTGCGGTACGCTCGGATCGATCGAGGTAACTTTTGACCGTGGGTGGTAGCGCACCGACACTTTTGACGAGCTCGGCGAATCTTGAATAAGGGTGGGCGATAATATCCCGACCTCAGCGTCTTCTTTGAAAGGGTCCGTGACCCGATGTGGCTTCGCAAGATCCTCTGTGAATCTCATTAAGCACGTGGTCGGAACCTTACGGCCGAGGCACCTCGGGAGGGTTGAAGGTAAGACTTGAGTGAGAGCCCTCATATATGAGATACTTCAAGATTTCACCATCATCTTTTGTCCTCAAGCCGATCCCGAGGTGGTGTGCCAACTTCCGGGTATGCTTTCGGGCGTCATCGATTTGCTCGGCCTCTGCGATAACGCCGGCGTGGGGCGCCTCAATGCTACGGAATGAACTTCCTCCATCGGCGGTTGCCGACGAAGCCAATTTACTAAGGATGTCAGCTCGGTTGTTTTCCCCTCGTGGGATTTGATGAATACTAAAGTACACGAATGAGGCCGGATCTCTTTTGCCTTCTCAAGGTATTGCTTCATTCGATCCTCCTTGGCCTCGTATGTGCACAAGACACGGTTTACTACGACACAGGAATTGTAGGAAAACATATGTTAAGCCCTCGCCCAGGATCTATCTTGGATATTTAATTCACCATACATTGATTATATTCCTAGCATGCGTCTATATAATTAATTGCAACACGTTGGGGGTTTTCGTGTTTACCTTTGGATCGTCGAGGTGGATCAAGCGGGATGAGCGGATCGGTCGGAGCAGAACGATCGACTCGTGCTGACCTTCTAGGCGTATCCGATTACCCAATCTCCAGCGTCGGTGAGGGCGATCTATGGAGAATGCTTGGAAAATCACCCTTTGCTCTCAATTCACAATTTTCGAAACTCTCAACAAGACCATGAGGTGGACGAAAATTCTATGTGTAATTGTGAGCATTAACCTAGACTTTATCTCATACCTTATATTTATAATGCACTACCTTAATCCCATATGGAAATTACCATAATCCTATATGGAAATTACCATACTCCCAGGATTATTACCATACTCTCAGGATTATTACCATAATCTTATATGGAAAGGATCTATGCATATACCATAAATATAATAACATCCTTGTGGGATAAAGAGAATAAAATCTTTCCTTTGAGAGACACAAGGGTGGACGATTTTCCTCTAGCTATGGGCCTGGATGGGCCAGCCCAGGGATCAAATGCAAGGAATAAAGATGGGCCTCAAATAAATTAATTATCTTATGTTCAGCCCAGAACATAAATTAATTTATAAACATTTATTCATGCCACTAGAGAATAAATCTTGACTTACCCTTTATTACCAAGTTGAGTCGGGCTTGCACTTAGACATTCTGAATCCCGTATTTAAGATATCGAGCGTCCATTAATTATTTATAGCATTACATCGCTAAAATAATTAATAACTTCATTCCTTAAGTAGTACCACTCAACCTTATTATTGTACTTGAGCTAACTCGACTGCGGGGTTTAGTACAATAAACCTTTGAGCTCCTTAAGGGGCGTCATCATCCTAGCGGATCGGTGACTCGTCTGAGATAACTAGCGTGACATACAAGATCGCCACCACCCAAGATCTTGAGAATCTTGGGTTAGAACATCTAACCTCACCCATAACAAGTCAAAGTGATGGTGACAACTCATACTCACCTAATACCTTATCGAGGTTTAGATCGCCGTAAGTCACCGAGATCTTGGTTCTTCACGGCGGTCGGATAGAAGAACACATCTCACGTGATCCTTGATACGTCGAGGCGTACCGGCATAGACAAGCAACCAAGTCAAGTCACTTTATCTATACGCGACTATACCGACAACTCGTCCTCAAGTTGTCTCGGTGTGAAACTTTTATATCTCATTAAGCTTGACCAATCATACGGACTTACGTGATCTTCTACACATGTATGATCTAACTTATATATGAGATAAGGGGACACGGATATATGCAATCAAGTATTGATTCGGATAGGAGATTGTAATAGTGGTAACAGAAACATTGTATCAAGCTCAACCATAACGACTTTCGATATACAAATCCAGCGGGAATCTCCAAATATCTGGACTTTGTCCACTTTTAATTCCTTTGCAGGCGGAGTCACGAGATCGGTGCCGTACTCCACCGTTATTGGTGGTCGGGAAGGTAAGCCGGGGCGTCGTCCTTCTTGCTTATCCGGGCCGAGGAGGAGGATGCACGCTCCATGCCGTCTTGCATGAAGCTCCGTCCACATACATCCGCCAACAACCAACGGTGATGCAAGGACAGTTCCTCCGCCGTGAGGCGGGAGTGACCTGGTAGAGGCGACCTCGGTGGTTGACCTTCACCGGAAATCGTGAGGCTTGCCTTTTATGGCGGCCACAGGGGAGTCGAGATGTCGTGCTCGCCGAGCTCAGTGCCACTTAGCTATCGTCCGGATGACTCGGTTTGATAAGACTTGTCTTAAAGGTAAGTCCGTTAGTACCGGACGGAATGAGCTGAAAGTAAGGCGGGCGTCGCTTGCGTTCACGGGGCGAGCTACCTTCTCGAGGTTGGTGTACCTCGTCTCCGGTCCTTTGAGAGCCGGTGATGAAGTAGATGGGAGTTGCCGTCCCGTCTCATCTCGCTGATCGCGCCTGATTGCCTCGTCCGAGGCGACAGATCAACGATAGAGTTTCACCTTGCTTTGGGCGGATAAAGTCGGCGGTCGGCGAGATATTCCTTGATTGCAGCGGCGACTGGTGTTCTTCTGCCGGTGAAATCTGGAGCTCTCTCGGGATCTTGAAGAAGGAAGGCCGCCGGCATTTCGAGATAGGAATCATTGAGGCGGCTAGGCATCCGGTGAGTTTGTGTATTTCACGGATGGTTCTTGGGACCCGCATGTCGAGCATCATCTTCACCTTGGTAGGATTGGATTCGAGACCTTCTTGAGAAACCCAAACATCCCGAAATTTACCGTCTTCACCACGAATGTGCCTTACGGGATTAAGCTTGAGGTTGGCCGACGAGGAGGCGAAGAATAGTTTCGAGGTCGGCGCAGTTCTCAACTTTTGCTTTTGACTACTATATCGTCGACGAGACCTCAACAATTTCCCTATGTGATCTTTGAAGATCGCGTCCACCATCCTTTGGTAGGTAGCTCAGCGTTTTTGGACGAAGACATCTTCCGGTGGCAAAGACACCGAAGTCGATGATGAACGCTGTTTTGGGCGTCCTCCGGCTCATCGGGACTTGGTGGTATCCCTTGTATAAATCCGAGGCGAAGATCTCATGCCCCACCAATGCCTCCACCTTCTTGTCAATGTCGGGAGGGGTATGATTCTTTAGGCGGTGTTTATTGAGGTCGGTATAGTCGACACATACGTCATCCCTCCGGCTTTCGAACTACAACGGATTAGCCATCCGGGTTGGGTATTTAACCTCGTCAGATTTTAGCCTCCTAGAGTTGGGTTACCTCGTCTCTTATGACACAGCTACGCTCCGCGGCAAAACTTCTCTTCTTCACTGAGGCGGTTTAGTAGCCGGATCGATGTTGAGGCGATGAGTTATGAGCTCGGCGAGACCCGGTCATATCAATGGAGACCATGCAAATACATCTCTATATTCCTTAGAAGTTGCATGACTGTTGGCGAATATTGGTGAACCTTGGGTGCCAACCTTGACAACTTTGGAAGGGTCGTCAGTCGTATAGTGAAGATTCTCGGTCGAGTCATCCCGAGGTGGCAACGGAGGTTTCAGAATTGCTAGGCTTGAGGTAAGGCCGCATCTTGGGTTGAGACTCGTAGGCATTCTTTAGGCTGCCGTCCGTCACCCAGAATGCTTAACACTCCCACCGGGTGGGTATCTTAATGGTGAGGTGGTACGGGAGGCGAGGCAGCCTGATTGCATCTGACCGATCTCTTCCCAGGATAATGTTGTATGGAGGGAGCTCGGACCGGGAAAAATTGAATGGCCTCGTAGCAGGCACAGGAGCACGCCCTACAGTAGGAAGGGTAATGGCGCCGGGTTGAGCAGCCTCTTGAGTAAAGCTCATGGCTGGGAAGGTGCGGGATGTACTAATTCCTCCAACATCAAGTTTATCCAGCAACTACGGAATATGATGCTAACGGATGCTCGATGTCGATGTAGACCCGATGTACATTCTTGTTGCCTACCACGACTTGTATAGTAATGGCGTCTGGTGAGGCATGATCTTGGAGTCTTGGGTCGTCTTTGGAGAACACGATGTTCTCTCCCGTCCGAGTCGCTTGTTTTCGGCTCCTCGGGGTCGACCTCCGAGCCTCATTTCTAAGTGACGACCTCGTCGTACCAACCGGCGATCCGGTTATAGCATAGACCTGCTCCATTGCATTGGGACCTTCGTCCTCGTCATCTTGGTCGGGCTGCCGTTGAGATCGATCATGATTGTTACCACCTCCATTTTTCCCTCTGCGCTTTTTATTACCGGCCCAGTCGGCCGATGTACTTCTTGGTATTTCCTTCTTTGACGAGCTCGTCAATCTGTGAGCTCAAGAACTTACAATCTTACGTATCGTGACCGCCCACGGTGGTAGTCACAATACTTTCTGTTGTCTTTTGGATCCTCGCTTTCATGGAGGAGGTTTTGAAAAGCTCGATGTGAAGCTCAAATATTTCGCCTGGATTTGAGCAGAGGCGCTCGCTATTACGAGGTTTGGCGAGGTCCCACCTTGATTCTCTGGCCCTTTTTATTCTTTCGAACGCACGGCGTTCGGCACCTCGACCTCGATCCTCGGCTTCCTGCTTTCATCCACCGCTCATCCCGGATCTCTCTCTTCGGCCCGACTCGTCCCTTTGACAAAGTTGTCAACCAAGGTCCAAAGACGACTAGTCGTCTTGGTACATTCGCGGGTGATCTCTTTATTGAGCAGGGTCGGATCCCGTTCTTGAATCGTTGATGATGTATAGATCGTTACTCTCATCTATTTTAAGGGATTCCATGATGAATCTTGAGGCGAAATTCGACATCGTCTCGTCCGCCTGGCGGATTGTAGCGAATCGGATGAAGGTTGTTGAGGCGGCATCTTTTGGTAAAACGCCATTTGAGGCGATCCATGAGGTCTTTGAAGCAATGGATGCTGTTACGGCGAAGCGAGGTGAACCAAGCGTCGGCGTTGGAGATCGACACCTCGGGAAGACCTTACATATGAAAATCTTCCATCCCTTGGTTTGCCGTGTTGGTGGTATAGGCAAATAAAGTCGGAAGGATCTCCAAGGCCATCGTGTCGCGATATTCGAGACACGGTATCATTGTGGTAGGGGTGTATCCGAATCTCCTTGAGAAATGAGAGATAATCGTCCGTGCGGTCGAATCAGGGAGCTCGTTGCCATCTCTCCGGAGGTGGGAGATCGATAGCGGCGTCTGTCGTCTCTCGAGAGGAGTTCGACCGCCTTTCTCTCTTCTTTCCCGCCCACATGGGTATTACGCCGAGTGGAGAACGGCTCCGCGGATAGTCGAGGCGAATGAACCCGGTATTGGGGCGGTCATTGTGCCGCGGTGAGCGTTGATTGTTTGAAGGGTGAGCGACCTCGGTTGCTGTAATCACCACCGGGCACTCTTGAGGGCCCGCTCCGTTTGTCCTCGGTTGAGGAAACTCTTGAATTGATTGAGGTTGGCATTGAGGAATTCGGACCTTTGCTCGACCGAGGACCTCGTGGAGCGGTGAACCTCCTGCTCACCGATCGAGGTCGGCATCTTCCTCCTCGTTGGGCGACCATCCCGAGGGTGTATGGAAGCATTCTCCATGTAGCCCTCGGTGTATGATCACGGTAGCGTCCGCGATCCTCTTTCCCGGCGTTGTGTGACTACACGATCGTCCTCGCACGGTTGTTACCGACATCGCCCGGCGATTATGCTTGCACGTGTCCTTGCTTATTAAATTGTAGAAAACATGACTTTTTGTTCGAAAAGAAAAGAGTGTTCCCACAGACGGCGCCAATGATAAATCAGATACGTTGGTATGAAAGATTTAGAGAAAGCGATAAAGAACACATGAGTTTTCGTGGTTCGATCAAGAAAAGATCTACGTCCACGAGGTGATGATCTTCAAGATGTTCACTATAATTGTATTACAATGAGTATCTCAAAGAGCTCTAGTATTCGATAATTTGCTAACCCTTTTACCTTCAATCTAACTCCTATTTATACATAAGCGTAGACCTTGTAATGAATCCCTTGATTGACGGGTTCACGATCTTCCTATAATGACCATGATCTTCACCATAATTGCCCATGATTTCCACCGTTACCCCATTATCTTCGCCTTGACTCCGCCTTTAATTGTGGTTTGGAGGCGTGATTCGGGCGTAACGGTAGGGCAACATTAGGTCGGGCCCAACTCGTTTGGGCTCGCTAGTGGCTCGAGAGGTTGGGCCATATCCTATCACCGCACATCGTGAAAAGGATATACATCAATTTTTTTTTGATAAAACAAAGTAATTGCCCATTTCATTTCCTTATGACCTGAGAAAGCGAGAGTTTCCAAATAAACTTACTCTCCAACAGTCCCATCTATCCGTATACGTGTTCCCAAATATTTGTAGTCTTGGAAACTTTCAACTGCTTGTCCGAATTCACCAACAAATTAAATGAAAAGGTAAAATTGATAGGATTAGTATCAAACTTTGGATAAGCTGGAGACATGAAACTGAGCAGTGAGCACATGTGTATTTAGTCATTGAAAACGTAAATGAATATATAGGGGCAGACATCTGTAGCAACATGGGAGATGGGCAAACATTCTCACACAAAAATATCATGCAATGTGCCAACCTCTGGATGATTTGCGAATCTATCAACAAGTTAAATGGAGAACGGGCAGATCTGTAGGTAAGAATCAATGTATATATGTCAGGTACAGATTGGCAGGGAGAGGATATGAACCATGCACAAGGAAAGAGTAAACCTTCCACCTCTACACACTCCATTTACCAGTTTGCAGTCTCTCAGGAAGAACTACACTATACTTCTGGTCTGTACAACATTAAAATCTGTCATTGTCTTGAACTAAACCGAAAAAAGAAGATCTCAAACAGTAATAAACTCCTTAGCATGTAAAAGGTAGCTGGCAGTACAATGTATAAACTTTCAAGCAAAAACCCATCAATTTTCAACTCCAAGGGAATACCTCTGTCAATCAGGTAACCCTATTTTCCTCATGCCAGAAAAAGCATGGACGAAAGCCTGCCTGCAATTCACATACTTCATGTTTTGATGTAGTAAACTCATTGCCAGGCCAAAAATGCATAATTCTTCTTTGACAAGGTTTCAAGTTGTTACCATGTGGGTAAATGTTACCAAATTTTGGCTAATGAATGCTTACAAAATATTTTCTTAATGACTTGCAAAGAAAGAGAGATGAATGGAGACAGCTATGCAGTCAACTTCCCTCATTATATATATATTTTTATATATCATGGGGAACCCGCAGCCGCTACCTTAGGTGCGCACTAGGTAAACTCCACGTTCCTGTGCAATAGTCTGCAAACCACACAGGACAGGTAAACCACACTTGGAAAACTAGGTGTGACAGGCTCAAACCCATAGAGGTGTTTGATGGGGTTCGAACCTGTGATCTCTCGACCACAGGAACCCACCTTAACCATTGGGCAGTCCCTATAGGACAACTTCCCTCCTTATTATGTATGAACCTTGTTGTTTAGGAAATAAAAGAAATGAAAACTTCCCATTTAGTACATTGGGAGGTGTAGCCTTTCACATAATTTAATAAGTGTAAACGTCACCAGGATTTGTTGCCAATCTATATCTGGAAATTTTAAATTGGTATATATCCTGTTGAAGAAGTGAAGATTAACCCCATTGGGTCGGTTTTGTTTGTGGCAGCTATTCACTAACTAACAAATTAGTAAGGTAAGGTAAGTAAGGTAAGGGTTGAAATGAGAATTTTGATTCTTATAATAAATTCAACCTTCCAAAATCCAATGCCCCTTTGGAAGCTTTTAATCTAGGAACCTATATCCTATAATAAAAGGTCAAGCAATTTTGTGAGCTCTATACATGTGTAGGAACAGGCTGATAATGCAGGGTAAGCATCCCCACAGCATCTGTCCTTCAATCTTTTTCAGTTCAGAGCATCATTGACAAGAACAAACAAAGGATTCTATTATCACGTATCAAAAACAAGTGTGGTGGCGGGAGTCATCACCTAAGCACACAGCATGTTTCTACAGCTAATAAACAGAAAACTTCTTATTAGAAGATTGGCAAATTGGAGGCATTCTGATTCAGGATCTAACAAATGTGTAGATGAAGGTAGATAAAATCCTCAAAGAAAAAAGGTTAGCATGAAGAATCTAAATAACATAGCAAATCTAGTGTTCACATCATTTGCTCCCAATTAGTTTCTTTCTTTCATCATGAATCTCCAAATTAAACTTAATGCAGCACATGTAGGGAAATCTGATTTTAACCTTCTCCCGAGGATCTATCTTGGATGTTTAATTCACCATATATTGATTATATGCCTAGCATGCACCTATATAATTAATTGCAACACGTAGGTGTTTTCTCGTGTTTACCTGCGAATCCGTCGGGGTAGAACAGATCAAGACGCGTGCTTTGATCTTACGGGATCAGATATCCGTTTGCCTAAACTCCAATGCCGAGTGAGGACAATCTATGGAGAGTGCTTTAGAAATTCGCCTTCTTCTTCTCTCACAATTTTGAAAATTCTCACACTTTTGGGAAGTATAATTATCGAAAATATTGTGAGCATTAACCTTGATTTTCTCTCACCTTATATTTATAATGCAATCATAAATCCTATCAAGATAGAATTTATGCATATCTAATAAATGTAATCTTATCTCTTAAGATAGAGAGGATCAAGTTGAGTCCCATGGGACTCTAATAGAGAGAGCGAATTCACTTAATGCAACAGTCTGGACGGCCACCAGGATCAAATCTGAGGAATAAAGATGAGCCTCAAATAAATTAATTATCTTATGTTCACCCGAACATAAATTAAATCATAAACATTTATTCATGCCACTAGAGAATAAATCTTGACTTACCCTTTATTACCGATGGTGAGTCGGCTTGCACTTAGACTTTACTAATCCCGTATTTAAGATATCAGTCGTCCATTAATTATTTACTGTTCGATCGCTTAAAATAATTAATATCTTTAATTCTTAAGTAGTACCACTCAACCTTATTTTTGTACTTGAGATAACTCAACTGCGAGTTTAGTACAATAAACTTTTGAGCTCCAAGGGGCGTCATCATCCTAAACGGATACGGTGACTCGACACGTAACTAGCATGACATATAAGCCTTGCCACCCAAGATGCAGAGAATCTTGGGTTATCTCATCTAACCCTCACCCATAGCAAGTCGAAATGATGGTCAAGAACTCATACTCACCTAATACCTTATCGAGGTTTAGATCAGCGTAAGTCTCCGAGATCTAGGTTCTTCACGACAGACGAGATAGAAGAACTCATCTCACCGTGATCCATCAATACGTCGAGAGGCGTACCGGTATAGATAAGCAACCAAGTCAAGTCACTTATCTACACCGCAACCTATCTGACAACTCGTCCTCAAGTTGTCTCATTTGTGATACCATTTATATCTCATTAAGCTTGACCAATCATCTGACTTACGTGATCTTCTACACACTATATGATCTAACTTATATATGAGATAAGGGACATAGATATATGCAATCAAGTAAACAATTCAGATAGGAGATTGTAATAGTGGTAACAGAAACATTGTATACAAGCTCAACCAAACCGCTTTTAGTATACAAATCCAACAAACACATTCGCTTATTTTGTGGAAAATGACTCAATCTGATGGTGGCACAAATAAGGGTTATGACTTAGGAGGGCTTAAGCCCCACCAAATCAATTGTCTTAATTCTTTTACACTTATAGGATCTTTAAATTATCCGATTACATGTAAATTTCTGTCAAAAGCCCCATCAATGAACCGAATCGCTTGAAAACTATATTACGGAAGGAAATGTGGAAACATAACCCCAGCATACATATACACAAAAAAGGAGAAAGATGTTAAGTTTATATAATGTGAGACCGGTGTATCAGACGTAAGTGGATTCCTCGTCTTCAACAAAGCGAGAGGAAACCCGTAAAGATGGTCAAAAGAAAATATATATAAGAAATAAAAATAAAATAAATAAATTGATTACGAATGTCGAATTGCATAAAGCTAAATCCCGAATCAGACCAATATTTTTCGAAAAGGGAACTTTTGCTACAAGAGAATAATGGCCCATTAGGGAAAAGGCAAAACATGAAAGGAAAAGACTGACAAAATATTCACAAATCTCAAACGATACACAAAGAAAACAACGTTAAAAAAGAAAAGCAAAATTATAAACATACATAATCTTTGGAGCGAACTATCTTTGTGTTGCGAAGGTTGGCGAGAATCAAGAGTGAAGAAGCTGCGGCGTGAGCAATCATGATGCATGGGGAGTTAGTTATGTTAGTTACATTGTCACGTGGTTCTTGATCTGTAATCGTTAGCAAGTTTGTTACATTTACATTTAGAGTAGTGTTATTTCCTTTCCTATATAATATAGTATCTGTACATTTGCTTACGTGATAAATGAATAGTAAGAAAACCAATTATCTCCTTTCCATTTTTCTTCTTGGATCCCTTGGTTTTCTACATGGTATCAGAGCCATGCTAGATAAATTAGTCCACACATAAATGGTGAAAACCCGAAGAACAACATGGAATACATTGGTTGAAGAAGAAACTACATACGTAGAAGAGGAAGAAGAAGAAAGAGCAGAAGGAAGCTCGAGTTCTTCGCAGAATCAGAGGAACAGAGAAGAAGAAGATAATCAAATGGAGGACAATCAGATTGGAGAAATATTACAACTACACAGCGGAGATCATCCGGGTATGCAACTGGTTTCCTTTCAATTAAAACGGAAACAACTTCTTAAATTGGAGTAGATCGATTAGACGTGCTTTAGGAGCTAAGAGTAAATTGGAAATTTTGGATGGAAGCCTCCCAAAACCTTTACCGAGCTCACCTTATTATAAAGCTTGGATTAAGGCGGACTATATGATCTCCTCATGCATCATTAATTCTATATCTAAGGAATTAATAGATTCATTTGTGCATATTGATAAAACTAAGGATTTGTGGGATGCTTTGAATCATAGATTTGGAAAGAGCAATGGTCCCAAAATAGCTCGATTGCAGAGAGAGATTAGCTCATATAGTCAAGGGAATCAAAGCGTGCTTGTCTACTTTAATAAATTGGTTACAATGTGGAGTGAGCTTGAAATGGTGTTACCACCTCTAATGTGCAAATGTGATGCAAGGCATGCTGCGACAGAGAGAGAGGAAAGTTAGAAATTGATGCAGTTTCTTAATGGATTGAATGATGGATATGACAACACTAGGAATCAAATTCTATTCCTAGATGCTCTTCCAAGTGTAGACAAAGCATACTCTATGATTCTGCAGATTGAAGAACATAAATTATCTATGGACAGCTCCATTAACTTCAACAATTCTGTGGCTATGAATGCAGCAGTTTAATAACAAAGGATTCAAAAATGGAAAAGCGTATTCTTTCAAGGGTGAGCGAAGCAAAGATGAAAGAATGAGTCTATCTGCAATCATTGCAATAAAATGGGACACGAGAGAAAGAATGCTTGAGCTACATGGCTTTCCGTTGGTTCAAAAAGCGAAGATGCGAAAGCAAAAATGAGAGTAAATTTTGCAGAAGGCAGCTTCATAAACAACAAAGAAGAAGAAGTAGAGAAATCTAATGACAAATTTGGGTCCGGTGTGGTCGTTGGCAAAATAATAAAGGAAGAGCTTGCAAAATACATGAGAAAAGCGACAGTGAAAATCAAGTCGAGTCGGTAAAACACAACTATAATGCGAATATGGTGCAAATTAATGTGGATCATTATGCGAATTTGATGGACATTCGCGTTTGGGATTCTAGATGGAGTTGAAAGGAAAATTTGGATAAGCGATTTAGGAGCAAGTACTCATATTTGCTGTAATGATGATCTGATGAAAGCAAAGAAAAGGCTTGAAGCGCCACAGAAGATACACTTTCCAGATGGAAGTACTAAAGAAGTATTGTTTATGGGAAATGTTGAGATCAGTGAAAATATCGTATTGAAAAACATGTTACTCGCACCTGCATTCACACACAACTTGATATCTGTTGCTCAGCTTGTGAAGGAAAATTCAGCAAAGTGCGTTTTTCTGGGAACGCATTGTATCATTCATAGGATTGACACGAATTATGTTATGGGAACAGGAGAAGGTATGGGAAATATATACATTATGAGGAAACAGAATTCATGTAATGCGGTGTCAACACAATCGGTATCAAAGGTGAAGGATTGGCATAGGATGCTTGGACATCCATCTCTGCAAACTATGGAGCACATGGACAAGTTTAAGGGGATGATTTTCAGCTGATGATATTGGAGCATTAAAAGAATGTGAGGTATGTGCTCGTTCTAAACAAGCTAGATTACATTTTCCAGTTCTACATAGAAGAACCACATCGTTATTTGAAATTGTGCATATTGATGTTTGAGGACCCTACAATGTGGACTGCATTGATAATGTGAGATATATGGTGACTTTGGTGGAGGATTATAGTAGAGTAACATGGACATACTTGATCAATGCGAAAGATCAAGTGCATTCTGTGGTAAAACAGTTCATTAACATGGTGAAGACTCACTTTGAAAGATCTATTAAATTCATTCGAACGGATAATGGATCTGAATTTGTGAATAAAAATATGGGTGATTTGCTGATGAGTCATGGAATTTTACACCAACGAACATGTGTTTACTCACCTCAGCAAATAGAATTGTAGAACGTAGACATAGAAGCTTGCTTCAAATTGCATGTGCTTTGATGTTTGAGAGCAATCTTCCTCAAAAGTTTTGGTCGTATGCTCTTCTTATGGCAACATGGTTGCTAAACCGTATGCATAGTCAAGTGTTAGAGTGGAAATGTCCATTTGCTTTGCTATATGGGAGTGAACCTAGTCTGGATAACATCTACCCGTTTGGATGTTTATCTGTACGCGTTGACACATCTCAAGTAGATCAAAGTTTGATAGTAGATGCTTAAAGTATATTTTCTTAGGTTATCTTTGCATTTCACAAGGGATTTATGTTGTTTGATGTGGATAAATCTCAGGTCTTCATTGGAAGAGATGTGAAATTCATATCTCATAACTTTCAATTTCAGAATATTTCCAGTCTCAATACAGGAGCATTGGTGCATGATAAAGCGGTAGATATCCCACATGATCAAGTTGATGCAGTTGTTGAGTATCCTTTCACTTGCTCCAATAAGACTCCAGAATCTCTTAGGCCTTGTTATGTCTTGCCTGCAACACATGAGGTTCCTGCTCTTGATGCTGCGAATTTGGATTAGAATCCACATCAGACACGATCAAGAAAAATAAGGCCTCTGCATGGTTAGCGATTATGTTCACGGTAGTGATTTTCAAACATCACATATCACTACCTCCATTTCAGCGATGACTCCTCCTATGTTCCCTTACTTCCTATCTCCATGCCTCACACCTGATATACGACTTTCCTTATCAAAGTAACTAATATTCAAGAGCCTACTTCTTATAAAAGTGCGGCCGGTCAAAATGCAAATGGGTAGCAACGATGGATAGAGAACTTGATGCTTTGGACAAACAATGAGACTTGGATTATCGTGGATTTGCCATAAGGAAAAAACTTATGGATGCAAATGGGTTTATAAAATTAAGCTATGTCTTGATGGGAGCATTGAAAGGTATAAGGCTCGACTTGTTGCTAAAGGCTACAATCAAGAGTTTGGCATTGATTATACGGAGGTATTTTCACCGTAGCCAAATTTGTTCTGATGGTTCTTAATTGCTGTTGCTACTATAAACAATTGCGATACATCAAGTTGATGTAAATAATGCCTTTGCATGGATTTCTCCATGAGGAAATCTATATGACCTCCTCCCGGGTTATACTAAAGCGAAAAGCAAGGGGTTTGCAAACTGACTAAGAGTTTGTATGGACTGAAGCAGGCTTCGCGGGAGTGGAATGCTGAGTTTTGCTCAAAACTTTTCAACTTTGGTTTTACTCAATCAGCCAATGATCATTGTCTGTTTACTAAAGTAACGAGAGAGTCATTTATATGTTTACTTATGTATGTTGATGATTTTTTAATCACAGGTGCTAATGACGATCTTATCAGTGAAGTAAAGGCATATCTTGACAAGGCTTTTTCGATTAAAGATCTCGGAGCAGCTAAATATTTCCTAGGGATGGAAATAGCTCGTGGATCTGCAGGAACCTCATTGAATCAACGTAAGTATATATTGGATCTTATTGATTCAGCTGGCTTTCTTGGATGTCGTTCTGCATCCACACCTCTTCCCAGTGGCCATACGCTATCGAGCTTATCATCTACAGCTTTGGAAAATCCTGATTCGTATAGAAGACTGGTGGGTAAGCTTCTTTATTTGAATCTTACCCGACCAGATGTATCTTTTGCCACTCAACAATTGAGTCAGTATGTTTCCTCTCCATGCCAACACCATTGGGAAGCAGCCTTACACGTTCTCGAATATCCGAAAGTTGTCCTTCTCATTCTGCATTTTCTCTTCTTCGGTTTGTTCACCCTAAGGGATTTTGTGATGCCGTTGGGTATCTTGCCATGATTCACTACGTTCTTTGGTGGCTATTGCGTGTTTCTTGGAGAGTGTTTGATCTCTTGAAATCAAGAAACAAACCACGGTCTCGGTTTCTTCCACCGAGGTGAATATCGATCTTTGAGTGTTTGGTTCGGGAGTTGCTATGGTTATCATATTTGTCGATGATTTTCTATTCTCATCCTCGACCTATTCCGATTTATTGTGATAATCAGGCCGCCATACATATCACTAAAAATCAGGTGTTCCATGAACGCACCAAACATCTAGAAATTGACTGCCACTTTGTTCGGGATCATTACAAAGCTTGTTTTGTTACCCCTACCTATTTGTCCACTACTCTTCAGCCTGCTGATCTGTTTACAAAGGCTTTGGCTGGACCTCGTTTTCATTTTTTGATGCTCAAGCTCGGAATGGTTGACATCCACCAGTCCAAGCTTGCCGGGGGTATAAAGATACATAATGCTGGAGCAGAACTATGCTGTGTTGCGAAGGTTAGACAGCAGCCGGAGAGTGAAGAACTACAGCGTGAGCAATGCATGATGCATGGGGAGTTAGTTATGTTAGTTACGTTGCCACGTGGATTTACTGAACTGTAATCTGTTAGCAAGTTTGTTACATTTCTGTTTAGAGTAGCTGTTATTTCCTTTCCTATATAATGTAGTATCTGTACATTTGCTTACGTGATGAATGAATAATAAGAAAACCAATTATCTCCTTTCCATTTTTCTTCTTGGATCCCTTGGTTTTCTACAAAAATCAATAAAGTACCGTGAAAGAATTCACCAGCGGTGGGATTAGCAGAAATCGGCAACAGCGAATCATAGGCGTGTGGAATGAGATGGGTCTGAACTCTGAATCAACCTCAGCCGCAGTTCCACGCTTGACTCCATTAGATTATTCAGTAATCTAAACTATTATCGTTTTTTCAAGAATTAGAGTGGAAAAAACTCCTATTTTCTTCTGAAGCACGTCTGAAGTGGCACCTTTCTCTGGATTAGGAATGTGAAAGTTATTGAATAATGCAAATAAGCAACAAGAAGAAGAAGATGCGGAAAGCGGTAGAACTGAATCAATATGAATACGGAGAATCATAAAATAACATAGAATTTGGTAATAATTTAGGTGGGCACGCTACTCAAAGGAGGTGACCAGTACGGAGATAAGTAGTAAGGTAGTGTGTAGGATAAGGGTCGTTATTTTGGCTGCAAACGTTTCCAATTTTTTCAGACCCCAAAAATTGAAGCATCTGTTTTTGCTTTTCGCAAAATGCCTTTTACTGTTCTTATCCGCGCCATGGATAGTCCTGGGTTTTGGATCGGACCGGCGTTCGCCGCTGGCGTGTCGGTGCCTTTCTCTCCCTCTATTCTCTCATTAAAAAAAATAACAAAATCACTTTTTAAGATTTGATTAGAGTCATTAGACGAAAAAATACATTCTAAATAGAATATAAAAAGGATAAAGTGCAAATAGATCTTTAAAGGTTTCAATTAAAAACAAATACACTCCTACCGTTATATTTAATGCAATTATCCTTAATGTTTTAAAAATTGTGCAAATTGACCCGTTGACTAAGGGGGTGTTAACAGTGTTAATAAATTTTTGATTTTATTTCCTATTATTAAAATATATTTTAAAATTCCCCGTAATAGCTTCATATAAAGAATCAAGCTTCATATCTTTAGCAGCTTCACAGATCTTCCCCCTCGCATCTCTCCAAAACAAATTCTTCACCACATTTATCTAATCAATTCATCAAATACATTTCATTCAATCTCACTCACTATAATTCAACAAAAATCCCCAAAGTAAATGGTGCATATAAAACTTTTTAGAGTTAAAGAGAACCTATTTCTACCTAGCTGCATATCTAGCAAGTCGAGAAGTTCGATATCAGTATACACGTCGTACTTCTTTATCACCTTTGGTTCACGAAACTCCGATAATGGAATCAGAGCTACAATTTGACCAAAAGAAACACAAATCAAAGGATAAGTCAGAATCGAAATAAATGAGCATTACGATGACCTAAAATAGGAATCGAAGGGAATATGAAGCTTACAAGAACCGGATTACGTCCATATCTTGTTGTGCGACTCATCAAAGGAGTGAGATTTGATGTGGATGATGTAGAATGTGTCGCCATTATCGGCAAGACTGTCGATCGACCACTGCAGCACCTCTTTACTGTTATCACTTCCATCTTGATCATTGCATGCGAAATCAGAAGGGTTTGCGGTGTTTGGGTTGGAGAAGCTTTCGTTTGCAAAGCCTTTTGGAGTGAATGAGAAGAAATATCTCCAACTCCGATGGTTTTAAGCGTAGCATTCCAAAAGAAAAACTCGTATATAAGGAATATCTCTTCAATCATTGTTTTCATACAGAGGAACTTTATATATTTTAATAATAGGAAGAAAAAAGAAAAAAATCGAAAATTTATTAACACTGTTAACGGGCCAGTTAGTGAACAGGGCAATTTGTATAATTTTTAAAACGTTAAGGATGAAGTTACACTAAACATAATGATAAGGGTGTATTTGCTTTTTTGTTCAAACGTTTAAGGGTGTATTTGCACCTAATCCCAATATAAAATTACAAAGCGGACCTAATGAAACACAAAACTTCTAAAATTGTATGTGTTTTGCCTTAGTGGTATAGTGGTTAATGTTAGAGGCCAAAGATTTTGGGTTCGAGTCCATCGTGAGTAGCCTTTTAATTACTGTATTAAATTAACAAAAAAAGAAACTTCTAAAAGTGTTAATTATTCCAAAAAAATACTCCATCCGTCTCATCCAAGATGACATGTATTCATTTTTTGGTTGTCTCACCCAAGATGACATGTTTCCTTTTTATGAAATAATTATCTCTTCAAAAGTTGTGAAATCTACCTACTTTTTATCACTTTAATCACTTTATACCATTCTCCTAAATAACCGTATCGAAAAAAAATGGACCGTTTTGGATCGGACGGGAGAGGGAGTATATGTTATCTATACTTGAAAAAAATATCATTTACTTTTTCACCTTTTAACTAAAACTCATAATTTGCACTAAAAAAAGTATTAGTGATCCGCGTGTCATAGGAATCCACCTCTTAATTAAATAGTATAACTATCAAATTTTTAACAAATACATCATAATGTCCCATTTCCACCATCCAAAGTTGAGGTGGAAATTTTACTACATTTCAATCTAATGGATATAATGGCTAAATACTCAAACTATCAAATTTTTAACAATTACATTCTAGGGTTCAATTTTGAAGTCCAAACATGAGGCAAATTTTAGGAAAGAAATTAAAATTAGTTGACACCAAATGACATCGTTGTGGTGTCAAGATTGCTTTCAAGGGTTTAATAGACACCACTCACCAGTGTATTTTTAAATTTCTTTTATTAAATCTAACTCAGTTTTTGGACGTTCACGTAAGATATTTGTTATTGGATATTAAATTGAAAGCGTAATTGTTAAAGTCTGAATATTTAATTATTACTTTCTTTAGATCGAGCGTAATTGTAAAAATCTTAGATATTCGGGTCTATTTTTCTTTTGGTTAGATTATTGCTCTAAAGTTTGGGAAATTACAATTAATCATTTTGAGATTTTGTTAAATAATCCATACGTGCTCCTCAAATGAATAAACTAACAGGTCTAAATTATTTGGAATAATTGCACTCGATATTTGTACGTATAGAATATATATGTGTAAGTATACTTATTTTCAAATAATACTATTTAATTAATGAATTAAATTAATAAAATAATATTATGTGAGAGGAGTGTACTATATATACATGTTTTATTAGAAAAATTATTTGGAATAATTGCACTCGATATTTGTACGTATAGAATATATATGTGTAGTATACTTATTTTCAAATAATACTATTTAATTAATGAATTAAATTAATAAAATAATATTATGTGAGAGGAGTGTACTATATATACATGTTTTATATAATTTTTCTAATAAATATAAGAAACCTTCTACTAATTTTTATGTTAACGACAACTAAAGCGCTGAAAATAGGAGCAAAATTAAACAGACATATATGACAATATATCGCAAAATTTCGGAGATACAACAAGAGTCAACTAATTTATAATATGTAGGATAATAAATGTTGGTACACATGAATAAAATTAGAAAGGAATTAATGAACTTTGGAATGAAAATGTGATAGGAATTGAATGAAATATATGATTCATATGATTGGTATATACAAGGAATAAACAAATATAAATGAAATAAAATAATTGGAATAACCATTATTTTATAATAATCGTAATAATATAAAAACTAATTACAATACTAATTAATTAGTAATAATACTTTATTATTTATGAATATTATTATTCTGTTCTTATTATTGTTGTTGTTATTATAACATTGTTGTTAATTAATTATATAATAATAATAATAATAATAATAATAATAATTATTATTATTATTATTATTATTATTATTATTATTTTAAAATATAGTTATTTATTGTATTAATTTTTATATATTATATTAATATTATTACTACTATTATTTTTATCACTATTATTATATTATAATTATTTGTTGTTAATAGTTACTATTTATTATTATTATTATTATTATTATTATTATTATTATTATTATTATTATTATTATTATTATTATTATTATTATAAATACTACTATTTTATTACTATTTATTATATCATCATCATCATCATCATCATCATTATTATTATTATTATTCATTTCATAAGATAAAAATAAATAAGAATAGTTTGTTAAAAAAAATAAAAATTAACTAATTCCATGTTCATTAGAATAGTTAATATCATGGGGAGGGAAACAATGACTAATCCCATATTTATGGGAACAAACATTCACTCGAGAATGTTGATTATTGTCGTAAAAATCTTACAAATCATAGGATTGAGAATGAACGCATAAATCACCGTTCAATTCTCATTCCATTTATGAGTACCAACCATCAACTTAGTTTTGCAATAACTATCATTAGGTAATTAATAAACCATATATTCTAAAGAAAAGGTGTATTTAATTACCAGAAAATCCAAACTAACAACGCCATCCAGGATTATAAACTTAGAGCTTGTTTGGTAGGGGAGACACACTATGTTGAGATAGATAGATATAAAGTTATGTTATCTTATCTTGTGGTTTGGTAGCCAAGATATAGAATATAGATAACTTAAATAACATGTTTGGTACACTAGTTTAAATTTTAGATTAGTCAACAAAATTACAATTTTAACCGCATTACAATTTCGAAAATTACAAATATATCCTCTCGTGTTTCTTCTTCTCTTACATCGCACACCCAGTATCATTTTCGTTCCCCAAGCATTTGAGGGATTTCATTGTTTTTCACTAAAACCCAACGTGTGAAACCCACTAAAACCCAACGTTGGGTTTTCGCCTTGCTGTTTTTCGCCTGTCTTTCATTGTTTTTAACTAAAACTCAACGTTGGGTTTTAGTGAAAATGTGTGAAACCCACTATCCATGGTAGGATGTGGTGGGACTGAGGAGGAAGATGGAGTCTCGGAAGATGAAGATATAGTGCTATAAAAAAAAGAATGTGTCTTAAATACTACACACACTACATGCTTAATAGTTAATACTATGTACACCTTTGTTGACGAGGAATCCGACTCGGAAGAGCATTCTGATTCCTTATTTTTATATTCCTACGTAGGTTTAATGTTAATACATCATGGAAAGTAAAAGAAATTATCAAATACAAAGAAAGATTGTGCAACTTTTCTGAATTTTCTTTCTCCAACTCAAAGGTATTATGAATACTTATCACATGAAGTTACGAGGGCACACTACTAAGGAGGACAACTCAAACGAGTGGGGAGGGTTGTGCTCAATTTCCATGGTCTTGTTAAAATTTGTGAAATTATTATTATTATTATTATTATTATTATTATTATTATTATTATTATTATTATTATCCAACTTTGACCTATTTTGGTTTTTACTAACTTTAAAATTATTACAAAATATATAAACTTAATCACTTTAGTAATTTTATCACGATTTCAAATTCAGACCAAATTAGATCTGATTTGACATCTCAAAAATTTACTATAAACAAAATGATTAGTGATATAAATGACATCGTAAAGAGAGTACATAAAACATCGTCGTTCCATCAAAATAAATCAATTTTTTTTGATTTATATGATTCATCACGTCAACCATCATTACAAAAATAATGTTTTCTCGTTTGTTTCACCGTCTAGTTATAGTTGGGATCAAAACTTGATATCATTTCTCTAAGATGTTTATATCACTGACCACTTTATCTATGCTAAATTTTCGAGATATCAAGTCAAATTTAATTTGGCTTGAATTTGAAATTATGATAAAATCACTAAAGCGATTAAGTTTGTATCTTTTGTGAAAATTTTTAAAGTTCGTGGAAAAACCAAAATGAGTTCAAAGTTGGTGTATTATATACCGATAACCATTATTAATATCATTAATAATGATAGAAGTAGTAAGGTAGATTTATGTTTATAATAATAATAATAATAATAATAATAATAATAATAATAATAATAATAATAGTTTTTCGATACAGAAATTTTTTTCCGATAATAGAATTGCACAATTTTGTTATTAATTCATTAAAATTGATAGTCGGTAAAACAATAAAAGTGATAATAGGTTTGAATTAAATTTGAATATTTTCCCGTATTAATATTGTGCATTATGGGACTGCGCAAAACACAAGTGACTTAGCCCATGATTATTGGTAGGTGAGTTGGGCTGGCCCAATAATAAGGCCCATTCAACCCGGCCAACTCGGATAAATCTATCTTTGAAAAAAAATTTGTAATTTTAAATACAAAAAACAACTATACCACAATCCACCACTCGCATTATAATTCAGCAGTATTAAACTATTCATACCATTTATTAAAAAAATAACTAAAAGTTATATTCACAAGTCACAATTATTCAACTAGCATTTAAGGTACCAATGATGTCCCCGCAACCCCAACTAAAAAGAAAAGGAAAAAAAAGAACAACAACAATTATATTCACTCTCGGTTTTTTTACACCCTTCGTAGCTCCCAAAATGATCTAAAACCCAAATATCATTTTATTAGACTTTTGTACACAATCTAATAAATCGAGCTTTAATTTTTCATATAATTTATAAAAATAATAATGCCAATAATAATTTATGAGATATTATAATTAAATAAATGTAAAAGAATGATAACAATAAGTCGATAACTAAATGTGAGTCGTGCTTATGAAAGAAACTTACAATAGCTATACAACATATCATTCATCATAAAATAGATTACATCTAAATTTAAGTTTTTTGTATGTTAAGTACATTGTTTAAGCTTTTTGTCAAGACTGAAAGCAACAAATAATTATGGGAGATTGTAATTCGTTAGAAACTGTTAGCCCCTTAAGGCTTGGCGTCGAGATGTGCCGAGGCGTCGACATATCTTGGCATGATGGTGTCGAGTCATCCCAGTCCTAGGTGATTAGACGGTACCTGAAGGTGGAGACGAGACTGGGGGCAGAGAGGAGGATTGGACGAGGCGGGATGCATCGGGCGAGTCGAGCAGACACATCATCGAGCAAGGCTATGCGGAACGTGCTGAGCAGGCACAAGTGTGTGCTCATCGGGCGAGCATGATGGGTGATGTCGGGCGTTAGGCGTCGAGTGCCACACGTCGGACTGTGTCGGGCGCCGAGCGAAAGATAGGGCCGAGACACATACGAGCGTCGAGGCAAGCAAGTGCTAAGGCGTGCAAGGTCGAGGCGTGCGAGCGAGAATGCACAGGCGACGAGTGTCGTGCGCCAAAGATTGCGAGCGATGCCGAACGCGCACGAGCATGCGAACGAGGATGGCCGAGCAGAGCGGTTACCCATCGGACGGTTACATCTGAGAATGCAGGGAAGTGTACGAGTTGAGTCAGCATAGGTCCGAGACATGGTGCAGTGATTCTTGAGGGAAGTTGCCGAGATCATGGGCGGTTATGTGCGAATAAACCCCCCCCCCCCACTAAGTAGGAAAAACATGGATGAGGGCCACGTTGGCCATGTGGGCCGAGTTAGTTGGATTTTCCTAGTGTTGGGGAATGTCCAACACCTTTAGATAGACATTTTAGCATAGAGCTGCACGTTGAGTATTTGTGTGCAAGCCTAAGGCATCTTTTGTACGAATTGTGAGTAATAATAAGGTTGGAAGTGAGTTATCCCGTAAGTCTTGTGTGCTTTACATTCACTCAAATGAAGAAAACAATATACACGAGCGGAAGTGTAGATTGTAGGCGAAGGAAGATTGGTCGATTCGGGTGCGGGTCGACGCCGCGTAAGGCGAGAAAATTCTAGTCGGAAGAAAGCCTTGTGACAATTGGTATCAGAGCCAGGTTTGCGAAAAACTTGGTTTCGTTGCGTGCGTTGCTGCGAGAGCCTGGTTTGGGAAAAAGTTGGAGGACAACTTAGTTTCGAACTAATCGAGAGTTTTTAGCTCTTGTCGATAGAATGGCTGGATGGAAAGTTTGCTAGGGACGTCCCCAGAAACGTCCATACAAGTGGCTGTATTCCAACGCATTCGAGACGCGGAGTTGATGCTTGGAAACATTCATAAGTCGGTTGAGAAAATCAGAAAGTCCATCGAGGACGTGCCATCAATCGTTGAGGACGAGGTGCCAACTCTAACGGAAGTGGTGGATGTCAAGCTCAAAAACCTCCTGGACGACTTAAGAGGGGTGAAACGTGCTCCTCGGAATGTCGAAGAGATGTCGGTTTTGAAAGTGAGAGTCCCTAAGCCAAAACCATTCGAGGGAGCCCGAAGTTCGAAAGAGTTGGAGAATTTCTTGTGGGATATGGAGGCATATTTCAAGTCGTTTCATATTCCCGACACTGAGAAGGTGTCGATAACTAGCATGTACCTTGCGGGTAATGCTAAGCTGTGGTAAAGGTCCCAGTTGTCGGATAACACGAATGTGAGTCGTGGTGCGAACCAAACATGGGATATGTTGAAGAAGAAGTAGAAGGATCAATTCCTTACTCGCAATACGACGTGGATTGTAAGAGATGCATTGAGAAGGCTGAAACATAATGGTACTATATGTGATTACGTGAAGGAATTTAGCTCGTTGATGCTAGATGTGCGTGAAATATCCGAGAAGGACAAGCTATTCAATTTTCTCTCAAGATTGCATCCTGGGCCTAAACGGAGTTACGACGGCAGGGTATCAAAGACTTACAATACGTAATTTCTGCTACAGATAGTATCGTTGATTACAAAACCATGGGCATGATCGAGTTGGAACTAGGGGTAAGAAAAACCGAATCCAAATCGAAAAACCAAACCAAACCGTGGCAATTTGGTCGGTTTGGATCGATTTTTAAAAGCTTCGGTTCGGTTTGGATGAAAAAAATGAAAAACCGAATTTTTTTTTGTTCGGTTTAGTAATCCGAAATTTTGGTTTAAATCAAACTGAACCGAACCAAAGTTTATATATATATATAATTAATAAAATATTAAACCCTATCCTAATTCCTAATTCATAAATGCATATGCCCTAAAAACATCAACAGAATTTTGATTCTACCTCTGGAACACTTCTTTCTTCTTTGGTTCTTTTCTCCGCCCATTTTCTCTTCTCTCACACTCTGAAATTTGGATGAAACTTTGAGCCCTACTCCAGTTCAAGATCAAGATTTATTCCCCAAATCAATTTAGCTCTGTTGCAACTCGAAACCTGCAGGTTGCGGTGCTCACCAAGACAAGCACACATCTCACTCTCATCCAGTTGCTTTTCTCGACTTCAGTTCGTATCGTTTAAAAAATATCATTTCGAATTGATGGTGGGTTATCATACTGGTTTATATTTTGGAGGTTTTTATTTGTTCATATTTTTTGTTAATTTTAAATAGTATCTTACATTCTCCAAGAAACATAAAAAAAAAACCAGTCGTATGAATAACTTATGTTCTTTTGATTCTAAGCACGAAATTTGGAAACTATAGTGTTTGATTATAGTAGAATTTTGGAAACTTGAAATGGGTAGGTTCTAATGTGAAGCTTAAGCATGATTCGTTAGTATGGTTAGCTGCTTATAGTCAAAATTCTAGAAATTTGAAGTTGGCAGTTTCCAGTTGTTTGTTTCATGGAATTTAAATATGGTGATTTGTTAGTATGATTAGTTGCTATAATTACCGTCTTTTATCTCATTTCTTAGAGTAGAACTAAAATATTTTTGATGTTGTGTAGTAGACTTTATGGATATAGAAGAAGATGCTCCTATTCCGGTAAGACATCAAACTCAAATTTCTTTTATTTTTTCCCCCTGCCATTGCACTTAATAATTCCATCATAGTTAGAGGTTTTGTTTTCTAATTATATGGATGATCATATTTATGTATGTGCATCAGTAGACTAATGCAATTAAATGATTATTTCAACCTACTAATAAGGAAATTCCACCAAGTCAAACTGTAGAGCAGACTTTCAATGAATCAAAAACTCCAAAGAGCCCAAAGAGGAAAACTATAAAGCCCCGATCTGAGGTTTGGGATCATTTCACTCCCTTTGTTGATGGAGGACATCGAAAATCGAAGTGCAACTATTGTGGTTGTTTCAACTAAAAACACTCTTTTAATTGACTCATAATCGAATGAGGTAATCGTAGAGGGAAAGTTAACCAAAGTCATCTCTAAAACAAAACTTAACAGGGCTTATTTCTCGTGCCACACAAAAAAAACGGTAAATCCTAAACACTCTAATACCAAAAAGGGGTTTTGGAACAAACAGGAATTGAAATACGGAAAATTAAATATAAGGAAAAGCAAACCTAGCTAGGGGTTGTCAATCCCTAGTTGATATCTAAAGAAATCATGAATACGGATAGCTAAAAGCTTCGAACAAAACTAAGCTAAATTCATCAAACGGAAAGCAATAAAATACGATGGAGAAAGATTCAACATAATAATAAATTTTAATATCACAATGCGTGAAACGTAAATTATCGAATGCAAAGGAAAAGAAAGATAGTACCAATATGAAAAAGTAATAATCTGAAATCAACTCTGAATCCGAATTCAATCGAGATATCAATCTATGATGCGTAAATTAAAAGGAACGAATGGAAAGTTGAAGAAGATAAATGAAGAATAAAAGGTTTCTTTCTCTCGTCTGTCGTGTCTGTCTTCTCTCTGAACTCTCTAAAAATCGAAAATAAAACTGACTGCGAAAGTGAAAAAGCGGGCTAACCCTAAATCAGCGTGCGTGGCGTTTATATATAACGAATGAGTGAGCGTCGGTTGCATGCTGAGCGAGTGCGGTGCGGAGCCTAAAACTTAGGCTGAGCGCCGACTGAGGGTGAGCGCTCATTGCTCGGGCTCTTCTGTTTTAAAGGTGAGCGCTAGTTGGAGACGAGCGCTCGCTGATCGGGTGTCTCTGTCTCAAAAGTGAGAGCCAGATCGAAGACGAACGGGCGCGCGGAGAGTGAGCGGGCGTGCGAGGTTGAGATGGCATTGGACAAACAAGGCACGGATGGGCGCCTAGCGCGAAGTCTTGGCGCCAGCACCGGAAGGCTTGGAGAACGCGCGGAGAGATGACGAGGCGAGCAGACTAAGCACATGCTGGAGAAGGTGAACGCGCACCGGGTGGATGCGTGGCTCGAGACGGGCGAAGGTGCACACATGCGCGACTTTGACGATTCACTTTGTTCTCCCTCTTTTGAACTACGAATTACGATCCTTTATGTTTAGGCACTCTTATCGAGATGCTCTTCAATATACTTCAATCTTGGCAAATCCATTTCGTCCTATTTAATGCCGTTTTTCTATAAAATATTGAAACATACCAAATAAGTTCGAATCGATAAATACTAATAAAAACGACGACATAAATAGAACAAAACATGGGAAACAACATGCATAAACATATGAAGAAAAAGCACAAAATCATACTAAACAACTCCCCTACACTTATCCATTTGCTTGTCCTCAAGCAAAATCTGGTCTAATAAAAATAACTCATGCAACTTCACTCTCAATCCAATCAATCAAACACCTTTTTATTTTTCTCCCAAACTTGGTGAATACATATTCAAAGTTAACGTGAAACAAATCTAATATTGTAAGGGATATCAAATAAACAAGAGGTGATTTTTGCTCAGACCCAACTCTCCGCTAGGGATGAATTAACTAAAGTGGTCACCTTTAGCAACAAGTTTCTTTTGAAAACACAAAGAAAGTTTTAACAGATTTTAGAACAATGTTCGAAAGGTGAATTCTCGGTGAACTCGAGTCTCCTATCATGGTTTCCTATGCCTATTTCTCGATTTACGAGAGAGAGTGACAGAGTCTCATCCTCCATTTCAACAATCTCAACAATTTATTGAAATTTTCATTCTCCTTCTTTTTTTCTTTTCTTTGCTCTTTTTTTTAAGGAAAGAAGTATATAGATAACCACACTGTTAACACTACCCCTAGCATAAGTTGGACAAATCACATCAATAACCCCCAATTTAAGATCAATCCACACAATCTCGTCAATTCACGTTGTACTTCACTCCCATATCAACAAGAGAAACGAAATTACATCAAGGTTTGACCATTACCACAGAGTTCAGTTGCACAAATCAAAATCCTGACTTATTCGCATAGACAAAAACTTGAGTCTAAGAGTTCAAAATCATCACAAACTCACATCACCAATCATACAAAAAGACACAACACGACACAAAACCAAATACTCTCCCCCCACACTAAACTCGAGCACTGTCCCTAGTGCTCAAAACATTAATAACAAAAGAAGAGGAGAATTCCCTGATAATAGATGGCAGAAAGATTGCTGTAATGTTAGCGTGCGCTGCAGAGCCGGAGTGTCACGGCTTCAACTCACTGCTTACGACAATACATAAAACTTTTCGTCCCACTTCTGAACAAAATAAACACAGAGACAGACAGATAGATCAAAGAGATCAAAGAACCAAGAAAAAAGAGAAAAAAAAGAAAAGAATAGCTAAATCCGTGGATAAACTCCCACATAGTACTCAGTTTAACGTCGTGAGCACGACGTAGTCTAGTAAGAGACAGATAGGATCAATGAGCAATGTGTTCTCCGCTTTTTCAGACCCTTACGATCAAAGTAAGGCTTCACTCGCTGTCCGTTCACAGTAAATGATCCGTTGGTGTTAGGATCGCGAAGTAAAACTGCTCCGTAAGGAAACACCTTCTCAATGATGTAAGGACCACTCCACCTGGAGTTGAGCTTCTCGGGGAAAAGTTTAAAACTAGACTGTAGAAGTAAAACCTTTATTCCCGGCTTTAAATCCTTGCGAACTATCTGCCGATCATGAATCCGTTTCACTATATCCTTGTAAAAACTGGCATTCTCATCCTGCAACAATACATTCTTGGCCAATGGATCAATAGTATCTATGGAAGCACGATCATCAATTAAATTAGCAGAGGGAAACATCACATTATCACGTGCAGAGAAAGACACGGATTCACCAAGTACAGTCATTTTAATGTGCCACTCTTAACATTTATAAGTGTGTTAGTTGTGGCCATGAATGGCCTCCCCAATAACAGTGTGTGTTTCTCCCCATCTTTCCTAACATCACCAATATCCAACACAACGAAGTCAACCTGAACTATCAACCCACCCACCTTAACTAATACATCCTCAATAATACCCTTGGGTATCTCACGGATCTATCAGCTAATTGTAGACACATCCGAGTGGGTTTAAGTTCACCTAATTCTAATTGTTTGAAAATTGAATAAGGCATAAGATTAATCCTGGCCCCCAAATCAAGCATACCAGAAGCTTCCTTACCATTACCCAAAGCAATTTTAATAATAAAACTACCTAGATGCCGGAGCTTGGGAGGCAATCGGTGCTGTATGATGGAATTAGCTGCTCCGGAGACCACGACTTTCTCGTACTCTCCAAACCTTCTCTTCTTTGAGACTAGCTATTTGAAGAACTTGACGTAGGCCGGCACATTATGATCACGTCCAACAGAGGAAAATTAATATTCACTTTGGATAGGAGTTTGTAGAACTCATTGAATCACCAGTCCTACTTCTCGTTCTTCAACCGATCTGGGAAGGGTATCGGTGGAATGTAAGGATTTGCTGATTATGCAGTCTGACCTCAGTCTATTTCTTCTTTTCCACCTCCTACGACTACAGCTGCTTTGCCTGATATCTCTCTCACTTTATTCTCAACAATCCGGCCACTCCTTAGAACAGTGACCGTATGAGCCTGATGGGGTTGGCTTGGAAGTTTCCCCACTGCACCTTGCTGCAAAAACTCATTAAGCTTGCTAGAAATATATCCCATTGGCGTCTCTAAACGCTTAATTGTGGAGTCTTGAGCATCCATTCTTTGGGCGAACCTATCATCCCAAGATGGCCTCTGAGGTGGTGGTGGAGGTCACCGATATTTGCTTTGTTGTGGGGCTAGCTGCGTGGGCGGCTGCGCTCGTGGATAGTGCCTCTGCTGCTACTGTGGAGGTCTTTGGTATGGCGTATTCTGATTTGAAATCATCCTGGTTTCGATTCCTCAATCCCGTTAAACTGATTCTCGATTAGGCTCGAATTCTTTGTTGGGTTGAAATCCCAGATAGCATAAGCTTCGGCTTCACCTTCGAAGGTATGTTATCCCATCACGGGCACGTATCAACATTATGCCCGGGTTCATTGCAGATTCCACAAGGTTCCATGAATTTCTTGTGCTGGGCTGGTGGATCTGGCTTCCTCATCTTAAGCTCTTGTACCTCCCTCATTAGCTCAACCACTTGCTTATTCATGTCGAAATAAGGAGTGATGGCATGTGCTTTAGCTCTTCCACCTCGACTGGATTTATGTTGTGAAGTAGCAGCCATAGCCTCAAAAATCTCAACAATATACTGCTGCCGTTTGAGAACCAATATCTCCACCTGCAGCATTGTCCACCATGTACTGAAAACTCTGCATCAACCCGTCATAAAAAAACTGATAAAGTATCTCATATGGCAAGGCATGGTGATGGCACTTCTATAATAACTCCCTGAACCGTTCCCAAGCTTCATTGAATGGCTCGTCTGACGTCTGACTAAAGGTCATGATCTGTGACCTCAACTCCTGACTCTTCTTACTTGGGTAGCATTTAGTTATAAACTTGTCTACCACGACATTCCAATTCTGCAGAGAGTTGGCGAGGAGTGCCAGAAACCAAGACTTTGCCCTATCCTTCAAGGTATACGGGAAACAACGCATCTTCAGCTGATCTTCATTTAGTCCTCCCAGTGGGAAGGATTGCAGCACCGAACAAAATTCCCCAATGAAACCCAAAACATCCTCAC
Source organism: Salvia rosmarinus (assembly GCA_036937905.1). NCBI lineage: Eukaryota > Viridiplantae > Streptophyta > Magnoliopsida > Lamiales > Lamiaceae > Salvia > Salvia rosmarinus. The sequence continues at coordinate 43,820,832 of CM072818.1, read as the reverse complement.
TAGCAAGCCCATGAAAAGTAGGCATGAGTGAGAAATGATTCGGCTTAAGCTCATAATCACGAGTTGCTGGTCCAAGAACAATAGAGAAGGTAGCAGCCCCAATCATTGGTCTGTAGAAATCAAGCAGAGCTCGTGCATTTTCATCCATCTCTCTCAGCGGGGGTGTATTCTCAAATGAAGGATTATCTCTGATTATCAGCTCTGACTGTTCACCACTCACAGAAGTGGCACAAAACTCTTCCAGTTCCGGGAGAAGTGATCTTTTAAACTTACGAGCGTTGTCCAACGGGGTAGCAAGCGGTCTATTGAGACTGCGGTGACCTAGCATACACAACACTCAAACAAAACAGATCACACGCAACTAGAGAATAACAAAATAAAAACGAAAAGAAACACAGAAAAATAATCAACACAAACAGTACGCCTAAAGTTATCCCGACAACGGTGCCAAAATTTGTTTTAACTAAAAACACTCTTTTAATTGGCTCATAATCGAATGAGGTGATCGTAGAGGGGAAGTTAACCCAAGTCGTCTCCCAAGGAAAACTTAACAGTGCTTATTGTTCGTGTCACACACAAAAAACGGTAAATCCTAAACACTCTAATACCAAAAAGAGGTTTTGGAACAAACAGGAATTGAAATACGGAAAATTAAATATAAGGAAAAGCAAACCTAGCTAGAGGTTGTCAATCCCTAGTTGATATCTAAAGAAATCACGAATACGGGTAGCTAAAAGCGTCGAACAAAACTAAGCTAAATTCATCAAACGAAAAGCAATAAAATACGATGGAGAAATATTCAACATAATAATAAATTTCAATATCAAAGTGCGTGAAACGTAAATTATCGAATGCAATGGAAAAGAAAGATAGTACCAATATGAAAAAGCAATAATCTGAAATCAACTCTGAATCCGAATTCAATCGAGCTAACAATCTATGATGCGTAAATTAAAAGGAACGATTGGAATGTTGAAGAAGATAAATGCAGAATAAAATGTTTCTTTCTCTCGTCTGTCGTGTCTGTCTTCTCTCTAAACTCTCTAAAAATCGAAAATAAAACTGACTGCGGAAGTGAAAAAGTGGGCTAACCTTAACTCAGCATGCGCAGCGTCTATATATAACGAATGAGTGAGCGTCAGTTGCACGCAGAGCGAGCGCGGTACGGAGCCTAAAACTTAGGCTGAGCGTCGGTTCAAGGTGAGCGCTCGTTGCTCGGGTTCTTCTATTTTAAAAGTGAGAGCTGGTTGGAGACGAGCGCTCGCTGATCGGGTGTCTCTGTCTCAGAAGTGAGCGCCGGATCAAAGACGAGTGGGCGCACGGGAAGTGAGCGGGCATACGAGGTTGAGCTGGCGTTAGCCGAACGAGGCGCGGATGGCGGAAGTACTGGAGAACGCACGCAGAGATGGCGAGTCGAGCGGACTGAGCACGCGCTGGAGAAGATGAACGCACGCGGTGGATGCAGAGGGGAAAATAGAGGCGCACAACACGGCATGGCAGGCGCTGACGCGCGGCGCGCACGGGTACACGGGCGAGGGCGGTCGATGTGCGGCCGGGAAGCAGACGCCGGCATGGAGCTTCGGGTGAAGGAGCACTGCGAGGGACGCATGGGCTCTGGGGATGAACGCGTGGCGAGTGGAGCGGGCGCGGATTCGGGACGCACGCCTTTCGGCGTCTTGTCGGCGCGCGGAGCTTGCGATGGATGCTAGACGAGCGAGGGCGAGAGGGTGGCGCACACTGGGAACGGATGCTCTGTGTGGAGCACCGGGTGAGGCAGGCGTTGTGAGGCCAGTGCTGGATGGAAGTGGCCGAGCGTGCGTTGTGGTCAGGCGCCTGGTGGATGCGCGACGCGCGACGGGGCACACTGCACGACTTTGACGATTCGCTCCGTTCTTCCTTGTTTGAACTCCGAATTGCGATCTGTTTATGCTTAGACACTCTTATCGAGATGCTCTTCAATATAATTTAACTCTTGGTAGATCCATTTCGTCCTATTTAATGTCGTTTTCTACAAAATATCGAAACAAACCAAATAAGTTCGATTCGATAAATACTAATCAAAACGACGGCATAAATAGAACAAACCATGGGAAACAAAATGCATAAAGATATGAATAAAAAACACAAAATCATACTAAACAGTAAGGTCTATGCTTCCGATCCTATGAAAAATGACACTTCTAACCTTAAGGCACATATTACTGTTTGCACACTCCATCCTTGTAGTAAGGATTTAAGGCAATTAAAATTGAGTTTGCAATCAATGTGTGTCGGGGATAATGATAACATTATAGGTAATCTTAGTACTTGGAAATTTGGTCAAGAATTATATAGACAAAAGTTAACTTCAATGATTATTAGGGATGAACTACCATTCAAGTTTGTGGAAGGAGAAGGGTTTATAGATTTTATTGCTGCTTTGTAACCAAGATTCAAAATTCCATCACGTTGGACGATATCAAGAGATTGCTATGAATTATTCTTAGATGAAAAGATGAAATTGCATGATTTGTTTCAGAAAAATCGTCAACGTGTGTGTATACTATGGATACTTGACGCGTCTTTGCGACAAATAAATTACATGTGCACATCGCTCATTTCATCGACAATAATTGGACTCTTCATAAGAAGATTATCAATTTTGCATAGTTGAAAGTCACAAGGGCGAGGATTTAGCTAAACAACTTGATGGTTGTTTGCGTGAGTGAGAATCACGGAGTGTTTGCCATTACGATGGATAATGCAAGTTCAAATGACACTTGCATTAATTCGTGAAAAGCAAACTTACTTCTCGGAGTTGTCTTTGTGGTTAAGGGAAAATATCTCCATATGAGATGTGTTGCTCATATCCTTAATTTGATAGTGAGTGATGGATTGAAAGAGAAATTTTACAATCAAGAAGGTTAGAGATACAATAAGATTTGTAAGACACTCACCACTAGACTAAGGTGTTTAGAGAATGTTGCATTCTTTGAAAATATTGAAAGCAATAGTTTATTGGTCTTGATGTGCCAACTAGATGGAATTCTACATATTTAATGTCGAGTGTTGCACCAAATTTAAAAGGCATTCAATGATTTGAAATTGAAGACCTATATTTCTCACTGAGCTTCGATGGGGTGCCAACATATTGATTCGAAAAGTGCCATGGGTATGGTTGAGATTTTGTCCACTTTCTATGAACTCACAATTCTGATCTCAAGTTCGTTATATGTTACGTCTAATCTTTTTTATCATGAACTGTTGTCGGTGAGTACCTTGTTGAAGGATTTGGCTAAAAGTGAAGATCTTTAAATAAAATCCATGAGGATGAAAATGAAAGCGAAGTATGAAAAATATTGGGGAGATCCAGAAAAGATGAACACACTTTTATATTTGGCTGTTATCGTAGATCCACATTATAAGGTTGGATTTATTAGATATGCACTTGTTGATGATTATGGAGATAAACTTGGCTCCAAGATAGCTCGAGTGCATTGGATGCCTCAAAGAATTATTTGAAGCTTATAAAGTGATATGTCGACCTCAAAGTGTGGCAAAGAACACACGAGGAAGATCAAGTGCATATTCCAAGACAAATTTCCAAAGTTGAGACTGCGAGAAAGCCCATAAGCTTAGTTCGAAGTACAAGAAGTTCAAGAAGGAAAGTGGAGAAGGGAACCAAAGTGTAATAACCCGAAAAATTTAGAACTTTTATTAGTGATGCTTAAATCAATTACTTGTGGTGCTTAGACCTTAATTATGTTTAAGGTAACCAATGAAACGAATTAGAATTGAGTCGGAGATCGAAAACTAAAGAAATAAAAAAACTAGTGACTAGTCCTACCGGATTAGGGTTTTATGAATAGCCTGAACATAGAATGAAAGATCGAGAATGAATCTCAACAAAATGATTGCATTTCTAGAATCGTCTCACGAAAACATGTGAGAAGCCAAAGAATTAGAATTTTCGGGCAGACTTGCCCTGTCAGTCTCCAAAGTACTATTCACGAGCCGGATCAACTTCCAGTCTGTGCTAATTCTTGAAATTAATGAGAAAAATAAAAATCATGAAGGAATATATATTTATGAATTTAGAATTCATAAGAATAAATTTGTGAACGAAATTCCTGAAAAACTTAACCGAACGCCGGGAATATATACCGGAAAAACCCTAAACTGATCCGAACAAACCGAAACTCAAACCAAGGGTCTAAATAAATAAGAAATGATTTATAAGACTCAAATTAATTATGAAATCTCAAGAATTCGATAGAAATTCAAGTGAGCATAATTTAATCATCGGACGTCGTTTTTCCGCGATAATTCAGAATTAACTTACCAGATGCCATCCGAACTTCATGAAATTATTATAAACTATGAAATAAGTCTTTTTAAGTCTATTTAAGAAAATAAAATCTTAAGGTTCCGAGAAATCAATCGAAAGCGCGATAAAACTTAAAGAACCGATATTAACATGCTCAATCGGGTAATTTGACTAGTCTTTCTCTCAACTACCACCAAGGGCACTCCATATAGGCTTAAGACAGCACAATTGCATCATAATACAATAGTCATTTCGTGCCTTTCTCTCTCTCTCTCTTTGGGAGATAAAATTCTCTCTTGTTTTTCAAATTCTTCACCTTCTCCAAGCCTCAAATCATCCATTCCAACCCTCCAATAATTTTTCTAAGATCATAAAAAGGTAGCATTCATCATTCTCTCCATTTTTAATGGCGTAGAATTGTTTTTAGATTTTTTTTTGAATTCTTTCATGAAGAACCCTAATTTTTATTCTTCATTTTCTTCATGACTTTTGAGCCACCAAATGCTCTCAATCCATGAATGATATATGCTTAGAAATGTGTTCTAAGATTTTTTTTTAAAGTTTGAGAATTTTTGGAGCATGTTTATTATTTTCAAATTTTGTTAGAATTTTTTTTTGCAGAAGATGAAGCATGTTTTTGTGAATATTATTTCATATTGTTGCTTGTTGATGTGTTAGAGTATGTAGAATAAATATGGAAATTTTTAAAATTTTCTTGTATTTATTTTATGGTTTTATTTGTTGAAAAATAGTTGAGATATAGTGTTTAATATATGATATGAGCATCATATATTAATCTTGAAATTATTGAATGTCACAGCCCGGTTTGGCTTATCCTTGCCGGACCGTGACTCGGGTTCGGGTTAAGTGAATATGAAAGAATAAGGGTTTCAACTCATTTCATCTACGAAAAATATAGATGTTCCAAACAGAAACGAGAATCATGACGGATCAAAATAGTATATATATAAATAAGATGGTTCCAAGGTTTCGACAAAACAGTAGTTTTAACAAAGCTTAACATAGTAACAAAATATAACAGAGTCTCAAGAGTTTGGCAATGGAATAAGCGTGTGAGACATGCATGTGAAGATGCATTCTCAAGGTGAACCAAAATACTTCATACTTCAAAAGATTCCGCCAACTCCCGCCTGCTCCATCACTCGCTCAACCCGCACATTTAAAACAATATGCGGTGAGTACAAAGATGCACTCGGTGGACACATTCCGAAAATATTTTACTTACGAAATATTGTCGCTTACTTCACATGAACAAGAGGTTTTGTTTGAAAAGGCCTTGTGCTCACTAAATACATTTTCTTTACTTTCACAAAATCATCGCTCGCCGAGCATTTTACATCACCACAACGTATATTCCAAGTCGGCATATGGATTAACGCGTCGGAGTGGCCTCCTTCACCGGACGCACGATCGACCGCGAACGGTTCGGAGGTGAATCATCGACCGTAACTCGGCTCGAAGTGAAGTGTACACAACCCTAAGCTAGATTCCCTTCACCTCCAACTTAGGATCCGAATTCGTAATACTTTTCCTGTTGCCTGTGCAACCCGAATGACATATACAAAACATAAAACATTTTGGCGCATAATATCGTATTTCATCATTTGCGTAAAAACAAGAAAGTAATGACACTAAATGTTTTCCAAGAAAGCTCGTAAATGGTTTTGATAAGAAAGCCCACTCGGGAACTTAAAGTTCCTACGCCACTAGTAATTAATTGTCGTCTTCTCTCTCCTAAAGCGGGACCCTTTCAATGAGAAACGAGGTTTAGTACATCGCTATACTTTTCGATAGAGACGAACATCGTCTATAACGTCATATGCATCAAATAAGGCTAACGTCGGACTTATTTTGATGTTTCCTAATAAAAATGATGTCGATTATGACATTGCTCATCATATAAGAGATATTCCATCTCTTTAGTATATAATGTACGTTTTAATGTACTTACGTAACGTAAGTTACATTGTTACTAAACGTACTACGTCACATAGATCACATTTTATCGAATTTCGTGCCCTTTGACCTTGGTCAACGTTTTTGACTTGGTCAACATTTAGTCAACAATTTTGACTAAAGTCAACATTTTGACTTTTTAATACTATATATGTAATTTTGTTATTTTATGTACAATTCTTGTCCTAAAAATTCCCATAAAATCATAATATGTCTAAAATATCATTTTGGATCATATTATGCAATTATATCTTATAAAATAAATTTATAACATTAATACACATAACCTATAGTTTTCGAAAACCCTAATTAAACTAAGCAAACATTTTTCAAAAATTCCAATAAAATCACATATCACATAATCATCTATAAGCATCTTTATGATAACATAATTTTTATTTATTGTGAACTATTGAATTAAATCTTCCTAAGTCATTTTCAAAAATTTGGACTTAGGTCCAATTAATTTTTAACAAATCCAATGAATTCATACAACACTATATTATGATTCTACACTATCAATATGTTATGATAATACTCAATCATGGATTATATCACAACATAATATCATACTCTAATATTTTCAAAATCATAAACTTAGGTACTAAAGTTTTCCAAAATTCTACATAAAATCATACAAGCATAATTAATACCTAGATCATGATTTCATGCTCAAATCATAATTAAAAGCATAATCATCAACATATCACACCCTTAAGTTTTGATTCAACATGAAAATTTAATATCATGCTTGATTTTGTGATATAATTATAATAGATGCTTAATAATATCATATAAATACAATATCTAAACATTTTAGCATAAGTTACATAATTTTCGAAAATATTATGAACAACATAAGCTTATAACATAAATTCTAACCTTTTATCGGATTCGATCGACGTCGGCGACGTTATTCTTTTTATGATCGAAAAACGCTTTGAAGAACACTCTCTATTTTTTTTCTCTCTCTATTTTCTCTCCTATTTTCTCTCTATTTTTGGTTATGATGTTATGGGAGAGGTAACCTCCTATTTATAGGAATTATGGGATGATTATAATTATTACTTTGTAAAATATCTTAAGGTAAAGTCAAAAATTACAACTCATCTTATCTCCTTAATTTTTGAACCATGCAAGTTGTATAAGAGACAAATTTTACCTTATCATATCTTATCATATCTTATCTTTTAAAGATTATAACATATCTAGATGTAAAGATAAGAATTACAACTCATACCTTATCCTCTATTATTTTCGGCCCTTATTATAATAATGTTCCAAATATTTTATTTTTCTCCAATTAATAACTATATGACATAATAATAATCTTAGATGATAAAATAAATCATAGAAAAATTATTTAAGATCAATTCTATGTTCTAAAGTGAAGTTATCGGCTTTTTCTTAGAAATTAAGATTAAATTATCAAACCTTTATTCTTTTCATAACTAATATTATTTTCATGAAGGATTACATAAAATAATGCTCTTGTATCATAAAATAAATTCTTTGAATAATTCTAGCATTTTTCCTATTTTTTTTCGAAAACTAGGGTTTTCTAGGAATTAAATTCACAAAATTCCATTCTTGCCCTAATTCATGAATTTCGAAATTTACATGATGTTTATGAGATAACATTGATCTTGAAATCATGATATTTATCAAGTATTAAAGGTTGTGCAATTAAATAAATTATTTGATATAAATATCACATAAAATCATAGCTTTTTTTCGAAAATTACATACACTAAGGACAAGATTTTATCTCTTATGATGTTTATCATATTACTACACATTTCTAAGAGATAAACATTATCTCTAAGTTAATCATAACCTTATCTTATCTTTTATAAAAATATCTTAGCAAACTTATCACAAAAATGTCACTTTCAACCTTATCTTATCTCTTAAAGGTCACTATCCTACCTTATCACATTAATAATAATGTGATCTCACACTTGATCACAATTTTTCCATGCATATCTATAATTTTCGAAAACTATAGATTATACAAAAGAAAATATAATTTTTCTTTATTAGAGTAATACTTATCTAGTTAATATCCTATATATACAAAATAACATCTTAGCACATAAAATAAAGTGATCTTGATCACAATTTAATCATATATTCACATAAATTTCGAAAATAATGAAACAAATAGGAGAAAATATTTCTTTTTCTTCCTTAGTGTAATAATATTCCACATATGCTTAAAAACATACTTATTTACTATTAAAATTTATTTTATGGGAAAAAGATTAAGAAATTTTCGATTTTACTCAAAATCGACAACTACCGACGTTCATTTTCATTCTTGTTTTTATCGTAATATTCCTTCTGCTTTTCGAAATTTTTAGACCCAGAAATTCGGGGTATTACATTGAATCACTACTCCTATTTTCACAAAGGGGCAGAATTTATTAAATATTTTTAAGCCATTGTTTGATTTTATTTGTTGAGAAATAGTTGAGATATAGTGTTTAATATATGATATGAACATCATATATTAATCTTGGAATTATTGAAACACTCCTCCTATTTTTGCTCCAAATGACCGAAAAATAATAGAATATATTTTAAAGTTTATTTGATTTTTATTTGTTAAAAATAATATGATATATGATGTTTTGAAATAATATGAACCTATTATGCATTGTTGGAATTTATTGAACACATATACAATATATGTGTAAGGACCAAAAATTCAAAGCATTTAGTTCATATTATAAATATTTAGTTGGTGTTTAAGGTTAATATTACATGTTTAGTACATATTATAAACATGTTGTGAAGTTGGTAGAAATTATTTGAATATATATACATATATATATATAGTGATATTACCGAAATATATATATAGTAATGAGCATGTGTTTTAATTTTAATGTATGATATGAGATGATATTTCATGTTTAGTATATGATATAAACATGATATGATTTTTGTGGAATTTATTGAACACAATGTGCAATAAATTGAAAGTGTCGAAAACTTTAATGTTCTTAACTCATGGATTAAAATTTATTTGATGGTATTGAGTTGGTAATTAAATTCTATAGTATGATAGGAGCATAACATGATTTTATTGGAATTTATTGGATACTTATGCTAATTATCAAAAATATTACAAAATGGTTAAGTATGAGTTGATTTTAATTGTGAATGATGCCATGGTACTTAATTTATAAGTTTAGAATGAATGGTTGTGATTATGATGAATGAATGGAACACTCATGCACACATACACAATAGTTGGTATTATGTTAGAAATTAGGGTTTTCTAATGCTTTAGTATAGTTTATGTTGTGTATGGTGTTGAATGGTTACATTTATGTTGTGCTGACAAACAAAACCCCAAACGTAAACAACATAGTACTTTAGGTACGAGAATCTAAAAGAAATCGATAAATTTCGATAACTTAAGAAGGAATTAATGAGAATCGAAGTTAGCCATAAATTTAGGGTTTTCTATTAATAATAGGATAACTCAAACGTGAGTTCCTAAGTTAAAGAAACTAAAAGCCGACTTACAACGTTAATGCTCAACGACGATAACCTAATACGATATTAGATTGAGCGTTAAGACAACTCGATACGAATAGCGATTATATAACGTACACAATCTCCGACGAGTTAAGAGAAACAAACAATGTAGAAAAGTGTAAGCTAAGATTCAAACATAAGATATCAATCCTTATGTCTCAAGGGTCGAGTTAGTATCCACAAAGAACTCCATTAGTTCCTAAGTATTTACTTACGCGATGGTATGGGATATCTCGAATCATAAGTCAAGATTCCCTTTCATTCGTCGTGTTAATACGACAAATCGTCAAGCATAACCTACTAGGACGTAACTATAATTGTTAAGTCTAGTTAGTGGCTTGAGAATATCCTAATATACCAATCATAACTTGAATACTAACAATCTATAACGTAATAACGTTTAGAAGAACACTAAGGTTAGAGTCGAGGTTAGACTCGTAGTATATGACTTATAAGTTGAGGTTCATCTATGAAAGACTAAGAAATATAGTTTGGGAATTGAGAATGTAAGATAATAGAAATTATCTTAAGACCATCACATTAAATCATAAAGAAACCCTAATTGGGAACTTTAAGTCGTAATTTATAAACGACCCTCGATCAATAGAAAGAATCTAAGAAAGACTATTTTCTTATGAAGAGCTTGATCGTACGTAGTTGCCGAGGAAGGACACTCACACGCTGCCCCGCTTAGAACATATAGCTTCGGACTAGCAGGTGGGCTCTCTTGAAACAAAAATGATATGCATATCTATCTCAAAGCATGATTTACAAAAGCTTTATGATATATTATTACATAAACTGTTATTGATTGCCAAATATTTATGTTTTGTTGTGATCCTATCTGAGGTTGGTATATCCAACGTGGTATAAGAATGTGTTGGTCCACCAACGTTAAAAAGGGTAACGATCGGACCCGACTTAGTTAAGGACTAACTCGAATTGTGTACACATGTGACTGTGTGTTAAGGTTAGCTACCTCGACTGGTCACGGTGACTATGTGTAGGTGGCCACCTCCATAGTGCGCGAATGAATGAATGATCAGATATGAAACAACGTGGATGAAATAGTCCGACCTGACACTTTTGGGAAAATGATAAAATGTTTGATAGGCATGAGTCTTTTAACTAAAATCATCATGCGCTATTGTGGGCAGTTCAATAACTTTACAAAGAAAATATTTTCGGCAATGAGTCTACTGAGTACTTTTGTACTTAGCCCTGCATCTCGTTTTTGATGTGCAGGTTGAGCATGGATTGACGATGAGTGTGACGTGGTGCAAAGTGACAGGTGTTTTGTTGCTATAGTAGAAAGGTTTCTAGAACCTTGGGCATGTATCGTCATATGTATGTCCACACGTTTATTGCTGCTTAACTATGATATTGTTTTGGTGTATTTGATTATAACTGCATTTCATTACCGTATTGAACTTGAGGTTGTACCTCATTCCTTGAATTGCATCCTGATTGGGTTATATTTTGATGTTGAACCTTTTGACAAGTCCTTACGTGACTTGAGTGCAGATTAAACGACTTATTCCTTTCAGTCCATGCATTTATTCGTAGTTTAATGGCTAATTGTATTATTTAGTTATGTGTATATCCGCTGCATTATTATACCAGTGACGATCCTTATGATCCGTACTTCTTTGAGAAGTCGAGTCATCACACAAAGTGAATTAGATATCTATCTTGAAGAAAAGGATGTTCCCGACTTCGATGATTTCAATATCTTGAAGTGGTGGAAGGATAACCAGTGTAGGTTTCCTATCTTGTCTTGTCTTGCTCGAGATGTATTGTCAATGCCAGTTTCTACGGTAGCATCGGAATCCGCCTTTAGCACCAGGGGTAGAGTTCTTGACCCTTTTAGGAGTTCACTAACTCCTAAAATTGTTGAAAGTCTTATATGTGCTCAAGATTGGATGAGAAACTCAAATCAACCCATATCAATTGAAGAAGACACGGAAAGTATTGCAAAAATTGAAGAAGGTATTTTTTATTTTCTTTTATTGTTCAATAGTTGTATTACCATCATTTACTAACAATGTTATACATGCTATATATATATATATATATATATATATATATATATATTATAGGTATGAAAAATATTGGCACAAGTGGATCTGCAAGCGTTGGTGATATTTAGAAGAATAGCAAGAAAGATAATGATGATTGTAAACATATTGTTGTTTTGCTTATATGGTTTTCTTGGTTTAGTTTTAAATTGACTTTCAATATGCATGTTCTTATAGGTAGCATATGACACCATTTCATATTTACTGGTAGTGTCCTTAAGGTTTTATGTAGATAATATTTTAATTTGTCATTTTGTAGATGCTTTACACTATTATGATATAATTTATTGCATTTGAAGTTACTTCTTCACTAGCTTCATGTGCAACATCTTAAGATTTATGTTCTTAATATTTGTGACTTTCTTCACAATTTCAGGTGTGCCTAATGGATCAAAAGCTCTCAACAAAGGCACAATGGGCTCTTTCATATTATCGAAGTAGAAGGATAATTGTTTGATGTCTTGTTAATGTTATTTGCAGCTTTGTTTTTTCTAGTTTTTGTTGGTGTTTGATCCTTTGATTGGATAGCAGGATATTTATTGTTGTTAGTAGTTGATAGTTGGATCTATGCTATGAATGTTGTTGAATTTAAGGTCAGATTGTTGAATTGTTAAATTTATGGTTTTATCAATTTCTGGATTAATTTATTTATTGAAGTAGCAATTAAAAATTCGGTTAATCAAAAACCGAACCGAAACTAAAGTTTAAAATTCGGTTCGGTTCGGTTCGGTTCAGTTCAGTTTGAGTCAAAATTCGGTTCGGATCGGTTGAAATTTTTAAACAGTTCGGTTTTCAACCGAACCTACCGAATGCTCATCCCTAGTTGGAATATCGAAAGAAAGACTCGGGCAAGGTCAAAGACAAAGAGAATAGAGGCAAGTCTGGTTGGAAGTGAAAGAGATGGTCCAATTATGCTAATGGTAGTGACTCGAACGAGACGAGTCAACACGCAAGGGACAAAAAGAAGATGGGATACTTCATTTGCAATGGCGACCACCACATGAGGGATTGTCCAAAAAGGGAAAATTGAATGCGCTTGTTGCTGAAAGTGAGACGAACGAGGAAGCCGGTGTTCCTCGGATTGATGTACGTGAAGGATGTGGTAAATGGGACAAAAGTCATGACATTGGTGGACACGGGTGCCACACATAACTTTGTTGCGAGTCAGATGATTTCGATACTTAGGTTGGAAGTGTCGCCAGATGAGAGCAGAATCAAAATTGGGAATTCGGTGGCAAAGCCAATCCAAGGCAAAACCGATGTTGAGATGTAAGTCAGAGCGTGGAAAGGTCGATGCTCGTTGATGGCGGTGATGTTAGACGACTTTGATTTAATCTTTGGAATTGAATTCTTGGTGTCAACTAAGGTGGCAGTGATGCTGCGTGTGGGAGGCATGTGGATGATGGATGAAAGCTGCCTGTTGCTTGTGAGATATGAGATCAAGATCGGAAGGGTGTCGACCCATCAGTTGGAGAAGGGATTGAACCAAGGATATACGGGATGCATCGGACGAGTCGAGTAGGCACATCATCGAGCAAGGCTATAAAGAGCATACCGAGTAGGGACGAGTGTGTGCTCGTCGGACGAGCGTGCTGGGTAATGCCGGGCGCTAGGTGTGTAGTGCCACATGTCGGGCCGTGTCGGGTGCCGAGTAAGTGATGTGGCCGAGATGCGTATGAGCGTCGAGGCAAGCAAGTGTCGAGGCATGCGAGCGAGAATGCACGTACGACGAGCATCGAAGATTACGATCGATGTCGGCGGCGGGCTTGCGGCGGTGGTATCCATCGGACGGTTATGTCTTAGAATACGAGAAAGTGTACGAGCGGAGTCAGCACACGTCCGAGACATGGTGCGGCGGTTTTTGAGGGAAGTTACCGAGATCATGATCGGTTATGTGCGAATAACTGGCCCACTAAGTGGGAAAAACGTGGATGAGGGCTACGTTGGCCATTCGGGCCGAGTTGTTTGGATTTTCCTAGTGTTGGGGAATGTCCAACACCTTTAGATAGTCATTTTAGCCTAGAGTTGCACATTGAGTGTTTGTGTGCAAGCCTAAGGCATCATTTATAAGAATTGTGAGCAATACTAAGGTTGAGAGTTAGTTGTCCCGTAAGTCTTGTGTGATTTACATTCACTCAAACCAAGCAAACAATATACATGAGCGGAAGTGTAGATTGTGGGCGAAGGAAGGCTGGTCGATTCGGGTACGGGTCGGTACCGCACAAGGCGAGAAAATTCTGGTCGGAAGAAAGCCTTGTGACATAAACCTATTGCAACCACTAACAATAAATTATGGGATTAACGATCACTTCTATATATATGGGAGAAATTAATGGCATCATTAAATACAACTATTTGTCAAAGCACTCGCCTCGTCAGAGAAAGGCTCATAACATAGTTGTTTAAATAAATTGTATATGAACTTAGATTTGCAATCTACATATGTGTAGAATCAATTTAATGTATTTATATGTTCAAGTCCAATGTGGGATGAATGAATTATTAATGTACAAAATTAGCTTTTGAGAATGACATGTATCCCACATTGGAAAAATAATGAAGTTCTAAGCTATATATAAATGAATTCACACTAACAAAGAATAATCAAATGTGCTCCATCTATGGTGCACCCTAGTGAGTTTTTAATAAGCTATTTTATAGCTAACCCAAATGTCTACGAATCCGAGTTCGAGCACGCGCACTTGTTGCATTGGGCACTTTAGAGACGCACTTTGCACTCGCAGATGCGAGGAGTCAAAATTTTTGCCAACATGGCACCTGGTGGCCGCTCTGGTGATACGTAGGACTCGACCACGTGGCAGATCGAATAGACTCGGGTGACTCAAACATGGCTGAACCATCATGTCGGTTCTATAAACGAGGAGCCAAAAGTTTTGCCAACATGGCACCTGCTGGCAGCGTTGGCGACACGTAGGACTCGACCACATGGCGGATCAAATAGACTCGACTGACTTAAACATGGCCGAACCATCATGTTGGTTCGAGTTAGCCTTATCGGTCACAGACCAACACATCGGTTCGGGTCGACAGTTTGGGCCTTCACACCATATTACGACTATAAAAGGGGCTCTGCAGAAGATGATTCAACATACCAATTCGAAAATAATCAATCTACTTCATACACCTTTCAAAAGTCTCTCTCTCCCGAGTATCTAGTAGTTCGCCGGAAATACGTTTAATAGTGCAACTACTCGTATTTGTTAAGTTATTGTATCTTGGATACAAATCCTATAGAACGGTGTGTACTGTAGCGGAAAATATTTGTCTTATGGAGAAAGAGTCAAACTCTTGCCTCAATTTTTATACTACATTGTTTTCGTTGTATTCACATTTCCACGTTTAGCCGCAATAATAATAGTAAAAATTGATTTTTGAATAAAATAAAAATAATAAAGGTAAGCTTCATAGCCCCTTTACTATCTCATGAAACAAATAGATGAAACCGTTAAAATGGATTATTTATTTTTCTAGCTTTTGTCAGGAACAATTTCATGATGAAAGGATGCTTTATAATTATGGATAATTAGTTGAAATGATATTCATATTTTAGTTGCATTAGGAGGTTATGATAAAGAGGAAAAATGGGATCATGGATTTGATTAATTGGAAAGAGATTAACTTTATAGTTCCCAATTATGTAGCTGTTGAGCTGTTAATGAAGACAAATGTATAATCTTCCGTTTCTTTTCCGCTAACAACATTTTCCAATTCTTGGTAGCATCGCCGACAAAAATCAATTCCACCCAATTCTCCTCTTTGTCTCCACCCTTTATCACTATCCTGTGCGTATGAGTGATGAATTACGTTTGACCAGTAACCCAAATTCCACTCCTTGAAATCCTGCTTCACTAATCCAGCAGCTCGCTGACATGGCGGGGGCGGAGGCGGAGGAGATAGGGAAGAGAGTGCTGGACACTGGGTGGCTGGCGGCGCGGTCCACGGAGGTCCACCTCACCGGAGTCGAGCTGACCACCTCCCACCCTCCCACCTTCGATCAGCCCCCATGGATGGAAGCTGTCGTTCCTGGAAGGTAATTACGTTTATTTATTTAATCTTTTAAACACTAAATTATTCATTTTGCTGTGATTTGACTTTGATAATTCTGGGTTGACTTGTATGAATGGGTAAATGGGGTTTGAATTGATCGAGAACTGGACTCTTGAACTTATAGATGTCTGGTATTAGTGGCTGGCTGCTAGAGTATCTGCTGTATCTGTTGAAGAATTGTGTGGTTTTATCTGATGACTGAATGTAGACAGTTAGTTGCTGATCAGTTTTCTGTTTGAAAACTGTTTCAAAAGAAAAAGTATTCCGAGTAAATTTAGGGTGGTTTTGATTTTCAGTGTTTTGGCTACCCTTGTGAAGAACAAGCTTGTGCCTGATCCCTTCTATGGATTGGAGAATGAGGCGATATTGGATATTGGCGACTCTGGAAGGGAATATTACACTTTCTGGTTTTTCACTACGTTTGAATGCAAGTTGGTAAGTTATTTGACCTAATAATGTATCTATCTGATTATGTGTTCTGTATAATCACCTCTTCTGCAACGTTGAAAAGCTCCATTCACATCATGCATCCTC
Source organism: Salvia rosmarinus (assembly GCA_036937905.1). NCBI lineage: Eukaryota > Viridiplantae > Streptophyta > Magnoliopsida > Lamiales > Lamiaceae > Salvia > Salvia rosmarinus. Next base: position 43,804,320 of record CM072818.1, on the reverse strand, counting down.
GATATATTCACTTTTCTAAGATGAAATCTAATTCACACATTATCTTTTTCTTGGCAAATCGATAACACTGTGTGCAAAGCTTTTTCCCACCTTATCCATGAATGGACATGTTACGGAAATAATGCGACATTTAAGTCCCATTGCGACATCCTTGATATTTGTGTGAAAGCTTCGTTCCTATACCCGAATTACCCATTTTCGGTAAAACCTAATCACCTTAAAAAGTTATCTGAAGTAGTGACTCAGATAAAGGAGCACAACAGAATTTATTCTCTTTTGAATTCGTTCTAATCTGTTGTAGTCTGTTTCTGACTCGAAGTCTCTGTTGCTATGGACTCGAAGTTATTGAATCTCATACTTCCAGGTTCTGTCTGATTCCTGTTCTTATAAATTGATTTCAGTCAACAAATCAACACGTGGATCTAAACTTCCGTGCTATAAATTATTCTGGAGAAGTTTATTTGAATGGTCACGAAGTGGTCCTCCCTAAGGGGATGTTCCAAAGACATTCAATTGATGTAACCGATATTCTGAATTCAACTGGTGAAAATTTGCTCGGTGTCCTGATTTATCCTCCTGATCATCCTGGAAAAATCCCCCCTGAAGGTGGTCAAGGCGGTGATCATGAGGTATGCCTTGAGTTCACCAGAGCTTGCATTTATTTGAGGTTATTTCTTTTTCATAGTTGTTGGAAATACACTGGGAAGTTGATCGGTCATAATAAGTCATGAGAAGATAGGAAAGTTGAGAGTTGAATTTCCCTAAGTGTTACCTTACTATTTGACAAAAACAATCATTTCTTTATGGGTCTTTTTTCCCCATGCTATTGTATTGACTTTCTGATTGATACATGTGTCATTATTTTCGATGTAATATATAGATTGGAAAAGATGTTGCAGCTCAATATGTCGAGGGTTGGGATTGGATGGCTCCTATAAGGTAATTTTTTTCTCATATCTAGTAATTAATAATCCCACGGTTCTGCTGTCAAATGGAAAATTTATTTTGTTGAAGAAAAGTTTTCTTCTTTTCCTTCACAGCCATTTAGTAGTTGAATTGGTATAACCATTTCTCTTGGTTCTCGGTAATATTATGCAGTTCCTGTTATGATTAAAGGTCAAATCAAGAAGTTTTGTCTTCTGCTTTTGCGTGAAGAAGTAAATGTATTCGGATTAGTTCATTAGTTGAGCATATGAGTTGATTTGAAATCTGAAAAACAAGACAAACTGAGCTAATTTCTTTAGCATCAAAACTGTGATAAGATTAGCCTAAGAGTTATTCGCAATAGTGACAAAATTTTTGAAAAACGGAATGTTAAAATTAAATGTAAATGATACCTAAGCAGGTGCTTGTTATTCTACTCTTAAAATGCCATTAGCAAAGAACAGGAATTCTTTTTTATCCGAGTTCTTTATCAAACTAGGTTCTTGTTAATGTAAATTTCTGATCCTTTTGATTAGTTGAAAGATTAAATCTACGAACAGTATGATTCTTTTATTTCTTTCAATGCTTAATGTCCAAACGCTTAGAATTCCCATTGAATATTTTCAGAGATAGGAACACTGGCATCTGGGATGAAGTGTCTCTTTGTGTTACTGGGGTAAGCTAACCACTTAAATACATATCGTGTTTTAAGTGAAATTATAAATTTAATATTGCTCGAGCTTTTTGATACTAGATATGAAAGGAATTGTTTACTAACCCCTTTTGTCTCATGCTGGGACTTTAGAAGATTGTCATTTCCTTAATATAGTAGACAAAGGTAGTAAGTTCTAATGAAGAATCAATACTATAAACCTCTTGTTACTGCTGAATTTTTTCTACTAATTCATTTTCAGCTCATGCCATGCTTTCATGCAGCCAGTGAAGATAATAGATCCTCACTTAGTCTCCACATTCTTTGACGGTTACACTAGGGCCTACCTTCATACAACAGTGGAGTTGATGAATAAGAGCAGCTGGGATGTTGAGTGCTCTGTGAAAATACAAGTTGGGACTGAAATTGAAGGGGATATTTTCCTGGTAGAGCATCTTCAGAATCAGCATCTGTCAATTCCTGCTGGATCAAACGTTCTATATACATTACCTGAGGTTGGTTCATCCTTCTAGCTACAAGGTTTGCCTTAAATAATCTTCTTTATTGGACTTCCTTTCTTGTAGTACTTCCGTTTTTCTTTCCTTTTGTTCTCATGATTTGAGAAATTCAGCAAGTGGGGGTAAATTTCTCTGGTTCTGGAAGACATAAAGCTTTGTAGAGAGGTCTGGTATAATAGTAGGAAAAAGAGAATCTTGAAATGATTTACATTGAATTCTACTAATTGAAGTGACAGAAGTTCTTATAAATGTTTGATGATTTATTTTACAGCTATTCTTCTATAAACCCAACCTCTGGTGGCCCAATGGAATGGGAAAGCAATCTCTTTATAATGTAGAAATAACAGTCAATGTGGAAGATCATGGAGAGTCTGATTCGTGGAGTCAGCATTTTGGGTTCCGTAAGATTGATAGTCACATAGATACTGCTACTGGTGGAAGGTATTAAAACTTCCAAGGCTTATGCAGATTTCTGCTTGATTACACTTATGTGATCGCTGTTTATTGCTTTCAGACTATTTAAAGTCAATGGAGAGCCAATATTCATACGAGGTGGTAATTGGATACTATCAGATGGGTTGCTACGACTTTCAAAGAAACGCTATGAGACAGACATTAAGTTTCATGCTGACATGAATTTCAACATGATGCGCTGTTGGGGTGGTGGAATTGCTGAAAGGCCTGAGTTCTATCATTACTGTGACATCTATGGTCTTCTGGTCAGCCTCTCCCTTCCTATCATTATCGTGACATATTTTTTTTTATTGTATTTCCATCATCTTCCAGCCATGAAAATTTTGTGGGGTATTTGATTTTTTTTATAGTTCAGGTATTTTAGTATAAAAACGTGCAGTATGAGTTATTTTTGGATAGAGAATGATAGTTTGTGATATAAAATGGTATTTGGCATAAGTTTTAATAGAAGTAGGTTGAAATGACCGTACATATTTTCTTGCAGGTTTGGCAAGAATTCTGGATAACCGGAGACGTTGATGGAAGGGGTGTTCCAGTATCAAATCCCAATGGTCCCTTGGACCATGACCTTTTCTTGCTATGTGCTAGAGATACTGTGAAGCTGCTAAGAAATCATCCTAGTCTTGCCCTATGGGTTGGAGGTAATGAGCAAGTTCCCCCGGAAGATATCAATACGGCTTTGAAAAACGATCTAAGACTTCATCCTTATTTCGAGAGCCCTGTCAACTGTAAGCATTCTGTGGAGGAGATTTTCCCAATCGTAAAGGAGCCGAGCCAGTATCTAGATGGTACCCGTATCTACATCCAAGGATCTATGTGGGATGGCTTTGCTAACGGGAAGGGGGACTTCACCGATGGTCCCTATGAAATTCAATATCCTGAGAACTTTTTCAAGGACGACTTCTACAACTATGGTTTCAATCCCGAGGTTGGTTCGGTAGGAATGCCCGTTGCAGCTACTATCAGAGCGACGATGCCCGTGAGGGTTGGCAGATTCCTCTGTTTAACACATTGTCAAATGGTTACATCGAGGAAGTCCCCAATCCTATCTGGGTGTACCACACGTATATTCCTTATTCAAAACCAGGCATGGTTCACGATCAGATTTTACTATATGGAACACCTAAAGATCTCGATGACTTTTGTCTCAAGGTATACACGATAATTTTGTAATTTTGTTATTCATGAAGCTCACATTCTGCTGCCTGTGTTTTTCGTCTAAGAACTTGATCCTTCTGTTTCAGGCGCAACTGGTTAATTATATCCAATACAGAGCTCTCTTGGAAGGTTGGACCTCCCGTATGTGGAGCAAATACACGGGCGTTTTGATATGGAAAACCCAAAACCCTTGGACGGGTTTACGTGGCCAATTCTACGATCATCTCCACGAGCAAACAGCAGGGTTTTATGGGTGTCGTTGCGCTGCTGAACCTATTCATGTCCAGCTAAATCTCGCTACGTATTTGATAGAGGTAATAAACATGAATCATTGAAATAAATTTAGCATGAGCCTGTAGACCTCAATACTGCACTTTTATGGGTTTTAGCTGCATTGCTGAGTATAAATAGTAAAACATAGCAAAGAGAAGTATTTCTAGGCAACTAATGGTTATTGGCCTGTAAATATACGAACTACAGGCCATTTAGTCACACAATACATGAACTTTCAATTTGTTGGAAAGCTGACATGGATTTTGAAATTTGCTTTCATGGATTTGTTTTGTGAAATGTTAATGTGTTGTTGAATTATTGTTGGTATTTTCATGTAATTTTGGGGGAAATTCCGGCGTCCCTATCAGTTTTAATTTGGGGGAATTTCAGTCCCGTGATAAAATCCAAACAAATTGAAAATTCATGTATTATCTGACAACTTTTAAAAATCATGTGAAATTCAGGAAATTACCTATAGTTCGTGTAAATACAGGCCAATAACCCGACAACCAATGTTCTTTGTTTCTATTTTTGTTCAATCATGCCTTGTCATTGATCAATTACTCGATTTACTGAAAGATAATAACGTATGAGGCTCTCTATATGCAGGTAGTGAACACTACATCGGATAATCTGTCCGACGTGGCAATAGAAGTCTCGGTTTGGGATCTCAAAGGAGCATGTCAGTACTACGAAGTCTTTGACAAGCTCGCTGCACCATCTAAAAAAACAACGCCTACTTTTGAGATGAAATATCCGAAGTCTGAGAATCCCGAGCCGGTTTATTTCCTTCTCCTCAAACTCTACAGAATGTCAGACGACGATATACTATCCAGGAACTTTTACTGGCTGCATCTGCCCGGTGGTGATTACAAGCTTCTGGAACCATACAGAGAGAGACGAGTTCCCCTCAAAGTTACTTCTCTAACTTTCATTCGAGGATCCAGCTTCGAGGTCAGGATGCACATAGAGAATACATCAAAGAAACCGGATTCAAGAAGTCTGCGACATGGAAACCGAAATCTGGATACGTCACTGTGGTCCGAGAGAGAGACGAAGCACAAGCAGAGCTTGTTTTGGAAGATGGTGAAGCACTTTTCGCCTAAAGACAATGGTGCACGTGTTGTTGAAATCCATGGAAGTGAAGCTGGGGTCGCATTCTTTCTTCAGCTCTCTGTTCATGCTTCGGTGAAAGACAAGAATGACGGTGAAGAAACTCGAATCTTGCCAGTTCATTACTCCGACAACTATTTCTCACTGGTGCCGGGGGAAGTGATGAACGTGATCTTGAACTTTGACGTTCCTGAGGGCGTTACGCCCCATGTTGTGATCAACGGTTGGAATTGCCAGAGCGGGCTTACCGTTGTCTAGCTGCTGTTGAAGCACTAATCTCTTTTTTCGATGGTTCGGTTAAATGTTGTTATTGAATCATTGCTAATGGGAGTGACTATGATCAGTGTGGGGAGTGTTGTATAAACGTGTATGTACTGTTATCTACGTATAATAAGCATAGCTTTGTATTCTGTCTATACATTTTTTTTGTCAATTAATACAGAAATTTTAAAAGTTGTATCACAATGGACTCAAACCTGAAATATTTGGGTTCATGCATTATTCATTCTACCATTAAATCAAAACACATACTAAGAGGGCATGTGGACCATCTGCCTTGGATCCCTCTGAATTTTCCGTACTATTATCGTCCAACAAAATGTGCTTCGCCATTTGATTATAGTCCGAGAGCTGTTTATCTTTTAAAATTAGTTAACATAAATAAAAATAGTATAAGTTAATTTAGTATTTATTTGGATAAATTAGAATTTTGAGAGATTTCAAGATCTTTGATAATCTCAATCATTTAAGCTAATTTTGCTTGATTCATATCTTATTAGAATGTTGAATTGCAAAAATTCTAATATTAAAGATAAAGATATTCAATTATATATCTCATCCATCATGAAAAATAAATACATATGAATAATGTCAAATAATCATCGATGTCTTCGAAAAATTAAAAATCAAGTACAAATGTATATTACAATAGTTGAAATGCTAGATAATCAATTTGGGACTGTAAATTACAAATACTTTTGTGTAACACCCTAAATTTTCTAATCAACTAAAAAAAAATATTTGTCTTATTTCTGTCATAACATAAATGCAGAAACGCCGAATTTAACAAAATTAACAAATTATTTAGAAGTATTTCAAAAAGAGACGTAAATATGTCTTCTAAATTAATAATTACATAAGTAGTGGAAAGAGATAAACTAAATCTTTAGTTAATCAGAAACAACGATTAATATTTGTCAACTAAAAAACAAATATCTACTATAAAAAGAACTAACTTGCAATAAATATTTATTTTTAAATAAACAAATAAAACAACCAAAAGCTAAAAGGTCTTACGAAAGATTCTGACCAAAATTCTTTATCATAAATAAACATCTATCTAAACATAGCATACTAAGTACCAATATAACCATAAAATCTATCTAAGTCTTAAGCTAAACGTAATTCTATCGACTTAGAAATTTTATAGTAAATAGATAACTTCTCGCATTACTCATTCTCACTTCCATCTGCTTCGACTCATCACCATAAAATTGAAAATTGATAGAGATAACTTATTATAAATATATTCAGTGAAAAATAATGCACTTATTTACATATACAATACATTCTAATATTTTATATTGTCACATAAACAAATTTAATATCCATGAAATAATATATACCGTGACACCTTATTATTCAATGAGGTCTTAATAATATCACAAAAACTCTTGTACATCCATTCGTACTGCACGAATGGATAAAAGTTTCATTTATTCTTAACAAAAATATCATTTACACTGAAGAAAAATATCATTTGTTTTTTACACTATAATTTGAAAGTATAATTTATATTGAAGAAAATTATCATTTGTTTTGAAGAAAAGTATCATTGTCCGCACATACGGACGTCCACAAAGGAGACCTATTATAATATATAATACTATGAGACTTTAATATTCAGTAATGTCTTAATAATAATATCATGATATCATGTAATCAGTGAGATCTTAATATGCATATTGAAAACATACAATATACTATGAGAACATATACGAACATAAATATTGTGAGGTCTTGATAACAATGATATATAACCATATAAATTATATGAAAATAAGGATAATATAGATCACAAGTATACATTTTTCCAAATTAAACTTGATGTGAAGTCTGAGGATCCTATCTGCGTTTAACCAACGCTACAAAAATACAGCCGAACAACGACGGAATACAAACGAATTTAATTTTTTTTATTAACGACGGATTCGCGATGGATCAACGACGGCGCGTGGCGGGAATATCTCGCGCGAGCTGTTAACGACGTCATTACCGTCGCTAGTCCATCGTTAAATTTAAGGACGGACACGGTCCGTCGTTAAATTTAGGGCTGAGGAAACGGTTTTCGGTTATCGGTTAATACCGAACCGAACCGAAACCGTAACCGTGCCATGTTCGGTTAACCGTATACCGCATATTCGGTTTGCGGTATAATATTTTAATTTTTTTCGGTTTTCGGTTAACCGATAACCGAACGGTTATTAACCGAAAAACCGAAAATCTTTTCTATTTTATTAATTATTTCAAATTTTTATAAATCTGTAAAAACTAATTACTAATATTAATTAAAGTTTAACCCTATTACTCTAATGTATCAAATTACTCTAATGTATCAAATTATCAAATTACTCTAATGTATCAAATTATCAAATTACTCTAATGTATCAAATTATCATTGCATGAACATGATAGTTCGTTGATGGATTGATGTTGATTGTTTTGATTTATTTTGAATTATTGATGGATATTGGATGATTTTTTATGGAAATTAAAATTTGAAAAGTTTATACATCTGATTGCAAAGCTGTATCTTATGACATGTCGTTTCTTATAAATTCATGTAATCTCCAAATAATTTTTGGTTTTTGGTTAACGAAAACCGAACCGCACTAACCGATGCGGTTTTGGTTAACCGAATTTAATAAGCAGTTCGATTAAGGTTATTAAATTTATGAAAATTTCGGTTCGGTTAGAAAAAATCGGTCTTGATTAACCGAACCCGAACCGCTTCCCACCCTTAAATTCTGATTTTTTTATTGTAGACTTAATTTAACGACGGATTATGTCGATCGTTAAGTCACAGTCGTCGATGATCCATCGTTAAATTAACGAAATTTTAATTTTACTTAATTTAACGACGGAATATTTCCATCGTTGATATTAATTTTAAATTGATTTATTCCAAATAATGTTAACAACGAAAAAATACGTCGTAAGTCCGTCGTTATATTTAACGACGGAATATATCCGTCGTTATATTAACGCAATATTTATTATTTTTAATTTTACACATAATTTAACGACGGATAAAGTTCCGTCGTTAATATTAGTCTGTTGTTAATGGCTTACTTACGTCGTTAGTCCGTCGCCAAATGAATTTTAAATATAACGACGAATTTTCCGTCGTTAATCCGTCGCTAAAATTTTTATAACAGACGGGTTTCTTCCCCAAATTCATATCTGCGCCCTAAACATTTGAACCCACCCACCTTGATCGTCCGAAGATCTCCCCACCGCCGTCGCCGTCCGACCCGAGGCTCACGCTTGACCCCACCCCACCCTTACCCCGTCCTTGCCGTCGTGCTTGCCGTCGCCGCTCGCATGTTTCAAGAAATTAAAGAAAGAGTCTAGATCTTGGTAACTTTAAATTGATATAAACCTTGATAAAGTTTTAGATTAGACCATCACTTTGACTTGTTATGGATGAGGATTATATGAGATAACCCAATATTTTTCACATCTTGGGTGGTGATAGTGCTTGTATGTCATGTTGGTTATCTATATAGAGTTACCGTATTCGTTTAGGATGATGATATCCCCTTAAGGAGCTCAAAATGTTTATCCTACTAAACCCTATAGATTGAGTTAGCTCATGTACGATAATAAGGTTGAGTTGTACTACTTAAAGAATTATTAAGAGATTAATTATTTTAATCAGTCAAAGTGCTATAAATAATAAATAGACGTGCGATATCTTAAAGACGGTGATTCGTAAGTCTAAGTACAAGTCCGACTAAACTTCAAAAATAAAGGGGTAATTGATATAATGGAATGAATAAATGTTTATGAATTAATTTATGTTATAAATTTGAACATAAGATGATTAATTGATCTAAACCCATATTTATTCCTTGTATCGATCCTCGGATCGACCCATCAAGGCGGTGGCTATGAAATATTAGTCCCCCTTGTACATTGCGGCTGTGTTTTGATTATTCTATTATTAATTTAATACATTTTCTAGTATATCTGATATTAAAAGATATGAAGATAATTATTCTAAAAAATAATTATCTTTAGGAAATAAGATAATTATTGTACTTATTAGATGTGCCAGAATCCTATCACATTAGAATTAGTAAGGAGAGCACTATAAATACATGATAAGAAAAAATCAACAGTATCCTAATATTGCACTCCGATTTTCGAAAATCACATCTAAGGGGATAAAATTTGGTATTCACTATATTGCTCTCACACATTCGGAATACAGTCTAGAAAATCAGAATTGGAGTCAGTCATTGATCACCTTTGCCAGAAATTCAAAGGAAAAACTAGAAAACACATATGTATTGTAGTTAATTATATAGGAGCATGTTATGAATATAATCACTATATGTAAAATAAACATCCAAGATAGATTCTCGGGAGCAAGGAAAATCATATTTCCCCATAATTGGTATCAGATTCCCATACGAGCCTGCGCGGGACGACGACGGGTCGATGGGGCGAGGCGTGTGAACTCGCGCGCGCATGCATAACATCGGCAGCGGGGCAACGGGCAGTGTTGGGATGCATGCTTGGGCGCATGCTAGACCCAACTCGCACGTGGCCCAACCTATGTCGCGTTTGATCTGACACGTTTTCCAGACCTAGATCCATTTTTTTACTCAACCCATTTTTTGACCCAGATCTGTTTTTTGATCCAAATCACTATTCTAATACAGATCCATTTTTTCGATCCAAATTTCAGTTTTGTTGATTTCGGTCCATGCCCGAGCACGCGAGACTCACTTCAAAGATCGAAGAAGATCTGTACTTTAAACTTTTTTGTAATAAATTAGACAGTAACGTACATGATCCACGAAGGGATCGCGATGAACGAATTTTATTTTACTTTATTATCGTTCAAAGCATCTCGTAGATGTTTAAATTATGTAGTAGCATGCAATGTATGTTTAATTATGTAAAAGCATGAGATATATGTTTACGTGATTAATTACGTTTAGTAAGCATGCTAGGTTTATCGGATTTTGAAGCATGATTTAGAATTCTACAAGCACGTTTTACATGCTGAGTTCTAAAAAAATATGTTTAGGATCATGTGGTTTGCATGGACAAACCTTTGAAATTGAAAAACTAAGCAAGAAACCGGATGTTTTAATTCTAAATTAAAATCGTCAAGACCTCCACAATTTGGTATCTAGACAAAATGATATGTATTGTGAGTAAACGTCCACACGCGTGGTTTGATGATATTGTTTTATCATAAGTTTGTTAGATGAGATTTCTAAATTAAATATTTTAATCTATTGAGAAGTAGGAGTTTCATGCGTAAACGTCCACACACATGAATTGCATATGCGATTTTCACAAGTTCTCTAGAGATAGATGTCAAATGAGATGACAAACGAAATTGAATTAAAAGCGGTATGGTCCCGAAACTGTTCGTTTTTATGTTACAAAAACCTCCTGAGTGCGCTAGTACTCACCCCAAATCTTTCAAATGTTTTCACATATGGAGGACCATAGGACGGGCGACGATGAGAAGTAGAGTTGCAGGTCCCTTCATGTCTTCAGCTTCCGCATTATATATTTATATTGATGTTGTTGCGATGTATTCTTGTCCCTTCGTTTTGTACTCTGATTTGGAAACGCGATTTATTATGATGTTGTAATATGCTATGAGACTCTATAAGAGCATACTACATGGTTGGTCGGGTCTAGACTGAATAGGGTGTATCTAGAAACACTTGTATTATTTCTCTAGTCAAATTCGAAGTGGAGTCTTAATCTATTTCTATATTATTCTAGATTCAAAACAAAATCACAAATAAAATAGATTCGTAGGTTTGATGCCTTGTCTACAACTCATGTTTGAAAGAAATATTCGATTACATAAAATCGACAAATGGAGTGGGTTAATCAAAAATTAACAGGCAAAAAACAGCAAAAAAATAAAGCTTTCACCATAACTTGTCTCAAACAAGAGAAAGAAACCGATAAATTTATTTATAGATATTTCGACATATTCCCTATGCTAACTCGGTTCTTGAACCACCGTCAACAAACAATACGAGTTGCAGTACATTGGTCAAGGTTTTGTGATTACCTTGTCCCATGCGAATCGTTTACAGAACTATTCAATACCCTACGAAAAATTGATCACATAAGAACTTTTCGAGGTGAATCGTTGATTTTTTTGAAATATTGGATATTTTGATAGAATAAGGGGTTCTTTCGTATCAAAATCTCAACAATATTCATTCCTTAAAGTACTTTTTTCGGTCATTCATTGAAAGGAGACACTTGTTTGGAATTTGATGAAACTTCACATGTTTCTAGCCATTCACATAGTATCATCAAATGATACAAGTCTTGGATAAGAATCTACAACAAAAAAAAAAAATAAAAGGTGCATTTTTTTTATTCGAAACGCCCCGTGATCTTCACGCCTACTGCACCAGGGATATCGTTATATGGCCCTCGTACTATGGTTTGGCCGAGGTTATCGACAAAAAATATTTGTCTAAGCCATTTCGTTTCTTTTTGTCCAAGTCACTTCTTTTTTTGTCATGATTTTTAAAGTCAGCGGATTTTCCTCTTACTATAAATTTCATTGTTGCCATTAGTGGTAAACTTGCTTTGGGAAAATACGAATTAGTAGCTTATATGCCATGGGAGGGTTACAATTATGAAGATATGGTACTCATTAGCGAGCGTTTGGTATATGAAGATATTTATACTTCTTTTCACATACGGAAATATGAGATTCAGACTCATGTGACAAGCCAAGGCCCAAACAAGCACAATTGGAGAACGCAATACAACAAAGAGATGTATGCTGCATTTGGGAAGGATGAATCTCTCCCGAAAAGGAATCTAATGATTCTCTCCCAATTGATTGGACCATAGGTGCGATGATTTACTTCACGGGCGAGGTCTCTCATTCAAGTCTAAGATGGCCTAGTTGCGCCAGGGAAAAGAATAGAAGTATCTTACTACTTCATGCATGCTCCACTTGGCTCGGGGGGATATAGCTCAGTTGGTAGAGCTCTGCTCTTGCAATTGGGTTACTGCTATTACGGGTTGGATGTCTAATTGTTCAAACAGTAATGATAGTATCTTGTACCTGAACCGATGGCTCATTTTTTCTAAGTAATGGGGAAAATGACCAAAACATGCTACTGAAAGACTCTACTAAGAAAAAGATGGATTGTCAAGAACGTAGATGAGGTAGGATGTGCAGTTGGTCAGATCTAGTATGGATTATACATGGACGGTAGTTGAAGTCGGAGGCTCTCCCAGGGTCCCTTATCTGAGATCCCTGGGGAAGAGGATCAAATTGGCCCAAGCTTTTTTTTACGACCTCGGGCTTCAATATATTTCACAATCGAGAAATCTCTATCGGTGCAGGTTCTATATGAGAACAATTAGTCGATCTAGATTTAAACATTATTCTAGAAAATTTGTTGGTAGAATGGAAATAGTTGGGAGAAGAAGGTTCCACGGGGAATGAATGGAAAGATCGAAGGGTTGGAAGAAGAAAAGATTTTTTGGTTAGACGCATGGAATTGGCTAAGCATTTTCTTGAACAAATATAGAACCAAAATGGATGGTTTTGTGTCTATTATCGGTTATTCCTCTTGAGTTAATACCCATCATTCAGATAGATGGGGATAAATTAATTAGCTAAGATATCAATGAACTCTTTTGCTTCTGTGTATTATGTTTGTCTATTCAGGTGCTGATAATTTAACTGATTATGTTGTCATTGATATATATCTATTGGTGGACTTTTTGTCATCCCGACCCCCTTAGGAAATGTCCTAATTATAGAGAAGATATTGTCCGATTTTCTTTTCACATCTGCTTGTTATGTATTTTTTTACATATCTCTCATTTTTTTCCTGCTTCTTATTCCCCACCTTAGTCATTCTCCGACATCCGTGCCTTTCCTCGGGAATTGGGACGTGACAATCTCTTATTTGAGAAATTCATATTCTCCCACTTTCGTTTCTCTTTAAACCTCCGATCTGTAAGTAGCAATTTAGCGGCGCTTGAATCTGAGATGGTGCTGGGTTCGGGTCTGGCGTCACCTTCTCTGACTGCATTTCCATTTCCATATCCAGTGCACGGTTTAAGGTCTCTGCATATGACATCAGAGGTTGACTCACCAATACGATCCTGATTTCCTAACGTAAGCAAGCATGCAACAACTTTGCCATCTTCTCATCTGTTTCCACCTTATGAGGAGCATATTAGGCTAAGTTGCAAAATTCACGGTCATATTCCACCACGATCCTCTTTTCTTGCTTCAAGTTTGTGAACTAGATTTCTTTCAACTTGCGGTAACTTCGAGGTGTATACTTCCAACACAATTCTTCCTTGAATTACTCCCACGTGAAGTTCTCCAATTGTTCAGGTGAAAGGGTTTTCTAATAGGATTCCCACCAAAAATCAACAGGTCGTTTCAATTGGAAGGGTATGCACATGAGGTGTTCTCAATCAGAGTACTCCAAGAATTTAAAAATTCGCTCTATAGCACGAACCCATTCTTCAGCTTCAGCTGGACTACCATCTCTATTAAAAGTTGGTGGATTTTGATAGAGAAAAAATTCTGCAATTCTACGATCGTTTCAGGGAGCTAAAGGTACAAGTGAATTTTGAAGAGAATTTGCACTTTCTCGCTCTTCTTCTTCAAAACTAGGGTTTCTACATCTGGTGGCATACTGCATTGTAAATGAATTATTAAAAGTTGTAGTATGTATATGATTTATTAAGAAGCGGGATAAAGTTCTCAATCAAACAAACAAGCTCGTATCTCAAATGATCTTTACAATTTTTAAACACAAGGTACTGGTAATAAAATAACACAATTGGATAACCGAATATTCACATATATAATCAGAGGAAAATTGTCTCTTCGAGGACTTTTTACACAAAGAGAAAAAAATTTGTCATCATAAAGGATTTAGGCATACACGACGCTCTCACATATCTGTGCTGCATCACTGACAAAACTATACTAGGTATAGCTCTCTAGACGCGTTACTGTATCACTACCTATCTACTATGCATATCTAGTCTATACAAATACCTACACACTATTCACACCGCTATACATATATGCATCATTAAACATGCACAAATACTATATACGTTCTATCTGAGTCTGAAATCTCCAATATGGTAATAACTAAAAACTAGCCATGAAAAACTTCCATCGTTGCTATTACCCTAATCATCAAAGCCAGCCATGATGCATCCACTGCCATCAGCTGCCTTATCTGAATCTAGTATCTCCATACCACAATCAACCTTGGGAGGTGGTGATCTGTAAGCACAATCGGCGAAAGAGTAGAGTGGAAACACTCAAAGATGAAGAATATATGTTGTCAGTAAAAAATGACATCTGACTGATGTCAAGGGACTACTGATGATCAGTGCCAATAACCGGCAAAAACTCAAGCTCATCCTCAAATGATCTCGGGTCACTAGGTGGCCTCAAAAAACTGACCTCAGACTATGCTGGAAATGATGGATGTGGTGTCTCAGAGATAGGAGAAAAAAGAATAGTTTGAAATGGAATGAGGTCTATAGCGGATGCAAATGACTGTCCATATAGATTCAAGTTAATCGAAAACATATCAGAACCAAGCATGTGGTACTCATGAATCATAGGAGTAGAATCAGCATCAGGTAAGACTGACTGAGAATCTGGTATAATCGGGTCCAACTATGTGATAGAAAGACTAGTATCAGGCCCAGAGATAACAAACTCAATATCAACGGGCTCAAGATCATCATCTTCAGGTGCAAAAGCAAAATTACCAGCCAACTGAATCTGGTGAACTACTGGGATAAAATGGCCAGGGGATGGACTCTGTTGGATTTGTATACTGAAAGTAGAATGGTTGATCTTGTATACAATGTATCATATTACCATATATACAATCTCCTATCTGGATTGTTTACTTGATTGCATATGTTGTCTCATTATCTCATACAAAAGTTAGATTATACAACGTGTAGAAGATCATAAAAGTCTGTATGATTAGTTAAGTTAGTTGAGATATAAAAATGATCATAGCTGAGACAACTTGAGGATGAGTTGTCGATATAGAATGTAGTATAGATAAGAAGTGACTTGACTTGGTTGCTTGTTTGTGCTGGTACGTCTTGATGGATCACAATGAGACTCTATCTGACCATCGTGAAGAACCTAGATGTCGGTGACTTTACATTGATCTAAACCTCAATAAGGTTTTAAGTGAGTATGAATTACTGACCATCACTTTGACTTGTTATGGTGAGGGTTACATGAGATAACCTGAGATTCTCCGCATCTTGGGTGGTTGCAATGCTTATATGTCATGCTAGTTACCTGTATCGAGTCACCGTATCCGTTTATGATGATGACATCCCCTTAAGAAGCTCAAAATGTTATTGTACTAAACCCTGCAGATTGAGTTAGATCAAGTACAATAATAAGGTTGAGTGGTACTACTTAAGGAACTAAAGAGATTAATTATTTTAAGCAGTCAGAGTGCTCTAAACAATTAGTGGACGTGCGATATCTTAAATACGGGGATTCGTAAGTCTAAGTGCAAGTCCGACTCAACTTCGGTAATAATGGATAAGTCAACATTTGTTCTCTAGTGTAATGAATAAATATTTATGAATTAATTTATGTTATGGACTGAACATAAGATAATTAATTCATTTTAGGCCAGTCTTTATTCATTGCATTTGATCTGTGGGCTGGCCCATCAAGGCCTGTTACTACCATAATTTTTGTCCCCACTATAGAGTCCCATTGAGACTCTTTTCTGATTTATATATTATTTTAATATATTTACAATATCTAGATAGATATTATCTAATATTATTAGGAGATAATTATTCTAGATATGATTTATCTTTAGGGTTAAAGATAATTATTGTATTTATTAGATATTCAAGATTTACTGTGCATGCCAATAAAAATGTACTTACTTTCATGCTCATGTATGATGCAACATCGTCCCTCCTATAATAAATACCCGATGAAGCCCAACCTTTTAAAGTTATCAGAAAACACTAAACTTTCAAGTCTACAAACTCTCAAGCTCATAACCTTTTAAATCATTCGAACAAAGTATTTTCGAAGAAGGGAATTTTACAAAGTTACCAATAAATCCTCAGAGTACAAATATACTTATTTACTCAGGATTTCATCATACATTCCCTTAGAGTCTAGGCCTTTATCCGTAAACATCTTATGTCTAGATCTAGTTAAGTTGTTGTCTGTAATATCTTAATCTTAAGTTGGAAAAACCAAAACCCTTACAACTAGGAGTTAAGAGTAGAAGGTAGAAAAAGAAGGCAAGTACGCAACGAAGTGTCAATTGCTGAAAGTTTAGGTTCCTTGCACCCGTAAGTGAAGGAAGATATGTCAAGTAAGTCAGGGGTATAGATAAGGTGAATTTCTGTACCTATGTATTCTTGCACCCGTAAGTGAGATAATCTCAGTTAGTGGGTTAACTGATTTATTAGTCCATGGACATATGAGCAGATCTCTTCGAATCACGTAAAACTCTAAGTGTGCTCCCTCAAATTTAATACTTTAAATTATATGTTATTGAACTGTTATCACTATCAGCACACTTATCACAACTTATATTTGAAACCTCCATCAGTAGCACTTTGCTACTAAAGAGATAACCTAATACTAACTCAGTGCGTATTTGATTGTCTTTTTAAGTTAGTTTCAGTAAGGTAAAAACGTAATCGTCACATTCCGTACCTAAGTTAATTATCATTCCAACTGATCAACTGACAAAGCAATGAATAAGATTGCTAACTGACCACACTTAGTACAAGACTCTCATTTGCTTATCTGATCATCACTACTACTCTCAATACTGACTGATATGTTAACCGACATCTACTAATCTCAATAGAAGGCCAAGTGAAACTTAGGCTAAGATGGCAGGTTTTGATGAAATGTCAAACCTGACTAATATTATAAAGTTATGAGATGTGTTTTAGGATTAAGATCACGAAAGACGTCCCAAACTGAAGGCTATTTTTGTGGGTAATGGTCAGATATGTTGCGTTTCAAAATTGAAGGACGTCAATTGTTGAATGATTGAACATTTAATATTGGTGTATTTGTAAGTCTTCTCTTCGATCGCTAATAAGAAAAAAAGGGATACAGATTCGAAGATATCCTTAAGAATTTGAATATATTTGTGTAGATACGAAAATGTTTCTAAAGATATGGTCTTAGTTTATCTATAAATAGTCTAGATTTTCATGTAATATATATGTTCATACGCATACAATACCCGCTGCACTCTTTTTTCTTGGATTGGGTTTTATCCCAGTTAATTTTTTCGGAAAGATTTTAACGAGGCAACACATAATCTATCAAAATCTCCATTACAAGCCATATAAATATCAACACACTTTTCATCTCGTTAGACTTCTCATACTCTTTGTCTTGTTTCCTCTTAATCACCATGTTTTTAATCATTCTAATCATTTTATTTAATCATTTAGCTATTTAATTATTAAGGTGTAAAATCATGACTCAACAAATGTCAATTTTCTCAAAAGTGGGTATTTTTATGTGTTTTGTGTTTGTGAATATATTTTATCTTTATCTTTTCAAAATGGATATAATCTTATGACTGTCAATTCGTGCGTGTCGAGTCGTTATCGTGTCGACACGATAACGACACGACCTGATAAGATCAAACACGAACACGACCCGTTAAGGATCTGTCCGACACGAACACGACACGAAATGCACTGACACGGACACGACACGAACACGAATATGACACGATTTTTTTCGTGTTGACACAATACGACACGAAACGATAAATTTAAATCAAAATTAGAAAATAAATAAATAAATATAATAAAAATATATAACATATAATTAAATTAATATTAAATATATTAAAATATTATCGAATTATACGAAAACGACACGAACCGACACGAACACGAATGCAACACAAAAATTATTGGGTTACACGAACACGACACGGATCCGACACGAACACGACATGAAATTATCGTGTCCTTATCGTGTCGACACGATAAGGACACGAACACGATAAGGACACTAACCCGTTAATTTCGTGCGTGTTCGTGTCGCGTCGAAAATTGCCAATCCTATATAATCTATCATTAACCCTATTATGTTTTAGGTGAAGTTTTATAATATTCATATTTGATAACCTACGTATTACAATTACCCGTTCTTGTAAAAGCTTGTTAAAAGTACCTAAAGTTACATATTCTATTTGGGCCCATTATTGTCCCTAATCTCATCACCTATATTGTTTGTTGATTTTGGAAAGAATACAATCAAATTCGCAGGCATGGTTGCCTGCTTAGTATTTTGAATTAAAATCTCCACCGACCACGCAGGTGGGAGGATATGGTTACTGACTATAATATGATCGTGATGCATAATTTTCGATCTTAAGGACCAGTGTTATGATGAAGTTAATTTTTGACTAATTATTCGATAAATATTCTAAAACAACATTATCGTGAAAACTAGGACTGCAAATCGGTTTGTTAAATATGACTTGAATAGTGACTAATGCACACAAAGTCGTGCACGCGACACGTGAAGCGTGAAGCTCTCTAGCAGTTACAGCATTCATTTTATTGAAAGTAGTGCTGTGCGCTATTCTTCTCCCATTCGATTAACACTGTTCTTCAGCAAATATTCACTCCCAAAATCTGTAATCTGTACTTCTCATCTCCGATTAATATAATTTGTTCTCCGGTTCTGCCCGTGGATGTAGCCAACACAACGTTGGTGAACCACGTATATCTTCGTGTTGATTTCGCTTTACAATTTCGATTTACATTTATCTTTGATCTACAATCCTATTCGACTCTACAAGTGGTATCGAGCTTCCGGTTCTTTGTCCGCTTTGTTAGGATTTCATTCCGTTCAAAAGATGTCTGCGTTTAACGTAAAAGTCGACAAGTTCACCGGGAGAAATAGTTTTGGTCTATGGCAGATCAAAATGCGTTCGTTGCTCAAACAACAAAGTTTGTGGGCTCCGTTGTCTGATAAACCGAGAGGAGAAGTTAATGATGTCGAGTGGGATCTTTGCGGAGGAAAAGGCTCACTCGACTATCATGTCGTATGCGTCCGATGACGTGCTCATCGAAGTTGCCGATCAGGAAACAGCCATCGGTCTCTGGAAGAAGTTGGAGAGCTTGTACATGACAAAGTCTCTAACCAACAAGTTGCTACTGAAGCAACGTCTGTTCCGTCTGCGTATGCAGGAAGGTACATCTCTACGGGATCATCTTGATGCATTGAATAAGATTTTGTTAGACTTGAGAAATATTGATGTTAAAGTTGATGATGAAGATGCTGCTTTAATTTTGTTGGTATCATTGCCTGCTTCATATGAGAATTTTGTTGAGTCCTTTATTACGGGGAAAGATAATATGTCTTTAGAAGAGGTTCGGTCTGCTCTTCACAGTAGGGAAGATCGTCAACAGGCATCTGGTTCGGGTTCTATTACAGAAAATCAGGCATCCGGGTTGAATGTTACGGGTAAAGGGCATAGGAAGTTTGGCAATAAAAAGAAGTCGAACTATAAAATTTCCAAAGGTCCTAAATCCAATGATATTTGCAACTCAGAAGAACTAGGACATTGGAAAATGATTGTCTAAGAAGAAGCATCATCGGAGAAAGGTATCGCACCAGCGGATGCAGAATGTGGTGAGAATGACGGGAGTTCTGAAGAAGATCTTGCTCTGGTTGCTGATGAACTATCACATCACAATGGTGTGTGGGTTCTAGATTCGGGGCATCCTACCATATTTGTCCTAGCAGGGAGTGTTTCTCGACTTATGAGCGAGATAGATGGTGGCAATGTTACTATATGCAATGTTGTCTGCAAAGTTGTTGGGATTGGCTCAATCAGTATCAGGACACATGATGGGGTTTTATGCACCTTGAACGACGTCCGACATGTTCCACTGATGACGAAAAATCTGATATCTCTTAGTCTACTTGATAGCAAGGGTTTCGGTTTCAAGGCGAATGTGGAGTCATGAATATTTATCGAGGTTCAAAGGTGGTTCTCACCGGCTTGAGCGTGGAACCTTATATTTCTTGAGAGGTTCGTCGTGATGTGTTACATTTCGTTGCATCATCTGAGGTTCAGGCTAAGGATATGACCCGACTGTGGCATATGAGGCTTGGGCATATGGGAGAGAAAGGGATGCAAATTCTGTCGAAGCGGGATTTTCTATCTGGGCATCAAGTGCAGAATCTTGAATTCTGCGAACATTGCGTCTTTGGGAAGCTCCACCGCACCAAATTTCCAAAGAAGGGTGTTCATCAGACCAAGGGGATTCTTGATTACATCCATATGGATTGTTGGGGTCCATCTCGAGTTGAATCTATTGGAGGCAGCAGATACTTTGTATCTATGATTGATGATTACTCAAGAATGACTTGGGTGATTATGATGAAACATAAGAGTGAAGCTTTCAGCGGTTCGAGCGGTGGAAGGCCTTGGTAGAGAATCGACCGGAAGAAAATCAAGAGACTCGAAGCGATAATGGTTTGGAATTACTCATTTGAGTTCAACGAGTTCTGCGAGGATGAGGGCATTGCTCGTCATCATACCATCGAGATACACCTTGAGAATGGTGTAGCGTAGCGTATGAATCGAACCAATGTTGGAGAGGCGAGATGCATGCTCTCTAATCTTTGGTTTAGCAAGAAGGTTTTGGGCGGAGGTAAGCACGGCGTGCTATCGATCAACCGTGGCCTCACACGGCATTGATCGCAAGACACCCTATGAGGTATGGTCAGCAAACTGCAGATTATACCGTGTTAAAAGCTTTGGTTCTATTGTGTATTATCATGTAAATGAGGGAAATTAGAACCACGTGCTAAGAAGGGTATATTTGTGGGTGCGGGGATGGAGTTAAGGGTTATAGAATTTGGTCATCTTCGAGAGTCGAGTCATCCGAGTCGAAATGTTGTATTTGATGAAAATTCTATGCTTAACCCCACCGTCAAGCCTACTGTTGTAGAAAATTGTAGTAGTGTTGATAAACAGGTGGAGCTACAAGTTACTCTTGATGTGAGTAAATTACAACTCCAAGGTGGAGATGATCATCAACATACTACCATTACAGAGAGCAGTAGTTCAGATGCCCATTCAGATGCTGAAACTAGCTCAGACGTCCATCCGGATGCTCGGCAAACGAGCATAACTGTTCATAGGGCGGGAGGCGGCGTGAAACCTCGCCGAGGTATCGGTTTGAGGATATGGTGACTTATGCCTTACAAGTCGCTGATGAGGTGGAAGAGGACGAACCATCTCCAAACGAGCCATCCACATATAAAGAAGCTGTTTCGGGTAGTGACTCCGCTAAATGGCTCGCTGCAATGGGAGAAGAAATGGAATCATTGGCCAAGAATATGACTTGGGAGCTGGTCAAACGGCCTAAGGGGAGAAGAATTGTCACTTGCAAATGGATTTTCAAGAAGAAAGAGGGTACCACACCTGCTGAGGGTATCCGATACAAGGCTCGACTAGTTGCAAGAGGGTTCACACAGAAGGAGGGGGTTGACTATAGTGAGATATTTTCACGGTGGTCGACATACTTCCATCAGGGTGTTACTAGCAATGGTGGCACATCAGAATCTGGAACTTGAGCAATTGGACGTGAAGACAGCCTTTCTACATGGAATTCTGGAAGATGATATTTATATGACTCAGCCAGAGGGATTTCATATTCCGGGAAAGGAAGACTATGTTTGCAAGTTGAAGAAGTCCTTATATGGACTAAAGCAGTCTCCAAGGCAGTGGTACAAGAGGTTTGACAGCTATATGCTCCAGTTGGGTTACAACAGGAGTCCGTATGATTGCTGTGTTTATCATAGCAAAGCTGATGATGGTTCTATGATCTATCTGGTTCTGTACGTGGATGATATGCTCGTAGCTGCTAAGTCCAAATCTGATATACAAAAGCTGAAGGACTTACTCAGTGCTGAATTTGACATGAAGGATCTGGGTGCAGCTAAGAAAATTCTGGGTATGGAGATCTATAGGGAAAGGGAGCAGAGGAAGCTTTTCTTGTCACAGAAGAGCTACATTCAGAAGATATTGTCAAGATTTGGCATGTCTACCGCCAAGCCTATTGATACTCCGAGTGCAGCAAATATTCATTTATCCTCTGAATATGCACCAAAATCAAGTCGAAAAGGAGTACATGTCTCGAGTCCGTACTCTAATGCGAGAGGGAGTTTGATGTACGCTATGGTCATACTAGACCGGATCTTGCACATCTTTGTTAGTGTTGTCGCGAGTTCATGAGTCAACACAGAAAGGAACATTGGCGGTGTGAAGAGGATCTTCGGTGCACCGAGAGGTACATCGATGTCGGTCTCATCTATGGAGGTAATGCTCATTGTCTTGGATTGGCTATTCGATTACGATTATCTTTGGTGATGTGGAGCGGAGGTCTATGACCGGATATGTTTTCACTTTGGGGTTCTGTTATTAGTTGGAAAGCCACTTTGCAGTCGCAGATTACTTTGTCAACTCAAGCGAGTATATGGCATCGATGAGCGCCAGGAGGAATCGCTAAAAGGGTTAGTCGATGATGCGGGTCACATCATGATCAGACTCTTGTTTTCGTGATAGCTTGAGTGCTATCTGTTTAGCCAAGGATCGGGTTCATCACGAGAGGACCAAGCATATTGACGTGAGGTATCATTTTCGAGAGAAGAAAAGAGAATCCGGTGATGAAGGTGGGTGCTAGCGATAATCCCGGCGATATGTTCACCAAGTCGGTTCCTCATAGCAAGTTTCGACCTTTGTTTGGACTTGCTAAGCGTCACATCTGTTAGTTGCCCAATGAGGGCAAATCGAGGCGAAGGAGAAGTCGGCTATCGGCATTGTAATGATGCGTCTGAAGGGAGAATTCAAGTCAAGGTGGAGATTGTTAAATATGACTTGAATAGTGACTAATGCACACAAAGTCGTGCACGCGACACGTGAAGCGTGAAGCTCTCTCAGCGATTCTGACATTCATTTTATTGAAAGTAGTGCTGTGCGCTATTCTTCTCCCATTCGATTAACACTGTTCTTCAGCAAATATTCACTCCCAAAATCTGTAATCTGTCTTCTCATCTCCGATTAATATAATTTGTTCTCCGGTTACGCGTGGATGTAGCCAACACAACGTTGGTGAACCACGTATATCTTCGTGTTGATTTTACGTTTTACAATTTCTGATTTCTGTTTATCTTTTGATCTACAATCCTATTCCGACTCTACACGGTTAATTGAAACCAAAAATTAGAAAATTTAGTAATCGTAACCGATATCGGTTATCGATTAACCGAAATTATAATATTAAAAATATCATATATTACCAAAATTAATCGAATTAACGAAATAATTTAAAAACTATTGAAATTACAATATTAAAATTAAATAATTTCAAGTATTTAATAATTAAATATATATATATATATATTTAATTATTAAATACTGAAATTATTTAATTTTAATATTGTAATTTCAATAAATTTTAAATTATTTGATTAATCGATATTCGATTATATATATTATATATATATATATATAGAGGAGGATCAAATAGTACCGGGCGGAGATAGTATGTAGTACTCAATCTTATCCACTCATCTCATAGATCCTATGGTTCGAATTTTCGGACTTTTTAAGCTTAATTTCACGATTTTCGCTTCATTAAGGGTAGATTAGTAATTTGATTTGTTATGTGATTGCGAAAAACAAAAATGCATGCGATTGAGCTGGATAATGCATTTAAATGAACAAAAAATGCATGCAGTTGAGCAGAATAATGCATGTGTTGGAAGCTCGCGCCTAGCGCCGGGCGCGCCAAGATGCGCTCGCCCGGTGTGGCGTGCTAACGTGCTTTCGTGCTCGTGCGTCGCTCGGTGCTCGTTCGCGCGCTGTTGGCTGCATTTTTCATTTTGTTAAATGCATGAACATGCTTTGTTAAATGCATGGACATGTTTTGATCAATGCATGAACGTGTTAAGTTAAATACATGTTTCTGTTTCGTGGGAACATGCATTATCATGTTTTGTTCAATGCAGTTTCATGTTTTGTTCAATGCATTTTTATGGTTTTCGACACCAAATCTATCATCTATCATTCTCTAACAATTCCGTCGTCACTTTCACTGATTATCGGCAAATTCGCCGTGAACCACCGTCATAACCACCATATTTCTCGATTATTCAATTATCTATCAAATTCATCTTATATTTTTTCTCAAAATCCTCAATTTTGTTCCTCAATTTTCTTCTTCTTTTATTTCTTTCAAAATCATTATTTGTAGTTGTTTGTGTATTTGTTCTTCTTTGTTCACGGTGTTGCCGCCGCCGTCTCCTCCCGTCGTCTGCTGCCGTCAAGGAGGAGAAGAAGGTGATTTGTTTCTTCCCATTTTGCCCTTGCGAAAATTAAAAGAAAAAGAAAGAAAATGGGCTGCCACGTGTCGACATGGTGTGCCACGTGTTCAAAATGTGTGGTCTAGATTGAGTACTACATACTATCTGGGGACTGGGTACTACGGGAACCCAACCCTATATATATATATATATATATATATATATATATATATATATATATATATTAATTTGGTTAATCGGTTATACCCGATAACCGATTTTTTAAAAGCTAACCGATACGAATCGAAACCGAAAAAGTCGGTTATTGGTTAATCGATAACCTAGTTTTTCGGTTTCGATTTTGGGTTAACCAATAACCGATTCTCACCCTTAGTAAAAACTATTACTATCGCATGTGCCGATCAAATTCTTTTTATCCCGATTGCTGTTTTTACATAGCAAAATCGAAAAACACACTGTGTGTGTGTTGGCCTAGTGGTAAAGTTGTTAATGCCCGAGGCCAAAGGTCTCAGGTTCGAGTCCACCGTGACGCAACATTTAAATTTTTTGTATTAATTGACAAAAAAAACGAAAAACATTAATTACTATTATGCATATAAATCAATTCAAAAAAAATAAAATTCATCACATAAAAATGCTAAAAACGAAAAATACTTCTAAAACTTCATGCACAATAAACTCCTACAATTATTAGGCAATTTTGCATGCACAAATATTGGAGACACAAATACAAGTTGTGTAAGAATGTGCACTTATGACAGCCATCACATGAATTCATTTACAATCATTTACAACTATTCAATTTCTCACCAATCACTATTACATCCAAGGACACCTTTGTGCGTTTACCTATTTTAGTATATTTTTTACATAGAACTACAGAAGTGGTTATTTTTAATTTATTATTTATCAGCTAATTTTATATATTAACACTTATTTTTTGCACTTTTTCATACTCGATGAAATTCAATAAAATGAAGTTTAATGCTCGAATTGTAAGAGACAAACCAAAACGAAGAACCAAATTAACTAGGTTTTTTTTGATACTCATATGCATGCACTAATTATGAATTTGCCTTGGACGGTAGACGTTTAGCAGCAAATAATGAGTATATTTGTATTTGTAAGTTTATTGCAGACTTATAATTTTAAGAATATACTTTCTCTGCCCCCTATAAATATTCTATTTCAAAATAAATCTTATTTTCAAACAAGTGTCTTATTTTAAAAATCCATAGTAAATATTACACAATTTCCTTATCATCATGACAACTATTTTAATTTTTCAATTTTACAATAAACTAGTGTGTAACCGTCGAGTTTCGATGGGGACTCACTTAATGTTATAATTTATAAGTTAAAATTCTAAGAAAATATTCATACTTTATTTCGTCTCCTAAAAAAATATAAATAATCTAAAAAATATACCTAATATCAAGTGATCAAAAATTATATTTTCAACCAAACTTTCTATGAAAACAAATATCAACGTATACAAAATATGAATCCAATGCAAAGTAAAAGCACACCATCCTTTTGTGAAAATATACGTCATACCAACAACTATTTTTAAGATAATATAGGACGTGTAAAAAAAATGAATTAGTATCCCCGATACATTGAACATTCTTGATGTTAGTATTTCTTTTTTTCAACATCTTCATCCATAGAATCGGGGTTCTCCCTCCTCCTCTTCCCCTCTAATGTCCTAAAAATACATATTGTCAATAACTTCAATAATATGCATAATATCAGTGGAAGACAATTTAACTAAACTCACAAAAAGTAGTTAATAATAAAAGATCAACATCAAGACAAAAATCATTAATCATTAATCATTAATCAATGAAGTAAATTCAATCTTAAAAGATGAGAATATCGATTGATCATTAATCAATGAAGCAATTGAAGATTTTAATCCATTTCCTAACCAAAATCTTTCCAAAATAGATTTTACGATACGTTAGTAAACACGAGTGGGCCATTTCGTCAAGCAGATTGCAGACAATGATGCATTGTTTCCACTGGATGCTCGTTTCTACTAGAATATGATTGGACAGTTTGCAATTAATCTGAATCGGTGGTAGGGTGCTAGTTTCACCAAATTTAAATGAATTGATGTTCGTACATGAACTTAGAGACATGATTGTGATGACCCGACTTCTCAAGAAAGTACGGATCAAATGGATCATCACTGGTATGATAATACAGCGGATATATACATAACTATCAATACAATTAACCATTGAACTACTCATAAATGCATGAACTGAAAGGAATAAGTTGTTTCAATACAAACCCAAGTCACAGAAGGACTTGTCAAAAGGTTCAATATCCAAATATAACCCAATCAGGGTGCAATTCAAGGAACGAGATAGGACCTCAAGTTCAATACGAAAGTGAATAGCGGTTATAATTAAAAGACACCAAAACAATGTCAGAGTTTAGCAACAATAAACGTGTGGACATACATATGAAGATACATGCTCAAGGTTCTAGAAACTTATTTTGAGAGTTGAAATGAGTTGGAATGGAGGATTAAAGCTTGGAGAATGTGAAGAAATTTGAAAAACAAAGAGAAAACTTTGTTCCAAAGAGAGAGAGGGAAATGGAACGGTTTTCTACTACCCAATGCTGAAAAAGAGCTGTTGTAAACCTATATGGGGTGCCTATTGTGGTAGTTGGGAGAAGACTAGTCAAAATTACATGATTTGATATGTTAATACCGGTTCTTTAAGTTTTATCGCGCTTTCGATTGATTTCTCGAAACCTTAAGGTTTTATTTTCTTAAATAGCCTTAAAAAGACTTATTTCATACTTTATAATAATTTCATGAAGTTCGGATTGCGTCCGGTAAGTCAATTCTGAATTATCACAGAAAAACAGCGTCCGACGATTAAATTATGTTCATTCGAATTTTTATCGAATTCTTGAGCTTAGGGGTGGAAATTTGGAACTGGATAATCGGTTAGTATCCAAACCAAACCGATTTTTTGGAGTTCGGTTATCCAAATAACCGAGTTTGGTAAAATCGGTTCGGTATTCGGTCTTGGAAATTTAAAAATTTCGGTTATCGGTATACCCGATAACCGAATGGGTATACCGATAACCGAAATAATTGTATTATATATATATATATATTAGTTTTATAATTATTTTAAAAATACTAAGCGCGTCGCACGGTCGCGTCGCACCCCTAGTCCCTCCGTCTCCGTGTGTGTGTTTGTTTAATTGTTTTCTAACTTTTCTTAATAATCTTTTGAGTTTTGGGGAAAGGGAAGGGAGACTAGGAATTGGGGAAGGGGAACCTAGATTCACGGTTCACCGGTGCGCCGCCGCCGCCGTCGCCTCCGCCTTCTCGCCTTCCGCCTTCCGCCTTCCGCCTTTGCGCCACCTCCACACTCACTCTGCATTCGCACACAGGCAGCGTGCGTCGTCCACCCAACTCCCGTGCCGCCGTCGCCGCCTGCTCGCCGACCGCCGCCGCTGCTCGCCTTGAACGGAGATGCATTCTATTTCCTGC
This sequence comes from Salvia rosmarinus, assembly GCA_036937905.1. NCBI lineage: Eukaryota > Viridiplantae > Streptophyta > Magnoliopsida > Lamiales > Lamiaceae > Salvia > Salvia rosmarinus. Next base: position 43,776,004 of record CM072818.1, on the reverse strand, counting down.
AACAGAGGAGGTGCTCTCTCTCTCTCATGGTCTTCTTTTTTATTTTATGCTCTCTTTGGAGTTTTGCTTTTCGTTTTCTGGGTTTTGTTTTGGGGGTGAAATTTCAAACCAGAAGATTATATCTTCACTGCAGTTTCAATGAATTTTCTTTTTTCTACCTTCCAAAAGGAAGAGGATTTTATTTAAACCTTTGTCTCTTTTCACGATTCGCCGATCTTTTTATGCTTCTAATTTCGATCACTTCCAATTTCAGAGCTCAAACGATTTGGAAGGTCAACAATGGGAGTGGGTGATGGAGAATGGGGAAGAAAGCTGACGTGGAAACTGTTCATTTAGTTTGTTTCAATTCTTATTTAATTTCGAATTCAAAATGTTATCGTTTTGAATTGATCGTCGATTTTCATGTTATTTTTGTTATTTGAGGTTGAAATACATCAGCATTCAGACCAGCAACCAAACAATTAAAATTAAAATTCGGTTTAACCAAACAATCGATAACCGAACCGATCGGTTATTCGGATAACCGAATAACCGATCGGTTCGGTTATCGGTAAGTATATATATGTATTTTCGGTTTCGGTTAACCGAATTTTCGGTTCGGTTAACCGAAACCGAACCGATTTCCACCCCTACTTGAGCTTTCATAATTAATTTGAGTCTTATAAATAATTTTTTATTTATTTAGATCATTGGTTTGAGTTTCGGTTCATTCGGATCAGTTTAGGGTTTTTCCGGTATATATTCCCGGCGTTCGGTTAAGTTCTTCATAAATTTCGTTCAGAAATTGATTCTTATGAATTCTAAATTCATAATAATATATTCCTTCATGATTTTGATTGTTCTCATTAATTTATGATTAGCACGGACTGAAATTTGATCCGGCTCGTGAATAGTACTTTTGAGACTGACCGGGCAAGTCTGCCCGAAAATTCCAATTCTTTGGCTTCTCACATATTTTCGTAAGAAGATTCTAGAAATGCAATCCATTTTTTAAGATTCATTCTAGATCTTTCATTCTATGTTTAGGCTATTTAGGAAACCCTAATCTGGTTGGACTAGTCACTAGTTTTTTATTTCTCTAGTTTTCGATCTCCGAATCGCTTTTAATTCGTTCTGTTGGTCACCTTAAACATAATTAAGGTCTTAGCACCATAAGTAATTGTTTTAATCATCACTAATAAAAGTTTTAAATTTTTCGAGTTATTACAATGATTAACCTGTTACATGGAAGATAGCTGGAGGCGATGTGGAGAAATGGCCTCGTAGATTGAGAGTTTTGCATCCAAGGATTAATATAGGGTGGCTCCCTCTCGATGAAGTTAGAATTGAGATTTTTCAGAAATGCTAGGCGTTTGTTCGATTTGGAGGCTTCAGCCCACCCTAGCTTCTCTTCCCTATGTACGCTAGTGGTTTGACCTATCGTGCTTGAATGGGTTTGGTATCACCTTTATAATGTCATAATTTTACTTAAATAAGTTGAGACTCAGAATACATTCGTAGACTGCATCGATCAATCCGATTTTTTTTTCCATTTTCTGTTGAAAAGAACATTTCAATAGAGCTTTTCATCTCCTACAAATTCAAGTATTTTCTGAATCTGTTCTTATCCTACTTGGGGTGGCCATCAGTCACCTTTCTTTCCCATAAGAAAATGACGAATGAAAAATCCAAGAAAAAAAGAAACCTATACATAGACACGGAGGGGATAATGTACATGATGCATGATAAACAGTGTCATGGAAGCATATAATGGTGAATTTTAATCGGGAAAGGTACAAAAGGCCTAAGTGGGAATCAATAAGCAAATGTAAATAAAAAGAAGATGATTAAAAGTCTAACTTGGTGTCTAATGATAAAATATTATGTTATAAATTCGTGAAATTTATCATAAAAATAATAAAATGATCTAGCCTGATCAAGATAAGAGTTCTTGGCTATGTTATGCAACATGATATATAAGAAGTTTATAGATACCAATACTGAACATGTTTTATGGTTTACTTTCAAATCACAAATATTGACATCACATTCAAGAAAAAAACTTCAGCAAAAAGAGAAAAACACTAAGACTCTAAATGTTTTAAACCAATCCACTCGAAAAGTATTATTGGAGAAACAAAAAATTCAAAAAGTTTAACTATCAATCAACTTCTTTGACTTCTTTGTCAATGAAATTTTGGATCACCACAATCTATATCAACTCGAGATGAATCCATACCATCGTGCTTTTGAGGAGTGATTGAAGTGGCTGTGGAATTGGAGCATGTTTCTTTATTTATTTCAATATGTTCCTGCAGTAATAACATTTAATTAAAAAGAGAAGAATGCATTTGACACATTTACAATGAATTTCAGTTTAAAGAGATATATACCTAGCAATTTGAGATTAGTCCGACGTATAACCAGTCTAAATGTACATATTATATTTTAATACATATTATAATAGTTAAAAGTGAAGCATCAGCACTATCACCAAGTAGATTAAGATTAATCTACATATTATTTATATAGTTGCTTTTCACCAACAACGACTAAAGACATAAACTCTTCATGTTTGTATATAATATACATGTACTTTCAGATAACTCTTATATGATAAAAAAGGAAAAGAAATTGTAAGAGTTAATAAAAAATAGAAAAGAGACACAAAGATTGAATAAAATGTACGGCAATTTACCTCTTCTTTAGCATTATCCTCAACAATAGCATTGTCGGACTCCTTATACTTGGAGGTCACCTCATGAAATTTTGGTAATGTAACACGCAGTGTCTTCAGTATAATATATAAATATATGATACACATGTATTCAATCAAAAAAGATTTTTTCATAATTTCTATTTAAATAAACTATGAATTACATATGAATAAACTACACTTACGTCAACACGCATAAAGGAGGAGGAAAATAGAGCCATGATATGAACATCTTCTATCTCATTTTTAATGGTCAAAATTTGTAAGTGTTGACTGCTTCATTCTTCTTCTTTTTTTATAACTTTTAATTCCAAAACTCCATAAAACTTATATATATATATATATATATATATATATATATATATATATGAGTTGGTTATAGAAGGAACTACCTATTAGATAAGAACTAAGAACCAACAACCACCGTTAGATTAAATAAGATCGGATGATTCATAATTATTTAATGATAAAAATAGTCAAATCCTAAATTTTCGTTATTTGGATATTTCACTTTCTATTCTTCGTTGTTCATATAATTCTTGTTGTTGTTCATACTGCATGTTATCACATTCCAATTCATTGTTATGTTCATGTAATTCATGGTGTTATGTATGTAATCGTAGTAATTGTGCATATGAGAATAATTACGAAAATAAATATCTGTAATCCCTTAATTTTAGGACTAAACGGCTATCATTAAAATATGAGGATAATAAAATATTTATAATTAATCTTGACCATTAGATTATAAAATGAATGAATCTCGTTAATTCTTAGTTCTAAAAAAGTAAGAGTTCTCATTTGATCCACTTCATATATATATATATATATATATATATATGTGTGTGTGTGTATATATTGATTTCTACCATTTTCAATATACAAAATTAGAATTAAAATCAAATCTATACTTTTGGATTGGGGTTAGAAAAATGTAGAAAACACACAATAATATACATCAATTGTAAAAGACGCCAAACTCAACTTGGTACAAGAAAGCAGTTGAAAACTTGCATAAACCAGAAATAATACAGCAACATTCCCTACCATGATGTTAAACAAATAATATTGAAATAAAGCAATGGTAAAAAAGATTACGCATTAGAAATGAGCAAACATTCCCAACATTTGGTGTTCACTTATGACTGATCATATCTAAGAAAATAAACAACAACCAAGTAGCAGAACAAAGTAAAGGGTAAAGTTAAAACACAAGATCAATATCTTATAATCGATTCTTTGAATGACAATGAAGATGGATTGGAAAGAAACAGAAAATGGTTAGAAACCCATTGCATACTTGAATAAAATCTAAAATTTTACAACAAAGTTACCATCAATGTGTCAAATAAATAATATTTAAATAAAACATTTGAATAAAAAGATTTCACATTAGAAAAAGCAAACATTCCCAACATTTGCCATTCACTTAAACGAAAATGAACAACAACCAAGCAACATAACAAATGAAAGGGTTGGGTTCACACTCAAAAGCAATACTTGATATAATCGATTCTTTGAATGATAGTATGGAGATGGATTGGGAAAGAAACACATCAAGGAAAGTAAAAGAAAATATTTGCAAACATGATTTATAATTGAAAATGTAGGATGTAATGTTTCCATATTTCAATTCAATCTAAAACGTGAAAAATTTCGATTGATTGTTAATCTATCAAGTAATTGAAGATTTTACTCCCTTTCCAACCAAAATTGGTTGACCAACATATTTTCAAAACAATTTTTACAGTAAGTTGGAAAATCATGTAGGGAAATCTTATTTTAACCCTCTCCCGATGATCTATCTTTGATGTTTAATTCACCATACATTGATTATATACCTAGCATGCACCTATATAATTAATTGCAACACGTTGGTGTTTTATCGTGTTTACCTGCGAATTTATCGAACAAAAGAAGGATCAAGACTCGTGCTTTGATCTTATAGGCTGTATCCCGTTTGCCAAAACTCCAATGCTGAGTGAGAGCAATCTATGGAGAATACTGCAAATTTCGCCTTCTTCCACACCTTGAGATTCTCGAAAATCCCAACTATAGGAATAGTATAATTTTCGAAAATCTCTTCACTTAGGATTAGTGTATTTCTGATTTTCTTTCACCTTAAATTTATAATGCAACCCTAGAAACCTATTAGGATAGAATCTCTGCATATCTAATAAATACAATAATATCTTTTGACATAGAGAGAATCAGAATAGAGTCCCGTGGGACTCTATCATGTGGTGGACGAAAATTCATGCGACTCCGGGCCTTGATGGGCCAACCCAGAGATCAAATGCAAGGAATAAAGATGAGCCTCAAATATATTAATTATATTATGTTCAGCCCAGAACATAAATTAATTCATAAATATTTATTCATGCTACTAGAGAATAAATGCTGACTTACACCTTTATTTCTGAAATTGAGTCGAGCTTGCACTTAAACTTCACGAATCCCCGTATTTAAGATATCGTATGTCCATTAATTATTTATAGCGTTATGACTGCTTAAAATAATTAATCTCTTTAATTCCTTAAGTAGTACCACTCAACCTTATTATTGTACTTGAGATAACTCAACCTGCAGGGTTTAGTACAATAAAACTTTTGAGCTCCTTAAGGGGATGTCATCATCCTAAATGGATACGATGACTCGATACATACAACTAGCATGATATACAAGTACTGCCACCACCCAAGATGCGGAGAATATTGGGTTATCTCATGTAACCCTCACCCATGACTAGTCAAAGTGATGGTCAGCAACTCATACTCACCTAATACCTTATCGAGGTTTAGATCAACGTAAAGTCACCGAGATCTAGTTTCTTCACGACGGTCAGATAGAAGAACTTATCTCACTGTGATCCATCAATACATCAGAGACGTACCAGTATTAACAAGCAACCAAGTCAAGTCACTTATCTATACCATGACTATACCGACAACTCGTCCTAAAGTTATCTCAGCTGTGATCCTTTTTATATCTCATTAAGTTTGAAAAATCATACAGACTTCTGTGATCTACTATACACTGTCTAATCTAACTTATATACGAGATAAAGAGACATACATATGCAATCAAGTAAACAATTCGGATAGGAGATTGTAATAGTGATAACAAGAATCATTGTATACAAGCTCAACCAAAACTGCTTCCAGTATACAAATCCAACAAATCGCGGTGAGGCATTTCGTCGAGCAGATTGTAGACAATGACACGTTGTTTCCACTGGATGGTAAATTCTGTCAGATTATAGTTGGACATGTTTTGCGGAATGGAAGCGCTATAGAGGAACATCGTGGAGGCGATGCCAGCACGACCATGGCAACTACAAAGACCCCGTCGACTGGTTCCGACTGAAGAATTCTCTAATCGCCTTTGTTCTTCATACCAAGTTGTGTTTGTTGTGTTTCTTCTTAAAATCACGCCAACAATAATCTCGCATATTGACTTTTTTTTAGAGGATTGATCTCGCAAAATGGGTTTGTGAGATGCGTTTGTGATGTAAATAACACAGTAATCTCACAAATGCGTTTGAGTGGGAGATGACAGAGTTGTATTTGTTATGTTTGACTCTTGCCTTTTTTTGGCTCTATTTTTTAAGAATAATAAAATTAAAGTAGAAATTCAATATTCTAAGAGATGTAAAATGAATGATTTAGTGAAATAGGAATAAAAGATTTTTAGAGTGCCACGTAGGATCCATGATTGACGTGAGCTCTCCAATACGTATCAGATTATATAATTAATAGATACAAATTTATCCACTTTCTTCTTATGTGTATTTTGAGGTCATATGATGCTTGGGACAAAGGAGTAAGTTTTGGAGAAAATTTTTATGCTTAAAAGCTAGGGTATTGGTATAAATATTTATGGACTGGATAAAATAAACATCGATTTTAAAATATAAATTATGAATCATTTTCAATCATTATTAGATCGTGTAGATTTATGATGAATTCATTATTTTGCTGTATTAATTCACTTGAGTTGAATCCAATAAGAGACGAAACTTCTTCAACATGTTTCACATCGACTTCATCAGTCACAAACAAATTCTTCATTATTCAATAATTCATAGTTTTGATGTTAAAAATGACTTATAGACTAATCATATCCTAAAGCATTTTAAATATTGAAGCCCGAAAGTCAGAGCTCATTCATTAACGCTCCAGCCGGCCCGGCCCGGCCCGGCCCAACCTAGCGATCTTTAACTATATTATTATAGCCGTTATATATACTACCTACGACTGAACGGCTCAGATCCCTCAATTTCAAAACTTGTTTTCAAAAACAAAAGAACGTCCCTTTTCCGACCGTTTCAACCTGCTTTCACCATTCTTCTCTGCCCCTCTTCTCTCTCTCTCTCTCTCTCTCTCTCACACACACACACACACACATTCTTCGTGTTCCACTCAATTTCAGCAGTCTGCAATCATGGACGGTACTATCTCTTTCTTTCTCACACACGCACATAGACATTTGATCTCTCTCTCTCTCTCTATCTCTTCCTGTTAATTGTGTAATTCAGTCTTTGGATTCTCTTTTACAGATCAATCCCTGGAAATCCTTTGTTCGAGTTTTGATCAGGCTATTTCTCTATCCCCCAGTAATGCTGGTCAGTTTGAAATCTTTGTTGTAAATAGATGTTTTTCGCATATATCTGCAATTAAGTAGTCAATTTGAAGTTGATATTGATCGGATTTTGTTTTAATTTCTTTTTACAGATCAAACTGTTGAGACTCCAGAGGGAAATTCAGGTGTTTTTTTTCGTTCTCTTTTTTTTTCGTCATCTCAACACAGGGTTTCAAAAAATTGTTAGGTTGTGGAATCTTGTAAAATCTTTACCAGAATTTGGGTAGTTCTGCGTTTTCCTTCTTTTGGGGAGATGAGCGCAGTACAAGATTTATGTGGCTCAATTATTTTCTGAAAATATTCATTTTCAATGCAGTTCAGACTGAAATAAATTATGAAAAGATCTTGAAAATTTTCTTTGTTGAAGAGTGGACATAATGGGAGTTAAATTTGTATTTTGTTCTATTAGATGTAGTACTATTATCTGGAAACTTATGTTTCATGATTTTGGGATGTTGCTCAGGATGTGAAGGAAATAGTGATTTAGTGGAAAGCAGTGTTGCTTCTGATGATACTCAAGAAGCTTGTCCAGAGACTCTTCCGATTTTTCGGAAAATTGAAGGTCTTAGCAACAAATTACAGGTATATAATTTATGGCGTATTTTATTTTTAAGATTCTTTTCCACCGTTTAGGTCTAATCGTCTTCACTCCGCTTGCAGATTATCAGAGAAGAGCATGCACGCCTGAGCAATGAAGTAAAGGGCATCTCAATTGATTCTTTACTTGGTTCCGAAGCTTTCACTGCTCTTCAGAATCTGAGTGTGTTGCTCTTCTCAATTGTCTCATCTCCTTTGAGAAGTCTTTGGCCTATAATTGACCTTTTGTGTGCTGTGTTTTATTTGAGTTTAGGTGTGGAACATGAACTTCGGAAACATAAGTATCATGAAGAGAGTGAGTTACTGAAGAAGAAGTATCTCCAAGAATGCTCAGAAAGAAAGAGGCTGTACAATGAAGTGATTGAACTCAAAGGAAATATTAGGGTCTTCTGTAGGTGTAGGCCACTGAAACAAGATGAGATTGAGAAAGGCTCCACATCAGTTGTTGATTCCGACTCATATCAGGAAAATGAGCTGCAGATCATTTGCTCTGATTCTTCCAAAAAACAATTTAAATTTGATCACGTGTTCGGAGCTGAGGACAACCAAGGTAAAGTACAACCAGATCACTATTTTAGAATGTTCATAGTCTTCTCATAACAGTTTCTTTGTTAACTCCATGTCGTTCCTCTTATGCAGAGGCTGTCTTTGACCAAACTATGCCTATAGTAACCTCTGTATTGATGGTTACAATGTATGCATATTTGCCTATGGACAAACAGGCACTGGAAAGACATACACAATGGAAGGAACATCAGAGAATAGAGGAGTAACTATCAGACCCTGAAGGAGCTCTTCAGGATATCCAGGAAAGGAGCAGTATTATGAGATATGAATTATTTGTTAGCATGTTGGAGGTCTACAATGAAAAGATAAAGGATCTTCTGGTTGAGAACTCAAACCAACCTGCAAAGAAGTAAGCTTCCACTGGTCTTACTTGTTTCCTTTTTCTGTCATTAGGGTCGCTTTGTCGAGGAAATCTTTTGCATAAAAATAGACATGATATTACTTGCTTTTATCAGTATTCTAGATGCCCTTCTTCATCTCAAACTGTTAAAAAATTGAAATAAATAATGATGTTGCATAGCAGAGAAACACTGGGTAGAATAAGTTATATGCAATGGAATGAAGTTGATGAGTTTGTATATTCCCCAGTTGAACGCATGGTAACTGGCATTGAGCTTGAATTCTAAACCTAATAAACTGGATTGAGGCATTGAGCTAAACATGAGTTTCCTTACATTTATATGGAAGGACTATTTTGAAAAAACAATTTAGTGCCTCTTCCTTTTCTGCCACATAATTTAAGTTCTACTTGCTAGTTGCTAGTGACCTACAATGTGATAAGGATGCCATCTAATTGAAGACTCAAGCTGTTACTATTACCTCCTATTTATGCTCGACGCATCTTGCCTCTTGTATATTAATGTAAACTAGAAACAAGGTTTTGGGGAGAATCTTATTCTATTGCTTGAACATTGTTATGAGTGAATGCAATATTTAAATCTTGATGCAGTATATGCTGGTTCTTCATACTGCCTAGTTATTACATTTATTGTTTTTCTGAGAGAGAGATGTCAGAATTAAAAATATCCCGGGGGTTGTTCTCTCTTGCTGGATATATAGTAGAAGCACCTAGATATTTTCAAATGTGTATTTATATAATTAATGCTTGCTTCCTATTTAATTTGGAAGTTCCCTCAAAGTTTTGGTAGCCACTAGCAAAAATTCTTTGAACATCGGCCTCTAGTTAGCTGTCCTGCATAAAATATCACTGACTTTATATGCAATGGATGATGAGTATCTAACTAAATCCAAATGTTGTTTATGGAGGGAGAGTTTAATATTGTGCAATTACAGGTTGGATATAAAACAATCAGCTGAGGGTACTCAGGAAGTCCCTGGACTGGTTGAAGCTCGTGTCTATGATACAGATGGAGTTTGGAGTTTGCTTAAATCAGGAAGTCAAGTAAGATCTGTTGGATCAACCAATGCTAATGAGTTCAGTAGCCGATCTCACTGGTAATTATGAGCTTATTCTGTTAATTACATCGCATAAAAAAGTCATCTTTACTACGGAATCTTGCCATTTGCGTACTGTAGTCTGTAGTAGAATTGATTGTTTTTATTTAGATTATTTTCTTAATATTGCTGCAGCTTGTTGCGGTTAACTGTTATCGGAGAAAATTTAGTAAATGGGCAAAGAACAAGAAGCCATTTATGGCTGGTTGACCTGGCAGGAAGTGAGCGTGTTGGTAGGATTGAAGTTGAAGGCGAAAGATTGAAGGAGTCTCAATTCATAAATAAATCCTTAGCAGCACTGGGAGATGTTATCTCAGCCCTAGCCTCCAAAAATTATCATGTTCCTTACAGGCATGATACAATATCCTGCTTCCCACTCTAAATATCTTAAATACTATTCCAAATTGTTTCCTGATCAATTTATTTTTTGGACAAACAGGAACTCCAAGCTTACTCATATGCTGCAAAGTTCCCTAGGTCTGTACAACTTTACTGTTAACATATAGTTTGTTGGGTTTTTGTTTTGGCTGATTCTTTCCTACCTAGCTTGATCATCTAATTATGCTAAGTTGTACTTGAATGCTAAGTCTACTAATTATGCTAAGTTGTACTTGAATGCAGGTGGAGATTGTAAAACTTTGATGTTTGTTCAGATTAGCCCAAATTTGGCTGACCTTGGGGAAACTCTTTGCTCCTTGAATTTTGCTAGCCGTGTCCGAGGAGTTGAACATGGGCCTGCTCGGAGACAGACAGATCATGCAGAGCTTTTGAAATACAAGCAGCTTGTATGATGCAATAATCTTGACATTATATTATTGCATATATACATTAAGAAGTTTTCCAACTAATCTTCTTCTCTTTGTGCTTTGTAATGCATAATAAATATAGGCTGAAAAGGCAAAACAAGATGAGAGGGAAGCCAAGAAGTTGCAGGACAACGTGCAGGCTTTGCAGTTAAGGCTTTCTGCTAGAGAACATATATGCAAAAATCTTCAAGAGAAGGTACAAATATCTGTAGTTCATTAAATCTTTTAGTCACTGTAGATCATTAATTTTAAACATATAATGTATATTAGCTGTCTGTGATTTATTATGTGATTCGGTTACTCCTATCAGGTTCGAGATCTCGAAACTCAATTAGCTGAGGAAAGGAAAACAAGGCTGAAACAGGAAAACAGAGCTTTGGCCTCATTTGCTACTACTCAGTCAACTTTAACATCAAACCAAGCACAGAAGACCTCAACAGATAATAAGAAACCACCATTGGCCCCATCAAAATTAAGGCTGCCACTTCGACGAATTACAAACTTCATGCCGGCTCCATCACCAGCTCCTGCAAACAAGAAGAATATGTCCTATCTCCCAGTTGTAAGAGAAGACAAGGAGAATGTCTCGAGAGAAAACAAGGGGAAGCAAGTTCTGCAAGCAAGACGAGGTTCCATGGCTGTAAGGCCGTCTCCAGGAACGACAAAAGGTCAAGTTTTCCAGCCTAAGAGAAGGGCTTCAATTGCAACTTTCCGGCCCGAATCCAACTCAAGCATGGCAACTCCACTTCAAAATAGGACGAGGACTGACCGTGTCATGGGCCGGCAATCATTCGTTTGGGATCCACAAAGAGTCTGGCGCACTTCAAGAGTGTCTTCTCCATTGCCACAATCGAGAGAGGTGCCAACTTCTGCAATAGAAGCAACACCTATCGGCCCCAGAAGTAGTAAATTCAGAGGAAGTCCTCCTTCGCAGGTCCCAGGATCGTGGAAGCCCAAGCATCCGACAGTCGTAGCACTACAAAAGAAAGTGGTGTGGAGTCCGCTGAAGCTGAGAGGCATGAAAAATAAGAGGAATTCCTTGATGTCTTGAAGCAACCATGGCCAAAAACGACGTACATTATCTTATGTGGCTTCATTTTTTGTACCAGTGTGTAATGCTTCTTGCTTACTGATGCTGGATTATTATCCATTACTTGATATACAGTTTAGATGCATGATGACTGCTATATGTTTACTTTTTGAATTTGCATATAATACTACATTCTTGTATCGGTTAGAGGTTTATATAAATTGCTCTTTGTCAAGTAGGAGATGAAAAAGAAAAAATGTCCTTCGATTAACAGCTGCATTGATTGCTCTTTTTACGTGAATTGTTATTTCTAATGTTTCCAAACTCCTCTTAAAACTCTTTTCATTTACATAAATAACTTTGGTAGCTTTCGTCCTATGAGCATTTTGATTTGTCCAGACTATCTGTCAACTTTTAACATAAATAATCCTTTCACCTGACCATTGGCAGATAAACTCGGGTGACTTTGGGGTCGTCAACGTTACTTTTCATTTTCAACATCTTTTGCCCTTTTTTATCCCTCCCTCCATCTTTAGTTAGAAATTAATTTGATCTAGAAAATAAAAAGTCCCTTTTAAAAAAATACTATGAAAAGTCCCTTCTAAAGAGACCAGAATTTGAGTCTTTTCTCCACACAATATAAGTTCCGCAAGCTAAAATTCTAATTGGCATTGCTCATTTATTATTTCAGAAAATACTTCTGTAATATGTTGTGGAAAAAAGTGACAAAGATCAGATTGCACTGTGCTGGCATTGAGAAGATATCTGTAAACACACAAATAACATGTACTTCAATTCAAATTCTCCGAGGTGAGGAGAATCGCACAGAAAAAGACATCGGACGCTGTTTCAATCCACTCATAGTCTTCATCATCCCTCACTATTCTTGGCATGGATTTCCTGCTCTTCAGCGGTGACACCAGCTTGCTAGCCAGCCTCAAGGTGAGAATGACCTTCTTAGCCTCGCTGCAGCTGAGGATGCCCTCAGCGATTTCTTACCACCTCGTGTCGGGAGATACAAAGAGGAGGAGGGCTTGATCTTCACTTGCACCTTCGAGGGCAGCAGCAGTAGCAGTAGGGGACTTGATCAAGAACTTATGTGGAGTTTGTTGTCGATTCCTTGCAATCACGGGCGACTTCACCTTGCCAAACTTCTGATGCTGTGATCTCGGAGACGAGAGAAACAAAGGGTTTGGGAATAAAACAGTCTTCCTCACCCATGGCCTATTCCTCGGTGAGACTCTATTAGCTATGTACCGGCAGTTCTCCTTGTCACACTCTCGGTTCTGCAGGGGCGAGACCACCTTGAAGTTGATCTTGGACTTGGCTCGTCTCATAGAAGGCACGTTGGATTCCGACCGGACATTCTGCAGCACGACTAGTTTTCTTTCCTTCTACGTGCATGTAGCCCGGAACTCTCCAGTGCCGGCTTCTTCTGCTTTGTTGTCAACGGTGTTTTGGATCGTCATTTGCTGGTTTTGAGGCTTGGAAGACACTGCCTCGACCACGTTTCTTGCAAACTGGCTTGCTTGTAGGATTTCTCTCACTGTTTCTCCCAATAGCATTGCTGGTAATGACATTTTGCGCCATTCCTCTGCAAATAAAAAAGGATGTGAATCTACACAGACGAAATGAAGTTTTTGATGGATGTAACTATTGAGAGAGAGAGAGGATAAACAACAACCTTTACTTACTGGCAGCTTTCCAGGGGGAGATCTTCGAGAATTAGCATTTTTTAACCTTCAAGATTCGAAGCAACAAGGTTCAGAAATGAAATCGAATATCATATATGAAATTATTGTGTTATTTCCATATAGGATCATCCAAAATCTACCAGAAAACATAGCATCACTCAGTTTCTCTATCTTGCAGATAATAAATATGTAATTTTTCCCAATGTAACCACAAAAATTTAGATACAACTCCTTTTCATAGCACTACTACTTGTTTATCATATTAGATTCACGAAGTGCAATGAGATATGAAAGAGATGTATGAATACAAGAAGAGGAGGAAAAAGAAGTGACCTAAACGGCTCCTGTTTACAGCGGAGGCTTGCCCGTAGATAGTTTCTACCACTGCGAGGACTCAAACTCAAACCGGAGACTAGTTTAGTCCCACCTGTTACTGTGTGTTGAAGCTCTTGCAGTCGAGCCATACACCGATCCACCTTCAAATCGAACACCCAAAAAACCACATCAAAAGATTCACATATATATAGTGTTTAGCAGAAATGCCTTGTGAAATCAATATCAATTTACTATCTTCAGAAAGCACATAATTTCAGGTCTTAAAGTGTAAGTTACATGGAATTTAATCCAGGTAAGATTTTTCTCATTCCAAACTTTGAATTTGTTGTATAAACCCTTTACATATGCAAAAGTTATTTCAAAGTTCTATGTGAAATATATTGAAGATCTTGCCCACTTTAAAATTTGATTCTCCATCGCATATAATCCAGCAGTCATGTGAATTACTTGTAAATTACGTGAAATTCGAGATTTTTTCCATTTCAAATTTTGGAAATCAATCCAGCATATATGTGAATTACTAGAAAATTATTTCAAGATTTTCTCCGATTCAAATTTGGACTAATCATCTCGTGTAAAGTAAAACATATATTTCCTCTGTCAGTTATCTGCTGAAAATTAGACGTACAATGGGGAAATAAGCTTAAACAATATGATCTGTAAACTCTATTTTGAAAAAGTAAAGTATACAAAGATTTACCAAAACAGAAACAGGCAACAAAAGTGGAAAAAGGATGATTAAATGTCACCTTCTTAACGGTTTCTCGGAGGAGAGTGGGGCTGATGGGCGTTGCCACCACTGCCAGCTTATGCTGCTGCTTTGGTGGGGATCTCGCGACCATTTCTCCAAAATGGAAACAGGAAGTTTGATGTGGGCTGGTTTTTCCTTCTTTTCCTACAGTGGGGCGAGCTTGATCCTCTCTCTCTCTCAAGCTGATATAGTTTGGTTCGTTGAAATTTGTATAATTGGAAGACAACTTTTGCTGTAACGGATAGTATTCGGATAGTATTCCTAACGGTCGAATTCATTGGCGGAAAGAGAGCAATGTTTATAAAACACCGAAACTCATTTACTGTCTAATTAAAAATGGTTAAACCAATTGGACCGTTTCCTCGTAATTTTGTGCTGTATTCTTGGATTTCTTCCACCGTCCAACTTAATACATACATTTTAGTTTCTCAAGAATATAAATGTTGACATTTTAGATAGTAAATAAGTATAATAAAATATTGTAATTTTTATACGAAAATTTTTTAACAATGAAAATTGATTTTTGAAATAGAAACAAAATGTAAGGATGTGTACTTTTTTTAAAGGGACAATTTTCTCTTCTTGTATTAATCAAGTTTGTGGGATTAATCTTACTCTTTAAGACTATCATTATCAGCAACCATTTTAAAATACAATCATTCGATATTTTCAATATTAAATTATTTTCTTTTTTTTTTTTACTTTTTTTCGAATCCAACCATCTCTATTTTTGATGGTTTATCAATGACCATCCATCTACCTAACCATATAATTATAATTATATATATATATATATATATATATTTAATTAAATATAATATAATTAATTCTAATTAAAATAAACTATTATTATTGCAAACAATATAAAAAACAAAAATAAAAAACTTATATAAAATAGAAAATATGACATAATATAAAATAAACAAACTAAGAATATAAACAATCTAAGTATGAAATAAAAAAAAAATTAGTACATAGTAGATGACAAAAATTACCCATTCAATTACGATTGTTATGCTCGATCAGTCATACAAAAGAGCACTGTGAACTTCCCTATAGCGAAGTTATGACCTAACTTTCATATAACATGATAGACTTGCAATCATATTCGTAGAGTATATGAAATCATATTTTCTTCTCCATCTTCACTTCTGCTATTATTCTGTCTAAGTCGATCTTCTATAAATCTTGTTGGACCATGATAGTTTAGGTAAGTGCTTCTTTAATCTTCTACTATCATATTGTGCATGATGATGCAAACAATCAATATTTTTCCTACAATATTACAATCTCAAATAAGACATAGGCGCTTGTAGAATCCCAATTGCTCTCTCAACATCTATTCTGGCAGCCTCTTATGGAGCAGGAATGAATTTGACAAATATTGCCCATTGAGGATATATGTCATCAGTGAGATAATATCTCATATTCCTTTTGTTGGCCATTTACAACATAATTGACCTTTAATGTTCGACCTTCCAAGATATCATCAAAAACAGGAGATTGATCAAGTACATTGATATTATTTTTTTAACTTGAGGTTCTAAAAAAATACATGTTAGATCCATAGGTCTTGCGATGCAACTGCTTCCAAGATGATTGTTGGCGTACAACTTTTTCTTGCATATTGCCTTGCCCATGCATTAGGATAATTTTTCCATTCCCAATGGATGCAGTCAATACTTCCCAGCATGTCTGAGAAGTCATATTGTTCTCCGACTTGAAGAAGAGTTGCAATGTCTTCTTCAGTGGGCTTTCTGATGTACTCAACAACAAAGTTGAAAATTACACCTTCAACTAATTTAATCACCGATTTACGAATGAGTTGTGCGTTCATTCGTAAATATTCATCATGCAAGTTTGTCGATGTTTTGTAAGCCAACACCTTTATAGCTGTATTACATTTTTGAATTGCAGACATACCTAGATGACATCAGACTGTTGATAAAAAAAATTATTAGTGACAACAATCTTGTTCGTTATCCATTCGAACAAAGGCTTTCGCATGCAATACCTTGTTCAAAAATACTATGGAAGATAGATTAGATCTTATAAAAAGTATTGCTCGAACACGCATTCATAACCCTTCTCGTGTTTTCGTTCAATATACCACCTCGTAGCTCCAACAATATGATCAGTAGGGTTGTAAAGATAGAGTTGCTGCATGAACAACCATATTCTCGATGATGTGGTTAAGTTGCTGATTGAGTTCATCAATTCTTTCTTCCCATTCATCATTTAAAAAATTTGAAGCATCAAAATTACAAATCGAGGCTATTTTTCAAGGAGAGAGAATTGAATATTTCAGTAGGAAAATAAGAATGAAGATGCAATAAAAGTCTAAGGGAGAGATTATGGGATTTTTATACTAAAAGCAGAATGGTTGAGCCTATATAAAATATTTCATATTACCACTATTCCGATCTCATATCTGAACTGTTTACTTGATTGCATATGTTGTCTCATTATCTCATACAAAAGTTAAATCATACAGTGTGTAGAAGATCACAGAAGTCTGTATGATTGATTAAGCTGGTTAAGATATAAAAATGATCACAGCCGAGATAACTTGAGGACTAGTTGTTGGTATATGCTGCATATAGATAAGAAGTGACTTGGTTGCTTGTCTATGCTTGTACGTCTTGACATATTGATGGATCACAGTGAGATGAGTTCTTTTATCTGACCGTCGTGAAGAACCTAGATCTTGATGATTTTACGTTGATTTAAACATTGATAAGGTTTCAGGTGAGTATAAGTTACTGACCATCACTTTGACTTATTATGGGTGAGGATTACATGAGATAACCCAAGATTCTCCATATTTTGGGTGGTGGTAGTGCTTGTATGTCATTCGATTAAGCGTATTAAGTCACCGTATCTGCTTAGGATGATGATGTCCCCTTAAGGAGCTCAAAATATTTATTGTACTAAACCTTGCAGGTTGAGTTAATTGAAGTACAATAATAAGATTGAGTGGTACTACGTAAACAATTAAAGAGATTAATTACTTTAAGCAGTACAATAAATAATTAATGGACATGTGATATCTTAAATATGGAGATTCATAAGTCTAAGTACAAGCCCGACTCAACTTCGATAATAAAGTGGTATGCCATCATTTGTTTTCTAGTGGAAAAAATAAATATTTATGAATTAATTTATGTTCTGGACTGAACATAAGATAATTAATTCATTTGAAACTCATCTGTATTCCTTGTATTTGATCTCTAGATTAGCCCATCAAGACCTTTTACCATGTATATTTTTGACCACCCCCTAGGAATCCCTTTGAGATTCTGTTATGATTAATGTATTATTTATTTAATACATCTCCTAGTCTAGATATATATTATCTGATATCAAGAGATAATTATTCTATGAATAAATTACATTCAAGGAATAAGATAATTATTATATTTATCAGATGTGCCAGAGTCTTATCATAATAGGATTTTAGGAGATCACTATAAATACAAGGTAGGAGAAAATCAGATTATTCTCATAGGTGATTTTCGAAAATCACCAGTCCATCATAGGGGGCAAAATTTTTATGGTGTTCTCCATAGATTACTCTCACCCAGTATTGGAGATCAGATATCCGGACACGATCCGTAAGATCAAAGTCGGAGTCGAGTTGATCGATTTACCGTAAGTTTCTGGTAAACACAAAAAAACTCATATATGTTGCAATTAATTACATAAAAGTATGAGGAATATAATCAATGTATGATGAATGAAACATCCAAGATAGATCTTCGGGAGCACGTATAAATTCATATTTCACATCAAAGATTTATAAGTATGTTTGATAGGCTGTATACATAGGAGTTATAAACTTTAATTATTTGTCTCTTGAAAGTGACTGATAGTTGTCACATGATTCTTCGTGCTTCATAAAAAACATATAACTATTTACAAAAGTATGTGATAAAGCATCACTTGACTCTTTTTGCTTCACAAAAATCACATGTTTGCTTACATTAGGGTCACATGACTCTTCGGATTTTTTCCAGAGTCATATAGATGAGTTAAAACTTCAACTATTTGTCTCTTATAAGTGATTGATAGTTGTTACATGTATGCTATTATCAGAAGCATGTAATACAGTGAAAAGTCACATGACTCATGCTTTACAAAAGTCACTCGACTCTATATAAAAGTATGTGACAGAGCATCACTAAAATCAGAAATGGTCCTATATAAAATACCCAAGAATCACATGCTTGAGGAAACCACAAAAAAGAAAGGGTCCTACATAAATTGTTTGTTTCCGCATATCCAGTGGAAGACGATTATTTGATTTTTTTGTCTTATTTTGAATCACATCATTGAGGAAATAAAAAAACCCTACATAGATTAAAACATAAACCACATAATTAAAATTACATAAATTGAAAAATACACAAACCACATAATTAAAATCACATAAGGCACTGCATGATAATAATTTTTAAAATACAATAACTGAAATTACAAGTAAATAAAGTACGATCACATCCCATATAATTGGCCATTAGATTGCGTTTCAAAGTTTCGTTTTTGGAGATAACTGACCTTTTGTCATTAACGTATTAAGCGTAAACTTTTTCATCTTTCCCTCTCGTATGTCAATTTCTTTGTCACGTGTGATCTTCATTTGACGAAGTTCTTCAATGAATTCATCAAGGAGTATGGAAGATCGCGATGTCGCTTCTTTTCCTTTTCTTTAGCGTTGACCTTAGCTTTATCTCTACCAATAGGATGATGAAATCTTGAAGTATAGCTTTCAAGACTTTCTGGAGTGGAGTCGGCTGGAGGGTCCCTATTCTCATCAGTCCTTGATCTTTTTGAGTTGTCGTAACTATTTCAACACTATCTTCATCGTCTGGATGGGAACGTTTATAACTAGTACTGCCCAATTTCAATTCCCACTTAGGACAACCAATCATCACTTTTTCAAACACCTCATGGTTCGTAAATTTAGATTTCTGATATAATATTTGAGCATCTTTCTCAATATCTTGCCTTGGATTGTCTGTTAGTTATTCGATCATACGCTTTCTTATATGCAACAACCCACTTGATTACATTTGTATTGGGGCGTCTGTAACGTTGCCTCAATGATTCCATGGACCTTACGGTTCAAATAAGTTTTCTGCTCGACTTTGCTCATATATACTAAAATACTTTTCCAAAATGAGGTACTATTTTGGTTGATGCCAACAATTCATTAGTGTTGACGAGACATCAAGCAGACATTTGTGTTACATCTTCTTGGTCTATCAAACTTTGTGGGTTGTTGGGAGCTTTGTGTGTGTTTGTTGAACATTTTGAAATGAGTTTTAGGGAATGTTATGAGAGGTTTGGTGATATTCGAGAATAGTAGAATGAGTATGATCATTTGAGAATTGAGAATTCATATCATATTCGAACTTTGAAAATTCGTTGGAGTTTGAAATATTTTCAAGATTGACATAATAATCTTGGGAGATATTTAAATTCTGCGAATTATAGAAAGAATTGTTGCCTCACTCCATAGAAAAATAGAGAAAGATGTAATAGATGTTATAAGTAGATAAAAGAAAAGCATTTTTAGGTGTGTGAAAATATAACGAATTTTCTCTCTACTTATAAAGAATGAAAAAAAAATACAATTTTGATGTATTTTTAAATATTTTAAAAAATATTATGTAAAAGATAGATAAATTTTATCTATTTATCTAAATAAAATCTAAGTGAGAACGTGAGAACTAAAATTTGTGCATTAAATCTGAAGCGTCTATATTGATTTTTCAATGGTAGATATTTATCCTCATGTTTACATATAAGGAGATTCCACACAATAATTACTTCATATATATATATATATATATAAATATATAGGGGAGGGTTAACGTGAGAACCATTTTTATCGTGAGAACGTGAGAACTAAAAAATGATGAATTCACAATGAAAGTTGATGAATCCGCTAGGAAAATTACTTAATCCAAAAAAATAAAATTTTCTCCCCTCATAGTATTCGAACCCGTGTAAAAATTCGAATTTTTAATTCATTAACTTTCTCAACGGATTCATCAACTTTCATAACGAATTCATTTGGCTCTTAGTTTTATGATAATAATGGTTCTTATTTGAACCAAACTATATATATATATAGGGTTGGGTTCCCGTAGTACCGGTCCCCGATAGTATGTAGTACTCAATCTAGACCCACATTTTGAACACGTGGCCACACCACGTCGACACGTGGCGGTTCCTTTCTTTTCTTTTCTTTTAATTTTCGCAAGGGCAAAATGGGAAAAATAAATCAGCCTTCTCTCCTCGACGGCAGCAGACGATGCCGAGACGACAGGTGGTGGCGCCGAAGACGGACGGCACCGGCGGTGACGGTGGCAACTCCGGCGACAACAAGATACACAAACAACTACAAATAACAGATTTTGAAAGAAATAAAAAGAAGAAAAAAAACTGAGGAACAAAATTGATGGATTTTGAGAAAAAAATATAAGATGAATTTGATAGATGATTGAAGAATCGAGAAATATGGTGGTTATGACGGTGGTTCACGGCGAATTAGCCGATAATCTGTGAAAGAGACGACGGAATTGTTATAGAATGATGGATGATAGATTTGGTGTCGAAAACCATAAAAATGCATTGAACAAAACATGAAACTGCATTGAACAAAACATAAAAATGCATGTTCTCACAAAACAGAAATATGCATTTAACTTAGCACGTTCATGCATTGATCAAAACATGTCCATGCATTTAACAAAGCATGTTCATGCATTTAACAAAACGTAAAAATGCAGGCCAACGGGTGCGCGAACGAGCACCGGAGCGACGCGCGAGCACGAAGCACGTTAGGCACGCCAGCCGGGCGGAAGCGCATGCTAAGCGCGCCGCTGAAGCTTCAACACATGCATTATGCGGTTCAACCGCATGCATTTTTGTTCATTTAAATGCATTATGCGGTCAATCGCATGCATTTTTGTTTTTCGCAATCGATAACAAATCAAATTACTAATCTACCCTTAATGAAGCGAAAATCAGCAAAATTAAGCTTAAAAGTCCGAAAAATCTGAACCATAGGATCTATGAGATGAGTGGATGAGATTGAGTACTACATACTATCCGGGGCTTGGGTACTATATGATCTATCTCTCTCTCTCTCTATATATATATATATATATATATATATGGGGTAGGTTAACGTGAGAATCATTTTATCATGAGAACGTGAGAACCAAAAATAATGAATTCATTGTGAAAATTGATGAATCCGTTGGAAAAATTTCGAATCCAAAAATAATATTTTAGCCTCAAGGGATTCGAACCCATGTGAAAAATTTTGAATTTTGGAATTCAGCAACTTTCTCAATGGATTCATCAACTTGCATAGCAAATTTATTTGGTTCTTGTTTTAGGATAAAATGGTTCTCAAACTCTCTCTCTCTATATATATATATATATGAGAAAGTTCAAATAAAAATTTATTTAAAGTGAGAACGTGAGAATCATTTTCAGTCATTAGATCACGGAGATCTATGATAATACATCATTTTGCTTGATGAATGCATTGTGCACCACCTCGATTCAAATTCCATGATGAGCGAAAATTTATTTTTATTTTTTGTGTAATAACTTTCATAGAGAATGTATTGTTCTCATATTTGTAAAATAATACAAGTTTTACAACAATTTAAATGGTAGGGTTCCGTAGTACTCGATCCTCGATAGTATGTAGACCCAATACGAGCCACAAATTTCGAACATCCGACACACCATAGCTTCACAAGTGGCATGGAAATTTTTCTTTTTATTTATTTTAATTCCACCAAGGGCATAACTATAAATTCATCCAGTAATATCCTAGGCGGTAAATTTTCATTTTTTACAGAATTTCATTCTCGCCTCAACATTTATCTTCTTTTCCTCTGCTTATTTCCATCTTCTTCACTCGATTTTTCATCTTGTTCGTTCGATTTCAAATTGCGAGTAATTCGTTTCTACAAATTCTGCTACTAATTAACAACAAATCTTGAGACATAAACACTTATTCATCCACGATTTTTACAGCTTTTTGGGAAAATCATGCCTCCGTTTAAAAAGGAAGAGTCCAAAACAAGATCCCAAGGTATTTCAGTTGTTAAACTTTGCAAATGCTGTGAAATTAGGAAATCAAACATGCATTTTGTTTGATATATTTACTATGTTTCTGAAAAACAAAATTAATCAAACATGCAAGTTAAATATAAACTGCAAGTTAATCGAACATTGTGAAAAAATATAATAAGATCAAACATGCATTTTAAACTTAGGATTTTTGATTTTTGCATGATATATTTACTAGGTTTCTGAAAAATATGTTTAATCGAACAAGCAAGGTAAATATAAACTGCAAGTTTAGTACTTTGTACAATTTTTTCTTTTATAGAAAAAGTGATAGAGATATGATACTGGTCCCAGCTTTTTTAAAGAATAATATTTATTTCCAGATCCCCAGTTCTTTTTATTTGTTTATGCTCTTTCACTGTTTCAAGATATTGTTTGGTACTTCACTTTCACATGTGTATTGATGAATGTGCCTATAAACCATGAATTTTTAATTTCCATAATATTTGACGTTTCTTTAGTATAATCTTGACCATTTATCAATGTATGCATATATATAGATAACTGTATGTAGTGTTTGGCATATTTGAATGGATTATATATTTTATTACTTGTTTTCAGCGTTGACTGCAGCCTAAAATATATATGTATGCTTGCTTGATATAATCTTATTGTATTATCTAATGCAGAGTTTCTATAGAGTTCTCTTTGTGCATCTAAATTCTTAGTTTCAGTCTTATACACCGTTTCGTTCTATGCATATATATGGGGAATTGTATGTAGTGTTTAGTATATCTGAATACAGTACATATTTCATTTCTGATTTTCACTGTAAAATATATATGTATGCATACTTGCTAGTCTATGAATGCATGGTATAGTAGTATTTCATGAAGATGTGCTATAGAGTTATCTTTATGCTTGTAAAATCTTACTTTTAATCAATGTAATATATATGCATTGACATGTACTTTAATTGTATGCATTTATATAAATAAATTGTATGCAATGTTTTATATTTTTTGTGTGCATAATGTATTTCAACATTGGCTTTGAGATTTGATCTTAACAAAATATATATTTATGCATTATTGTTTTTTTTTTGCATGCATATTTTAGTAATATTTAATGCATATACTATAGAGTTGTCTTTATACGTATAATTTTTTAATCTTCTGTGCTGTAATGACCCGTTTCTTCGTAGAATATTATTAAAATATTCGTTAGATTTTCGGTGAAGTTTGGAAAAAGTTGGACTTTGTTTGGACCTAGAACGGATCGACGTCCGTATTAAATCCGTTTTCATATGCATTATATTCACATGATTTCCAAAATTTGAAAATGAATAGTCATTGTGAAGGATTTTAAATGCGAGCCTGTAGGCTCTTAAATTTTTGAAACGGATTTCAAACGATCAAGTTATGATTTTAAAGTGTTTTTTACTTAACGTGCGGCGATTGCGCAAGCACACTCTTAATCGTCGGCGTTATGCGCTTGCGCAAGCAAGCTCAAAATCTATAAATAGGGGCCTAGGGCCTTCATTTTCAAACGTTCATTTCAAGCGTCTCTATGTGTTTACGAAGAGCCGAGCAGCTCAGTGCACGCCTAAGCACCGGAGTGGGGATCGGCGGGAGGGCTCGACGGAGCGCCATTCGCCGCTGCTACTACCACGGTCGATCGGCCTCCCGGTGCCTTCGTTTTAAATTTTATCCTTTTCTTGTCTTGATTCCGTCTTTTCATAGATAGCATAGCGTAGAACTCGGGTCTCTAAAGGGACGAGGCGAGGAACGGCCGGAGGCCGGCCAAAACCGCCGCCGCCAAGCTCACGCCGCCGTCGCTGGTTGGCCGCCGATTTGGTGGTCGACGGGCCACTTTTGGCTATGGGCCCTTTAGGTTTTGAGTTCGAGCTATGTGTTCTACTAGCGTCGATTCCTTTTCTCGTTTTCGTGTTTTACATACCGGGATGTTTTCGTCATTTTGAGTTTCTAAAGGAAGTACATTCCGGGTTATCCATTTTCGACATGGCTTGTCATTCTATGTTCCTAAAATGCATATTGCTTATGTTTCCATTTTCATGCATCGGTTTGGATGGTTTATCCTAGATCCGAGGATAAGCATCATGTTTTCAAGCTTCTTCGTGGCTAAGTTTTGTATCAACTGCACGCATGCATGTTTTCAAGGTACCCTTTATAGATTTCAATGCCCTAAACATTTTGCCTTCGCATCAAGTTGATTTGAAAACCGGATGTTGCAAATATGGGTTGAAAAGTCAAAACCCCGCTTTGATTCGATCACCGTTTGATCGCATTATTGCTTTGCTTCGTGGAATGTGACTCAAAAGTTGTTCCATATTGTTACAGTGCTTGCCAAGATGATCGGTATAGTTGTTGGATCGTAGATCTCTCCGATGAGCGTTTTCGTCGGTATAGGTGGGTTATATTTTGAGTACATATCTTGAGTTATTAAGCTCGATATTTCAAAAGAAAATGTGAATGTCCATGAAAATATTTTGGCGCATCTCTATCATTTAATGCTCTCTCAAAGCAATTGTGGCTCTTAGTGGGTCTAACACACTTACTAAGGGTTGTGTACACAGTCCGCATCGCCGTGGATTGATCCTCTGGCGCACCGACATATGATGGCTTCGGGTTACGCCGTTGCCGGCCCGGTGATTGATTGAAGTGTGGTTCGTCCCGAGTCTCACACAGGTTATGTTAATGTGATCTCGAAGTGTGGTTCGTCCGGAGATCTTAGCCTAGAGTAACAATGGAATGCGCTAATGGGCCCAAGAAAAAGGTTTTGGTTTCATGGAAGTGGATTTGTGTTTTAAAACCTTCTATGTTTACCTTATGACATGGACTTTCTTCGTTTGTGTATATGAACTGCTTATGAAAATGCGTGACCCATCGAGTGCTAGTACTCACCCAAAAATCTTTTCAAATGTTTTCGTGTAAATAAGCAGGCGGACGTGATGAGCGGCTGAGGCGGGTTGGCTGTTCTCTATTTTTGTTTTAAGTATATTACGTTCCGCTGTACGCTCTTAAGTGTGTATGTTTTGTTGCTATCGTCTAGAAACTCAGTTGAGTTCTATGACTATTATATTTGAAGTATTTTTAAGTTCAGTTGGTTTACGCTGTGATTTCTCTACCGTTTTCTTTATTGCTTTTGATGGAGAGTGCGAGTAGTCGGCCCCTCTTGGACGCTTGGCCAAAGCCCTCATGTAGTAGTCGAGACAATAACGACCTCATGAGCAGAGCTGGTCGGCCAACTCCTTTTGGCGAGCTAGGCTCTCTGATACCCCATCATTTTCTTTACTTGAGGTGTAGTAGGATGCTCCTACCCCAATTATTATTATTGGTTGTCCGACTGTTCAGCCCCCATGATTGTAGTCGGTTGTATACGACCAACGTGGCGTGCCGAGCTTTCCGACACCAATGTTGAAAATATGTGTTTGTTTGCTTATTTTCAGTTTCTGTTTCTTTTTGGATTTATTCTTTTATAGAGGAGATGCTGCCCAATTTTTGGCATGTAAGTGAACCTCATACGTATATATATGGTTTCCCCCTTTCTTCCCCGCTTCTTATTTCCAACCCCTAGTCATACCCCGGCATCCGTACCTTCCCTCGGGAATTGGGGCGTGACATGTGCAGTAAGGACAAAACACAAACATGACAAACTTAAAAATTTAGAGCAAGCTATAGTTCGTGCTGATGATGATTTTGAAACACAACCAAGAAAGCGATTGAAGATAGTGGCAAAAGATCCAAAGAAGGGAAAGATTGTTGTCAAAGGAGAAAGTAGTAACCCTGCACAAATTAGAAGAGTACAAAGGGTTAAAGACTATCCAGTATTGATAAACATAACAACTACCTTATCGTTGGTTGATTCAATACAAAAATTAAATGACGGACAGAGAAAAGCTGTGAGAGAAATTGGCTTTGAGAATATATTAGAATTGAAGATAAAGGAATTGCCATTAAGGCTTGCCTACTAGATTGTGGATAATTTTGACAACCGTGATTGCCAATTAAGTTTGAAGAAGAGAAGAAGTTTACAGATAGAAGAGGATGATGTATACAGAATATTCGGATTTCCAAGAGGAACACAAAAAATGAACCAAAGAAAAATGAAAAAGGACGAAGAATAAGGTGTTGGAGCAATGGTATGGTTTTTTCGAGAATAGGTATAAAATAGTTTCTTCTATTTTGGCAGAAGAATTGTTGAAACATGAGGATGGGGGAATATGGTTCAAGAGACACTTTGTTATTCTATAATGGTATCTCTCATTGCAAACACTAGTGATGGGTAAATACATCCTTTTATAATGCACCATTTGATTGATGTAGATAATCTGAAAAATCTGAATTGGGCACAATACTTGATAAGTTGTCTTGTTGATCGCAAGTCAGCATGGGAAACAAAGAAGCAAGCATTTGGAGGCCTAACATTGTTCTTGACGGTAATTTCAGAACTTATAAATAATCATTTCATTGTTATATATGTTTACAATGTCTAATCATTACTTATTGAAAAAACATGCAGTTATTTTATCTTGACAGAGTTAAATTCAAATAAATGATTGTATCAAGAAGCTATCCGATCTGTCTGAACTGGAATTTTATGAAAATTAAAGAACGTGAATTGAAAGAGATAGAAGCTGGAGGTTTTGGATTTGGGTTGCCATGTGAACCTATTACATGTATAGAGACTGATGTTATTGATCGAGATACTGCTGAACCACAACCAAAATCTACACCGATATTGGAATGATGCGTGACAGAGCTCATTCAAGATGCTATGGAAATAGCAAACAAGTTAGTAAAATTCGTGACAAAGCTTTAGAAAGCACCGGTTGAGGCTTTTGATGATATCAACTTCAGGAGAACTATGGAGAATGCCCATCAAGTGATTGGGTATAACATATCAGAAAAATACAAAGATCTTGAAGCTGGACCTTCTGAAATTAGAGAATCACAACTGGATAATGCTTTCTGGCAACAACCTGAAGTAATCAAAGCTTTTGATGAAATTGCTGATGCAGTGTTCAAAAGAAAAGAATACATCGATAATCTTGACAATGGACCAAACTTTAAATTAGGAATATCACAGATGTTTTCTCCATCACAGGAAGATGATGACCCTCAAGGAACCAAAGAAAATGTAAGTTGCTAGATTTTATTGCATTTGCTCCATATGTGTATTTTAAATATGAAATCCTCATACTTTGAATTTAAATATGTAAGGAACCAAAGGACAATCACGTTAATGATGATGATATGGTCATTGATGACCAGGATTATATACTGAGCACACCAACAAGTCCCCAAATGAGAGAACACGGGGTATTAAAATTATAATCATATCTATTTTGTAAATGCATTCTCTATTTCATATATCATAATTTTGAATTTAAACAGGTGCATGATCAAGTGCAACAAAAAAATATTGAAGCTTCTGTAAAGGAAGGTGATCAGTATTCAAAAGAAAAGGTATTAAAATACATGAAAAAAGTTCAATACGAGGCATCAGCATTTGAATAGACATGCATGCACTTGAAATGCATGTAAAAATAATGTAAGATGTGGTTTACAAATTAGGAGAATGAGAAGTCTGATAAAGATGAAGGTGATGAAGTTGAAGAAAATGAAGAATCAAAGCGAGAAGAGGAAAAAGAATATACTAAGGTAGTATTGCAGTATACTATATATTCTTTTTCAGATCCTAAACATCGAAAATTACATATCACACCTTACTTTCTGTCTCTCTTACAATTTAAAGCAGGTACAGGAACAAACTATGGTTAAACCTACAAATCTAGTTTACAACAGGACAAGAAAGACAACTAGAACAGAGACCTTATTATCCCCATTTGTCATCAGACGAATAAACCCCAGTGAAAATATCACTACAGATGAGAGTGCTCTAGCATTCTATGCATTGCATAATGCAGATGAAATAATGTATGTTTAGTATTATATTATTTTTAATTTGGTAAATTACAAAATATATTTTAACAAACTGATAAATTTTGATCTTATGAAAGAGAGGATATCCTGTTCAAGTGTGGTCAAGTTGAACTCGACAAAGAGAATTGATGTCAATGAACCATGGAAATCTGATTACAATATCGATGAATTGATATATGGTCGATTATTTTGAATGCCAATGAGGGGCTTCGATCTCCAAATTCACCATCTCGGTTCTTTGCTACAACTGACCCTTGTGTAAGATTTAAAATTTTATATTAATTTTTTATATTTATGAATACTTTGCTGAATTTTTTTCACTTTGTAGCTTCGTCCAATCATTGTACCTCCTGAAACTTGGACAATAGAACGTAGACGGTCATTGTTTGATGAGAAACTTCAAGAAGAAATAGGAAGAAACAAGTTTGCTGATCTGCAAGATATTGATTTGGTATACAAAATATAAGTTCTATTATTAAAAGATTTAGGATTTGTTTGCTCACATTTTATATTGTTTTTCTAGATTTTCTTTCCGATTTACAGGGCATGGCATTATTTCATAATCTGCATCGATGCAAGGATTGGAAGGGCAATAATCTTGGACAACATTAATCACAAGAAGGAAAATTGTGACATCCAGAATATACTCTTAGTGCCGAGACATTGGTGAGTTTTCTTATTAATTTCTCGTGTTCATGAATGCATAAAACTTTTATTTGTGTATGAATTGCAATGATGATTTGTATACATGTTGATTTTATGGCCAATTTTCTTGAAAAGAGAAAGCTAACCACAAAGGCGAGAAAGCTGCGCAAGCCTGATTATATGGTCTTGAAGATGTCATTGGCTGACCCAAGCAACTTTATTGATTGTGGGATTTACATTATGCATCACATGAAGACCTATATGGGATAGAAAAACAACAAATGGATCCCAGGATTCTCAAAGACATCAAAGAAACAGATAGAAAAGTTCAGGGTGAAGTATTGCGCTTATGAGTTAAACAATCACAACCTGAGAGAAGCGCACTTGTACTAAAGCAGAAAACGCAAGGATAGAAACATCAGCCTGGCCAACATTCTATTTCCGTAACAAAAAATCTATGTTAAGATCAGACAAACAATGTAATATATTTTCTTTTTTTTGTATCACTTGTTGATGGCAAACTGTTGATGGATGATGGAAAAACAATGGCTCTCTGTGTTGGATGATGGAAATATGTATGTGAATTATGATCTTTTGTACAACGCATGTGGATTTTAATAGATATTATGTGTTGTGTTCTAATTTTAATACACTTTCAATACTCTTTGAATATATTATTTTACGTGATTATAAAAAACTACATTTGTTCTAAGAGGACAATGTATTTTATAACACATGAAACTTCATTACTATATAGAATCCGCATTCTTCAAAACTAGGAACACAAACAATGCATGTAAATGCATAGAAAAATGCATTTTAAAGTAAAGATATCTGCATTTATAATTATACTTGCAACTAGAATTCTGATATAATTATCATCTGCATACAACTGACATCAACTCGAATTAACATCAAACACAACATCACATGCATAATAAAAATATTATTATCACAAATGCATTTAATTATGAACAAATATGCATTTAGAACATCATTAGGTTTCTGTTCATTATCACACTGATATATATTCATCTTCAAAATTCGAATTAACATCAAACATAACAGCATCATCATTTTGGTTGTCTCAAAAAATATACTATAATCCAAAAATAAATCCTAAATCTGAAAATACTAATCTAATAAAACTAATCTGAAACAGGTTCTTGATCACAATTACGAGCATCATGATGTGCCATCTGTTTACAATTCCTGCATTTTCTCTTTGGCTTCTCTGTCTTCTTCAATGCCTGCTCCTTGTTGGACTTCAACCTTTTTCCACTTC
Organism: Salvia rosmarinus; assembly: GCA_036937905.1. Classification (NCBI taxonomy): domain Eukaryota; kingdom Viridiplantae; phylum Streptophyta; class Magnoliopsida; order Lamiales; family Lamiaceae; genus Salvia; species Salvia rosmarinus. The sequence goes on along the minus strand of CM072818.1, from coordinate 43,745,436 downwards.
CTTTAGTCTTAACAACATCTGGAGACAACACATCAATTTGTTATGGAGGTACACAACCATAAAACATATCAAACATATCACTCTTTGAACTGCTCCCTCTAGAAGCATTGAAGGTATCATGCACCCCTTCAAAAGCTTGCAATAATTCCTTCATCTTGACAGGATCACCTTGTACCAACCCAATACAACTATTAGCCATCGCATACAACTGACACATCATATCCTTATCCACAAAAGATCGACTTCCACCAAGAACTGGTTTTTTGAACATCAACAAACTTTGTCCAACGACTTACAATGTATTTGTTAGGAATAGTCTTGAACTTCATGTTCTTATAAACACAGTAGATGTGAGAACAAAGTAGTCCGTGCCTCACAAAATACGTGTAATCACAAGAAGAATTGTAATCAATCAAATTGAATGACACTATAAATGAATTATTGTCACCATCATCAACTACATAAACACTCTCAACATCACCATTCTTAATCTCCAATATGCAACATGAAAAACTAGCCGATACAATATGTTTTTGAACCTTAGAAAAGATGCTTTTAGTGTAAATAGTCGCTGCATGTCTTTCAATTGGAAGATCAGTGACCAACTTGGGAAAACAAGATTCATCAATACTGTTAAAATGATTAGATTCATTTCTTTGAGCCTCCATAGCACGCTCAAAATGAATAAAGAACTCAATAAGATTTGCAGCTTTATTGAAATATCATCGAAAAAAACTATTCTCACTCTCGGACATAGATGTCGTCCTAAACAAGACACTCATCTCAAAATCCTTAAAAAATGCTGGTATCCAATATTTACGAATCCTAAACATGGTATCAAACGACTTCTCACCAACCAAAGCATATTGTTCCATTAAATCATGCCACTTCTTTTCGAAAATCAAAGGCTCAATGTGATCAGACCAAACAAGATTATAAAAGTCCTTCTTAAAGTTTTCATCATTTCTAAGAGCAATAGGACTTTATCAGCCACTTTAAGCATAATGTGCCACATGCAAAATCGATGACGCGTACCATCTAAAATCCGTTCAATGGCCTTTTTTAAGGCTGGATCATAGTCAGTGATTATCATTCTTGGTTTCTTTCCCATGCAATCAACAAATTTATGAAGAACCCATGCATATGACTCTTCATCCCAATTTGAAATCAAACCAGCACCAAATGTAACACACCTTCCATGATTATCCTTCCCCATGAAAGGAACAAATATCAAATTGTATCTATAAAAAGAATGATAAAAACAAAACAGAAATTAGCATTAAATATTAAAAACATAACTAAGCAAGGTAAAATTTGCAAAAATACCTATTTGTTGAATATGTTGCATCAAATGACACGGCTTCACCAAACACATTGTATTTCTCAATAGATGTAGGATCAACCCAAAATAACCGTGTTAGTTTATTATACGAATCCACACAGTAATCAAACGTAAAATCACTGCAAATCTCACGCTTATTATGCAAGTTATTCAGCAAAATCTGTGCATCAACACCAACAACATGCGCACGCAAATCACGCGTAAAATTCTTAAAGTCAATGCTTGTGCAACCCACCTCTTCATATCTCCCAACCAATTCCTTAAATAGATGGAAAGACTTCACAGGTCCAACATTTGCTCTAACACAATTCAAAACAAAATTCTTATGACTACTATCCATATTGCGATTAAAGCGCATGAAATGCCTGTAACTCTCTTATACAAATATGTGATTATGAGCCTCAACAAACTGTGTAACAACATATCCATGACCATCAACAAGACGTATAATAACACGAGCTTTACAGTTTACTCTTGTCGTCATCCTACATCTTTTCTTTGTACTCCCACTATCATACTTCTGACCCTCACGAGTACATACCACATACCTACAAGTAATAACTTCACTTTTCGATCGTTAGGACCAAGCCGCCCTTGAAACCCACAACTCACTGCATAAGTCATGTAAAAGTTTTCACCATCTATTAATGTTGGAAATTTCCTTCCAACATTAGGTTTTTGTTCATTATCACACTGTGGTATATATTCATGTTCAGAACTCGAATTAACATCAAACACAACATCATCTGCATAATAAGGATATAATTGTCACAAATATATTTAATTATGAACAACTATGCATTTAGAACAGCATAGACATACATATAGAGTTGCTGAAAATACAAAAACATAAAATTATATAGCATACACAAATAATGCATTCAAACTAACGTAAACATGCATCTAAATATGAAGAGTACTGCATTTAAACAACTACACCCTGCAACTCAAGTGTTAAACTTTAAAAAGCATATAAACCCTACCAACATACACAAATAATGCATGTATATACATAAATCTATGCATCTAAATAACAAAATATCTGCATGTATACAAGTATAACATGCAGCTCAATTGCTGTATTTTTCAACAATGCGTTAAATATCTCAAATAATGATAAAACCACGGGCATAAGCACCGATACTCGTAGATTAATTCAAAAAACTAAATATGTATGATTTTTCAATGAATTAACACAAATAATGGTAGAAACCCAGCAAAATCAAAGAAAATTTGATTTCCCAACTTCAATTATAACAAATACTCTAAACTATGATAAAATAAATGCAGATTACCGTAAACTTAACGGTATTACCGGTGTGCTCGATCTCCATAGTTAGATCTCCAGAAAACTGAACAATCGGCTAATGAAGAATTTGATCCGTAAATATAGAAGAGTTTTTAGTTTTATTGCGTAAGAAGGAAAGAATCTGTTAAAAAGGAAAAGAATCAGTTGAAAAAAAGGAGGGCAAAATACGTTGGAACCAAAATAAAAGTAAAATGACTAATATGACATTACCATAACAAATTAACGTGTAAAACCCATAAAAATCAGGCATGAATCTCAGCCACACGATTAATAGGATGGATGGATGAGATTGAGTACTACATACTATCTGGGGACCGAATACTATTTGATCCCTCTATATTGGGATGAGTTATAATACAAACCTTCTTAAAATAATAAAATAAGAATTAATCTCCATCATCCATTTGCCATTAATCAGTGGTTCACGATTAAATTATCACAATCACTATAATTAAGGGACGATTATTTTCGTAATATTCTATAATGACCATTATACCCTAATTTGATTTAATCACAACCACCCATCTTCAAAAATCAATGGTGTAAATTGGTTCTAATTTCTTATTTTTGAATGTGTTTTTATTTGAAACAAATCTTTTATATATATATATACCCACATTCGCCAAGTCCAACTCATGAAACCTTAGTTAAGAGCCCATATTTGGGTTCAATGAAGATGTCAGTTGCGGATCTTACATAAGTTAGAAGTGAGGCCAAAATCACCTCCGAAGCTAGAGCACCTTGATCTTTATCTCACGACCTGAACACTTTCATACACATGAATCTGCCCGATACGAAATTAACTACCCATGTTGTGCAAATTCAGGAGCCTGGATTCAGCATGACCAACCCCACACTACCAAGAACTCTCCCATGTCTCTAGACAACCTTTGATAAATTGTCTATAAATACCCCTGATGCAACGCTACAATGTACGTTATATCTCAAGAATTCTCATACTTATCAATACTTGCATCCTCACATGTGACTCTCCTAACTTGTATACATTCTAACTTGAATAGTGAGCTTCACACGAGAGATCCATTCAACAGTATATCCATTTCTTGGATCATCTTTGACTCACATCTCTAAAAGTAATATTTATTAATTTGTTGTGGATCTTGACTCGAATTTAATAATATATATATATATATATATATATATGTGTATGTGCGCGCGTGTAAAAGATATAGATTTGAATATATAGGAATAAAAATATGGTGGGAAAAATATGAAAACTGCACATAACATAAATATATATGTTTAATATCAATCGAAAAAAGTCCTTCAAAAAAAAGTGTGAATTTAAGTTAATCGATTCTAATATAAGTAAAATAGATATGTGTAGTTTTTAGAAAAGTAACAAAATAATCAAAATTAAGTGTATCATTGTAATTTGTAATACAGCACAACATCCCACTTTACATTGTCGACGAAATTATCTTGTAGTATGAATATGTCATAGGGTGAAAAGTCTCAAAATCTATTTTCATATAAACCACTTTTCTTTAGAAATTGAATTGCGTTTTTAAAAACTGAATTGCGAAAATAATCATATAAATAGTCTCATCGTGTCAATTATCATGTCTTGAAAAATTTAAAGAGATCAAAATTGCTACAAATTAAAAATAAGATCTTATTTAAAACGTATCGATGCGGTCAAGAAAAAAAAATTCAATACACTATACATTATTGACGAAATGATCTTGTATGACAATGTTATAGTGTGGAAAGTCTCAAAATGTGTGTGTGTGTGTTGGCCTAGTGGTAGAGTGGTTAATGCCCGAGGTCAAAGGTCTCGGGTTCGAGTCCACCGTAACGCAGCCTTTAAAAATTTCTGTATTAAATTACCAAAAAAAAAAAAGGAAAGTCTCAAAATATAGTTTCATATAACCCACTTTTATTTAAAAACTGAATTGTGTTTAAAAACAGAATTTTGAAAATAATCTTTGAAAGAATTCAGTGCTTGAATTACTACTTATTAACACTGTGTGAATGTTAGTAGAGTAATGTTACTAGCAATGTTAATAACATTCCAAGTAATACGCAGCGGAAATATAAATAACACACAGGATAATTGGCGGGTTATGAAAATAACCCGTGTTGTCTCGCGACAACTAGCTCTATTGATAACTTAGAACAGATTACAAGTGTTATACATGAAAACCTATCCACGGGATGCACTACCGCCTATGATAAGTTACGTAGTCTAACACAGTTTGCTGAATGTTACCAACAAGCAAAAGCAAGCCGATACAAAGAACGGACAAACAACCCGAATGTAAAAGACGACTCGGTCTTCAACCCCACTCTTGCTCGCCTAGCAATACCGTGGTCGATGTTTACATATTGGTCACGCTAACACCGCCTCGGTTTAAGCGTGGTTGAAGGTGCGTTTCTTCTCTTCGTTTCGGTAAAATGACGAATCGATCGGTGTAGGATTTCTCTCGAATTGACCTTCGAAGCGTCCGTGTGAGAGAGCTATCTTACGACTTTTATAGAGAGTGTTTCGTGGTCTTCGTGCCCAAATCCCACATCCATAAACCTCCTATAACCATCGCAATCCACTCGTTGTAAATCGCATGCTGGAATCGCTGCAGATGTTAGTGGAGATCATGCTCCCTAGAAAATAGGAACTAACTTCCCATGATCTTGTAACCATGATCTAACTAACCTCCACTTATTCAAACTTGTTCCAACTGCAATCCACGTTTATTAGATAATAAATAAAACATTAAAACGTAAAGGAATGGAAAGATTACTTATTTACAGTTACGTCTGAAGAGTCGAAGTTCAGCTTCAAGGCTGACTCCAGGAATGTTGACTGTACCCAGGATGTTACTAACATCGAATGTTACCAACATCCCATTCAACATTGGACTGGAGCGAACATTGACTCTAACAATCTCCCCCTTAATCTTTGCCTTCTTGCAAGAAAGCGAGAAAACCTTCCTGCAACAAAAACAAGAAAAAAAAAAAAAAACTATTTATAGGGAAAGAATTCTATGTTACAGGTTCAGATCAAAGGAAAGTGTTAAAGCTCCCCCTCAATCAAATAAGAGGTAAAATCTCTAAACAATTAGACAAAGTGTTAGAGTAATACTCCCCCTAAAACATAAAAGGAAGAGAATCAAACTCCCCCTAAATATGAGAAGGTCGGCCGAAGGCCAAGACCTTGAGAAGAACCTGCAAACAAGAATCACAATCCAACAACTATACAACAACATGGTAACCGAGCCAACAACAACCATAAATCAAAACGATTGCATCATTCTGACAAGCGAAGGTGTCCATACACCCATAAATAAAAACCACGATGTCCATGCATCACAAAACCAAAAAGACATGTGTCCAGCATTTAAATAAAACAAAGTGTCTAGAACTTAAAAAAAACAGTAACATCTGAAATAGAAGTAACATCAGAAAAACAGTGGCAACTTCAGGGAGCAGGACGCGGAAAATATCTACTCCCCCTTTTTTGTTGGAGAAATGAAAGTGAGCTAATCATGCAGAATTTTGATCGAGGCATCAATTTGGGACTTGATTATCCCGACCACCTCCTTGTTGTAGTTGTGCAGCTTCTCACTAGCTTCCAACATCAGGTCCAGCTTGGCCTTCACACCACTAAATTTCTTGATAGCATGCTGAAGTTCTTGGGGATCCACAGGAAGATCCGTGATATCGTGGAATTCGTCCTCATCAACATCCATGGAAGCGCCTTTAGCAGCCTTCTTGGAGGTACTGCATCAACATGTTGGGAAGAAGGAGAAGAGGAGCCTGCTTCTGAGGCTGAATTTTCAACGTCGTCATCCTCCACAGTCAACTTCGTCCGTGCTCAACATCCTTCATCGAGCCTTAAAAGAGTCGAGCTCTCATAGGCAACAATCTTCTTTTCTTCTTGGCCACATTGGATGTTGGAGCAACATGCTTGTGCTTTCTTTGGTTTGTAAGGCAGATCCTTGACCTTATCGATGCTTGATGTCTTGACAAACTCCAAGGTATTAACTTCCTCCACCAATTCCTCTTTGGAGGTGTTGAGCCATTTGTTGTCGATAGATGATAGATGAGACTTGGAAATGGCAGTGTTGGAGCCCATCGCTTTGATGTCAGACGAGTTATGCAAGCAAAAACAAGCTTACCAAAGTTGAAGTCCAAGGACTTACCAACTTTATAAATCAGTTCAGCTTGATCTCGGGTAAGGGCTGTCATGTTCTTGCTTGGCACCCAGTTGTAGATGCAGATTTTGTGTAGTGCTGCATATAACATCGTCGGTCACGATTCTTCTTGTCCCTAGGCTTCCATGTAGACAACTTGTTGCCAGGAATGGTCTTCATCATACTCTTATCCGGAACGTTCACATCAACATCATCAGGCAGTTTGAACATCTTATTGATATGATGAGGGTGAAATCATACAGATCTCCTCTTACATATACCTTCCCGTATTTTTTTGACGTAACATCAGACACCTCCTTCAACATGTTAGCATAGAACTCCCTCACAACATTCTCATCATAAGGATAGATATCACCACGCTTTTCCACAACTTTCTTTCTTTTAACAAGACATCTAAACCATACTTAGAGAAGAAAGCATCATCAACCTTTCTTTCATTCAAAAAAGATCTTTTCATAAAAAGGTTTTCATAGATGCTCTTAGCCTCACGAGAACAAAAGCAAGTGGATTAAGCCCTTCTTACTTTATAATCAGATTCAGAGTCTCTGTCTGAGTTGCTGCTCGGACTAGACGGGGAAGAAGATGGAGCTTTGGTCTTTTTCCCTTTTGTCTCCTTCTTCACGGAGATTTTGAGAGGCTTTGCCTTGGATGTTGCAGTAACACCACCCTTCGGTCGTTTGGGCAGATTCAAGCTCTGTGGCAGAGGTTGGGAGGACTTTGATCTGGTGCGACGAGGACCCACAGGTGTCATGGGGAGTATCTTTTCCTTGCCCTTTCTAGTAGATTTGGTCTCCTTTATCATTTGCACATCATCTTCCGATCCATCAAGGGTTTCTGTAGCAACATCCGTTGTTGGTTCAACATCTTCTTCTGTAAGCTTTTCCTCAGCAACATTCCCTGTTGGTTCAACATCTTCTTCTGTAAGCTTTTCCTCAGCAACATTCCCTGTTGGTTCAACATCTGCTACTATAATCTTTTCCTTAGCAACATTCTGGGCAGCGACGTTTTCTTCCATCTCTGTCGTTGAAGAGGGCATACTTCCACGATCAGGAGCATCATCACCACCAGACTCCTGTAGGGCTTTGGGAGGAGATTTTGTGGATTCCTCGCTTGTTGGTTCAGCATGAAGCATGTCGAGATTCTCCTGCATCATCCTTGGAAGTTTTCGCCTTCTTTGACACCGGAGCTTCCGTCTCCTTCTCCGACGAGGCTGATTTCTCCCGAGCCCTATTCTCATCTGCCTTTGCTGAGTACAGGACGTTGATAGGCACATCATCTGGATTTTTCTCGATGTCCTCCGGCAAGATCATCGCAATAGGCTCAACATTCAAGCCTACTTCATGGGTTTCAGTAACATCGGGCTGTGTGCCATCAGCCATTTTTACAGACGGAGAGATGAGTAAAGGTTGAGGAAGCGAGGTTTGAGCAGAAAGAAATTGAGGATTTGGAGAGGGGGTTTGAGACGTTTCAGCTTTTTGGAGTGAGAGGAGGTGTTTGGCGGCAGCTTCAGGTGTTCCAAAGTCTTTAACTAATGATGAGAGCAAGTTGGCGGTTTGGATCCATGTTACTCCGTTTACGCAAAAACGATGAACACCGAGAAACTAGAGAGGCAAAGGGGTTAGTTGACGTTAGTGAGTACAAATGAGAAATATATAACCCCTGATAATAAACACACAACCACACTCATAAGGAGAAAACCCTAAAAAGGTCCCCTAGGGACAGCCCAATGGTTAAGGTGGGTTCCTGTGGCCGTGAGGTCACAGGTTCGAACCCCACCAAACGCCTCTATGGGTTTGAGCATGTCACACCTGGTTTTCCAAGTGTGGTTTACCTTTCCTGTGTGGTTTGCAGGCTATTACACAGGACCGTGGGGTTTACCCAGTGCGCACCTATGGTAGCGGTTGCGGGTTCCCCATGATATCAAAAAAAAAGAAAAAAAAAGAAAAAAGAAAACCCTAAAAAGATCTCCAAATCCCATAGAATAAGCATAACTAAGCAATAGGATAAACATCACACATTCATCAAGAGATAGGATAATCTTCAAGATAAGAATCAAATAAGTTCCCAGAAAATTTGAATCACCTTCAGATTAACCAAGGACCAGGAAAACAAGGGAAAGCGAGAGAGATAAGGGGTCATGCAGATGCCTAGACGCGAAACAACATCTAATGTTGGTAGTCAATGTTAGGTCAAAGCTGTCAACATTCTCACCCAATATCTCTGTTCGCCTTACACAGAAACCTTTGTTCTTTAGAACAGTTTTGTGGGATTATTTTTGCTAACACCCTTTTTCCCTGAGAACATCGTCGCCGCGAACGCCGTGCCTCGAGTACTTAAATGAGAGCTTTTGAATAACATCCCTTTTGTGAAGTTTTCTGACCATTAAGCCTCACTCTTGTGCTACATGTCTTATAACATCACATGTTATTTTGATCAACATCTGTTTATAGCACTTAACACAGATAAATTGAGGAGGAAATGTAACTACTTTCTCCCTGCGAAAGACATCAACATTAGAAAAACACATGCATATGCCTAAAGAAAGAGAAAACAAACACAAGCAACATAACGAATGTTGGGGCCAAACAAAATCCTAAGTCCCAACATTCGCACACACACACCTAAACTAGATGCAACAAAGGCGAGGACTTCTAAGGTGAGAAAATCTCTCGTAATCCAAGGCTTTGGTGAATATGTCATCAATCGGTTCTCAGAGGAACGAATTTAATGCATATCAAGTTCTTTTCAACTAGATCTCTTATGAAATGGTGCACGATATCAATGTGTTTAGTGCGAGAACAGATAGGGTTTTGGAGATGTCAATAGCACTCATATTATCACACAACACGAAGAATGTCACTTTTCATACCATAATCTTCTAACATCTGTCTCACCATAGCGATTGAGCACAATGACTTCACAGAGATGTATTCACTTCAAATTTAGAGAGTGAGACACAATTTTGTTTCTTACGACCATGACACCATATTGTTGCCCAGCATGTAACATCCACCACTGGTGCTCTTCCTATCATCCGCATCACCTGCCCAATCAGCATCACTAAAACCAACAATGTTAGAGTTAGTGTCTTTAGAATACCACATTCCAAATTCAGTTGTTCCAGCAACATAGCGGATGATCCTCTTGACGGCTTTCAGATGTGACTCCTTTGGCATGGATTGATATCGAGCACACATACCAACACTGTACATAATGTCAGGTCTGCTTGCAGTAAGGTACAACAGACTTTCTATCATTCCTCGGTACGATGTTGGATCAACATCCACGCTAACTTCATCTCTACCCAGTTTGTCACTCGAGCCCATGGGAGTTCTCATATGCTTGGCACTTTCCAATTCGAATCTTTTGACCAGTCCCTTTACATACTTGCTTTGTAACTTGTAGACCAAGGAAGTAGTTGAGCTCACCTACCATACTCATTTCAAAAGTTGTTGACATGGCTTTCACAAAATCTTCTACAAGAGCAGTGTTAGTCGCACCAAACACAATGTCATTAACATATATCTGAGCAATGATAATGTGACCACCATGTTTCTTAATGAACAAAGTCTTATCAACTTGACCCCTAGTAAATTCAAATTCAATAAGAAACACAGTAAGGCGTTCATACCAAGCACGAGGGGCTTGTTTCAATCCATATAAGGCCTTTTTAGTTTATAAACATGCTCAGTTTGTTTGGATCCTCAAAGCCTTTTAGTCGCTCAACATATGCCTCCTCGGACAACATTCCATTTAGAAAACACTCTTAACATCCATTTGCAACAATGAAATTCTAAGTTGACAAACAATAGCAAACAAGAGTATAATGGATTCAATCCTAGCAGCAGAGCAAATGTTTCATCAAAATCTATCCTTCAACTTGAGTATAACCTCGAGCAACAAGTTCAGCCTTATTCCTAACAACATTCCTGCTCTCATTAGATTTGTTCTTGAAAATCCACTTGGTACCTATCACATTTTTATCACGTGGTCTAGGAACAAGATCTCACACATCATTGCGAACAAACTGATTGAGTTCATCATGCATAGCATTTATCCAGTCAACATCTAGTAAAGCCTCCTTAACATTCTTAGGTTAGACAGAAGACAAGTAACAAGCAAACTCAACTTCTTCACACACAACAGACATGCATGCAATTCTTACCATATCACGGTAGTTCACTTGTCCTTTCTTCCTCGTTTGCATTTGACCCGAGGCTTCACCAATGATTTGATCTTTGGTATGGTTCTTCCTAATTCTTATTGGAGGGTCACGTTTGACTGGATCATGAAGAAAATCTCCACCATTATCATCTCCATCACTGTCAGAACCACTTCCTTTGTCTTCATTCGATGTTGTGTCACCACCGGATGTTGGACCAACATCAGGTTGCACATGTTGTTCATGAGCTTGCTCGGGTATAGCTTGATCCTCTAGTAAGTCAGAAACATCTTCTTCATCAGACCTGTCTGCAATAATTACTATATCATCAAAACCACATTCACGGTTTCTTGAATGGTCTTAGTCCAAGGTTGTACACCCTATAGGCATGGTACATTGGCGAGTAGCAAGGAACATTCCTTTGTCTTTTAGAGTCAAGTTTAGTCAATGATCCATATCATTCGGGATATAGCAAACACAACCAAAAACATGAAAATATTTGAGGTTAGGTTTTTTACCCTTCAAGATCTCATACGGTGTCAACATTGTACCAGGTCTCAAATAGACTATGTTGATGACGTGACATGCGATGTTAATCGCTTCAGCCTGACCTTTTGGAGATATTTTTGGTATGCAACATTGCTCTTACCATCTCCTGGAGAGTGCGATTCTTCCTCTCAGCAACTCCATTCTGTTGTGGTGTCTTGGGAGCAGAAAACTCATGAAAGATACCATTGTTAGCACAACAATTAGAGAATACAAAATTCTCAAATTCCCTCCCATGATCAGTTCTGATTCGGATAACATTCTGACCATATTGAGTAAGAAACCTTTTATAGAGTTTTTTGAAACGAAAGAAGGTCTCAGATTTTTCACGCATGAACTCAACCCAAGTATACCGAGAGTAGTCATCAGCACACACAAGGACATACCTTTTTCCACCTAGGCTCTCAATTTCAATGAGACCCATTAAGTCCATGTGAAGGATTTCAAAACATCTTGTGGTCTTTGCATGTTGATAACATCGATGTGAAGTTCGACCGCTTCCTTTCGACAAGGTCCACACACAACATCATTCTTGATCACCGACTTTGGGAGTCCACGAAAAACATCATTTGTTATAAGCTCGAGATTCTTGAGTTAACATGCCCCACCGTTGGTGCCACAGATCCACTTCACATCTTGGCGGAATGACAAATGTTGTCATTGTCAGTCTTGTAGCAATTGTCAGAGGACCTGCTACCTACCATCACACATTTGTTGGTTGTGTCAAACAATTCACAAATGTTATTGTCAAACTTGACAAACATCCCGTCATCACATAATTGGCTGATACTGATCAGATTAGCCTTCAATCTTTCAACATGGTGAACATTCTTGAGTATTGGGAAGTCTTTAACATTCAAAGTTCCCTTGCCAACAATTTTGCCTTTGGCACCTCCTCCGAAGGTAACATTCCCACCATTTGTTGGAACATAATCGATCAGAAACTCCTTGTTGCCTGTCATATGCCTGGAACAACCACTATCAAAGTACCAATTGCAGGAAATGTTAGCATGAAGAGAAGTGAAAACAACATTGCATTTGTTGGAGAAAATGTTATCAGTCATGACAGAAATATTTTTCAAGGAACTCCCAACATCGGACTGATATTCTTCAAACATCTGATTTGCAGATGTTACAGAAACATCATTCAAATACTTCTCACAGTAAGGTTTGATATGCCCTGGTGCTTGATAGTAATGGCACACATAGGGTTTCCCTTTCAAATTGTTCATCTTCTTAGACTTTGGGAATTTTTCTCCATTTGACCTCACAAACACATTAGCATCTCCTTCTCTAACAAACACAAGAGCACTGCAGTTCTCATTCAACATATTAGTGTTACCAGAATCAAAACCAATACCATGAATCCCAGCAGATTTATGAGATAACACCTTATCAAGAGAAGCAGTGCCTTTGTTAAACCTATCAAAGGTTTTCTCAGCTTTGTAAACTTTACCTTTCAAGACAAAAAGCTCAGCATCCTTTTTGGTAAGGAGAACTTCCAACCTCATGACACGATCCTTCAAAGTTTGATTTTCCTCCAACAGCACAAGGATGTCCTTTCGTTGCTCCTCACATTGAACATCAATGTCATCATAGAGAACTTGAAGGTCACTAATGGCTTTGAGATGATCAAACTCCTTCTCCTCAGGGAAAGCAACACAACAAACATTCTATGGGATAACATTAGTTTCATCAAGAAGAGTCATTTCATACCAGTTTGTTGTTGATGTTGGGAAGATGTGTCCATCAATGTTAACCATGGTGTTACGCTCGACCAACATCTTCTTCTGTCTTCATCACATCATCCTTGTCAGAGAGCTCTTCCTCATAACATTCTTCTGTGTCAGCTATGGCTTCAATCATTTCAGCCTCTGACTCATCAACATCTTCGATCGTTGCAATAAGGATAACTTTCTCTTCCTCTGTGTCTGAGTCATCACTCAAAGAAGCAACATGACTGGCCTGAGCAACATTGCCAGATTTTCCATTCTGTCGAGAAGACGTTTGCTTCTTTCTCGCTACTGTAGGGCATTCATTAGCATAATGTCCCATCCCTAAACATCCCCTGCACTGCACATTGTCAGTAACGTTATTCTCAAAGATAGGATTGTTGAATGATCGTGTAACATTGGGAATGTTAGTAGGACTTGGAGATTTCCCAGCAGCGTTTCCAGACATCCTTCTTGGATTTGAGCTTTGTTTCCATTTTCAAGGATTTAACCATTGTTGATTTTTTGGTCAACATAGCTATGTTGAGATCAACCTTATCGAGCTCATGTTCACGATCGAAGACTCAACATCATCAAACACATTAGAGTCTACTTTGGAGTTTTCAGCACGGAAAGCAACTTGTCCGGACTTATTATAGTTAACCTTTTGTTGGTCAAGATTCATTTCAAAAGTAATCAATCTACTCACAAGATCACCTATCCTCATGGTGGCAACATCAAACGAATCTTCAATAGAGGAAATTTTCATGTTATACCTTTCCCAGAGACCTCATCATCTTGTTTACCAACTTCTCATTTGCAATAGGCTCTCCAAGTCCAATGACCTCGTTAGCAAGTTCACTCGACTTTTCATAGTATCTTTGGTATGGTCTCATCTTCGCATCCTCAACATCTCAAATCTAAGTAGTCAACATTCTTCCGCGTGTTGCTTTAACACTTGTCGACCCTCACATTGTTCCCTGTAGAATAAGCCAAGCATCTCGAGCTTCTATGCGTTAGAGATCAGCCGAAAACAAGGAACATCAACACAGATAAAAATAGCATTTAAAGCTCTCGCATTGAGATTAGAGATGAGTCTTTCTTCAACAATCCACTGGTTCTCATGTTTGTTGATGACAACATCATTCACCGTCTCACGTGGAGAGTCCAACCATTCAATACCGCAAGCCACGCACGCTCATCTATGGATCGGATGTACATTGTCATGCGCGACTTCCATACGGGCGTAGTTCTTCCGCTACTATCAAGTCTTTGGAGGTCGAACGGAAGTATTGGTGGCGCCCATCGCAGTAATATGGCACTCGTGAACGATCTTAGTTCGTCAAGAACCCGCTTTGATACTAATTCAAAGAATTCGAGGTTCAATTACTACTTATTAACAACGTGTGAATGTTAGTAGAGTAATGTTACTAGCAATGTTAATAACATTCCAAGTAACACGCAATGAAATATAAATAACACATGTGATAATTGGTGGGTTATGAAAATAACCCGTGTTGTCTCGCGATAACTAGCTCTATTGATAACTTAGAGCAGTTACAAGTGTTACACATGAAAACCTATCTACGGGACGACCACCGCCTATGATAAGTTACCTAGTCTAACACAAAGAAACCGAATGTTACCAACAAGCAAAACAACCGATACAAATAGCGGACAAACAACCGAGCGAAAAAAGACGACTCGGTCTTCAACCCCACTCTTGCTCGCTTAGCAATACCATGGTCGATGTTTACAGATTGGTCGCCTAACACCGCCTCAGTTTAAGCGTGGTTGAAGGTGCTCTTCTCTGCGTTTCAGGTAAAATTACGAATCGATCGGAGTGTAGGATTTCTCTCTGAATTCAGCCTTTCGAAACGTCCGTGTGAGAGAGCTATCTTGTAGCTTTTATAGAGGTGTTTCGTAGTCTTCAAGCTTCAAATCCCACGTCCATAAACCTCCTATAACCGCCGCAATCCACTCAGTAAACCGCCATTGAAGCGCTGCAGATGTTAGTGGAGATCATGCTCCCTAGAAAATAGAACTAACTTCCATGATCTAACTAACCTTCACTTATTCAAACTTGTTCCAACCGCAATCCACGCTTATTGCACAATAAATAAAACATTAAACGTAAAGAAAGGAAAGATTACTTATATACGCACGCCGGGAGTCAAGTCAACGCCGACTCTGGGAATGTTGATCGGTGCTTGGGATATTCTTAACATCGAACGTTACCAACATCCCATTCAACATTGACCGGAAATAACATTGACTCTAACAATCGTATAATAATCTTATCGTGTCAATTATCGTTTTCGAAAAGTTTAAAGATATCAAAATTGCTCCTGATTAAAAAATAAGATTATATTTAAAATGCAGCCAAGGAAAAAAATCAATAAAAAATATGTCTAAATTGCAAATTGACTGAATAATCATGCATCATTTTACAATTAACTATACTTAAGAAAAAACAAAAACAGAAAAACAATTGCAACTGTTTCTACACTAATCGGATTCGAACCCCACAGCACTAGGCATCATCCACCCAAGCCGGAAACTAAAATCTGTAGTTCAAATTCCTGAAAATGAGCCGCCGCGGCGGTGGCGGAGACGGCGGCAGCAGCAGTATAAGTTCAGTGTTTTACGCGGATGAATACCATCCTATCCAAGCCGGAAGCATCGACGGAACCGACATTCTTCCCCACGACAACGGCGTCTACAGAGCTCTCCTTTGCTCCAAAGCCGCCCTATGTAATAAATTTACCCTACTCTTAATTACGCTGATGAATTAGGTTTTTCCTGTCCAATTTAAATCGTGTTCCGCAATCTTGCAGATGACCCCTTCGGCGACCCTAAGGTTACCGGCGACCCTTATTGCACTCTCTTCGTCGGCCGTCTCTCTCATCTCACTACCGAACACTCTCTCCGCAAGGTATTTCATGTTCGTTTTGGAATTGGAAACTAAAATGTTGGTTTGTTGCTGTTGTGGAATAAGCTTGGTCCTTCTGTGTTTCAGGCTATGAGCGAATATGGGCGGGTGAAGAACTTGCGGTTGGTCAGGGACATAGGTAAAGTTGTTCCTTTCAGTAACATTTATAGTTTTCATGGATTTTTCTAGTAAGAGCAAGCAAATTTCAGGCTAAACCAAAATCACTTTTCAGATTTTCTAGGCATATATTCAAAATTTGATGCAGAGCTAGGTACCTCTGATAAATTGCAATATGTTGACTGAATAATCAGGTTTTAGTAGTTTAAAGATCAAATTCAGGCTTTTGCCTTATCAAAACTCAGCTGGTTGTTTGCTACAAGGGAAATCAAAATTTTGTAAAAACGCCTACTACTGATGTAATGGTGACATTGGTCAGTGCATCTTATTTGGGTTCAAAGAAGATTTATTAGGACAATAATGGATAGAATGGTGGCATTATCTTCAGAGGACTTCCATAGCCAGCAATTATTGCAGAAATATAATCTTCTTTTTCATACAAAGAGAGAAATAATAAGGAAAGGAAAAGAGCGATTTTGGTATTTAGGAAGAAATTTACTAGGCTGGAGATCCCTGATTGCTTATCATAAAAGGTTGGTCCGTGGATTAGAAAGGCAATCCAAAGAGAAGGTGAACCTTCCCGTTGGAAGGAGAGATGGTAGCAGAATGCAGAATGTAGCGTCAGATATTTATTTTTAAAGTCCTAGTTAAGGCATCATGAATACAAAAAATTTGATCTTGCTTCCTTTTTTTAATTTTTTTTTTCTGTTTCCCTCATAAAAATAAACTCATTGTATATTGTTTCGATTCAGTGACGGGTGCCTCGCGTGGTTATGCTTTTGTTGAGTTTGAAACTGAGAAGGAGATGCGTCGAGCATACAAGGTGCTTGACTTTTGCTCTTTATCCATCCTGGTCTTAGTTTGACTTCTTGAGAGGCCTGTTTTTTTTTTATATAAGTGTTGTGTGCATGTGTGTGTGTGTATAAATAGAGCTAGTTCATTCCCAAGTCGTCTTTCATCATTATTATCTTACTGGTTTTCCACAAACAATGACCACATATAATATCCCTTACTGTAGTAACCAGAAGATTTTACATAAAACTCTTTATGTGTCCCAGAGGCCAGAGCTCAGTTTAACATACGCCAAGTCCAAATCATATACAAGCAAGGACAAAACATTACTTTCACAAAATGTCATGCGAAGTTCAAAGCGATGTCCCATGGGATTAAAGCAAGGCCAGGAAATATATTTTAGGACTGCTTGAGATGGGACCAGAAACTACTCTTGTCATTTAGGATTTTGCTCGCGTTATTCCACATCTTGCATAGCTTCCTCTGGTTTGGTTTCTGAATAGTTTGTCAGTAAAAGATCCTGAAGTTAGGCTTTATTTGTCTCCCATTGAATCAAGGTTTTGTTCCTAATATTGGAGAGAAAAGGGTTTTATTGCTATCGCACGGACTAGGATTTAGCTTTGAGGGTATGGAGCTAGTATCTGACATACTAGTCAAAAAGAATTAGGACAAGGGTCCATGCCTCAACTTTTGATGACCTAATATTGAGATACACCAAAAATATGTTTGGTCTTAATTATATTATTTATGGTACTCAACAATGAATAATGGGAGAAGACTAGTCATCATTCTTTTCAAGTGGTTATCTGGTTTAGTTTGTCTTGGGACTTCCATCATCAGGTGGGTTTTATGGAGAAAAGGAAGATAAGACAACACTCAAAACTTTCTTGAAAAACTTGCATTTTGTCATATTATAATATCTTAAACTATGATAAGAATATTGTTTATTACTGGCATCTTGTATTGTGGATCAGTACATATAATATGGTCAAGTCCAGGACCTCCTTTCTCGGACACCTTCCCTTCGATGTTTCATATTCCCTGTAGGAACTCATATCTAGATCTCATGGTTACTAAGATCAAATGTATATCCCGTACGGCCTTTAGATTTTGTCGAAGTTGTGTTAGTATTTAATATGAAAGAGTGTACTAGAATCAATGTTAACATGTAGATATAAATGTGCCATTTGATTAGTATTCATGGTTGATTGCGACTCTATAGTAGTCAAGCAGTTCCACAGCATAATGTTATCTATTGATCTTCATTAGAGATTTAGAGGGTGTTTGGCTGAGCTTATAAGCTCCCAAAAACAGCTTATAAGCTGTTTTAAACTTAAAAACAGCTTATAAGCTGTTTTTGGGAGCTTATAAGCTCAGCCAAACACCCTCATAGTGATGCTAACTTGTTTTTTTATTTATTTGTAGGATGCTCATCATACTTTTATTGACGATTCTGAAATCATAGTTGATTACAATAGGCAGCAACTGATGCCTGGGTGGATTCCAAGAAGGCTAGGTAAGCCAAAGCTTTCCTTTCACTATGTTTTGGACTCTGGGGAGCTTAGATGTACCTCGTTTGACAGGTGGGGGTCTTGGTGGCAAGAAAGAATCAGGGCAACTTCGATTTGGAGGACGAGAAAGGCCATTCCGAGCTCCATTGTAAGACTATCTTTACTTGTTTTAGTCATTGTCAAATAAGGCTTATAAACTACATTTGTTCAAACTCCTTAGGGGGTATTTACTTTTGAGGATTAGTCTAGGCAGATAAAAATTGTATACGCTAATTCATTGTTTACTTAGATAGATTTGAATTTTGGGAGATCCCAAGGCCCTTGATAATTTCTGTCATTTGAGCTATTTTGCTTGATAGGATTGGAGAAATCCAAGTAATGAGAAAAAAAATACTTAATCATGTATCTTATAAATCATGAAAAGTAAATGCCCCCTTAGTTGTATCTTCGTTAAGTTTGAAACTGAATCTCGAAACATTGCTTTTGGTGAGAGAACAGGAGGCAAATTCCATTCGATGACTTAAAGAGGCTGGGCATCCCACCTCCACCCGAGGGAAGATACATGTCGCGGTTTCAGGTGAGCAGAATAAGCAGCTGTGCAGTAACGGAGTTGTGTGCATTTTGACAAAATCTTTCGTTGTTTACTGTTTAAATTAGATCCCATCTCCACCGAGAAGGAAAAGAAGTAGCTCCTCCGACTTGGATGAGAAAGAGAAACGAGAAAGCAGGTCCGAGAAGCAGCTCAAACACGCTAGACATTCTTCTTCCAGGCAGCCATCATCGCGTGACAGAAGCCGCGTGGATGGAAGAAGGAGCTGATACGCGCCATGGTGATGGTGATTTACAGCAGCAACAAAATGGTTGTATCCTTAGTCTGTTTTGCATATCTCATCTTACCATAAGAGAGCAGGATACAAATGTAGCATTTTAATGTGTGGTATACCTGTTTTTACCTATTGCTTCTGTAAAATTGAAGTGAATAGTATTTACATAAAATATGTGTGGTATACCTGTTTTTACCTATTGCCTCTGTAAAATTAAAGTGAATAGTATTTGCATTAATTTTATGTGTTAAATGAGGGGAAAGTGCAATTAGTTTTGATGATCTTGAGCATTTTTTGTTTATGTTTTTTCTTTTTATTACTCTTTCTTTTTTAATTAGTTACAGAAGTTTGGTGTTCGTTTTGTTTATAAATGTTAATCTTGGTGAATGAAATCATATCAAGTGAACTTCATTGTACTTGTGCATATAATTAATTTTGGAATTATTAAGACTATATGTCACGGAATAATGGTAATACTAGTTTTCATAAAGTTGTTAATTGAAGGAAAATTCAATGGCACAAATACTTTTGTTTAAGAGATGACTAATAAAATATCTATTCACAGTGTAGAAAAAATAAAATTATTCATTCATATAAACGAAAAAAAATATCAATTGTTATTATTTTGCCCTTATTCTTGGATTAATCTATTTTGCCTATAATATAAGATTTGAATTGATTACTCTTGAATTAGTCTTTTTATCTTGAATTCAAAACTAAACTTAATTTCACTCTTGAATTTAGATATAAGAATGATTTCAATACCAACTTTTTCAATTATAAAAGTTGGTTTCTTCAAACCTTTAACATTATGTATATGATGACTAGAATGCCCAATTCCTCAACTAAAAGAAGTTGGCTTTTTATTCTTTTGGGGGTCTTACCACTTTCTTCTTCCTTTTCTCTTTTTTCTTCTCCCCCCCCTCAAAAAAATAGTCAATTTAGATCTACTAACATATATTTTAAAATCATCTTGAATTAAAGACTGCAAAGTGATTTTTCATCTACATAAAAATTATAAAAAAGTGGAATTTGAATTTAAATTGATTACATATTTACAAATATTACAAATAAAAATAAATGAATATACACATATAATATATTTGTGTGTATATTATAATGGATCTATTAAAAGTTGATTTTGTAGGTATATGATTGGAAAGAAAGTTAATGGGTTTTAAAAGCTGATGTAGCTCTTATGTGGCAACAAAAATTAATAATTTGATTTCACCATTAGAGGCACTCTAAAAGAGGTAATTCATGAGTTGTCTTCCCGACTCATTTAGGTATAAAAGAGATAATTTATAAGCAATATTCTTAAAATGGTTGCGAATTTCATAACCGCAAGTGTAACAAAGAATTTTAACAAAAATTGATTATTCTAAGATATCTTTTTTATTTTTGCAATATCAAAATAAATATTTTGATAGATTAACTCTTATTCAAAATATGGATATAAAATTAAACCTACTACACTGTGATGTTGTTAGACATGCTAATTGTTGTGTGTGTGTTGGCCTAGTGGTAGAGTAGTTAATATCCGAGGCCAAAGGTCTCGGGTTCGAGTCCACCGTGACGCAGCTTTTAAAATTTCTGTATTAATTGACCAAAAAAAAAGACATGCTAATTGTAGAACATATCTTTCCTATATAATTCTTTTCAGATACTACAAATTAATTTACATCACTAATATTGTTTTTATAATTTTGATCGGCATAAAAAAATATTGTTGTAAATATGTAAAATAATATCATAAAATAATGTTATATGTTGTATATATCAAGAAGGTTTTATAGAAAAGGTTTTATTGTATATATAAAGAAGTACTATTACTTAATTGTAAAATCTAATCCAGGCAGTTTATATAGTCAATATGAATCAGACCACATTGGTTTTCAATTCTTAAAATTGGGGTATACCCCATTCTACGCTCAATATGAAGGCCTCTCATCGAGTATGGAATTAATTATAATTTTATAACATATAAATAATATTTGTAGAGTGGAAAATGGCGATTCGAAGACGTGTGACGAAGTGAAGATGTGTAGTTTGCATGGACGCAACGTGTTGAAATAAGATAGTGACTGCCTTTTCTCACTAGACTTTACAATCTAAAACTAACTAGTTTACTTCACAATCCTTTCATCTTCAATTCTTGATTGATTTCCTGCAACATTAAGTAAGTTTGTGTTGAGAATCTTTGACAGGAACAAATGGAATGTTTTCGGACTCGTCTTCTTCTGCTGCATGCCCTCCTTTTGCTCACATCTCTGCAAGTACGCTCTGATGGTAATGCAGTGCTACTCTCTCTCTGTCTCTCTCTCTCTCTGCATGTCTGTGATTTAATTGTTCCCACCTTCAACTTTGTGCATGTTGACGGTGGGAAGAATTGATAAAAATCACCCTTACTAGTGTTAAAACAGGCCACGATTGTCATCTAGATCTTCAGTCTATCCATGCACCCGAATGATCGACTTAGATAGTCTAGTTATCTTTCTTTCGTTCATAAATCTCTGTTTAGTAATTGTTTTTGCTAGTACTGATTATTGCACCTGATTTATGTATGAGGCACAAAGTTAAGATGCTATGTGAATTCCCTTTGTTGTTTTTCCTTCAATATGACAGCTCGAGTGTTTATAAGAATTTTATTGTAGGTGTTTGTTTCGATCTATGTCATAAAACTAGTATTTCACTTTTAACGTATCTCTGCAGAAGAGCAAGATCTACTTCAGGGTATCAACAGCTTCCGGAACTCGGCAAATGCCCCTGCTCTCGCGAAGCACGACAAGGCCGACTGCGTCGCCGACGAAATCGCGGACAAAATGGAGGACAAGAGCTGCGCGTCCAATACCGCGCCAACCATGCAGTCGCAGCTCATCTCCGACTACCGGCTGTGCTAAAGAAGTGCAAGGTGGACGTGAACACCACCACGGACGGATGATACTGCCGGTCTGCGTGCCTAAACGGACGGCCACGCTCGTCCTCACGAACTACACACAGTCTCAGAACGCAAGATACTTGAACGACTCAAAGTTCACCGGAGCGGGCATAGGGACCGAGGAGGATTGGACCGTGTTGGTGTTGACCACGAATACTCAAGGAGGTAGCTTTGCGAGCCGAGCTCATCGCTGTCTAACCACGGATCTGCACATTATGTGGCGTCTATTCTCTTTGTGCTTTCTCTCGTGTTTATGTATTGAAGTTGTGGATTGTGTGTTCTCATTTAGGGACTTGTTTTGTTTCGTTTTAAAGCTGAATTGTAAACTGGGATTCCATTTCAATTTCTAGTTTTTCTTTTCCAACTCAATTTCTCCCCAACCTCTTGTCAACCCTGATTCCCTAATTTGAATCCCTAAATTCCATTATCATATGTTTACCCGTACTCATAATTTATCATACATTGATTATGATCTTAGCATATTTCTATTAATTTACATATTTCTATTAATTTACTGTACCACATAGTGTTTACATATAAATCTGGAAAAGAAAGAAAGAGCTGCCTGCTAGTCTTCGAAACCCATCAATGCCCACACCGCGTTCCGTCATTGTCGTGGGTCCTTCACTTTCATTACACCGGTGTCACTTCGGATTGGATTCAAGCTGGAAGACGGTCAGAAGAGAAGCCTTGTTCACCACCTAAATAACTGCGGCCAGAGAGTCAAATAGGTCGGGAAGAAAGAGTCGAGCGATGATGCAGGGATCTGCTAACCAATGCAACCGGTTTCTAGTGTCTCAGATCAGGGTGGACCCTGCCTTTAAACACGCTAAAACAGCTTCTGGGCAAGGAGGAAAGATTGAGACGAGTGCTTTAAATCGGCCTCAAAGCAAAGAAAGCTATCTTTCTCACCCCGGCTCGAGCAATCCGATTCCAGGGAGTGGCGGCTTACTGCTTCCCAGTGGAGATTTGAAACTTATTTCTGGTCCAGACGGTCAATATTTAATTCTAGCTTCGATGTTCTGGACTAGATGGATTATATTCTTTAGAAAATATGTGAGAATTCAAAACCCTATAAAATATGCTTAACATTTTCGTCTCCCCTTTAATGTCTATATATGGTCCTAATTATCTCCTAGATCTTTTATCTTATCGGATGATATTATTTCATATATCTGAAGATATTGCATTTATCTCATAATATCTTCAAGAATGAATAATGTTATAATAAATACACCGAGGAGATTCGATAATAGTGGGTTTCGAATTATGCTCCTACACAGGTTAAGTGGGTCAGCCCAATAATCAAATAAAAGGATTGCAGATGGACGCTAAATGAACTAATTTTTTATGTTTAGTCCAGTACATAATTACTTCATAAATATTAATTCATTTCGCTATAGAATCAATATTGATTTGCCTCTTTACTTCCGTTTGAGTCGGTGCTTGTATTAAACTTAGATAATTTCGTATTTAAGATATCGAGCATCAATTAATTAATTCAAGCTTCTGACAATTCAAATTAATTAATTACTATTTATCTCATAATAGTTCCTTAAGTAGTACCGTCCAACTTAATTTCGTATCCGATCAAATCAACCTGCAGGGTTTAATTTCATAAACCTAGCCTTTTGAACTCCTTAAGGAGATGTCATTAACCTATACTAGAGACGGTTATCTAATACATATTTTTAAATATCATATACGAACTATTTTCACTCAATATGTGGAGTATATTGAGCTGTTATAAAACTCTCAACCATAACACTCGAAGTCAGAGTTAGATATGTATATACAGCTGAAATCCTATTAGGATTTAGATACATTAAGTCACCGAGATACAGTGTTGGAAAATTTTCATCTTAACTTAGTATTTTGATTAGATCCCAAAACCTCCTCGATGATCGCTTTACATATATAACATAATGTTGTTCATTTGTTAGCGAGCCAACTTCTTATGTTTACAGGTTTTAGTAGAAGAACCATCAATGGACATGCAATACTGAAAAAGTTAAGAACAGTACTTAAGTCAGTCGTACCGATAGAAATATTAATACCAAAGATTAGTGAATATCAAGACTAAAGACTCAGTGACGCTAAAGACAAAGAAGTTCGAAAAATAACCAAGTACATACCAACGTAGAGAAGTTGAAGTCGTTGAATAACTACGTCTGTGAAGTATCTAGTGAAGATTGAAGTCACCAAAGCGATAAAGATAGAGTCCGACCACGGATAAAACACGGATCGACCCAAATGGAACTCAAGTCAACATATTGATAAAACACGAGGTCAACTCAACCGAGAGATACAAAGTGATTTAACCTTGAGTGTTTGACTTTCAACTTACCGAGCGAATCTATAGAGAATTGACAAGTTAGAGCTGATTTTCGAGTTGCAAAGTTCGGATGTGCGATGTTGCGTACATGGAAAATGACGACGAGGACTAAAATGAGAAGATTTCAAATGAAAAATGGAATAGACGTGATTGATGTTCCTCGGATGGTGTCAAAGACCTCCATAGATCAACTAGTTATGGCACAAAATGTTGAATTACTTGAACTTCAAGACCATCAACAAGTTAGCAAAACATTCGTTGGTGAAAGTTTACCAAATGCGAGGTTTCCATAAGGATGAAGTTTGTGAAGCATGCCGATGGGTAAACAAACCAAAGGATCATTGTTGTCTCATGTATGTAACACAATTAAATGTACGCAAGTGCACGTAGTCGACAAGTAATACACTAAGTATTCCGAGATCGAATACATGTGGATTGCAATATCGCCACACCGATAACAACTTGTTTTATGGGAAAGATTTAAAGGAAATTAAGCAGAGGTAGCTCTTAAAATAAAAACAAAACTACGAACTTAAATTAAAGGGACTTGGCAAAACCGGTAAACACCGAACATAAATATCGAGGAAATGACCGATATCGAGGAAGGCAACCGACTGATCTCTCGATTCCACCCATGCTCTGTACTAATAATGCTACAGCATTATCGTTGCCTCATCACTATGACATGAACTTCTCCGATTCTTAGTATTTTTCCAAATCTAAGATATATTCTGCAAGCCTCTCAATATATTCCTATATCGAACTACTCTTAGAATACCTTTACTAATCCATTCATCTTTGCCACGCAAGGTAAACACATATTCCTATGCTATTCACACACATAATATTAAAATCATGTTCTTACGTCACTCTTTTGTGTTCCACTCTATAAGAACTTCCCAGCAATTATAGAACTAAGATCTCACTAATGGTGATCAAGCATAAGCAAGATAAAATAATCCCAAAAGAGCAATAGCGATTTTAACAAGATATGCGTAGAGATGAGATCGTCACACGAGCATGGGTTTCATCAAGAAATCAAGCCATACAGGTTTAGCTCATGGCAAGCTGTTCAACAGTATTCAAATAAACAAAAGCCATAACAACTAAGAAGAATTCGGGAAATGAAATTAGAACTAGTCGCCGGAATCGCGTGCTTGCTCTTGGATCGTCGTCTCTTCCGATGACTTCCTCTCCAAGAGATCACGCATTGATTTCCTTTTCTGCAGATGATTTCTTGTGTATTTCCTTCCAAAACAGAATTATAACCTCTCTGATTGTCTCCCCCCTTTTTAATAACAACCTCTGGCGCTTTTTAGGGGTGCAGACTGTGCACCTACCAGCCCTTCGTCCTCTGATTCTTTCCCTTTTTTCCGTTGGCTCGGCAGAGAAATGTAGCGCTCCTTTCTGCTTCCGTGGCCAGCTGCCACGTGGTTGTGGTCCTGCGGATCTCCTCTTCGTCTTCAGCCAAAACGTTCCACGCTTCGTCGTTAGCTTTCCATAAGCACGGCCTCGTCCACTAGTACGAGCTCTTCTACTTCATTTGCACAAGCACGAGCTCGTCTTCTCTTATGAACTCGACTTCGCTCACGAGCTCAACCTCTTACGAGCTCGACCTCGTGACTTCGCTTTACTTCGCCTACGATTCTGACCTCGCTTACGAGTCCGTCCCACCAAGCATCATATATTCTCTTCGGGTTCGTTTCTTCGTTCCATGAGCAGGAGCTCTTCCGTGTTTGCGAGCTCTTGATCTCGAGCTCGACTTGATTCTGACTCGGCTTGATTCTGAGCTTCCGTGGTCGATTCTCTCTTACGGGCTCGGCCGACACTTCGCCCAACATTCGGTTTCACTTTTCCTTTGAGCTTTGACTTCACCTTCGAGCTCGACCTTGCCCGCATTACTCCAAAGATCGTTCGCTCACTATTCTCACCCTTCGGGTCAAGCTCGCTCACAAGTTCGGCCCGAGCTTGGCCGCCTCAATGAGACTTCGCATCGGCTTTTCGCGCTCTTCGCTACATGCCATAGATTGATTAAATAAGCTTAAAAGAACATAAAACCCTTAAAAGCACCCGACTCAATCCTACGCACACACACGAAAACATAACATAAACATACAAAACAAAAGCAAACATGCGAGTAACACACAACACTCAAGGCTATGATCATCAAAAGAGTCACATAATAACTCTTTACAAGAGTTATCACACCCCAAACTTAGTTCATTACTCGTCCTCGGTGATGCTCGCCATACAACAACACAAAACACACACCAAACCAGAAGCGATGTTCATCACGCTCAATGACGGTGAGATGATGGCACGATCAACTAAAGATGTTGCTTCGATCACGATTTTCGGAGAGAATGAATCATTCGGTCCTTCCGTTGCAAGTCGGTCAATCACCTCATATTGCAAGGATGTCATACTACAAATATCAATAGATATAAGACACATTAGCAACTACATGAATCTTCCCATGACTTAGTTATCCTTAATATGACCATATTTTGATTATCAAGTGCACAAATGTCTCCACAAATTCGATTCCATCGACCTCTCCACTAACACGAGTGTCATCAATATTAGATCAAGAGGTCTTTAAAAGCTTGTAATGTTAGGCTTGGGTGGCGGTATGATTGTTTGGGACTCTAGCTCAAAACACCAGGCACCCTTACTCATTCTCTGTTTAAACTTGCCTTATAAATACCTTTCTTCTTTCTATAGAAGGCTGACCCCTTCTTCTTCCTTGTTTCCTCTCCTTTTTGATATACGGTAGGCTCAAAACTTCTCCATCTTTTTCTCTCTTTTTTTATATGCTATTATAGCGTAAATAACCTACATTTTTGCACAAACTTCACCCTCAAACTTAGAATGCAACATTGTCCCCAATGTTGGAATCAGAATGAAATGGGGATGAAGTACTTTTAAGTCATTATGAGACAAAACACGGGCAAAAGCCATATTTAAGATAAAGGTCGAGCCACAAGTAAACATGCCCGAGGTGAAGGGTAAACATGGATAACATATATATGGGGATGGAAAAAGAAAGGGCACATTTTTAAACAAAAGTCGACCCAGTTTTCCCATACTTTTACCAAAATAAGTCGATATTTCGCTTTTTCCCACCTCTGCAAGTCCAATCTTGGAACAAAATTAGCATAATGCTTAGAGTTTTTTCCCAGTACGCATGTACCACGCTGCAATCCAAAATTCAACACATCAGTTTAAAATAAAACCCTTATCATTCTTAACAATGCTAAGGCAATTTATTATCAACACCAAAAACAAAGAGACAAAAGAGAATAAAACAAATATGAACAAACAAAACACTAGGGCTGCCAGGCGCCTGATCGCCGTGGCAACCCATGTTACCCGTGGTTAGGCGTCTTTCAAAGATGTTGAGGTCTTCTCGCGAACGACCTCGCCACCACAATAGTGCTTGACACGTTGTCCATTGACTTGAAATTCACGACCCAACGTTCCTTCAGAATGTTATAGCACCATGGGCGCTACTCGGAGAATTGTGAAAGGACCGACCATCGTGATTTCACTTGCAGGAATAACCTCGGCCTTGAATTGAACAAAGAACACTGCCGACCGCAAGAACTCTCGGCGCAATATGTTGTTATCATGCCGTCTCTTTGTTTTCTCCTTGTATAATTTTACATTCTCATGGCAAACCACGGAATTCATCCATTTCACTTATTTGTAACAACCGAGCTTCTCCAAAGAACCTTATGATCAAAATTTAGTTTCTTTATTGCCTAATAGGCTCGATGCTCAAGTTCGAGTGGGAGATGACAAGTTTTCCATTGATCGGCGATAAGGTGACATCCCTAAAGGTGTTTTGAAAGTCGTTCTATAGGCCCTTTGCATCATCCAATCGCATGGACTAATCTTTACGGCCCGGATTCACCACTTTCTCCAATATACCTTTAATTTCTCTATTGGAGAGTTCCGCTTGACCATTAAATGCGGATGGTATGTCGTAGCAATCTTGTGGCGAATGTTATACTTAGATAGCATGTAACTCACGGCCTTGTTGACGAAATGTTTGCCTTCATCACTAATGATCGCGCGAGAGTACTAAACCGTGTGAAGATGTTCTTTGCAAGAACTTGATTACAACCTTGGCGTCATTTGTGGTACTCACACGACTTCCACCCATTTAGATCGTAATCAACCGCCACCGGGATGTAGAGGTTACCAAATGAGGTGGGAAAGGACCCATAAAATCGACGCCTACACGTCAAAGAGTTCAATTTCTAGAATAAAGTTCATTGACATCTCATTCGAGAAGATATATTTCCAACTCTTTGACATCGATCGTATTTTGCACAAAAGCATGGGCATCTTTAAACAAGGTCGGCCAAAATAACTGATTGAAGTAACTTAGCGCCGTTCTTTGTCCTTAAAATGACCACCATATGGGCGACATGACATCCTCTGAATTGATTCCACTTCTTCATGCGGGAACGCGCCCATCAACCCGTCAAGACAACATTATATAAGAATGGTTCATCCCAAAGTAATGTTTGACCTCGGCAAAGAACCTTTCTTCCGATGTGATGAGAATTAGGATGCAACACCACGGACCGGGGAAGTTGACAAAGTCCGCATACAGGTGTACTCACGTGATGCATGCTCATCAATTGCTCATCGTGAAGCGTCTGAATACGGACATGAGTCTTGTCACCCTCGGTGTCGGCAATGAGACAAATGATCGCCTACTTGATTTTGTTCCCGCATCTCGATTTCCGGATCAAATTCTTGCGAGGGCAAGATCCACCGGATTAGCCGTGGCTTTGCATCTTTCTTAGTGACAAGATACACGATGGGTGCGTGATCTGTAGACTATCACTTTTGACCCTACGAGTGGGCTCTAAACTTTCACATGCAAATACCACGGCAAGCAACTCTTTCTGTTGTGGTGTAATTGATTTGGGCCTCCACCGGCCTTGCTCGCATAATAGATGGAATGGAATACCTTCTCCTTCGTTGACCCAAGACGCCCCCACAAATGAAGTCACTTGCGTCGCACATCACTGAAAGGCAATGACCATTCGGACCAATAATCGGGGCTGTCACAAGAGCTCGTTTCAAAACATCAAATGCCTTTAAACATTCAGAGTAAACTCAAAGTGGCGATTTTGCTCGTGAAGGCACATAGCGGCTTAGCAATTTTGAAAAATCTTTTATGAACCGCCAGAAATCCTCGCATGTCCCAAGAAACTACGCACACCTTTTACGGTAGTGGGAGGTGGAAGTTTGTCTATCACCGATCTTTGCTTTATCCACTTCGATCCCTTTCTTGGATATGTGATGGCCCAGTACGATGCCTCTCGCACCATGAAGTGGCATTTTTCCCAATTTAAA